>CM055122.1:243212830-243894823 GCA_029206835.1 Rana muscosa | reverse complement strand
AGTATGCCAATAAAGTGGCGTGTGTTTCCCATGTTTAGAACTGTCCCTGCACAAATTGAAATTTCTAAAGGAATAAAAGTCATTTGAAACTGCTTGCGGCTTTAATGTAATGTTGGGTCCCGGCAATATGGATGAAAATCATTGAGAAAAACGGCATGGGTACCCCCCCCCCCCAGCCAATTACCAGGCCCTTTGGGTCTTGTATGAATATTAAGGGGAACCCCGCACCCAAATAAAAAAAAAGAAAAGGCGTGGGGCCCCCAGGCCCTATATACTCTGAACAGCAGTATACAGGCGGTGCAAACAAGACAGGGACTGTAGGTTTGTTCTTAAGTAGAATCTGTTTGTAATTTCGAACAGGTACATTTTTTAAGTGTGGCTCCAGCCAAAAAATCTATTTTTAAGCTTTTTGGAAAACATAGGGAAGGGTTATCACCCCTGTAACAGTTGTTTTGCTGTCTGCCCCTGTTCAGAAGATTTCACCTCACTTTTTGTCCCAATGACAATTGGATTTTGAAAATTTTGTTTTTTTAGGGAAACAAGGATTGGTGATAAAGCATCAGTGGAGAGGAGACACCTTTTTCCCATATTAACTCTTACAGGAGAGAATTTCCCTTCCTAGGGGTAGATTTTGTCTCACTTCCAGTTGTCTCCCTCTGTTTGTAAGTAGGAGTTGTTTGTAAGTCGGATGTTTGAAAGTAGGGGCCTGCCCTATTTACTCTGCAGACATTCGGGCCTTAGGTGTTGGTGTTGCCACAACACTGTAAGCCCTTACAGTTACTCTTGGTGAGCGCAGGAACGGGCCCTGCTGTGAAATATTAGATCAAGAATTGTAATTACATGCCCCTGTTGAAAAATTGGGCCTTAGGCACTGGTGCTGGTCCCACAACACTGCAACCCCTAACAGATACTCTAGTTGGAGAGCAGGAATGAGCCCTGCTGCAAAATATTACAGCAAAAATTGTAATTACACGCCCTTGTTAAACAGGGGCAGAAAAATTGGGCCTTAGGCACTGGTGCTGGTGCCACAACACTGCAACCCCTCACAGATACTCTAGTTGGAGTGCAGGAATGAGCCCTGCTGCAAAGTATTACAGCAAAAATGTTAATTACATGCCCCTGTTAAACAGTGGCAGAAAAATTGGGCCTTAGGCACTGGTGCTGGTGCCACAACACTGCAACCCCTCACAGATACTCTAGTTGGAGTGCAGGAATGAGCCCTGCTGCAAAGTATTACAGCAAAAATTGTAATTACACGCCCCTGTTAAACAGGGGCAGAAAAATTGGGCCTTAGGCACTGGTGGTGGTGCCCAGAACCAAAAATGTTCTTACAAGCTATCAACATGAACATTGAGGAGGAAGAGGATAGTCACTCAGAATAACAGGATAGTCACTCAGCATCAGCATAGGCAGTCTTGAAGGGATCTCACATTCATAAAAAAATTATTCGGTTACATCAGCATCAGGTGCTTGGTAGCTGGTGATCCAAGACTGATTAATTTTTATGAAGGTGAGCCGATCGACCGAGTCGGTGGACAGGCGCACCCTGTGATCGGTTACAAAGCCTCCGGCAGCACTGAATGTGCGTTCCGAAAGAAGGCTGGAAGCAGGACAGGCCAGTAGCTCAATTGCATACTGTGCAAGCTCTGGCCAGTGATCCATCCTCAAGACCCAGTAACCCAGAGGATTGTTGGTTGGAAAGGTCTCCAAGTCTGATCTTGCCCCTAGGTATTCCTGCACCATGTAAATCAGACGCTGGCGATGGTTGCTGGAACCGATCAGACCTTGGGGCTGCGGACTAAAAAATTGTCTGAACGCATTGATCAGACGACCACCTTCTCCACCACTCCTTCTGTGACTGAAGCCTCAGCAACACATTGTCCAGGACCAGGAATTTGTAACCTCCCAGGCTCTGGAAACGCATTGCACAAACCTTTCTGGCAAGGCCTCCCGAAGATGTTTCATCCTCTGCTCCCTCTGCGACGGCTGGATACGTTCCAGAACCTTTCCCTTGTAACGTGGATCAAGGAGGGTTGCCAGCCAGTAATGATCCCTCTCCTTGATACAACAAATCTGAGGGTCCTTTCGCAGGCTTTGCAGGATCAGGGAGGCCATGCAGTGTAGGTTTGCTGAGGCATTCGGTCCGGAGTCCTCTGGGTCACTAAGGATGACATCATCCGCAGCCACATCCTCCCAGCCACGTACAAGTCCATGGGTTTCTGGGGACTGTAAACGATCCCTTGAAGACTGCTGCTGATGCTGAGTGCTAGGCTCCACCTCCATGCTGACACAATCCTCCTACTCCTCCTCTTCCTGTGTGATCGGTGGGACACTGTCTGGATAAAGGAAGGAATCACGGTGCACGCGGACCACCTACTTTCCATCTGCCTCTCTCCGGGGGAACTTCCTATACCCCCGGAACCAAGTTTTCAGGCTGCAGCGCGCTCCAGACACAAGTTGACGGCTGGACGCCGCACCCTTCGGCCGGAGTGGTCATAGGGTAATACATCAGCGCCTGCATGAGTGTTGGTCCCGGAACTTACGGACGGAAGATTGGAGTGAGCTGAGTCGAACGGACACGATACGGGTGAGCAGTAATTTGCCCGAATAGTTATTATGGGATGTTTACTTGACTGTTAGTAGCAACGGCTCATGGTGCGTCTTGATACTTCCAGCCTTTACTCAACCCCGCCGTCCGTCACTCTCCACAACTGATTAAATGTGTGGAAAAACTAGGCTATCCTCAGCAGTACTAAAGTGATTTCTACCATCAATCTACATTTAACATTGTGTGGAAAATACCCTAATAGACTGCATACATGTCTTTACTGGAATTACACTAGTGATCACAGTCAATTTATTTGACCTTCAGTATTATCAATCAAGTCCAATTCACATCCATGGACATGTCCCAGTTCCTCTTGTCCTTATAGGAGTGTGCATGAGTCGGTTGACTGGTTGTGGTGGCCACCTGTCCTCTTTAGACTAGTGTCTAATTTTATTAGTGCTTGGGAGACACCTGTATTCTTCCGTTAAAGAATTTTAAATGTGCATACTTATCAATAAAATCGCAGTTTCAATCCCAATTCCTCTATGACAAATTCTTTTGAGACCCTCTGTTTCTCTTCCTTTGTCATATGCTGCAATAATTTAGAGGAATAGGTTCAGTAGTTTATTTCTGCAATAGTTAACTACTGTAAGTGGATATTTTTAAAGTTTGTAAGTTTGGCCCCTGCTGGATTGCATCTGTCGCATACCCCCTTACTGCATTGGATGAGTCATTGTTACCTATATCTATGTGTTGTTTATGTTTATATGTTATGGGATTATACTTCCCTTCATAGGATTTGACTCTCCATATCCACATATAATTATTCTCCAATAAGCACTTTTTAATTAAAGTGGATGTAAACCCGAAATGTTTTTTATTTTTTTTTGCTGTCACAATGTAGTGTATAAGATTTCCTATCATTTGTGCCAGGTCTTGCCACAAAGAGTTAATCCAGCTCTGAGCAATCCTCTTTTATTGTTCAGTGAGGTAAAACGGACAAACAGAGTTACCTTTGTCCGTTCTGCCCCCTTGCTTTGAGTGACAGGTTATTTACATATTTCGTGCACTAGCTTTAGACAGGCATTATTATTTAATTCCCACCCCCACTCCTTTTCTGAAGTCATGTGGTTACTTTTCTGGATTTTGACTGGATGTTAGTGATCATAGCAGAAGAATACACAGGATAAATTGCATGTTGACAAGGGGAGTGTAGAGGTGGGCGGGGAGTCTACTGACATCACGACTCCACCCACCGAGCTCCAGACAACAGATCCACCCACAGAATCTGCAGTTTTTCAGGTCTCATAACAGACAGAGGGGAGATATTTGACAGATAAGGATACATGCAGGAGGCATCTATATCCTTATAGATCAGCACTATGGCAGTAGTTTAGAAAGGATGAGAGTGGGTTTACATCCACTTTAAGTGTGAGTAATCCCGCATGTACAGTAACTGATTTGCCTATAATTATACCCCTCCAGGCCCTTTTTGAATTTGAGCACCTTCCCTTGGTTTGCTTGACCTGAATAGTGAAGCCAGTTATCTGGTTTTGGCATACCTCTTGGATGAGGAAATTGACTTGGAAATACGGTCTGCCTTTTCCTGTGATCCACCTGTGCATTCTGAAGGAGACGAATCCCTCAAAAAACTATTTAAGATACACAAGAAATTAACTATCAAATTTCTGAAATCGCAAATGGGACATCTCCTTCTTGAAATCGCATATCGATCACAAAATTATTCCAAGGGGCCTTAGAGAGCGGGTAGTCCCAGCTGGTCACCTATATACTCCACGGTTTGTGAAACAGTAGAAAGAAACTTGTCTGGTCAGGGGTTTGGATACTCTATGTATGATAGTAACTGAGGAAGAATTGCAACTTGATGAGATAAGAACTGAGATTGATAATAGTGTCAAACTTCTAGAACCATTTAAATCAGATCCAAATTTTGATAAAAACAACAATCTCCTAAAAAAAGAAGTTGAAAGAACACAAAAATACCTAAAAACAAGAAAAATTTAAAAAAAATCTAGCTGATTGGGAAAGAGACGACATCTTCGATCCCACTATCCCTAGAGGTAGGAGCAGATCCCGTAAAGGACGTGGCACAAGGTCAAAAACTCCTCAACCTACTATCCACTCCTCGGACAGTGAACCTGATTCTCAGGGAAAATCTGACATTTTTTTAGAGAAGGGTGGGGACTTAGGGGATCACCCGGGTTCCAAAAGAGGGCAAAACAAACCAATACTGAAAGCCAGACAGGGTACAAAGACTCATGGCCACGACCACATAAACGGACGCGACAGCAACACAACAAAAAGAGAGCCCAGACCCAGACATCACTGAACTTGAAATTACCATTACCATCAGACATGAAAGTTGTTAATTTAACACATTTTCCTCTTAACGAGCACCATATCTCGTTATTACAAAAGGGACTATCCTTTTCGCCAAAATCAGCAATGAATGAATTTGAAGTGTACAAAGACATCAGCTTATTCCTTAGAAAGGTAATCTTTAGATATTGGCACAATGAGAGGCAGCAGGAGACTGCTGTGACTGAGTCCAATAAGGAGGAACGAGAAGCTCTTGATGCACTGGTTTCCCTTCTACAGGAAAATACTGATTATGATCTGGATGTGGAACCTTCATCATCTATACGTGAAAGCCCACGTAACTCTAATTTGCAAATTAAATCACTGAAGATGTCGGCATTTTCAAAATATAGATGTATCCAGATGTTCCTGGAACAGGTACAAGAAGACCTGTCCAAGGTCAACTGGACTTGGAGGGGACTTGATAACATCACTAAGGAAGAAAGAAAGGCTTGTAGGGAATTGGAATCGGCTACTGATATCATAATCAAGGGTAGTGACAAGGGGGGTAATACGGTGTTGTTGCCTCAAGAAATGTATGAGGAGGAGGTTATGCGCCTCCTCCAAGACAAAAATACCTATCAAAGACTCTCCAGTAACCCCTTTGTTGGTATCATTGATGATCTTAACTTTAAACTTAGTTTTGCACTTGAGGAAGGTCTGATAACCAAAAAGGAGCTTGATTATATTAGTGTTAATGAGTTTAATACCCCTACTTTTTATGTTATCCCTAAACTTCATAAATCTGCCACCAACCCCCCCCCCCCCTGGGAGACCTATTGTCTCGACAGTAAGAGGACCCCTGGAAAGAGTAGGCAGGTTCACTGATGCACTCATTAAGGAGCTGGTGTAGGAGCTCCCCTCCTTCGTTCAGGACACTCGTGGTGTCCTGAGTCGTCTGGACGGGGTTGTGTTTTCCCCTGGGGCCCTACTCGTGGGGATCGACGTGGAATCACTTTACACGTCGATACCCCACGAGTGGGGCCTCAGGGCGGTGGGCCATTTCCTGTTCCAGAAGTTCCCCAGATTGGCCGCTCAAAATGAATTTATTGTTGATACTTTGCAATTTATATTGGAGCACAACTGCTTTCAATTTATGAATATTAACTACCACCAGATCAGAGGTACCTCGATGGGAGCCCCGTGGGCCTCATCTTATGCCTGTTTACATCTGGGCTTTTGGGAGCAGGAGATCGTGTACGCCTCGTCTATGTACCTCAGCCACTGCCTTTTGTGGCTGAGGTACATAGATGACGTGATCATGATATGGGGGGGCACCCCCCAAGAGCTTGTTGAATTCATTGAAGAACTAAACTGTAATGAGATAAATATTAAACTGACCTATAATTGGCATACCAAAACGCTGTAATTTCTTGACCTAACCCTGTATGTAAAAAATGATAAAATCTTGACCAAGACTTTTAGGAAAGAGACAGCTGCTAATACCCTTCTCTTTGCTACCAGTGATCACCCCAGATCACTTATTCAGGGTATCCCCATTGGACAGTTCCTTCGAACTAGAAGGAATTGTTCCAACCAGGATGATTTTGTATTTGAGGCACAAGCACTTTATACCAGATTTCGGGAAAGAGGGTATTCCCATAAATGTATTCGTAAAGCTAAAAAACGAGCATACCAAACAGATAGGAAAAATCTCTTGGTTAGAAGGAGTGTGGCGGATCAAAAACAAAAAATACAGACGGCCCCAATCAGGATAATAACCAAATATGGTGAACAGTGGGAAAAAGTAAAATCTATACTAAATCAGCACTGGCATAATCTGTCAGATGCACCCATCTTGGGGAATATCGTAGGGGACCGCCCCCTCCTAACAGCCAGAAGCTCTTCTAACCTCAAGGACTGCCTGGTACACTCTGAGTATCAGAGAACTACAAAATTCAATTGGCTCACGGACCTGCCCCCCCTCAAGGGCATGTACCCTTGTGGTAGATGCACTATGTGTAAGTTCATCGATAGAACTGATACATTTATCAGTTCCGATGGCACCCAGCAATTTAAAATAAAAAGCTTTATCAACTGCTCTACCACACGCGTAATCTATCTGCTCACCTCCCCTTGCGGGTTGCTGTATGTGGGCAAGACCAAGCGCCAATTGAAAACTCGCCTAAGTGAACATATTCAAAGCATTATCAAAAAAGACGATGATCGTCCGTTATCTCTACATTTTCTCAAATATCACGATGGTGTCCAAGATGGACTTACCTGTAGGGGTATTTACAGACTAAACTTACCCCCAAGAAGAGGGGACTTTCACAAGATCCTGTACCGTAAAGAGAAAATGTGGATATATAGTCTAGGCAGTCTACAGCCACGAGGGTTAAACAATGAATGTAACCTGTCTGTCTTTTTAGAACAATAGGGTTCATCCACTGGTTGTGACTGATAACTGGACACATCAGTAAAAGACTGTCTTTATAAAGTGATGTTGATTGTATTGATGATCTGGTTGATTAATGTATGCACTAGATACAATGCTACCGTTACTCTATCCTTCCCTAGTGACATATCTGATCTATTTAACTTATTAGCTGGGGTTTGTTGTGAGCTGTGCCTTTTCTATGGCGGCAGGATTATAAATCCATATTATGTTCAATACACCCCAGCTAATTGAGTTTCTATATATATACTTCAGAATCGTTTAATTAATCCATTGATAATTCTTTGATAGAGTGATTTGTGTAAATATTATGAAATTTTTATTTAATTCCTTAAGTTTTTATTTTTATCTTTATTTTTCACTAAAGGCTTGGAGGGTATATCTATGTGATATTGAGATTTGGCACACAGCTGCTTTAGTGCGGGAACCTCACTTAACTAGTTAGTCTGTATGTTCTGAATGTTAATGTGCTGGATGTGTTCGCCCCCCTAATTAACCCAGATGGACTGATTGTATTGGGTATTTAAGGTATTTAAGGTATTTAAGGTAGGACTTTTGACCATCTGCGCATGCTCCGATGAAGATCAGCAATGATCGAAACACGTAAGCATAACGCATACCAGCGGTGAAGACGGATCAGCCACACTTCCAGCCATCCACCTAGCCATTGGAGAAAAAGAAACCCTGGACTGCCGCACTCTGTATAGACAGTTATTTATTCCAAAATTTCAAGTAAAAAATCCAAATTCAAAATAAATCCATAGATCCAAAACAACAAATGCAGATAGTGTGCATGCAGGGAAGGGTGGCTAATGCGTTTCACGTCACGAATTGACGCTTACTCATAGCTTAGCACCTAGCCATTACAGGGATTTTTCCCAAAGGCTTTATGAAATTTTGTTCGGCTCCTATCCCTTTAATGACATTGTACTGGGTTATGCAGTGAAGTAATCACGATGCATGCAGACTGCCTGCTTTCGATCTGCCTCTCTCCAGAGGAACATCCTATACCCCCGGAACCAAGTTTTCAGGCTGCAGCGCGCTCCGGACACAAGTTGACGGCTGGACGCCGCACCCTCCGGCCGGAGTGGTCATAGGGTAATACATCAGTGCCTGCATGAGTGTTGGTCCCGGAACTTACGGACGGAAGATTGGAGTAAGCTGAGTCGAACGGACACGATACGGGTGAGCAGTAATTTGCCCGAATAGTTATTATGGGATGTTTACTTGACTGTTAGTAGCAACGGCTCATGGTGCGTCTTGATACTTCCAGCCTTTACTCAACCCCGCTGTCCGTCACTCTCCACAACTGATTAACTGTGTGGAAAAACTAGGCTATCCTCAGCAGTACTAAAGTGATTTCTACCATCAATCTACATTTAACATTGTGTGGAAAATACCCTAACCTGCATACATGTCTTTACTGGAATTACACTAGTGATCACAGTCAATTTATTTGACCTTCAGTATTATCAATCAAGTCCAATTCACATCCATGGACATGTCCCAGTTCCCCTTGTCCCTATAGGAGTGTGCATGAGTCGGTTGACTGGTTGTGGTGGCCACCTGTCCTCTTTAGACTAGTGTCTAATTTTATTAGTGCTTGGGAGACACCTGTATTCTTCCGTTAAAGAATTTTAAATGTGGATTCTTATCAATAAAATCACAGTTTCAATCCCAATTCCTCTATGACAAATTCTTTTGAGACCCTCTGTTTCTCTTCCTTTTTTCATACACTGTCTGGATAAAGGGGGCCTTGAGAGGTAAGGAAGTTCTCCTCTTCCTCCCTCTTTTCTGCCTCAAGTCCCCTGTCCATTATTCCACGCAGCGTGTGCTCCAACAGGTAGACAAGAGGGACAGTATCACTGATGCCTGCACTGTCACTGCTCACCATCCTCGTGGCCTCTTCAAATGATGACAGGACAGTGTATGCATCCTTGATCATGAGCCACTGGCGTGGCGAAAAAAAGCCAAGCTCCCCTGACCCTGTCCAGGTGCCATAGACGCACAGGTACTCATTGATGGCCGCTGCAACATGGCCAACGTTGAGTTCCACCTGGTGGGCATGTCACAGATTAGGCGGTTCTTGGGCAGATTGTATTCCTTTTGGAGGTCAGCCAGCCGAGCACTGGCATTATATGACCGGCGGAAATGCACACAGACTTTCCTGGCCTGCCTCAGTAGATCCTGTAAGCCCGGGTTCCTGCACAAGAACCGCTGCACCACCAAGTTAAGAACGTGAGCCAAACAGGGCACATGGGTCAGGTGTCCCTGTCGGAGGGCGGAGAGGAGGTTGGTGCCATTGTCGCAAACCACCATTCCTGGCTGAAGGTGGTGTGGCGTCAGCCGCCTCTGAGCCTGCCCCTGCAGAGCTGACAGAATCTCTGCCCCAGTGTGGCTCCTGTCCCCTAAGCACACCAGCTCAAGCACCGCATGGCATCTCTTTGCCTGAGTGCTTGCGTAGCCCCTTGAACGCCTACGGAGCACCGCTGGTTCCGAGGACAAATCAGCAGAGGAAGAGGTCATGGAGGAAGAATAAGAGGAGAGGGTGGAGGAGAGAGGTGTGGCAGAATCACCACTAGTAGCATTTTGGAGGTGTGGTGCTGGAACAAGCTCCAACAAGACAGCACCCTGTCCTGCATCCTTCCCAGCTGCCAGCAGAGTCACCCAGTGCGCCGTGAAAGATAGGTAACGTCCCTGTCAATGCCTGCTGGACCATGAGTCAGCGGTAATATGCACCTTACCGCTGACTGCCCTGTCCAGCGAGGCCAAGACATTGCCTTCCACATGCTGGTTGAGAGCCGGAATCGCCTTCCGTGAAAAAAAGTGCAGTTTGGGAAACTGCCACTGAGGTACCGCACATTCCACAAACTCACGAAAGGGGGCAGAGTCTACCAGCTAAATAGGCAGCAGTTGGAGTGCTAGCAATTTAACCAAGCTAGCATTCAACCGCTGGGCATGTGGATGGCTGGGAGCGAATTTCTTTTGCCGGTTTAGCAACTAGGGTAGGGAAATTTGCCTGCTACAATCGGACGTTGGTGTAGCGATAGCAGATTGCCCGCAAGTACTTGCCTACCTAATTCTACACCTTCATTCCTCTCAGTGCAGGTTTCTGAGAGAAATTAAGGCATAGTGGGGTTGGAGATCCCAGCTGATGAGGAGCAAGGAGAGGTCCGCCTTATTCTTTGGTGTGGGTCTTTTAAGTACGCTTGTCAACGGACTGCATGGGAGTTTGACATATGTCTGTTCAAGCATGTGGTGCCTAAGCGGCTGGTGTTTTGGCCATGCTTGATACGCTTCAGACATATGTTGCAAATAGCAACGGTGCGATCTGCTGCACACGTCTCCAAAAAGTCCCACACCAAAGAACTTTTGGAAAAACGCGCAGTGTCAGCAGGGCCCTGCACATGCGCAGATATGCGGTGTGATGTAGTCGGTTGGCTGCCCTTAAGCTGGCTCCTGGAGGGCATCCTGCCTCGTTGGAGATGTGCCTCCTCCTCCTCCTCCTCCTCCTCCTCTCTCCTATCAGGCACCCACGTAGAGTCAGTGACCTCATCATCCCCTCCCTCCTCGTTACTGGAGCAAACCTGGCAGTATGCTGCAGCTGGGGGAACATGACTGCCAGTTTGATGTCCTTCTTGGGCAACCCCTCTCCCTGGGTTCACGTTACTGCCTTCACCCTCAACCTGGGTACCATCATCAGAGCCTTCAAAACGCTGCACATTCTCCTGCAGCATGTACCCTACACAGGGCATGATGGTGGGGCTAGAGAAGGAGTAACTGATGACCTTGAGCCAATGGAATAGGCCGCTTTAGCACCTGCATTGGCAGCCAAGGAACTCTGAGCCTGGGTGACAGAGGATGAGGAGGATGAGGACGGCTTGGTCATCCACTCTACCAACTCTTCTGCATGTTGTGGCTCTACACGGCCAGCTGCCAGAAAAAAGGACAAGCGTGCCCCACAACCACGTGCTGAGGATGCACCGTGTCCATGACCAGCACTGTTGGCTCTAGACACAGAGCCTGCTTGCCCTATTTTAGTGGCCTATGAGCGTCTGCCTCTCTCTGTTGGCCTTCCAGACATACTGTATTTGATGTATTTGAATAGGTACACCAGGAATGGCCTGCAGTGAGATGTAGCTGCACAACGCTGGGATGTATATATTTACTGAATATACTGCAGCTAACTGAATCAACTGCCTGCCTGTAGTACATTAGGAAGAGAGCAACAGGAACGCTCTGCAGTGTGATCTAGCTGCACAGGATACAGTATACTGACTGAATATACTGCAGCTACCTGAATCAACTGCCTGCCTGTAGTATATTAGGAAGAGAACAACAGGAACGCTCTGCAATGATCTAGCTGCACAGGATACAGTATACTGACTGAATATACTGCAGCTACCGGAATCAATTGCCTGCCTGTAGTATATTAGGAAGAGAACAACAGGAACGCTCTGCAGTGATCTAGCTGCACAGGATACAGTATACTGACCGAATATATTGCAGCTACCTCAAATCAACTGCCTGCCTGTAGTATATTAGGAAGAGAACAACAGGAACGCTCTGCAGTGAGATCTAGCTAAACTCTATACAGTATATATATATATATATATATATATATATATATATACAAAGCCTGGAATGCATATATATACTAAATATACCGGAGCTAACTGAATCAATTGCCTGCTAAATCTATCTAAAAGAAATTAAATGACACTGACCTTTTATAGTGTGGGGCGTGTACTTTATCCCCTTGAGCCAAGATTGGCCAAAGGCACCCTGCCTTTGGCCAATCATGGCTCTCTGTGCTGACGGCGCTGTGATTGGCCATAGCATGAGGGTCATAGTGCATGCTTGGCCAATCATCAGCCAGCAATGCACTGAATTATGGGCCGTGACGCGCCACTCGAATTTGGCGCGAACGGCCGAATAAGTTCGATCTTCGTCGAACGATCGAACAGCCGATGTTCGCATCGAACTCGAAGCTCATCCCTACCTGTGATCCGTTTTCAGCAGAGAGCGGACTGAAGTTCGCTCTCTGCTGACATCACAGAAGTCGGTCCAGGCCCCGCCTCATCGCGACAATGGAAGTCAGGATCCACTAGTTTCCTGGACTGACACCTGGCTCAGCCTCTCAATGAACCGCTGAGAACCTGAGTCGGAAGCTCCGCCCCTTCCACAGCCCAGCGCTGCAGTGATCAGTGAGAGGCAGAGCAGAGAGCTGTGACTGACAGTCAACAGCTCTCTGCTCGGAAGCTCTTAGAACCAAGTGATCGCGGTTTCTTCAATCGCTCGGTTCTCAGTGTAGAGGCACCGGGGGACAGATGCAGCATCGGACTGAGTTGGCCCACACTTTGCAGCTATAACAGCTTCAACTCTTCTGTGAAGGCTGTCCACAAAGTTTAGGAGTGTGTCTATGGGAATGTTTGACCATTCTTCCAGAAGCGCATTTGTGACGTTGGAGAGAAGGCCTGGCTCGCAGTCTCTGCTCTAACTCATCCCAAAGGTGTTCTGTTGGGTTGAGGTCAGGACTCTGTGCAGGCCAGTCATGTTCCTCCACCCAAAATTTGGTTATCCATGTCTTTATGGACCTTGTTTTGTGCACTGGTGCACAGTCATGTTGGAACAGGAAGGGACCATCCCCAAACTGTTCCTACAAAGCTGGGGGCATGAAATTGTCCAAAATTTCTCGGTATGCTGACGCCTTAAGAGTTTCCTTCACTGGAACTAAGGGGCTAAGCCCAACCTATGAAAAACAACCCCACACCATAATACCCCCTCCACCAAATGATTTGGACCAGTGCACAAAGCAAGGTCCATAAAGACAAGGTTGAGTGAGTTTGGGGTAGAGGAACTTGACTGGCCTGCACAGAGTCCTGACCTCAACCCGATAGAACACCTTTGGGATGAATTAGAGCAGAGACTGCGAGCCAAGCCTTCTCTCCAACAGGCGTGCCTAACCTCACAAATGCGCTTGTGGAAGAATGGTCAAACATTCCCATAGACACTCCTAAACCTTGTGGACAGCCTTCCCAGAAGAAGTGAAGCTGTTATAGGGTCAGCCAGCTCAATATTGAACCCTACGGACTACAACTGGGATGCCATTAAAGTTCATCTGCGTGTAAAGGCAGGTGTCCCAATACTTTTGGTAATATGGTGTATTTTATTACCTAAGTATTGTGTCCATCCCATATACTGTACCAATATATATTTGTGGGGACAAATTTTGAGATGGCGCATTGTATGGTCATAGATGTGCTCCAAAGGGCGACAGAAACTCCACCTCAGATTAAGCACCTTGCTAAAAATGAAGTGGGCGGGGAAAAACATTTTACCCAACAAAGCCCACCTATGGGATCATTGCAGACCTGTTAAATATAAATAAAGTTATGATTTAAATGTCATTAACATGCTTACCTGTAATTGGCTGTTTTTGATGGTTAATGGTTCTTGCTCGCACTGGACCTGTAAAAAATAAAATAAACTGTGTGTTACTCCAGTCAGTCGGTGCTGGACTTCATCAAGAAAAGAACTCCCGCCCGCCCACTCCACTTGCTTTTCTTGTCGTGGCTCCTTTTTATGTGGCCTTAGACCAGGGGTGTCAAACTCAATTTCATGGTGGGCCGCATCAGCATAATGATTGCCCTTAAAAGGGCCGGTTTTATCTGTAAGATTTGATGTCCAGCGCATCCCCTCCCCTTACATTAGATGTCAAGAGTCACCCCACCATCAGAAGTTGAGTCCCCCACTCTCCCTTACATCACAGTGCACCCCCCTTTCCCTATGCTGCTGCTGGGAAGAAGCTGGATGCATTGCTTGAAAGCAGAAAGTAAGGGTCTGGAGGGCCAGAATCGGCCCGCGGGCCTTGTGTTTGACACCTGTGCCTTAGACAATCTCTTCGGAAAGGGGACAATTGTATTGCATTGTTAACTTGAGCTGTATGAGTTATTGTTATGGACTTTATTAAAATGTCATTATTGGTGTATTTTATGTGAGATTATTTACCAAATTGTTTTATGTTTTATGGTTTGGTATTAAACTTTACACCAGTAATAAAGAGACACGGCCATTTCAAACCAATAATTCTTTTTTTTTTAGTTATTATAAATATATATATATATATATTTTTGCGTTTAGAATATAGTTCTGCATATGATATAATCCAACTGCTGAAATATAGAAGGGGTTCTGTAAGTGAGAAAGTCAGAGTAGAGGTGGCCATACACAGCTCAAATTTCAGGTGATTCCTGATTAATCTTCCATAGTTCAAACTGTGGGTGACCCTGTCTGCACCACTCGGTTTGACGAACTTCAGTTGGAAAATCAAAGGATTCGGTTGGCAAATTGTTGAGCAAATAGTCACTTTTCATGTATTCAGACAGCTGCAAGTGCTATGATAGTTTGGATACAACAACTGGAAGGGTGGAAATTTCTCCATCCGCATTGTTTAGCATGCAGAGAGGAGCATTGAGTGATTTCTCTCATTCACCCCGTATGGCTGAACAAGAGAAATGCTAATGAGTATGGCTAGCCTAAGACTGGGAGGTGCCACTGCAGACAGCAAGGTAACACACAAATAGGGATGAGCTTCGAGTTAGAGTCGAACTCATGTTCGACTCGAACATTGCCTGTTCGCCCGTTCTCCGAACAGCGAACAAATTGGGGTGTTCGCAGCAAATTCAAAAAGTCTATGGGAGAAATCTAAAGTGCTAATTATAAAGGCTTATATGCAAGTTATTGTCATAAAAAGTGTTTGGGGACCCGGGTCCTGCCCCAGGGGACATGTATCAATGCAAAAAAAAAGTTTTAAAAACTGACGTTTTGACGTAGGCGGGGTCTGACATACCGAGGGGGCGGACCTGATGGGGAACTTCCCTCACTGTGTAATACATGTATAGACCCGCCCCTTCTCACGTTCCGCATCAGGTCCTCAGCCTTACACCGAGTCATTGGCTGAGCGGACCTGATGGGGAACTTTAGAAAGGGCGGGTCTATACATGTAATAGACTGCGGAGGAAGTTCCCCATCAGGTCCGCTCAGGCTCAGCCAATGACGGACAGCGCTGGACATCGGATCGCCACGGGACATTGGATTTCACCGCTGGAATGGGTTTTTTTTTTATTTATTTTTTATTTTTTAATAAAGGACTTTTCCAAGGTGTGTGTGTTTTTTTAA
Source organism: Rana muscosa (assembly GCA_029206835.1). Lineage (NCBI taxonomy): Eukaryota > Metazoa > Chordata > Amphibia > Anura > Ranidae > Rana > Rana muscosa. The sequence goes on along the minus strand of CM055122.1, from coordinate 243,879,317 downwards.
TTTTTTTTGACACTTTCTTTGTGAAATGGTAGGGGTACAATGTACCCCTTACCAATTCACATAGGGGGGGCCGGGATCTGGGGTCCCCTTTGTTAAAGGGGTCTTCCAGATTCCGATAAGCCCCCCGCCCGCAGACCCCCACAACCACCGGGCAAGGGTTGTGGGGATGAGGCCCTTGTCTCCATCAACATGGGGACATCCTCCCCATGTTGAGGGCATGTGGCCTGGTACAGTTCAGGGGGGGGCGCTCTCTCGTCCCCCCCTCTTCCCCTGCGGCCGGCCAGGTTGCGTGCTCGGATAAGGGTCTGGTATGGATTTTTGGGGGGACTCCACGCCATTTTTTTTTATTTGGGGTGGAGTTCCCCTTAAAATCCATGCCAGATCTGAAGGGCCTGGTATGGATATTTGGGGGAACCGCAAGCATTTTTTTTTTTTATTTGCGGCGGGGTTCCCCATAATATCTATACCAGACCTGAAGGGCCTGGTAATTGAATTCTAGGGGACCCCCACGCTTTTTTTTTATCAATGACTTTTGTATGTATTGCCGGGAGCCGACAATTCATTAATAGCCGCGAGTGAGTTTTAAATGACTTTTTTTCCTTCAAAAATGACATTTTATGCAGGGACAGTTCTAAGCACGGGAAACATGCGCCACTTTACATGCATATCATACACACCCCCCAGGTACGAAATTTAAAGGAATATTTCACTTTTATTTTTTTCATTTTAAGCATTATTAAAATCACTGCTCCTAAAAAAACGTCTGTTTTTAAAACTTTTTTTTGCATTGATACATGTCCCCTGGGGCAGGACCCAGGTCCCCAAACACTTTTTAGGACAATAACTTGCATATAAGCCTTTATAATTAGCACTTTAGATTTCGAACGTTCGAGTCCATTGTATTTAATAGGGTTCTAAAGTTCACGCGAACATTCTGTCTGTTCGCAGGTTCTGGTGCGAACCGAACAGGGGGGTGTTCGGCTCATCCCTGCACACAAACTAAAAGGCTATGTGAACCTAAAAAACTTGGGACTATTGGCCAGGAAAAACTTTGGCATGCCCAGGGAGAGAAGACTTTAGGTTTGATTTACTAACGACAAAAAGACTGTCGACTTTGCAATGTGCAGTTGTACAATTTTGTTGTTTCGAAGAACAAGCTAACTGACAGTTTTGTGTGTGGACTTACTGGTGTAAGTTAAAATGCTTGCAAAAGATACTTTTATTTTTACCTATAATAATAATAATGTTATACAGTACTTACCTGCTCTGTGCAACGGTATCGTCAAGTGAGGTATGTATTGGGGGGGGGGGGGGGTAGCAAAACTGCTACTTGGACCAAATTGCTTCTAAAGGCTGAAGGTTTTTTACCTTCATGCATTTTATCCATCTAAGTAAAAAACCTTTTGTGTGCAGCTCCCCCCTAAAGCCCAGTACACACGGCCGCGAATCCCGTCAGGAAAAAAACGTCGGTTTTCCTGACGGGACTCCTGGCAAGCTTTTCTTGCTCGCCAAGTGTACACACGGCACATTCAAAAGAACCGCCGTTCTTTTGAATGGCAAGAACGCGGTGACGTCATCGACTACGACGAGCATGCGCTCATCACATTCGATGCCGTCGCCGCCATCTTGCTTCACCCTACACTACCCTTGTAAGCTACCGCGCATGTGTCAAAGTCTCATCGAGCATGCGCGGGCTTACCTGGGACAGGTAAGCGTACACACTCACGGTTTTCTTGGCAGGAAACACTTGCCGAGAATCCCAACAAGAAAAATAGAGAGCAGGCTCTCTATTTTTCTCGTCGAGATTCCCGGCAGTTTTCCCGACGAGAAACCATACACACGGTTTTCTCTGCAAAAAGCTCTCCCAGCAGTTTTCTTGCTGAGAAAACCGGTCGTGTGTACGAGGCTGAATACTTGCCTAAGCCCCATCTTGAACCAGCAATGTGCACAAGAGCAGCTGCTCTCCCAGCTCTCTCTATCCTCATTGGTTCAGACCCAACAGCAGGAGCCATTGATGAGGAGGGAGACGGGGGCATGGCTGAGCCCCATTCTGCTGAATTCCTTAAATTTGAGTATACACTAGTAGAATTTTGTTCAACAGTTTTCATTGTAAGAACATTTGTTAATTTTTCTAATCATCGCTGGGGTCAATTGATGTTAATTTTTACCACACTGATGAGAAAATTCAAAAGAGCAGGATGGAAAAATTTTCTCAAATGTATTAATTTCTAACAGTGTATGTGGTTTTCATTTGAGAAAGTCCATTTATTCCAAAATTGAATGTTAGAAGCAAACAAAATCTTACACAAGTGACATTTGGAAGTTTTGAGAATTTTTATGGAATTTTTGTTTGAACTTCTACTAGTATATACCTAACTTTACTCCTGCTTGTGAGCACCTCAACTACTGCATTACTGTTTATGTATCTATATTTATTATTTACAACAGAAATTGGTGGTAATATTATCCGCTTTTATAGGCCAACATCCCTAGAATATATGGAAACGATGGGGGTTATTTACGAAAGGCCAATCCACTTTGCACTACAAGTGCAAACTACAAGTGCACTTGGAAGTGCAGTCGCTGTAAATCTGGGGGGTGGATCTGAAATGAGGGGAAGCTCTGCTGATTTTATTATCAAATCATGTGCAAGCTAAAATGCTGTTTTTTATTTTCCTTGCATGTCCCCCTCAGATCTACAGCGACTGCACTTCAGTGCAAAATGGATTTGCATTTCGTAAATAACCCCCAATGTTTCCCCCTTGAAAAATGGGACTTTATAGGCACAGAAGCATAGACGAAAATTGTATAACATTTTGAAGTTTAATTGTATCAAAGTTTGCATAAAGTGAAAAAATTATATATGAAAAAAGTGGAGTAAAAAGTGGAGTAAAATACTGGACTTCAAAGAGTAAGGTACACATTACCACACCATGTTAAACATGGCATAACAGCAATATAAATTATTTTACATAGAAAATTGCATTGACAATTACAACGCGTTTCGGAGTAATCTTGACCCCTTCCTCAGGAATAGTCCTTTTTGCAATAAATGTAATCAATTTGTGTAGGTATGTGTTTATATTGCTGCCAAATACGGCTTTAGTAGATTTCTACACACAATATAGATGCCATTGGGTCCCAGTGCGTACAACACCGGCCCCCCGCCTGATCTCCAGAGATCTCTACTCTTTTTCTTACTTTTATTACTTCAGTGCTTTTGTCTTTTTATCGTATGGTGATCTTTTATGTGCTGACTGATGTTGAGCTATGGGTTCAAGGCATTGTGAGTATTCTATCAACTGTTCCATTCACTGCCAAATAAGCAACTAATTGTTATATAATTTGAGGAATATGTTTGTAATTTGCTCTTTACCTTTTAGATTGTACAGTGCTTACATTCATTGCAAAAAGGACCCTTCCTGAGGTAGGAGTCAAGATTACCTCAAAACGCATTGGAATTGTCAATGCAAACTCATTTATGTAAAAAGATACTAAAATGATAATCTGGCCCTCCTTTCTAGTATCACTCTGCGCTTGTGGATGTTGTGCCGTAAGGATATAAACAATAGTAAAATGTATAAAATATATAAATATATATATATGTATAAATATGTGAACATATGAACATATAAATATAAAAACATATAAAAGAACAGCAACTGCTAAAAAATCAAGCGTACATATAAAAACAGTATCATATAAAACTTATAAAAAGTTCAGAATAAAACTGCAGCAGCGCTACGGACAAAGTTCAAATGTGCGTCTTCTATGATAATCGCTTATATAGGTGATGAGTATAGGTACCTACTTATAAATAAGTATTTACACACCCAGATTATGCCCTACAAGCAGAAGTAAATGATTGCCATATACATTGAATTATTCATATATTTATTGATGGATGCATTTTCTGTGGATTGGGAAATCGAAACACTGCTGATTAGGATGTCAAGGTTTACAGCCATCACAGCGTTTCCTCATTATGATCGGTAGAGTGTGTGCACACATCACATAGCATTAAACCCGGCACTAGAATATAAATTAAATACATAAAAAATTTCTGACCACCGGGGGTAACGTTGTTACCAAAACATGCCCTTTTAGCTCCAGGGCACAAGTGTCAGCAGAAGGAACGACTGTATGACGGTATGAGGTGGGGTATCTGACATCAATCCTCATAATCATTAATTGAAGTCCCCTCTGTATACATGTCGGCTCGACACCATTCCCGACATGTTAAAACAGAGTAGCCAATCAGGACGCAGCCCGAGTGCAAACGCCTATCAGAGTGGGGCAGATCGAGCTGCACCTGATAGAATTTCCGCCCACAGCAGGGCATGGACGTTGACTTGCTCAGCGCGCATGCGCGACGTCGCAGGCGCGCAGAGCGTGCTCTGACGCTTAACCAGAGGGCGGGTTCTGACCTAGCATAAATTCCGGTTGCTGTGACGGTTGGTCACGCCCTCAGAAGAAGTCAGGAAGTGACGAAACGTCAGGGCGTGACCAACCAACCAAGCAAACCGGAAGTGACGTTCATGCGCTCCAGGACCTGCCGAACAAGGAAGTGCCGAGGGAAATACACCGCGGCGCTCATCAGGGGCAAGTGTCTGGCGCTGTAGCGCTCATTTTATCATTTCGCCTGTATTATTTTACTTTGTGGTACGCATATATGTAACCAAGGGGTTACCTGGGGATTAAATATTATAATAAATGGTCAAACAGTACTACCCTATGTAGTTTGTATTTTTTCCACATATATGCCAGCGGCACCTTTTATCTATTACTGAGGATAAGAAGACAGGATAGATTGAGGAGGATATCTTTTCTATACCCATACCTTATTTGACATCTGTCTATGGTGGAGAAGAAAAGGAAAATTCAAGTTATATTATTGCTGAAGGAGGAATGTTGATCTAGGCTTTTATTTATCCTACTTCTGGTGAGTGCGCCCCCTAAAGGGGACTTTCAAAAATCCCCCCACGCGGTGTTATACACTACTGGTGAAAGGAGCACTAAGAATATGAATTGGATATATTACAACTAGATTCACCATTCACAAACTCATTTATATTGCTCTTATGCCATGTTTAACATGGGGTGGTAATTTGTACCTTACTCTTTGAAGCCCAGTATTTTACACTTTTTTTGTATATAATTTTTTAATTTTATGCAAATTTTGATACAATTAAACTAGAATATACAATTTTCGTCTATGCTTCTGTGCCTTTAAAGTCCCATTTTTCAGGGGGAAAACATTGTTTATATTTGTTATTTATATATACCATTGCAGTTTAATCTGACACGCAAAAAAAATGCCTATTGTATACAACATATATATACAGCGGGTAAAATAAGTATTGAACACATCGGCATTTTTCTAGGTAAATATATTTCTAAAGGTGCTATTGATATGAAATTTTCACCAAATGTCGGTAGCAACCCATGCAATCCATACATACAAAGAAAACAAATAAGTTCAGGAATGAAGTTATGTGTAATAAAATTAAATGACACAGGGAAAAGGTATTGAACATGGTAACTGAAATGTATTTAATTCTTCATACAAAATTCTGTGTTGGTAATGACAGCTTCAAGATGCCTCCTGTATGGAGAAACTAGTCACATGCATTGCTCAGGTGTGGTTTTGGCCCATTCTTCCACACAGTCTTCATATCTCGAGGGTTCCATGGACCTCTTTTATGAACTCTGATCTTTAGTTATTTCCATAGATTTTCTAATGGATTCAAGTCAGGTGATTGGCTGGACCATTCTAGCAGCTTTATTTTCTTTCTTTGAAACCAATTGAGAGTTTCCTTTTCTATGTGTTTGGGATTATTTTCTTGCTGAAATGTCCACCCTCTTTTCGTCTTCATCATCCTGGTAGATGGCAGCAGATTTTTTATCAAGAATGTCTTGGTATATTTCCCCACTCATCCTTCCTTCAATAACATTAAGTTTGCCAGTACCGTATGCTGAAATACAGCCGCACACCATGATGTTCCCACCTCCAAACATCACTGTTGGTATGCGGGAGTTTTTCGGGTGATGTACAGTGCAATTTGACCTCCAAGCATTGTGTATTGTGGCATCCAAAGAGTTCAATTTTGGTCTCATATGACCCGACTATATTCTCCCAGTATTTCACAGGCTTGTCTAAATGTTTTGCAGCAAACGTTAAACAAGCTTCAACATGCTTTTCCTTCAGCAATGGAGTCTTGTGTGGTGAGCGTGCATCTAGGCCATGGCGGTTGAGTGCATTACTTATTGTTTTCTTTGTACCTGCTAATTCCAGGTCTTTTTGAAGCTCTCCACAAGTGTTCCTTGGCTCTTGGACAAGTCTTCTGATAATTATTTTCACTTCTCTGTCAGAAATCTTGCGAGGAGCACCTGGTCGTGGCTGATTTTTCGTGAAAGTATGTATTTTCCACTTCCGGATTATGGCCCCAACAGTGCCCACTGGAACATTCAGAAGTTTAGAAAGCCTTCTGTAACAAATGCCATCATTATGTTAAGGTTGTGAAGGTCTTGAGAGAGCTCTTTGCTTTTACCCATCATGAGATGTTTTTTGTATGACACTTTGGTAATGAGGCCTTTTTATAGACCATCAGTTGAAATTGCTTTCTAATTACTGATAGATTTCAACTGGTGTCTTGGCTTTTCATGCTTTTTTGTACCCCCCTTTCTTCATGTGTTCAATACTTTTTCCCTGTGTCATTCCATTTTATTACATATAACTTAATTTCTGAACTTATTTTTTTTTCTGTTTTCTTTGTATGTTTGGATTGCATGGATTGTTACCGACATGTGGTGAAAATTTCATGTCAATAGCACCTTTAGAAATATATATATATATATATATATATATAATATATATTATACTGTATATTATATATTATATATATATACATATATATATAAAATATATTATATAATACTGTATATTATATATTATATATTATATATATATACATATATAAATAATATATACAGTAAATAGTTACACACACAAACAAATATAAATGTTATTGCAGTTTACTCTAAGTTGCTGAAAGATGGCAGCACTTTGTGCCTAGGAACTGAGCAGTGCATTTACTATTACAGCCATATATACTATTTGCACACATACTCAATGCCTCATGTTCTCCTTTAATTGTAAAGACCATATTGTCAATAAAGCATGAAATATCCTTGTCAATACAATTTTCTTCTTGTAAATTGTCCAATAGCAAACCATGTCATTCCTTGCTGAAATGCATATTGATCATTTTATTATGGGAAAGCTGGATGTTTCGGTACATATGTATGATCATTAACCTACGAAAATGTTTTAATATTCAAACCACTAAGTCCACCACAGTCGTCTCTCTGTATTAATTGTCTATTCAGTTTGCATGAAATTGCATTTAAAGATCAGGGAAAATGAATATCATCTGACTTATAATGGCCTTCATTTTAAAGGAGAAAATGCAGATGTCATCTTCAGATAATTGCGCACTTATCTGTAAAACTATTGCATTTTCCATTTCAAGCGTGTCTTCGTGCGGACTTACTGGTGCCAGCTAAGGCTGCGTAGGAGTGGTGGAGCCTTTCGCCCTACAGTAAATAAACCCTCAGGGCTTTAACAGGGACACACAAATGTATTTTTCATAAGAGTACTTCTTTGTTAACATTGACAAAGAGTTTACTTACATATTGAAATGTCTGGTAAGGTCACTACAGCTGGGTGATTCATTTATTGTAAATGTATTATTATATTTGCAATTAGTGTGCCATAATGGAAGGTCTACAATGTACACTGAACCATAATGACCTGATGATCTACAGAATGATGTTTAAACATTGCAGTTATTTTGTGTATCTTCATATCACTCAATGGCAACCATAGGCAAGGATAGTAATGGGACTTCTGAAGAAGAGAAAACGTTCACAGGGTTTTGCAAACTCCTCCTACACCCATGTGTCAGGACTCTGGGGATTGGCTGTTCAATTACTGAGAACTGCATTATGGGAAGGTGGGGAGAGATTCATGTGACTCCCCCATACCTGGAAGTACCTAATATTTCTTCAGCTTCATTGACTGACATAGTCATCAAAGGACCATGTGTTAGGCAAATCTTTGGGTCCATCATTTATCTACTGTTCAAGCAAAAAACGTAATTTCCTGTGCAACAGATAAATAAAAGTGAGCTGTGTCCATGTCTTAAGCACAAAGGGAGAGGTCCCAGCAATTATCTGACTCACATTAAACATAAATGGAACCCTAAAGTTGGGTTCACGTTGTACAAATTTTGATTATACAACCAAAATTCACTGTGTGCATGACAATGTCGGCCACCTCCCGCCCGACATCTTTTGATTGAATAATAGAAGGAGCTGGGAAGAAAATTGTCAGATGAACAGTGACTGCATCCAATCAGATGCAGCCACTGTTTGCATATTCTGACAGCTGCTGGCTGCATCTGTCAGAATACAATAGCCACAAAGGGAGATTCCGCCATCTGCGTGGTTGGGGGAATATAGCGTGGTTGGGGGAATCTGTTAGATTATTTTTGTTTAGCTCTTAAGCTGAAGGAAAGTAGTCTATGTGTACAGTATATAATGAGCTTAACCACTTCAGCCCCGGAAGAATTTACCCCCTTCCTGACCAGGCCATTTTTTGCGATACGGCACTGTGTTATTTCAACTGACAATTGCACGGTTGTGCGACACTGTACCCAAACAAAATTTACTTTCTTTTTTCTCCACAAATAGAGCCTAATTTTGGTGGTATTTGATCACCTCTGCAGTTTTTATTTTTTGTGCTATAAACAAAAGAAGAGTGACAATTTTGAAAAAAACACATTATTTTTTGCTATAATAAATATCCCAATTTAAGAAATGAAATAAAAAATGTCTTCATCAGTTTAGGCCAATATGTATTCTTCTACATATTTTTGGTAAAAAAAAAACGCAATAAGCGTATATTGTGTGGTTTGCGCAAAAGTTATAGTGTCTACAAAATAGGGGATAGATTTTATGGCATTTTTTTAAATTAATTTTTACTAGTAATGGGGATGATCAGCGACATTGTGGTGGACAGATTGGACACTTTTGACACTTTTTTGGGACCATTGACATTTATACAGCGATGAGACCTAAAAATAGCCACTGATTACTGTATAAATGTCACTGGCAGGGAAGGGGTTAACACTAGGGGGCGATCAAGGGGTTAAATGTGTGTTCCCTAGGTGTGTTCTAACTATGAGGAGATTGGACTGACTGGGGGAGGAGACATATCGTTGTTCCTACTTAGTAGGAACAGACAATCTGTTTCTCCTCCCCTGACAGGACAGGGATTTGCGTATTTACACGCTCGCGCCTGCTATGGCTCTTAAAGGAGCCACAGTATATATATACAGCGATTTGCGCAGCAGAGCCATTCTGCCTCCACATATATACCGGAGCCGGTCGGGAAGCGGTTAAAGTAGAAGATCAGCCAAAAACAAACTAACTCTAAACCTACTTGCAGCCACATTCTAAATCTAAAACCAATCTATCTAACCCTGTAAAACAAAAAATCACTATAATACTTTTTCTGCAGCCAATCCCGTCCGGTCCCACGCTGAGCTGTCAGCGGCAGCTTCTCTGTGTAGGCATGTGCAGGAGAGGCAACGACAACGGAAGCCCCATAGTAAGTCTATGGGTGATGTCACTTCCCAGGCATTTCCCAGCCATTGTCGGCTGATTCATACATAGTCTGCACGAATAGTATGTCCATCACTGGGCAGTGGAGTGGGGGAGTACTGACTGCTTGCTGTGCATATAGCAAAGCAACCTATTATTTTGTATAAAATAGACAAAGTATGGGTTTATTTTAAAGCTTCCCACATGTAAAAGGCGCTTACAGCACCCTCTTGCATAACTGGCTTGCGATTGGTGAAAATGTTCTCCAAATCTAAAGAAAGGACATTGGCTGCTGGGTGGAGTAGGAGTTCTGCAGAGGCAGTCAATGTGAAAAGACCTGTTTTATGGAGATGTGTCTCTTTGTGTCTCTTCGTTTTGCAGTGGTTTTAAAAAAATTCCTTCCTGGGAAAAGGCAACTCCATCTTAACTGCTGTGTTCCGAGTCAGTCTAGCAATTACTTCCGCCCTTCCTGCTAATCTGATCTGTAATCTCGCAGATGCACACTGGGGTTCTTAGGCAAGCCTCACTTTCGTTTTGGGATCACTATGACAACATGTCCTACTGCAGTGTGCCATTGTTTTGATAGGACGCCGTGATGTCTCAATGTTTACACCCCCTGTGATGTGTAAGGTCACATTCGGTGTATCAGGAAATGTTTACTGAGGCTGATATCGTGGGATCTCAGCATGGTGCCGCGACCGGATATGAAGGACACAGCACACTTTCTTGTGAAGTGACAGCACACAGAGCGTGCCGTTAATCGCATTAAAGATACGCATGCGCCGGTGACGTCAGCAGTAACAACAATGCAGATTACAAGCAAACGGAGCCAGTAAGGTGAAATTTACATATCGTGATTTTAACAGTTTGTAGCGAGGATTGCTATGGGCTAAACTTATGGGGGAGGGTTTACAACCATTTTAACTTTTCAAGGGAATTGGCCCCAGAGCTTAGTAAATGAGGTAGTGAGGAAAAGCTCTTTTGCTGTTTTTTTTTTTTTTCCAGCATGTGAATGGGTATTCATTGCAAAGTGAAATTTCACCACAATCACTAAGCTCTGGGAAAAATTCCCCTGCAAAGTGCAACTTCGCTTGCAAACTGAACAGCCTATTTGCCTTTAAGAAATCAGAAAGTTTGAAATTTGCCTACACTTGAAAATGTAGAAAATGCATGACCACATATCTGATAACAAGTAGCCCTAAATCTGAGCTAGCCAAATGTCCCCTGCTCTTAATACCTTTATAATTCTTTTTATAGAGAGAGGTTGCATAGTGTCATGTGGCAAAAAGCTACAGTTCTGCAGTTACTTGGATTGCATAAACAATGTATTGATTTCACTTACTGTCAGACAGATATATTTAATAACCATGCTTATGTAGCACTTCCCCCATAGGAGCTGCTGGTTTAAAGTTTTGGGCCTCGCACTCGTGTCAGGGATCCCTCTTGAAGAGCTTTCATAAATGTTCACACCAACACTTGGATACGTTTTCTTCGAGGCTTTATTTTACCAGTTCCAACAGAGGGATAGAGGGAGAGGGGAGGTTCAGGTACCTTGCTTTGCGGATCACGGGCACAATCCTATATCCAGAGGACAAATCAGTTCCACGCTGGATTCAGCAACCACCGGATAGGCCTACTCTTACTGGCCTAGCAACCGGTGCGAAGCTCGCTCAAAGTCTCTACCACAGACTCGATGAGTGCCGTCAAGTCTTTCCACAATCTTCCGCCACAAGATCGTGTAACCACACTGGCACTTTGCAAAAAGTTCCTTCAAAAGTACACAGCTCACGGTGCCAGAATCTTTCAGCTGTCCGGCAGCACCGTGAGGCAAATTGGCCAGGATGCGTCCTTCAATTGAGTCCCCAATTGTTCTGCTTCTTGCCGCAGGCAAGACCGCGTAGGACCATCCCTGGACTAGTAGGCCCCAGCAACTCCCGGGCCTACTTCTCAGTTGCAGAGCCTCGGGCCAGCAGGCTGAAAATGGCTCACACATCCCTGAGGCCAGGAGGGCCCTCAGGTCAGGATCCAGCAACGACCCCCGACAACGAACCCAGATAGAGCGGTCTCTGCCTCTTAAGTACCCCCTCCCAGAATGCACAGTGGGTTGATCACACCCCCTGAGCCACTTCTGATAAAGGAATACTCAATACACCTACCCTGCTGCATTTCCAACCCTGACCTGTGGTGACAGTGACACCTACTGTCAGGTGGAAAACGTGCAACCCAGCTAGACTGAAACAGAGCCAACAATTTAGCATAATCCTTCTGAGCAGAACTACAGCTCAGATAACTAAATTTAACATATAGCGTCTACCCAACAGGAGAAGGGCGCTACAGTTATATTTCCTTTTTTTTCATATACAAAGGGGAAAAAAATTTTTTTGCACTAGGCCTATCTCTCCCTATCCAGCATGTAACTGAGTTGAGAGTTATCTTGATATAGTGCGGTCTTACCCCGAAGGGTCCCGACACGCTTACAAACACATACACATGCTAGGGCCAATTTTATAGACAGGATCTGATTAACCTACCAGCATGTCTTTGGAGTGTGGGAGGAAACCCACGCAGGCACAGGGAGAACATGCAAACTCTGGGCAGATGGTATCGTGGTCGGGATTTGTACCAGCAACCCTATTGCTGCTAGGTGAAAGTGCTAACCACTACACCACTGTGCTGTCCATATCTCACACTCCCCACACGCAGGGCTCATCACAGGACCCATTAGGGGTTATGTACAGCCTCCCTGTGTCTAAGATGGCTGCCCAAATCATGGGAGAGCTCTGTGTCCAATCAGTCACAGGCTCCCCAAGATAGCACCTAGTGTCCATGGCAAAGAACACATTAGTGCTATGCCTGACTCCATCCTTTGATAGAAAAAAAAGGAAGAATAGCCTTGACGCAACAATTCCAAATAAGGAACTAAAGACAGGTAGGATCATCTACGTAGTGATAAAAAGTGAGAACTGCATGTCTAACACCCTGCTACAAACTGCTATTACCATTCTGCTGATGAATGATTGTATCATTCATTCATTCATCAGATTAGCCTTCCTCCATTGTGATAGGAAGGGAAGGGCTCCCAGATTTAAACACTAGATTTTTTACATTTGCGATCGCTGCAAATGGTAATAGATAGAACCACCTTTGTACATTGTCTCTGTGATCTGAGCCATCTAATGACAGCTCAGATCACAATGATTCATGGGCACACTGGCCACTGAAGGATATTTTGTTCAATGCCGTTTATAAATGGCAATTAAAGATATATACATCCAACACTCTACCAGGTTTAAAGGTATTAAGGTCAAAATCAAAAGGAGGACAGAGTGACGTACTGACGTCATTGCGTTCTTTGGTTCCCGGGAAGTGGGTAGAGGGTAGAGTTCTTTTAAGACATTTTTACTACTGTATTGAGGTAAGTGAAACCTTACGTTTTTTACTAAAATATACCTTAAGATTTTACACTATGTTGAGCATTTTATATTTTTGGTGATGAGACTATGGAAGCAATACCTGGATGATCTGCACCTTCGGTTCTGAGAGGATCGTATTAGAGAGGTATTGAAAGGCCCTGGTTGGGTGTGTAGCCACAAGCGTTGTTGACCTTTTGTCATAGAAGGTCCCATGTAGCTGGTAAGTGGGCATTTTTACCATACACAGGTGGCGGTTCTCTAGTCAAGAGTTCAGATTTGACAACGGATGGTGATTACACACATTTCCTGATATCCTGGTCACATATGAAGAGGACTTTTCATTTTATTATGTATATGTCATTGTTTGATTTTATTTTATGATCCACAATTTTTCACTTTTCCATTTTTTACTTTCACCGGATTATGTCCTCTCATAGTATTTTTCACTGGACTTTATTCATTTTTCATTTTGTATTAATTTGTGCATTGTATTTATATGGTGTGTCTTCATTGTTATCAGGTATAGCACGACTCTTTATGTTTTGCTAATGATATGACTGGGTTTATATGTCACAGCAGAGTTGCAGCTTTGATTATTGGTCTTTCTTTACTTTTTACAAAGCACAGTTTTTTTTTTTCCTTTAAAAGGTTTAAAGATATGGCGGTAAAGCAATGGTTAAAAACCCCTGTCATTAACTATAAAAAAAAATTGGGAAAAGCACAGAATTATTTTTCTAAATATTCTAATGCCTCATACACACGGCCGAGAATCTCGTCGTTAAAAACATGTCGTTTTTTTCGACGAGATCCTTGGACAAGAAACTTGTCCCGGCCGAGTGTACAGACGCTCATTTCAAAGAACCCGCGGTTCTTTGAATGGAGCGTACGCGGTGACGTCATCGAATACGACGAGCATGCGCTCGTCACATTCGATGCCGTCGCCGCCATCTTGGTTCACCCTACCTATGCCTAGGAAGCTACCGTGCATGCGTCGAAGTCATTTCGAGCATGCGCGGGCTTCCCGGCGAACAGGTAAGTGTACACACACACAAGTTTCTCGTCGAGAAACAGGCTGACGAGAATCTCGACGAGAAAATAGAGAGCAGGTTCTCTATTTTCTCGTTGAGATTCTTGTTGCTTTTCTTGACGAGAAACCAGACACACGAACGAATTTCTCTGCAAGAAATCTCTGCCAGCAAGTTTCTTGCTGGTTTTTGCCGAGAAACTCGGTCGTGTGTACGAGGCTTTAGTATTCTAAATGCTTACTCGCCACAGTTTTCCTTCCTAAAACTTTTTTTTTATTGACTTGAAAAATTGCCTCTGAACTTGCTATGGAAATACAGTAAGCCCTCCAAAAATGTCAGTTTCCTAGCACTGACCTATGCTTTCCTATGCTTTTTCAGCATCATTGTCCACGTCTGACAGTGTCTAATTACAGGCTGTGCTGCCCCAGCTCCTCCTCCCCTTGCCTACATAACATTTTAGAAGAATACAATAGTGTATTATTTGAGTGACAGCTCTGAGTCTGCTGAGGCTGCTGACATCACATCTGAGATGGAGGTGTCCAGCACAAGCTTCAAGGCTTTTGGATGTATACAGGTAAATAACATGTCGGGTGACAGGGTCTCTTTAGGCTATTGATAACCTTGTGATGAGAAAAATGTGCACAGTACTGTGAATTCTTTTCCACATGTACTATTTTTACAATGAAAAAAAAAACAAACCCCAAAACATCCTGTTTAATGTAAAGTGAACTCAACGGTTTACATAAAGCACACGGCAGGACGCTCACGGGTCTCCAGCCGGATATGGCTAGAGATTGAGGTGACTGAATTGAGCGCGCCCGAACAATAGAAATGAGCTTTTTGGAAAGTGCTCTCATGTGGAGCCATGAAAAATGAATTAGTGACAGCCAGCGTCCTCGCGGACACATGATGCCTCGTATGGGAAATACACTGAAGCTGAACTAGAGATAAGACAGCTTAATAGAATGGAGAACGTTAAACACGTAAGCACTGGTAGCGGGGGTTCGGCAAGCTTAGGAAATAACATTTAGACCTCTGTGATCTTCCAAGTAGAGAAAAATTGGAAAACCACATGCGCTCTTCTGGAATCCGCACTCATGATATAATCTCATTGTCTGATCAGACCACATACATCTCTTAGGGCTAAACTCAATAAATGCATAGGATTCTTGATCTCCCACAAGCCTGGCTCCAGAGAATGAAAATATTGAGCCAGTCCTTGTATCTGAGGCAATCTGGAGGCACAGAGCACCCTGGTGTTCCTACAGTTAGCATGTTGAAGACATTTTGCACTATGTGTGAGCAAAAGCAGTCAATGTGTAATATCAATACATGAGCAGATATCTAAACACTGTAGCCATACTAAAGTCAGAAAGTCTGTTCTTTTTTTCTGCATTTTATATGGAGAACTGGAGCCAGATTCAGTAAACTTCTCACAGTGATTCTGGTTAAGACTGCAGTCTCTTGTCACATGATAGTCTGCTGTGCAGCCTCCTCAGGTTCAAGGTAGTGCTTCAACTAAGGACCATGGTGACCTGTATTTTCCCCAGCTCTGATTCAAATGAAAATAGTAACGATACAGCCAGAGAATGCGAATGTCAGGATGTACTTTACAAACACAAAACCAGTAGGCAAGGCCCTGGAAGAGGTTTAAATGTAAAATTTCATGAGATATGTATCTTTTTTAAGTGGAGTTATACAAGTTATATTTGGCCTCAGGAGCTTTTAGCCGTAATGTGCTGGTATGCAGAGAACATTTGCACACATTTGCAAATATTTGAGAAGGCCACACTGCCTCGCCAAGGCTCCTCTGTAAAGTGCAGTCCTAACTCTTATAATTGGGAGTTTCCATGTTGGAGCTTATATAGTAGTGGATAAATTAAGGGAAGGTATGCCTCAGGCAGCCCATTCCTCCTAAGAGGTGCAGGTAGGGTTGCCACCTTTTCTTCAAGTCAAACCCGAACACTTTAGCAGTGCACGGCAATTTTTATTTATAGTGTAAACTATACATATATTTTGCTATTAAATAACATTTCTAATCATATGAAGTTAATAACAAGAGTCCCCCTTTACATCAGAGTCCACAGAGTTCCCCTTTTACATCTGAATCCACAGAGTTCCCCTTTTACATCTGAATCGACAGAGTTCCCCTTTTACATCTGAACTCTCAGAGTTCCCTTTCACTGTAAGGGGGGACTCTGCAGACTCTGATGTAAGGAAGAACTCTGGGGCCTCTAACATAATGGATGCTCTGGGAACCCTGATTTAAGGGGGAACACTGGGAACTCTGATGTACGGAGAAGACTCTGATGTAAGGGGAAACACTGTGGCCTCTGGTGTAAAGGGGAACTCTAATGTAAGGGGTGCTCTGATTTGCCTTAGTGCACTCACTCAGAGGCAGGAGAGAGAAGGGGGGAGACTTCAGTCACAGACAGGGATGGATGGTGAGCTCACTTACCCCGTGGCAGTCAGCACCTCTCATCCAGATGTACCTGAGGCTGCTGGACTTCAAATTTCCAGCCCCAACTTTCCTTTTCTGAGGCACAGCGCCGGGGGTTGGAGTGTGGGCAGACACAGAGGGGTAGGGGTGGGGGGAAGAGGTGCAGATCGAACCCTCTCTCCTCTCCCGTCTGTGTATGTGTGTGTGAGGGAGGGGGGTATTGTCAGTGCTGGCTATGGGCAGTGTGAAAGAGTGTAACAGACACTCTCAGCTTAGACAACTGCAGCCAGCAACCCTGCTGGGAAGCCATAATCCAGTCTAAATATTGTGTCCGGGTTTCAGGCAGTCTGAAACCCGGATGCATGATTCCAAACCAAAACTGTCCGGGTGAATCCTGGACAGGTGGCAACCCTAGGTGCAGGGACACATTAGAAGCCGAGCAAAAGCACAATGGCAGCTGAAGACGTCAATTGGGATTGATTTAGTAAAATCTGGTGCAGCTCTGCATAGGAACCAATCAGCTTCCGGGTTTTTTTGTCAAAGCTTAAATGACCAAGCTGAAGTTAGAAGCTGTTTGGCTACAATGCACAGCGGCACCAGTTTTAGTAAATCAACCCCATTGTGTACCAAAGCCAATAGCAGCAAGCAAGCTATACAAAATATGGTAACATCTTAATTTATAACTAGTTCATCGGGTGATTGAAAATAAAGGAAAAAACCGCACTAAAAACAGAAAAATAATGGAGCTATGTAAGGATTGGTAAGCTGCAATATATACTTTTTTTGTTTTGGGGGCTTAGATACGCTTTAATCCTCTCAAAGAAGGCACAAGCAGCACTACACATAGGGCCCTTTCACACCTGCGGACCGTATGTCCGTTTTTCATCCATCCGTTTTCGGATGAAATACGGACATACATGTATCCCTATGGGATTGCGGATGTCAGCGGATCAATATCCGCTGACATCCGATCTCATCAGTCCCCACTATGGTCCGTTTCTGCAGATGGAGGAAAATCCTATTTTTCGATCCGTCTGCGGATCGGATTAGGTGAACACGGACAGACGGTCCGTGTTCATCCAAACCCCCCATAGAGGAGAGCAGAGATCTGACAGGGCGGTCCCTGCACAGTGTGCAGGGACCGCCCTGTCATCTGCCGGCTCAGTGGAGATCAACAGAGCAGTCCCCGCTAAGCAAGCGGATGTTAAAAGAACGGATCCTCATGGGATCCGTATGTCTGAAGGGGCCCTTAGTCTATGTTGGAGATTTTATAGTGGCCTACAATAAGCAGACATCCTGTCCTTTTTGCCCTAGTGATATAGGGTGACATAGGGTGTGACTGGCTATCACCAGGACATGAGGTAAGTCGTAGTAGATTTTAATATTCATTAAAAATATGAAACTACAACAGGTAAGCACAATGTAATAGCAAACAATAGTTTTTTTAGCTTTACGATTATAACTTAAATATGCTCACAATGTTAATATACTATAGCTGTTATTATTATTTTTTTTTTAAAGCACGGGTTAATTAGGCCAATGAGATATTATTTACTTCTTAAGAGAGATGAGTTCTCCAAGGGTTAAAGTGAATTCTTCTTTTTTTAGACTGGTCTGTAATAGCTAAATAGAGTGTATGGTTGGCCAGGAGCCTGTCCATAATTGTATCTTTTACGTGCTGAGAATACATCTCATTAGATTGCTGGAGAAGCCGTGGTAACTCCTTTATCTCTGTAGATATGGGGAATGTATGTGGGAGCGCTATCCCAGAGAAAGGGAATGAAAATAAACCGTATTTCACAGGTGCATATTGTGCAATGAGAATTGTTACAAGCTAAATGTATTTTTCTTTTCGAGGGCCTGCCTTTGCGCTCTATTTTGTAAATAGTAATGGAAAGTGAACTTTAAAAGCCAGCTATAAAGGTGATTCAACTAGCCTGGCCCTAAAGAACCTTGAATCCAACTGGTCAGACAAGCCATTAACCTACAATGGAACAATAGTCCAATACCCTCCACACTACCTTGCCCTTATCATTCCTTAAATTGTAGAATTGGTCCACACCTCCTCCCCTTCAATTTAAATGTTTTTAGAATAACTTTTTTTCCAGGTGTGTTCTGTCTGAACCCTTCTCCTCCAGCAGCAAGATTGGCCAGTCCTCCATGCTTCTTAAGATCTCTCCTGTAACCACATGCCAACCTGATGCTGTACCCCCAGGGATTGTATCTGTGATGCTCGGGGCTCACAGAAAAATCACTAGCATTATTAAGCCTGAAGGAAAACCAGTGGACCAGCAGAAAAGGAGAATGTAATAAATGGTTGAAGAATTGAACTTTCTATTGCTGTCTGTGTCCCTGCTGTGGAGATGCACCCCTCTATTTGTCCTACCGACCATTATCTCTAGTACAAAAACTGATGGCAAAACCCATATTTTTGAGTTTTCACAGGATCCGTAGGTGAAGGAAATCTTTCAATGGGCAAACTTCTTCTGGTAACATTTGTCTAATGCATTAACAGATCGAAATTTCGCTGGTTCAGTAGGGACTGGTCAAATTTCAATAAATGTGTGGTTGTCCCTACTCGAAAAAATTTTTTTTTTTATCAATTTTCGTCAAAGGAGAATGTTGGAAAACTTTTCTTGATCAACGGCTGAGCCAAACGCGATGCTGACGTTTCCCTGAACATACACAACATAAAGCTTACCTTTTCCAGAACAAAACATGACTGACTTTTCACTGAGAACAACATGATGCTGGTTTTTACATGAACAAAACATATAGTAATGCTGACTTTTCCCTGAACACAACATGATGCGGACACTTTTGTGAACAAAACATGATTCTGACTTTTCGCTGAGAACAACGTGATACTGACTTTTACCATAACACAACATGATGCTAACTTTTTTTTTCTGAACACAATGTGATATTGACTTTTTTAAGCACTACGTGATGTTGACTTTTCCTTGAATACAACTTTGGCCTCGTACACACGGCCGATTTTCTCGGCAAGAACCAGCAAGAAACTTGCTAGCAGAGAGGTCTTGCCGAGTAAATTGGTCGTGTGTACGCGGCTATCGGGTTTCTCGTCGAGAAAACCGACAAGAAACCTCGACGAGAAAATAGAGAACCTGCTCTCTATTTTCTCGTCGAGATTCTCCTCGGCATGTTTCTCGACGAGAAAAGTGAGTGTGTGTACACTTACCTGTCCTCCCGGAAGCCCGCGCATGTTCGAAATGAATTCGACGCATGCGCGGTAGCTTCATAGGCATACGTAGGGTATACCAAGATGGCGGCGACGGCATCGAATGTGACGAGCGCATGCTCGTCGTAGTCGATGACGTCACCGCGTACGCTCCATTCAAAGAACCGCGGGTTCTTTGAAACGAGCGTGTGTACACTCGGCCGGGACAAGTTTCTTGTCCAAGAATCTCGTCAAAAAAAACGACATGTTTTTTTCAACGAGAATCTCGGCCGTGTGTACAAGGCCTAGATGCTGACTTTTTCCTCAGAAAAATGTGATGCTTACATTTCCCTAAACACTGTGTGAGGCTGACATTTACCTGAGTACAACATGATACTTATTATTTTTCAGAGCACAATGTAATATTAACTTTTCTAACTTTTACCTGGACACTGCTGACTTTTTCCTGAACAAAACATAATGCTGACTTTTCCCTAAACACAGCATAATGCTGACTTTTCCCTAAACACAGCATAATGCTGACTTTTCCCTAAACACAGCATAATGCTGACTTTTCCCTAAACACAGCATAATGCTGACTTTTCCCTAAACACAGCATAATGCTGACTTTTCCCTAAAACACAGCATAATGCTGACTTTTTCCCCAAATGTGGTGATGACTTTTTTTTCTGAACAAAATGTGCGATGTTGACTTTTTATAGCTGACGTTTCCCCAAACACAATATGATGCTGACTTATTCCTGGGCAAAATTTGATGCTGACTTTTCCCTGAGCCCAACGCGATGCTGCCTTTTTAGAGGAACTTGTGTGTATCAAATTAAACGGTTTCATACCATTTATGTGGCCCAAGGATTGGGCAATTAGAATAAGCTGGAACAGTATGTCCTTGTTTCTTATTTTTATACTATATATATATTTTTTTACTTTTATTTTAGAATGTCTCCTATACTCTGTAATGAAATGACCATATGCTTTTTTTCCCAGAAATAATTGTATCCATTTCCTTTCTTGTTTCTTTGTAAAGATAATGACGTTACCAAAATATTGTTCCTATTCTTTTTACTGTTTTCTTTGTTGGGTACAATTGCTCTTTTGTGTGTTTAATTCCCTCCCTGGCCCTGTGAATTCATTTCACAAAGAGTCTTTGCTTGTTTTTCGCTTTTGATCTTTCCCTGTGAAATGATGATCTGGTCCCTTCAAGTCTGTAAAGTCACAATGTAGATGACAGCCCAGTGTCATGTGCAATATGTTTCGTACTATAATGAAGCAGTTTATAAGCTGTTTGGTTGAGATTCGTATGATGCTTGGAAAAGATTTAATGGTAATTAGGGTTGTCCCGATACCACTTTTTTAAGACCGATTACAAGTACCGATACTTTTTTTCAAGTACTCTCTGATACCGAATACCGATACTTTTTTTTTTATGTCATGTGACAGTGGCACATGTGTCAGTATTTTTTTTCTACTACTTATTTTTTTTACTATTTTTTGTTATTTTTTTTTATGCTTTCTTAGGGGGGGGGGGGGGATGGATGGTGTCAGTGTGTGTTTTTTATTTTTATTAATTTTTACAATTATTTTTTTATTATTATTTATTGCAATTTTTTTTTATTTTTAGCCCTGTTGGGGGACTTTGGTGAGATATCAGGGGTCTTAACAGACCTCTGACATCTCCCCTTTGAGACAGAGAAAGGGACTAAGGACACAGATTATCCAGTCCCTTTCTCAGCTGCACTGAAAATGAATGGAGAGGAGACAACGGCTCCTCTCCATTCATAAACTGAAGCATCGTAAACATCGTAAACACAGGTTACAATGTTTCAGTTATATGAATGGACAGAGTCAGTGTTCACTGACTCTGTTCAGTCGGAAAAGGTAGGAGCCAGGTTTAGCGGCTCCTACCTCCGCTCTCCATCCTGACACGGAGCGCAGAGGGGGACATGGAGCGGAGGACAGCAGCAGCGCGGAGGGGGAGAGCAGAATAACGGAGGAGGACAGCAGCAGCATGGAGGGGGGACACGGAGCGCGGGGGGAGAACAGAATAACAGAGGAGGACAGCAGCAGCACGGAGGGGGGACACGGAGCGAGGGGGGAGAGCAGAATAACAGAGGAGGACAGCAGCAGCACGAAGGGGGGACACGGAGCGCGGGGGGAGAGCAGCACGGATGGGGGAACTGGAGGAGGATACAGGGACAGTCAGCGGTGATCGGTGCGGCTTTGGGGGGAGTTACAAGCACCGATCACCGCTGTATAGATTTCACTAAAACAGCTGAAAAGAAGGGGGGGGGGGTCAGGGGAGAAGCTGTCAGGCTGTATTGAAATCTATACAGGGAGATCGATGCTTGTAACTCCCCCGGATACTAGTATCAGTATCGGGACAACCCTAGTAATAAAAGACAGGGAGGGAGGATGGGTGTTTTAAAAGGAATACTGTTACTTGCCTTCCATTTCACCTTCATTTATGTGGTAAATGTTTATAATTATATATATATATATATATATATATATATATAGAACAAAGGGTGTATATAAGGCCTGCAATACACCACTCAGCAGTAGGTAGATATCTAAAAAAACAGAAGAGGTCAAAAAGGACTAATCAGCAAACTAAATTCCCTAGTAGTAAACTAGGACAACTCTTCCCTAAGCAGCCGTTTAAAAATAGAACATGAATAATAATGGTATAAAAAACATAGAACAATATATTTTGTTTCAGAATTATACCAAAACAGCGCTTAATGTTGGTATGAAGTAGGTGGCCAACACCACCTTAAAGAGTAACAAACAGTTTTTTAGACAGATAGACAGTGCAGAAGTGTCAGATAGTGTCCATAGATGATCATGGATAATAGCAGCGTGCACCTTCACCAAAACATCCAGGTCCACCCAGTGGGAACACACTCCCCCTCAGGGGTTTAAACTGTTTTATTGCACTACATTCATAGACACGGAAATAGTACCCCAATGTCATAAATGGGGGCATAATGGGGGCAATAATTATTTTATTCAGAATTTTTGTATTATGGATATGTATGGTTTTAATGACTTAAACAGTGTAGAATGTTTACCATTTATATTGTTTTTTATTTAGTGTTGTGCTGGTTTAGAATGTTTATCATTTAAATCGCCATCATTATTTGTTTGAACAGTGATTTTAATTTATTTTAATTATTATCTTTGCTATGTTCAATATGTGTGCTAGCAATATCGCATATATATGCCCCCATTTATGACATTGGCGTACTATTTCCGTGTCTATGAATGTAGTGCAATTTACTCCTTTTTGACCCTCCTTCCCACCTGTATATGCCATCAGAGGTTTCCATGGTTGCCGCAATGTGCACCCATTGCCGCGATATGGAGGCGCTGATTGGTGCGGGTGGTGTAGGGAGTGTCTTTATAAAGAGAGTGGCTTGGTCGTGTAGGCACGCCCTCTGTTGAAGTCAGGATATGATGAAACGCGTCAGCGCGTGACCTACACGACGCAAACGGAAGTGATGTATGCGCTCCACTGAGTCGGACCCGGAAGTAAGTTACTTCCTCATACACGTTGATGGGCATTCTCTCCAGTGGAGACGGTGAAGTGCATCTCTATGCTCATTATTGTTTTATTTTATGTACGTTCAATATATGAAGGGTGATGTGATGTGGGGGTTTTTTATTAATAAATAGAATTACGCTATGGGCTTTTTTCTATTTATTTATTGCTACGTCTGAGCCTCCATTGATCTGATGTCTCCCTGACTGATGCTGAGTGCAGTTCGTGTTTGGCGTTGATTATCCTCCTGTTGTCAAGGCTTGGTTTTGATCTTGCTTCGGTGAGTTTAAACCCCTGAGGGGGAGTGTGTTCCCACTGGGTGGACCTGGATGTTTCGGTGAAGGTGCACGCTGCTATTATCCATGATCATCTTTGGACACTTTCTGACACTTCTGCACTGTCTATCTGTCTAAAAAACTGTTTGTTACTCTTTAAGGTGGTATTGGCCACCTACTTCATACCAACATTAAGCGCTGTTTTGGTATAATTCTGAAAAAAAATATATATTGTTTTATGTTTTTTATACCATTATTATATATATATATATATATATATATACCTGTATACAAGGCTTTTTTCAGCGGGAACGCGGGGGGAACGCAGTTCCGGCACCTCCTGGACTGACTGTATGTAATGTCAAGGGGTGCTGGGGTGTGCTGCAGGGTATTGATGCTCAGTCACGGCTGGCGGATCTATTCTAGCTGGAGGGGATATATTTTTGCAGGGGGGTCTATTGTTGCTGAAGGAGATCTACTGTTGGGGGAGGGGTCTATTGTTGATGGCTGCCAGAGAGTCTATGAATGCTGCCTGTGCGGAGATCTGTTGATGCTGCCGGGAGTCTATTGTTGTTGGGGGGGGGGGATTTTGTTGTGGGTGGTACATTGTTAGGGGGATCTATTGTTTTTTTTTTTTTTTTTAATCAAACGGTTTTTATTGCTCACAGAAAAAAAAAATACGAGGTACAAAAATATGCAGCATATTATATCTTTTACATGTACGGTAGCAATATATGTTTTTGACATTCCTTGGTCACATCTAAAATCGCATACATTAACCAATCCGCTCAGAGTTTCAAATAACATAGGGTGAACTGTACACAACCCATCAGACTATCCCCCCTAACAACCCGCCCACCTGTTGCCAGTGGGAGCTTGCTACACACCTCCCAACAGCCTCATCCTCACCAATTCCATGGGGCTTAACCCCGGTACAGCAAGCCATGCATCCCAGAGCCTATCAAACTTTCCCGCGTTGCCCCTGTGCTGGTATATGTATTTCTCCATCAAAAGCGTTTTACCCATCTGCTGTATCCACAGCTGGACCGTAGGCGGTTCCGCAGACTTCCACAGTAGTAGAATAGTTTTTCTCGCCTGGAACAATGCCCTAGTAATTGCCATTCGAGTCCCCTCCTCCGGGATCTCCCCCTCCAGTATTCCTAACAAGCAACATAAGGGGTCAGAAGGAGCGTTGGTCTGGAACACCAAATTAAGCGTAGCCAGTACCTCCATCCAATATCTATGGAGTTTGGGGCAACGCTAGAGGAGGTGAATCAGATCTCCAGGCACCGCCCTACATCTACCACATAGCGGATCGGGCAGTCTTCCCATCTTGAATAGCTTTACCGGTGTAAAATGTACTCTCAGTAGTATATATAGTTGGGATACCTTTTGTGCCACATTAAGCGAGCAGGCGTTTACCGCCTGCATTGCCTCCTCCCAGAGCTCCCCCTCTATAGGACCAACATCCGCCTCCCATTGGCTCATCACTTTCATGGGGTGTCCCTCCAAAAACGAGGACAGCAGCATGTTATAGCACTGAGAGATGACACCCCTGGTCTCACAAGCATCCTGCAGCATCTGAAAGACAGGGGTGGGGGACTGAACCCACTCCACTGCATCCCCCTGAGCCCTGACAGCATGTCGCAGCTGCAGGTAGTAGAACAGCATATTGGACGGGAGCGCAAATCTCGATTGAAGTACATGAAAAGGAAGTAAGGCCCCATTATGAAACACTTGTCTCAGGTGGGTTATACCTAGTGATCTCCACTTAGGGCCCTGCTGAAGTTTGGCCAGTTCAGTGTAATTGCCGTTCCCCCATAGCGGGCTGTACCTAGTGAACCCCGTGACATTCTGGAGTTGTTTGGCCTTATTCCACACCTTCTGAAGGAGCGAATAAGTGGGCATCTTTTTAATTGATTTCTGAAACCGCTGAGCCTCCAGCCCCTCCGGCACCGTGTCGGCCCCCGAGCCAAGCAGCATTAGCCTAGCCGAGGAGCCCACAGGAGCCGGTGCCATGACACCTATCAGGTGCTGCAGCTGCGCTGCCAGATAGTATATCCAAGGGTTGGGGAGGGCAAGGCCCCCCCCTCCTTTGGTCGCTGTAGTTGTTCCAATTTGATCCGGGGGGGTTTGTTGTGCCACAATAATTGTCTAAAGAGGGAGTTGACGACCCTGAAGATTTTAAGCGTGATAACAACAGGAGCATTGTGTAGCAGGTACAGCAGCTGGGGCATTAGTATCATTTTAATAAGGTTCGTCTTGCCGGCCAGGGACATCCGCAGTCTGTTCCATATCTGTATTTTATCCCTGAATCTGGTCAATAAGGGGTATATATTCAGCTGACAGAATTCTGTGATCACCGGGGAGATGAATACACCCAAGTACTTAAATGAGGATACTATGGGGACCGGGCAGGGGGGCCCCTCACCTAGCGCGGGGGCCTCATCCAGGAACATCAGAGCCGACTTGGACCAGTTAATAGTAAGGCCCGAGAAACGGCCAAACTCTGTGATAAGGGACATGACCTGAGCCAGTGATTCATCCACATCTTCCAGGAAGAGGAGCATGTCATCGGCGTATAGCATAATTTTCTCGTGTATATTGCCATAGCGGAAGCCCCTGACCGACCGGCAGTCTCGCACCAGAGCCGCCAGGGGCTCAATGGCCAGAGCGAAGAGCAGGGGGGACAGGGGACAGCCCTGCCTGGTCCCCCTGCCCAACGCAAAGGCGTGAGACATCCTGTCAGACATTCGTATGGCCGCCTGCGGCGAGCCGTACAACAGCCTCACCCACCCTAGGAACCGGGGTCCGAACCCGAACTTGGCCAGTACAGCCCAGAGATACCGCCAGCCAACACTGTCGAATGCCTTATTGGCGTCAAGAGACAACAGTGCCCTGTGGCCGACGGAATCCGAGGGGGTCTGCATGTTCAAGTATAGCCGCCTAAGATTAGTTGCGGTGGAGCTGCGAGGCATGAACCCCGCCTGATCTGGGTGAATAATGGACAAGATAATTTTGTTAACCCTCATAGCCAATACCTTGGCCAGAATTTTAACGTCGCTCTGTAGCAGTGAAATGGGCCTATACGAGCCGGGGTCCAAGGGATCCTTGCCTGCCTTTAACAACAGTATAATATTGGCTCTATTCTTGGAAGGGGGCAATGCTCCGGACTTGAAGGAGGTGTTGAACACCGCAAGCAGCCTGGGCAGAATCACCTCGCCATATTGGACATAGGCCTCCATGGGGATCCCATCATCCCCCGGGGCCTTGCATGTGGGGAAAGATGCGACCGCCTCCCTCAGTTCCTCCAAAGTGAGCGGGGCCTCCATCTCCGCACGGGCCTGCCCGCCCAGGAGTGGAAGCTCCACCGTTCCCAGATATTGTGATAGGTCCTCATCTGTATAATCATCACATGGCCTGTAGAGATCACTGTAGAAGGACGCCAATTCAGCTATAATCTGCTCAGGGTCATTCACCAGTCGTCCCCGGGAGTCTCGGATCGCTCCAATCGCCGGGGAGGCCTGCTGTGACCTGGCAATCCTAGCCAGAAGCCTGCCCGTCTTCTCCCCCTCCTCATAGAAGGCCTGGCTAGTAAAGAACCTCTTTTTTTCTGCAGCGGAGGTTCTCAACCGGTCCAGGGAATCCTGGGCCGATATCAAAGACTCCCTCGCGGAGTCAGTTGGATCCATCACGAATGCAAGCTCCAACCGTTTCACCTGGTCTTCGACCTGCGCCAAAAGCGCAGACGAGTTGCGTTTGATGGCCGTAATCTCAGCAATAAAGGAACCCCTCAAACAGGCCTTAAAGGCATCCCAGCCCACCGCCGAGTTCTCCCTAAGGTGGTTGTCTAAAAAATATTGATCAATCTGGCAGGTGACCCGGTCATGGGATGTGAAAAGTTTTAGCCAGTAGGCATTCAATTTCCACGGTGCCCTGGGCAGGGAGGAAGCGGGACGGGTAACCAGGTGGGCCGCCAGCGGGGAGTGGTCGGACACCTATCCTAGGGACCATATGCACAACCCGTTGGGACCCCACACATAGATCAATGCGAGATAATGAACCATGGGCTTTGGAAAAACATGAAAATTGTTTGGTAGTCGGGTATCTGGCCCTCCACACATCCACCCAACCCACCTCCGCCAGCAGGCGGCTCAAAACAGTGCCCCTACCCCCCAGCGGTGGCTGAACCGGTGGATGTCTATCCAACCTGGGGTCAAGACATCCATTGAAATCCCCCATAATCATAATGCGGACATCAGGTTTGTTAACTTGATAAGACAGTAGGAATTGCAAAACCTCCCTAGAGAAGGGAGGGGGTATATACACAAAGGCAAGAATTATCATCACAGTAAACACTTTGCAATGCACAAAAACATATCTCCCATGGGGGTCTACCTCCACATCCAGTTCCTGGAAAGCCAGGGACTTGTGTACCAGTACACTCACCCCCCTAGAGTATGAGGTGTGAGTGGAGTGGTAGGACGTGCCCACCCAAGCAAACCCCAAACAACCAACCGTATCTTTTGTGAGGTGGGTCTCCTGGAGGCCCACAATAGCAGGGTGGAACTTTTTTAAACACGAGTTAAGCATTGTGCGTTTCAACGAGTCATGAACCCCTCGAACGTTCCAAGTCACTACCGGGGTGGTGGCCATGGTGAGTGGAAAAAGTGTTCAGCGCCGGGGGCCAAAGGCTCCGACTCAAGATTTCTGGGCATCCAGGCACTAGAGTCAGATAGGAGAGGGGTCATCACCAGTGGGCAGATCTTCAACGGGTGTAGGGAAGGGGTCAGAGCAGGAAAGTTCAGCAAGCACCGCTACATTGTGAGCAAGATAAAACTTTTAAACAGTCCTGAACAGCCTCTTCGAGCACGGATAACGTACCCGCTCGGGGAGGGGGCAGGCCATCCCCACTCCTCCCCCGCTCCTAGGACTGTCAGGGAACCCGTGCCAACAGGGCACTGATAAACATGTCCCCATAACTGGGACTTCAGATAGTCAAACATGGCAGACGGGGCATGTACCCCCTTCTGTGGCGCAATAGCCATGGTAAACAAAGTGTAGTCTTCCAAACGCTCTTATTAATCGCTAACATTTGAAAAAAGGGTGAAATGTCCCGCTATGGGTAAGGCAGACTCAACTGGCCTGCAGGTAACATACCGACTTCACATGTGTTGATCCAGGGCCTCAGTCGCCCACATCAGCATCCCGGCGTCCCCTGAGGTCCTGTTCGTTGCAATCCAGGCACTCCGCCGCCTCCGCAGCGGATTCAAAGAAGGAAGCTTGACCACGGACTGTGATACGCAGCTTGGCAGGATACAGCATGGCATATGTTAGTTGTAGCCTCTGCAGACGTTTCTTTACATCAGCGAATTTAGCTCTCTTGCGCTGCACTTCAGCAGAGAAATCCGGGTAGAACGAGATCCTAGCTCCATTGTAGTGCACCGCTCCCCTTTCCCGTGCCAGTCTAAGTATAATTTCTCTGTCCTTATAGTTCAGGAGCCTGGCAAGCATTGATCTGGGCGGGTTGCCCGGGGGGAGGGGTCTGGGTGGTGTGCGGTGCGCTCTCTCCACCGCAAACAGCGTGGTGAATGCCTCTTTACCAAAGATTTCTTGGAGCCATGTTTCTGTAAAGGCCGTGGGGTCCCTGCCCTCCACCTTCTCAGGGAGCCCCACTATGCGGACATTGTTCCTCCTTAAACGATTCTCGATATCGTCGGTCTTTGCGTTCGCCTGCGCAGATTGCTGCAGCGCAAATCTGGCATCTCTGGTGAGGGGTGGGAGCTGGTCCTCCACTTCACTAATCCTACCCTCCACAGCCGTGGTCCTCTCTCTAATTTTCTGGAGGTCATGTCTAATAAGGGATACCGTCTCAGTAAGTGCCCCAAACTGTACCTTTAAACCGTCCACAGAGGCTGTCACTGAGGTGGTGCAGCGGTGTACAGCTCGCAGGATCTCACTCAGTGTGTGCTGGGGTGCATCCTCCTGTAGCTCATCAAAGATGTCATTGATGTGGTCAGACGAGTTTTCTAGGGGCACAGTGTCATCCAGGGCAGAAGCGCCATTTTGCTCCAAGGCTCCCTGCACAGGCATCAGCGATGGTTCGGGAAGAGAGCAGCTAGGGCCCTGTAATTTTTGGGCATAGTAGAGCATGTCTCTGGGCTGCTCATTCCCCTGCTGTTTGTTTGTCTTGGGCGGCTTACCGCCCGGGTCCTGTGGCTTATCCCCCGCTCCACGCATCACTCTCTGAGGGAGAGGGGAGCCGGCGCCATCTTGGACGTCCATGGCCGCCGCTGCTGCAGCGCTCTTTGTCCCTTTGCGGGTCATGCAGGGCTCCGCCAGAGCCGATTCGACCTCCACCGAGGACAGTGATGCGGCGCCTTGTCCCCGGACCAAGTGCCGGGTCAGGATTGGTGCGGGAAGAGGATCAATGGAGGATTGTCAGCGGGAGCTCCGTGCTGTGCGTCCGCTCACATGCCCATCCAGGCCACGCCCCAGGGGGATCTATTGTTGCTGGCTGAAGGGGAAACCAAAATCCATACAAATTACTTAGCACAACAAAATGATACTTGGTTCTGTATTGTCTAAAAGGGGCGGTACTGGGAGGTGGGTAGGGGATGAAACCAAGGGACGTTGCTCAGAGGTGGGTAGGGGCGGAGAAAACAAGTGACTCAGAAAAGGGGAGTTCCTGCACCTATTGTCTGAGAAAAAAAAGCCCTGCCTGTATGTATATATATATATATATATATATATATATATATATATATATATATATATATTTTTTTTTTTATTATTACAACATATCAACATAGTCAACATATTTTTGAAAAGTATATTGATTATACAGTACATACATTTTTGCAAGGTCGTTGGTTCTATTCATATACCTTGGCTGCAGTAGTCTTACACACGAGCGGTTTTCCCCATCGGAAAAAAAAACCAATGGTTTTCCCGACAGATTTCCGCTCAAGCTTGTCTTGCGTACACACGGTCACACCAAATTCCGACCGTCAAGAACGCGGTGACGTACAACACTACGACGAGCCGAGAAAAATTATGTTCAATGCTTCCGAGCATGCGTCGACTTTATGCATATTTTTTTGCGCGTTGAAGTTGCATACAGATGAAAGTTTTTTCAGCTAGGATTTTTCCCGTTGGGAAAATAGAGAACTGGCTCTCTTTCTTTTTCGGGGAGTTTTTCTGTTGGAAAAAGTCCGATGGAGCATACACACAGTCGGGATTCCCGACCAAAAGCTCTCATCTGACTTTTTCCGACGGGAAAACCGCTTGTGTGTACGGGGCATGACTTTTTCCCATTCCCCATAAAGAAATCACAATGAGCTGTCACCACTGCTCAAGCTTAATGTAGAAGGCAGGACATTATACTGTATATTAAAGTAATCATTATGATTTGTTTTGTATTTTGCAATTCATCTGTCTTCTTTTATATGTAACAGATTTCAGCACTGAGGATTTGCCTGAATTCATCCTACACTGCTGCCTGCTTTTTTTAACCGCATCCCCCTAAGCTTCAACCAGAGATTCACAAAATGCCTGGTACATTTAGGCATGGGTCATAGGTGAAGACTAAGGCTGGGTTCACATATATGCAAATTGATTGCGTTTTTACCTGCATCTAATTCGCATAACATATGATAATGACCGGCGTTCAATGGATCCGGTTCACACATGTCCGGGGCGGCTACGGTTCGGTTTTGAAAAGGGTCCTGAGCGTTTTTGGGTCCTGTTCAGATGTGAATTCAGGGAAAAATTTGCACCTGAATCGGTGAAAAAAAACGCACAGGACTCCGGACTGCAAGCCGCATGGCAGATATGTGAACCCAGCCTTAATAAATAGGGAAATTGCACTCATGAACAATATAATTACCAAATAAAAAAATGTGTACTGCAAAAAATGAAAAACTATTTGACTATACACCTTTGTATTCCATACTTAAAATGATAGATCTCCACATTTGCATGTGTACCTGGACCTGGATAAATCATATGGGGAAAGGCATACATAGTTTTTCCTATACAGTACATCTTTATGACATCTTTCTTCTGTGCATCCCACATTTAAACATACATATACAGTGACGGAAAAAGGTATTTGGTCCCCTGCTGATTTTGTACATTTTCCATCTGACAAAGAAATGATCAGTCTATAATTTTAATGGTAGGTTTATTTTAACAGTAAGAGACAGAATAACAAAAATAAAAATCCAGAAAAACACATTTCAAAGAAGTTATAAATTGATTTGCATTTTAATGAGTGAAATAAGTATTTGACCCCTTCGCAAAACATTAGTGCCATTTAGTGATGAGCCGAACACCCCCGGGTTCGGTTCGCACCAGAACCCGCGAACGGACCGAAAGTTCGAACGAACATTAGAACCCTATTAAATACAATGGATGCGAACGTTCGAATTCTAAAGTGCTAATTATAAAAACTATTATGCATGTTATTGTCCTAAAAAGGGTTTGGGAACCCGGGTTCTGCACCAGGGGACATGTATCAATGCAAAAATAAGTTTTAAAAACGGTCGTTTTCCGGGAGCAGTCATTTTAATGATGCATAAAGTGAAAAAAAAAAAGTCAAATATTCCTTTAAATATCGTACCTGGGGGGTGTCTAAAGTATGCCTGTGAAGTGCCACGTGTTTCCCGTGTTTAGAACTGTCCCTGCACAAAATGACACTTCTAAAGGAAAAAAAAGCCATTTAAAACTGCTTTCGGCTTTAATGTAATGTCTGGTCCCGGTAATATGGATGAAAATCTTTAAGAAAAATGGCATAGCTACCCCATGACCCCCCCCCTACCCCAGCCCATTACCAGCCCCTTTGGGTCTTGTATGGATATTAAGGGGAACCCCGCACATAAAATAAAAAAGGCCCTATATACTCTGAACAGCCGTATACAGGCGGTGCATACAAGACAGGGACTGTAGGTTTGTTCTTATGTAGAATCTGTTTGTAATTTTGAACAGGTACATTGTTGAAGTGTAGCTCCAGACCAAAAATCTATTTTTAAACTTTTTGGAAAACATAGGTAAGGGTTATCACCCCTGTAACATTTGTTTTGCTGTCTGTGCCCCTGTTCAGAACGTTTCACCTCACTTTCCGTCCTAATGACAACTGTTTTTGAAATGTGGTGTTTTTCTTGAAACAAGGATTGCTGATAAAGCATCAGTACAGAGGAGACACCTTTCTCCCATATTTATTCTTACAGGAGAGAATTTTCCTTCCTAGTGGTAGATTTCCTCTCACTTCCTGTTGTCTTCTTGCGTTTGCAAGTAGGAGTCGTTTGTAAGTTGGATGTTTGAAAGTAGGGACCTGCCGTATATACTCTGCAGAAATAGGCCCCTTAGTTGTTGGTGTTGGCACAACACTGTAAGCACTCACAGTTACTCTTGGTTGGTGCTGGAACGCCCTGCTGTCAACTATTATATCAGGAATTTTAATTACATATAATTGTTGAACAGTGGTAGTAAAAATTGGGCCTTTGATGGTGGTGCTGGTGCCACAACACTGTAAGCCCTGACAGTTACTCTTGGTGGGTGCAGCAATGGGCCCTGCTGTGAATTATTAGATCAAGAATTGTAATTACATGCCCCTGTTGAACAGGGGCTGAAAAATTGGGCCTTAGGCACTGGTGGCACAACACTGCAACCCTTCACAGATACTGTACTTGGAGCACAGCAATGAGCCCTGTTGCAAAGTATTGCTTCAAAAATTGTAATGACACGCCCCTGTTAAACAGGGGCTGAAAAATTGGGCCTTAGGCACTGGTGGCACAACACTGCAACTCCTCACAGATACTGTACTTGGAGCACAGCAATGAGCCCTGTTGCAAAGTATTGCTTCAAAAATTGTAATTACACGCCCCTGTTAAACAGGGGCTGAAAAATTGGGCGTTAGGCACTGGTGGCGGCACCCATAAACAAAAATGATCTTCCAAGCTATCATCATCAATCGTATCATTGAGGACTCGGAGGAGGAGGATAGCCAGTCAACATAACAGCACAGGCACTCAGCATCAGCATCAGTCTTGAAGGGATGTGACATTTTAAAATCAATTAGTCTGTTATATCAGCATCAGGTGTGTGGTAGCTGGTGGTGATCCAAGACTGGTTCATCTTGATGAAAGTCAGTCGATCAACCGAGTCGGTGGACAGGCGCACCCTGTGATCCGTGACAAATCCTCCAGCAGCACTGAATGTGCGTTCCGAAAGAACGCTGGATGCAGGACAGGCCAGTAGCTCAATTGCATACTGTGCAAGCTCTGGCCAGTGATCCATCCTCAAGACCCAGTAAGCCAGAGGATTTTCGGTGGGGAAGGTGTCCAAGTCTGACCTTGCCCCTAGATATTCCTGCACCATGTTTATCAGACGCTGGCGATGGTTGCTGGAACCGATCATACTTTGGGGCTGCGGACTAAAGAATTGTCTGAACGCATCGGTCAGACGGCCACCTTCCCCACCGCTCCTTCTTTGACTGGCCGAAGCCTCAGCAACTCGTTGTCCAGGACCAGGAGTTTGCAACCTCCCAGTCTCTGGGAACGCGTTGCACAGACCTTTCTGCAAGGCCTCCCGGAGTTGTCTCATCCTCTGCTCCCTCTGCGACGGTAACATAAGGTCCGCAACCTTACCCTTGTACCGTGGATCAAGGAGAGTGGCCAGCCAGTAATGGTCCCTCTCCTTGATCCGAAGAATACGAGGATCCTTCCGCAGACTTTGCAGGATCAGGGAGGCCATGCAGCGTAGGTTTGCTGAGGCATTCGCTCCGGAGTCCTCTGGGTCACTAAGGACGACATGATCCGCAGCCACCTCCTCCCAGCCACGTACAAGTCCACTGGTTTCTTGGGACTGTAAATCATCCCTAAAAGACTGCTGCTGATGATGCTGAGTGCCAGCCTCCACCTCCATGCTGACACAATCCTCCTCCTCCTCCTCCTCCTCCTCCTCCTCCTCTTCCTGTGCGATGGGTGGGACAGAAGGAACACTGTCTGGGTAAAGGGGGCCTTGAGAGGCAAGGAAGTCCTCCTCTTCCTGCCTCTGTTCTGCCTCAAGTGCCCTGTCCATTATTCCACGCAGCGTGTGCTCCAACAGGTGGACAAGAGGTACAGTGTCACTGATGCATGCACTGTCACTGCTCACCATCCTCGTGGCCTCCTCAAATGGTGCCAGGACAGTGCATGCATCCCTGATCATGCCCCACTGGCGTGGAGAAAAAAAACCAAGCTCCCCTGACCCTGTCCTGGTGCCGTAGTCGCACAGGTACTCATTGATGGCCCTCTGCTGCGTGTGCAGCCGCTGCAGCATGGCCAACGTTGAGTTCCACCTGGTGGGCATGTCACATATAAGGCGGTTCTTGGGCAGGTTCAACTCCTTTTGCAGCTCAGCCAGGCGAGCACTGGCATTATAAGATCTGCGGAAATGCACACAGACTTTCCTGGCCTGCCTCAGGACATCCTGTAAGCCCGGGTACCTGCCCAAGAAGCGCTGCACCACCAGGTTAAGGACGTGAGCCACACAGGGCACATGGGTCAGTTGTCCCTGTCGGAGGGCGGAGAGGAGGTTGGTGCCATTGTCGCAAACCACCATTCCTGGCTTAAGCTGGCGTGGCGTCAACCACCTCTCGGCCTGGCCCTGCAGAGCAGACAGGACCTCTGCCCCAGTGTGGCTTCTGTCCCCCAAACACACCAGCGCAAGCACGGCATGGCATCTTTTTGCCTGCGTACTTGCGTAGCCCCGTGAACGGCTACGGAGCACCGCTGGTTCATAGGACAAACCACAGGAAGAGGCCATGGAGGAAGAAGAAGAGGAGGGGGTGGAGGAGAGAGGTGTGTCACAACCAGTAGTAGCATTTTGGAGGCGTGGCGGTGGGACAACCTCCAACACTACTGCACCTTGTCCTGAATCCTTCCCAGCTGCCAAAAGAGTGACCCAATGGGCCGTGAAAGAAAGGTAACGTCCCTGTCCATGCCTGCTGGACCATGAGTCAGCGGTAATATGCACCTTACCGCTGACCGCCCTGTCCAGCGAGGCCAAGACATTGCCTTCCACATGCCGGTAGAGAGCCGGAATAGCCTTCCGTGAGAAAAAGTGGCGTTTGGGAACCTGCCACTGAGGAACCGCACATTGCACAAACTCACGGAAGGGGGCCGAGTCTACCAACTGAAAAGGCAGCAGTTGAAGCGCTAGCAATTTAGCCAAGCTAGCATTCAACCGCTGGGCATGTGGATGGCTGGGAGTGAACTTCTTTCGACGGTCCAGCAGCTGGGGCAGGGAAATTTGCCTGCTAGAATCGGACGTCGGTGTACTGCTAGCAGAGTGGGCGCAAGTACTTGGCTGTGACACACCTAATTCTACACCTTCATTCCTCTCAGTGCATGTTTCAGAGAGGACTGAAGTTATAGTGGGGTTGGAGATCCCAGCTGATGCGGTGCAAGGAGAGGTCCGCTTTGTTCTTTGGTGTGGGTCTTTGAGGTAGGCTTGCCAACGAGCTGCATGGCAGGTCAACATATGTCTGGTCAGGCATGTGGTACCCAAGCGGCTGATGTTTTGGCCACGCGATATACGCTTGAGACATATGTTGCAAACAGCAGCTGTGCGATCTGATGCACTAGCCTCAAAAAAGGCCCACACCAAAGAACTTTTTGAATGACGGGCAGAGGCAGCGCCCTGCACAGGCGGAGCTCTGCGGTGTGATTCCGTCGGTGTACTGCCCTTACGCTGGCCACCAAAGGGCATCCTGCCTCGTTGGAGATGTGCCTCCTCCTCATCCTCCTCCTCCTCCTCTCTCCTATTAGGCACCCACGTGGAGTCATTGACCTCATCATCCCCTCCCTCCTCATCACTGGAGCCAATCTGGCAGTATGCTGCAGCTGCTGGAACATGACTGCCAGATTGGTGTCCTTCTTGAGCATCCCCTCTGTCTGCTCTCACGCTACTGCCTTCCTCTAGCTGGGTTTCATCATCAGACCCTTCGAAACGCTGGGCATCCTCCTGGAGCATGTACCCAACACTGTGCTGAAACAGTTCGGGGGACTCCTCAGGAGGAGGACATGGTGGGTCTAGGGAAGGAGTGACTGATGATTTGTCTGACATTGATACCAGGGAAGACGACGCTTTGGCAGCTGCTTTTCCAGTACCCTGAGCCTGGGTGAGAGAGGATGAGGAGGAGGAGGAGGGCTTGGTCATCCACTCTACCAAGTCTTCGGCATGATGTGGCTCAACATGTCCAGCTGCCGAAAAGAAGGACAAGCGTGTCCCATGGCCATGTGCTGATGACAATGCACCGCGTCCACGACCAGCACTGTTGCCCCCAGACACAGAGCCTGCTTGCCCTCTTTTATTGCCTCCTGACTGTCTGCCTCTCCTTGTTTGCCTTCCAGACATTCTAATAGATGGCCTGCAGGGAGATGGGAAAAAAGCAATAAGGGCTACCTTCAGGTGTCCTTCTCTGTCCCTTGAAACAAGGACTTTCACAGTGAAAGAAACTGACACTGTCCCTACCTAGAGTTTTCTGTCCCTAGAATAAATGTTTTTTTTAATCACAATATAGCACAAGGACAATTCACTCAATGTCTCTCCAGGTCCCTGGAAACAAGGACTTGCAGAGTGAAAGAAACTGACACTGTCCCTACCTAGAGTTTTCTGTCCCTAGAATAAATGTTTTTTTTAAGCACAATATAGCACAAGGACAATTAACTCACTGTCCTTACAGGTCCCTGGAAACAAGGACTTGCAGAGTGAAAAAAAAAAAACACTCTCCCTACCTACAGTTTTCTGTCCCTAGAAAAAATGTTTTTTTTAAGCACAATATAGCACAAGGACAATTAACTCACTGTCCTTACAGGTCCCTGGAAACAAGGACTTGCAGAGTGAAAGAAAAAAAACACTCTCCCTACCTACAGTTTTCTGTCCCTAGAAAAAATGTTTTTTTTAATCACAATATAGCACAAGGAAAATTAACTCACTGTCCTTACAGGTCCCTGGAAACAAGGACTTGCAGAGTGAAAGAAAAAAAACACTCTCCCTACCTACAGTTTTCTGTCCCTAGAAAAAATGTTTTTTTTAATCACAATATAGCACAAGGAAAATTAACTCACTGTCCTTACAGGTCCCTGGAAACAAGGACTTGCAGAGTGAAAGAAACTGACACTGTCCCTACCTAGAGTTTTCTGTCCCTAGAATAAATGTTTTTTTTAAGCACAATATAGCACAAGGACAATTAACTCACTGTCCTTACAGGTCCCTGGAAACAAGGACTTGCAGAGTGAAAGAAAAAAAACACTCTCCCTACCTACAGTTTTCTGTCCCTAGAAAAAATGTTTTTTTTAAGCACAATATAGCACAAGTAAAATTAACTCACTGTCCTTACAGGTCCCTGGAAACAAGGACTTGCAGAGTGAAAGAAAAAAAACACTCTCCCTACCTACAGTTTTCTGTCCCTAGAAAAAATGTTTTTTTTAATCACAATATAGCACAAGGAAAATTAACTCACTGTCCTTACAGGTCCCTGGAAACAAGGACTTGCAGAGTGAAAGAAACTGACACTGTCCCTACCTAGAGTTTTCTGTCCCTAGAATAAATGTTTTTTTTAATCACAATATAGCACAAGGAAAATTAACTCACTGTCCTTACAGGTCCCTGGAAACAAGGACTTGCAGAGTGAAAGAAACTGACACTGTCCCTACCTAGAGTTTTCTGTCCCTAGAATAAATGTTTTTTTTAAGCACAATATAGCACAAGGACAATTAACTCACTGTCCTTACAGGTCCCTGGAAACAAGGACTTGCAGAGTGAAAAAAAAAAAACACTCTCCCTACCTAGAGTTTTCTGTCCCTAGAAAAAATGTTTTTTTTAAGCACAATATAGCACAAGGACAATTAACTCACTGTCCTTACAGGTCCCTGGAAACAAGGACTTGCAGAGTGAAAGAAAAAAAACACTCTCCCTACCTAGAGTTTTCTGTCCCTAGAAAAAATGTTTTTTTTAATCACAATATAGCACAAGGAAAATTAACTCACTGTCCTTACAGGTCCCTGGAAACAAGGACTTGCAGAGTGAAAGAAAAAAAACACTCTCCCTACCTACAGTTTTCTGTCCCTAGAAAAAATGTTTTTTTTAATCACAATATAGCACAAGGAAAATTAACTCACTGTCCTTACAGGTCCCTGGAAACAAGGACTTGCAGAGTGAAAGAAACTGACACTGTCCCTACCTAGAGTTTTCTGTCCCTAGAATAAATGTTTTTTTTAATCACAATATAGCACAAGGAAAATTAACTCACTGTCCTTACAGGTCCCTGGAAACAAGGACTTGCAGAGTGAAAGAAACTGACACTGTCCCTACCTAGAGTTTTCTGTCCCTAGAATAAATGTTTTTTTTAATCACAATATAGCACAAGGAAAATTAACTCACTGTCCTTACAGGTCCCTGGAAACAAGGACTTGCAGAGTGAAAGAAACTGACACTGTCCCTACCTAGAGTTTTCTGTCCCTAGAATAAATGTTTTTTTTAATCACAATATAGCACAAGGAAAATTAACTCACTGTCCTTACAGGTCCCTGGAAACAAGGACTTGCAGAGTGAAAGAAACTGACACTGTCCCTACCTAGAGTTTTCTGTCCCTAGAATAAATGTTTTTTTTAAGCACAATATAGCACAAGGACAATTAACTCACTGTCCTTACAGGTCCCTGGAAACAAGGACTTGCAGAGTGAAAGAAAAAAAACACTCTCCCTACCTACAGTTTTCTGTCCCTAGAAAAAATGTTTTTTTTAATCACAATATAGCACAAGGAAAATTAACTCACTGTCCTTACAGGTCCCTGGAAACAAGGACTTGCAGAGTGAAAGAAACTGACACTGTCCCTACCTAGAGTTTTCTGTCCCTAGAATAAATGTTTTTTTTAATCACAATATAGCACAAGGACAATTAACTCACTGTCCTTACAGGTCCCTGGAAACAAGGACTTGCAGAGTGAAAGAAACTGACACTGTCCCTACCTAGAGTTTTCTGTCCCTAGAATAAATGTTTTTTTTAAGCACAATATAGCACAAGGACAATTAACTCACTGTCCTTACAGGTCCCTGGAAACAAGGACTTGCAGAGTGAAAGAAAAAAAACACTCTCCCTACCTACAGTTTTCTGTCCCTAGAAAAAATGTTTTTTTTAATCACAATATAGCACAAGGAAAATTAACTCACTGTCCTTACAGGTCCCTGGAAACAAGGACTTGCAGAGTGAAAGAAACTGACACTGTCCCTACCTAGAGTTTTCTGTCCCTAGAATAAATGTTTTTTTTAATCACAATATAGCACAAGGACAATTAACTCACTGTCCTTACAGGTCCCTGGAAACAAGGACTTGCAGAGTGAAAGAAACTGACACTGTCCCTACCTAGAGTTTTCTGTCCCTAGAATAAATGTTTTTTTTAAGCACAATATAGCACAAGGACAATTAACTCACTGTCCTTACAGGTCCCTGGAAACAAGGACTTGCAGAGTGAAAGAAACTGACACTGTCCCTACCTAGAGTTTTCTGTCCCTAGAATAAATGTTTTTTTTAAGCACACTATAGCAGAAGCACAAAACACACTGACACTCTCCCTACCTATCCTTCTCTTTCCCTAAACTAAAGGAATCCAGGTTAAGCAAGAAAGAAATAACAGTCACTGTCCCTGCCTATGCTACTCTATCCCTGCTCCGGAACACACTACACTAGGCCGCCGTGCTGGCGGCCTTTTATAGTGTGGGGCGTGTACTAAACACCCTCAGCAATAATTGGCCACAGGCATCCTGCCTGTGGCCAATCATTGCTCTCCTCGCTGCCGGCGCTGTGATTGGCCAAGCATGCGGGGTCACAGTGCATGCTTGGCCAATCACAGCGCCTGGATGACACTGCGATGGCGTAGTGCATTGTGGGCCGTTCGCGTCACTCGAATTTGGCGCGAACGGCCCAAATCGTTCGATCTTCGTCGAACGATCGAACAGCCAATGTTCGAGTCGAACGTATGTTCGACTCGAACACGAAGCTCATCCCTAGTGCCATTGTTGGCAATCACAGGGGTCAGATGTTTCTTGTAGTTGGCCACCAGGTTTGCACACATCTGATGAAGGATTTTGTCCCGCTCCAAGTCATTCTGACCCCTTTCACACGGCCAGCGGGCCGTGCTAGGGAAGGGAAGATAGCGGCTCCAGGTGAGGTATATCCTCGTGATAATCCTCCTCACAGAAACCCCAGGTGCAGGCAATGCATTAAGCAAGGCAGAAAAATGGATCATGGATCTTCTTTGTCCTTTTCTCTCTTTTTTCCTTTCTACAGTCCATGGATTACTTTGGATATATTCATTTAAGGTTTTGAGAAGCAGGACTAAGACGTTCATGTATGTGCACAGTCACCAACCAATGTTTATGTCAATGTTTAACGTTCATATGTTTTAATGTCCAATGTTTCATGTCCGACTACAATCTACCGTATATACTCGAGTATAAGTCAAGTTTTTCAGCACATTTTTTGTGCTGAAAATGCCCCCCTCGGCATATACTCGAGTCACCTTTTTGCGCCTGATCTCCCGGACTTTGGGGACCTGGTACTGGCTGGCCGTAGGTCCTCTGGACCCCAAACTTGGCACACATGTAGCCCCATTTCTCCTCTACAAGTCTGGGGGACCTACGGCCAGGGAGCACCGATTTTTCAAAGCTGGGCACCCCTTCCATAGACTCCCATGTTAAACGTCAGTCTAGTCATGGGCACAGTGAGGCATGGGCACAGTGAGGCATGGGCACAGTGAGGCATGCACATGGACACAGTGAGGCAAAGTGAGGCATGCAGATGGACACCCTAGGCTTATACTCAAGTCAATACGTTTTCCCAGTTTTTTGTGGTAAAATTAGGTGCCTCGGCTTATATTCGGGTCACCTTTTACTCGAGTATATACGGTATGTCTGATGCTATTTTAATAGTCTTTTATATATATATATATATATATGTATATATATATATATATATATATGTGTAGCACCCTCCTCACTCCCCTCTCTTTCTTCAACTCGTCTCTCTCTTGTCTAGGGGTATCTTTTAGAGGGGGAGGGAGCAGGGACACTACGCCTGGTTTTCACCACAGGTGTCAGTGTGATACAAGCGAAGTTCTTTTACCTTTCGGGTCAGTGCTGTGCACCTGGAGACTCCACCGAGAGTTAACTTGAACAATGTCTGTCAGGAAATGAGCCCCACACCATTAAAGTTCAACACTCCTTTATTCTTCTTGAATGAACACAATCAGTTGAACTCCCTTGGTAGAAACAGAACAGAAAAGGAGGTGTGGATGCGAATAGGCCCAGACACAATGTATTCTCCACTTTCCTCCCTGAAAGTGGGTTGCGGTCTCCGCACGAGGGTGGATTTCCTTCCAAACGGTCTCCGGTGAGAGACTCACCCGTCACTGGCAATCTGCTGCACCAGGTCTTCGAATGAGGAGCTCCCCCCGGTCCATTACGCCTTCCGGATTCGGGTACCCACTCCCGGGGTTCCCTAGGATCTCCTTCCCTCGCGGAACTCAGTGTTGGGCACTGAGCTCCGGACCTCCATCTGAGTACCTCACCCCAGGCTAAAGGGGCCTGG
Organism: Rana muscosa; assembly: GCA_029206835.1. Lineage (NCBI taxonomy): Eukaryota > Metazoa > Chordata > Amphibia > Anura > Ranidae > Rana > Rana muscosa. The sequence goes on along the minus strand of CM055122.1, from coordinate 243,837,125 downwards.
GATGGAACACGACCTCCGACCGTCCTCTAGGCCTAAGCCCGCCTAGAGAACCGTCACGAACCACCGTCCACAGGCTGAAGGTGCCTTGGACTCCCCCATGACAAAGATGGCCGGCCCCTTTATACCCTCCCCCAGCAAGCACGGCGGGTTCCCCGCCCCACCATACCGCTGCCGAGGGAGGACAAAAAGGAGGCACGACACACAGCAATGATTCAACCCCAGCCCAGGGCGACAGCGCCACCGGCTGGGCTGCAGGGAATTACACATCACCAATGTCTCTGTCAGGTTCAAATTCACACCCGGGAAAGTACATACCCGCTACACTCTCCCCCTGGTGATTTGACACTGGTCCCCAGTGTCTGGAGTAAATCATGACCTCAACGGCTGACATAATCCAATCCAGAAACCAACTAACAATTGTACAAAAACTTTTAGAAAGACTATTCAACTAAAACATGGTGTCTGAACCTTGTAAGAAAAGGAATAAAGACAGAAGAGAACAACAGCATTGACTCATAACTTTGAATCACATATTCACATTTGACTTTCCCCCCCCCCATCCTGACTAAGACCCACCCCATCCTCAGTGGTCTTGATGGGATGTTCTCCTGCAGAGGGAAAAGAAAGGATTAACACATATAACCCTGACACCTGTATTCGTGTGAGAGAAAAGAAACTTCTCCGGGAAGAAATCCCTTTTCTCCAAAGAGTGAGTGCGTGTAAAGTGTTTTAACGTTGCGCAACACTGCCACCTGGTGACAGCACCGCAGTAACTGCACTCGTGGAACTTTCCTCTTTTCTTTGGCCCTATCTACCCAGAGTCCATGATCTCTTGCAAAAAGTGAAGAACAACAGGAACAGTCCTTCATTTCTTTGGGCACAAAAGCAACGGGCCCCAGAAAGATCAGCAGCATGATAAGAACAGAGTCTCTTCTCTCCTACAGGTAAAAACGGGGATGCGGCAGAACAATTGGCTTCAAGTGCTGATCCATAGTCTCCAGATGATACTCCACATCTTCTCCTTCCTTGCGCCGAATCAACACTTTGTCTGCATGGATGTGCCGTCCCAACATCCATTCTGCCTTGCAGTCTTTAAAACGTTGAGAGGCCATTGGAGAGCATGCCAGGTACCTGCGGGCGTGGGGAACCTGAAGGTGGGTCCACACAAAGTCATTGTACCAGCGCTCCCGGCACATTTCCACCTCATACAGCAGTTCCTTCGACAAGTACGGATACTCCCATCCGTAGTCCGCAGCAACCTTCTGGCCAAATAGGCATTGTAGTCTCGCCAAAGGAGGCATGGTAGCTTTGTCCCCTTCGCCAGGCAAAACTATTGAGTCCGGGTGGCGAGGGACCTTGACCACATCTGATCTGGGCATTGGTGCCCGCAGTAACAGTCTCTTTTCGCCAGTCTTCGGTACAGATGGTACCGGGGATGTAGAGGCAGGCTGGGGATGGGACCTCTCTTCAGGTGCTGGTGCCTCCACCTGGGATGTACTCTCCCCTGTAGACATGGGTGGATCCCTGGTCCTCCGGAATGAAGCGAGAGGTACTTTGTCCCAGCCCTTTTCTGCAAACAGTTCATCTATCGCAACGTCGTCTCCCATGTCCGAGAGACGACTCTAGGTCAGAGGTGTCACACTCCTCCGCAGGCAGGTATCCTGTAGTGGAGACCGAGCTTTCACCTCTTCCTACACACCAAATCTCTCTGCCAGGCTTACCTCGGCCTTTACTTGAAACGGGACATCGGGAACTCTTGTCGACGGATCCATTCTGGCCGGGCGTAAGCGGGCGAGACGGTCCCCCACAACCGCTGGTCGGGGCTACCATGCCGGTCTTTCTCTTTGGTGTTGGACACTGCGAGATCGTGGTGACCGAGTCAGCATCCTCGGATTTCTCCCGTTGAGTTTTTACGACCTCCTCCGCGGTCGCTGCAGTGTGCGCAGGGATGGCTGTCACAGCAGTGATTCCTCCTCTCTGAGTGGTGTTGCCCGCAGCACGGCCGGGGTAGATGGTTCTCGGCTTCTCAACCGCCGGATCCACTTCGAACAGGAACTCCCCACAGGCCTCACATCGCCCGAATGGCTTCAGCTGGCACACCAGTCCCAAACATCTGGGACAAATCACACCCAGGGCCTCAACGTCCATGCACGAATACAGGGCGAATCGACCCCTTGGCTTTAGCCGGATCCCCGTATCTGTTACCGGAGCAGCAGCAGTCAATGTCGTGGTGGAAGGGTGAACTGTAATCCATGATGTATGTCCGAACATGGCGACCTGTTGCTGACCAGTCGCACACTGCAGAGTTTTTGCGCCAATGTCCCACGTGTAGTCCTTCACACGTATTGGACTCCTCCCCTTTGCTCCAGTTTGCAGGCTTTTCTTCTTTTCTGTTTCTGAGTCACGCCCACGAACTAAGCGATGGGGGTGTGCCTGGTGGCGCAGTGCAATAGAAGCCCCCACGTGTAGTACTTCACACGGCTGAACTTCCCCCTTTTTCCACTCTTCTGCGCGGGCCTTTCCCTTCATGGGGTCATGACCACGACTTCGAGCAGGGATGCACTTCGGCCAATGAAGGCCTGCCTACTCGCGTAACTCTTCCAGCAGACACGTTCAATACTGTGGTGCACAAACACTATCCCGGACGAGCCCCCACGTGTAGCACCCTCCTCACTCCCCTCTCTTTCTTCAACTCGTCTCTCTCTTGTCTAGGGGTATCTTTTAGAGGGGGAGGGATCGGGGACACTACGCCTGGCATTCACCACAGGTGTCAGTGTGATACAAGCGAAGTTCTTTTACCTTTTGGGTCAGTGTTGTGCACTTGGAGCCTCCACCGAGAGTTAACTTGAACAATGTCTGTCAGGAAATGAGCCCCACACCATTAAAGTTCAACACTCCTTTATTCTTCTTGAATGAACACAATCAGTTGAACTCCCTTGGTAGAAACAGAACAGAAAAGGAGGTGTGGATGCGAATAGGCCCAAACACAATGTATTCTCCACCTCCCTGAAAGTGGGTTGCGGTCTCCGCACGAGGGGGAATTTCCTTCCAGGCGGTCTCCGGTGAGAGACTCACCCGTCACTGGCAATCTGCTGCACCAGGTCTTCGAATGAGGAGCTCCCCCCGGTCCATTACGCCTTCTGGATTCGGGTACCCTCTCCCGGGGTTCCCTAGGATCTCCTTCCCTCGCGGAACTCAGTGTTGGGCACTGAGCTCCGGACCTCCATCTGAGTACCTCACCCCAGGCTAAAGGTGCCTGGGATGGAAAACGACCTCCGACCGTCCTCTAGGCCTAAGCCCGCCTAGAGAACCGACACGAACCACCGTCCACAGGCTGAAGGTGCCTTGGACTCCCCCGTGACAAAGATGGCCGGCCCCTTTATACCCTCTCCCAGCAAGCACGGCGGGTTCCCCGCCCCACCATACCGCTGCCGAGGGAGGACAAAAAGGAGGCACGACACACAGCAATGATTCAACCCCAGCCCAGGGCGACAGCGCCACCGGCTGGGCTGCAGGGAATTACACATCACCAATGTCTCTGTCAGGTTCAAATTCACACCCGGGAAAGTACATAGCCGCTACATATATATATATATATATATATATATATATATATATATATATATATAGTGAAGGTTTCTATATCATATTTGGATTGTCCATTCATTGGTGAAACACTCATCAAAATAGGCACCTCATCCCAGGCAGTTTATAATAAAGGGGAGGTAGGACAAAAGGGATTTTTGTGGTGCATAGATAAATCAATGAGAGAGAGTTTCTAAAAATATATAATTTTTCTTATTTACTACAAATTTTGACAAAAGATATAAAAAACAGATCCTAGGTATATTCAATACATGGTATGTCATACAGAAGTGGTGGTCATAATGCATAGAGTTTGGATGAAATACAAGAACTCGCATAGAAACCCGACATGTTTCGTTTAAAAAAGCTTCCTCAGGGGTATGCGATGACCATCAATGTTTGTCAAGTATGACTATACAAAAGAAAGAAAAGGGATACAAGATTATACATTTAAATAGATAATAAACCATATTTAAACAGATTAGATACAGGCAAGGTTAGACTGCAGGGTCAGATCCCTCCCTCTGTTACTTACCAAGCCACCCGTACCGTCTGTAACGCACCACCAGGAAACACAGGATCGAGAACGACGATCAACCCATATATAGAGAAAGGCGCGGTTGTGTGACCACAGCGAACAATAGATAGGGGACCGGCTATATGTCAAAGACAAGGACAGGAATAAAAAAGGAAAAAGAAAAGGGAAAAAATAAATAAGAATGAAAACACAGTGAGATTGGTAAGCCAATAAGCAAACCATAGAGGACGGAAAAATCCGTCTGCTATGAATTCAGTGGATAGTTACAGTAAATAAAGTTAACTTACATATAATCAAGAGAACACGGGTATGTTCACTTGCAAATATTGTGGGGCTGTCTGCTTGAAGAAAGACACAGATTTATGTTGTAGACTGTGTTTTCATTCTTATTTCTTTTTTCCCTTTTCTTTTTCCTTTTTTATTCCTGTCCTTGTCTTTGACATATAGCCGGTCCCCTATCTATTGTTCGCTGTGGTCACACAACCGCGCCTTTCTCTATATATGGGTTGATCGTCGTTCTCAATCCTGTGTTTCCTGGTGGTGCGTTGCAGACGGTACGGGTGGCTTGGTAAGTAACAGAGGGAGGGATCTGACCCTGCAGTCTAACCTTGCCTGTATCTAATCTGTTTAAATATGGTTTATTATCTATTTAAATGTATAATCTTGTATCCCTTTTCTTTCTTTTGTATAGTCATACTTGACAAACATTGATGGTCATCGCATACCCCTGAGGAAGCTTTTTTAAGCGAAACATTTCGGGTTTCTATGCGAGTTCTTGTATTTCATCCAAACTCTATGCATTATGACCACCACTTCTGTATGACATACCATGTATTGAATATACCTAGGATCTGTTTTTTATATCTTTTGTCAAAATTTGTAGTAAATAAAAAAAATTATATATTTTTAGAAACTCTCTCTCATTGATTTATCTATGCACCACTAAAATCCCTTTTGTCCTACCTCCCCTTTATTAAGGTTTCTATATGTTTTAACCAATATTCTAAAATGGTTCTTATACATATATATCTTAATAATGTGTTTTGTAGGAATTATTTATCTGCTAGCACGTACACATGCTATTATATCCACGCAGCTCGCTAGACGTATTATGCACTGTTTAGCGATAGTGACTATAGATTTATGTGTTGTTAGAGGAGCCTCTTTTGGCCATTTATAAGCATGTCTACACAAATTGCGTTGTCATCTTTACATCTAACTACACATATATCCACTATATATATTTTGTTTAAAATAATTTTTTGGGAGGTCCATTGATAGAATATGTGACTACCCGCCTGGCTTTTCAACTCCTTACATTTTTAGAATTCCCTTTCACTTTGTGTTTATAATACAACATAATTTGTTTAACTGCTACATTATTCACAAATTTTTACCCATTCAGTTACATAATTAGCAGTTTCTCTAGTTGTCATTTCTTCACTGTTCACAGACATTCAATACTTCAGATGTCCCAAAATATTTTCGGTACCCGGTTTACATTTTACATTTTATTGATTAATTGCATTTTCAGTATTTACATTTCAATATGTGTATACACACTATACAACAGGGCCGATCCTAGGGTCACAGGCGCCTGGGTGCAGAAATATTTCTGGCGCCCCCACGTGGGCGTGGTCATCTTACAAACTCCTCCCCTTACACATGTTTCTATGGCAACGACTCAAACACAGAGATGCTCCCCTAAGAAGTCGTCGTTACCCAGGGATCCTCCCATGATCCTTTAACAATAAAGAAAATACAGGAAGAGCGTACACTAATGAGACCTGGAGGATAGTCTCTCTGATGCACACAGAGAGGGCTTCTGTTAGAGAGTCTGTTAGGAAGAGCCCCCAGACATAGTACAAGAGACGGTCAGAGAGTGCAGACATATTACAGGAGATGGTCAGAGACTGTAGACATATTACAGGAGACAGAGAGTGCAGACATATTACAGGTGATGGTCAAAGAGTGCAGACATGATACAAGAGACGGTCAGAGAGTGCAGACATATTACAGGAGATGGTCAGAGAGTGCAGACATATTACAGGAGATGGTCAGAGAGTGCAGACATATTACAGGAGACGGTCAGAGAGTGCAGACATATTACAGGAGACGGTCAGAGAGTGCAGACATATTACAGGAGATGGTCAGAGAGTGCAGACATATTACAGGAGATGGTCAGAGAGTGCAGACATATTACAGGAGATGGTCAGAGAGTGCAGACATATTACAGGAGACGGTCAGAGACTGCAGATTTAATACAGGAGACGGTCAGAGACTGCAGATATAATACAGGAGACGGTCAGAGACTGCAGATATAATACAGGAGACGGTCAGAGACTGCAGACATATTACAGGAGACGGTCAGAGACTGCAGACATATTACAGGAGATGGTCAGAGACTGCAGATATAGTACAGGAGATGGTCAGAGACTGCAAACATACTACAGGAGATGGTCAGAGACTGCAGACATATTACAGGAGATGGTCAGAGACTGCATGAGGGAATCATGCAAGTTTCTTTCCTGCAATCTGTGGTTGCTGGAAAGAAATTTGTACTGTATATTACCAGCCTAAGGCCCCTTTCACACTGGGGCGGTTTGCAGGCGCTATTTAGCTAAAAATAGCGCCTGCAAACCGAGCCTAAACAGCGGCTCCTTTCTCTCCAATGTGAAAGCCCTGAGGGCTTTCACACTGGAGCGGTGCGCTAGCAGGACGGTAAAAAAAGTCCTGCTAGCCGCATCTTTGGAGCGGTGAGAGGAGCGGTGTGTTTACCGCTCCTTCCCATTGAAATGCATGGGATACCGCGGTAATACCGCCCGCAAACCGCGGCTGTAGCCGCGGTTTGTGGGTGGTATTAACCCTTTATTGGCCGCTAGCGGGGGTTAAAACCGCACTGCTAGCGGCCGAATAGCTCAACAATCCCGACGGTGTAGCGCCGCTAAAAATAGCGGCGCTATACCGCCACCGCCCCCACCGCCCCAGTGTGAAACCAGCCTAAGTGAAAGTTAGTGAATGTCTTTGCAATTAATAAGCATGAAGGAGTTGGGGCAGTTTAAATTTCTTTTAAATTGTATTTTATTTATTTTATTACACAGAAAAACAATCTTACACTGTATCTTTAAATTTTTTTTTTTGCTTTTTGCTTTCACAAGAGATGAACAACATCCCTTGTGATAGCATGGGCCATGACATGTCCTCTTTATGGAGGGATCTGGGGTCTTTTAGACCCCCATATCTGTCCTCTGGCCTCCAAAGCATAAGATCAAACCGAGATCAGTTTGATCAGATACTTGTTCAAGCCGGTAATGGTGTCATTAAATGAGCCCGAAACAGAAAGTGATAAAATCCTCATCACTTCCAGTTTCTGACATCACACGGTGGGCGGAATGACATCCATCCCTCTCACTGTGTCCCAGTAACCAGATGCTACTGGTCACATCTAGCAGTAAAGGTGGTGGTGGAACCCCCTTCCACTGCCTGTAAAAGTAATACAGGGGCTTCTTAGCCACTAGGATTACTTTTACTTTGTGCAGAATTCCTGGTGTTAAAAAATGATATCTTGATCATTGCTGTAGTGATGACCAAGATATCACCCTTCCAATCCAGCGACGTACTGATACGTCGCTGGACATGAAGCAGTTAAAATGAAGTGTAAATTAGCATTACACCATTTCTTATTATCATCAGCATTACAATTATCACACAGGCAGCACTGTAAGCAGGTGCTCTATCATGTCTATGTCACATTGATTTTGGGTGCTGACTTTGTTATGGCTGTTACATACAGTAAGTACAGCAATAAGTTAACAGCCATAACAAAGTCAGCACCCAAAAGCAATGTGACATAGAGACATGACAGAGCCATGATAGAGCACCTGCTTACAGTGCTACTGCTTACAGTGTGATAATTGAAATGCTGATAACCTGCTGTGCTGTGAAATACATAATAGGACACAGTGAGTATTCTATCCTCTAATCCCCACTCACTGTGTCCAGTGCAGCCACCATCTCCTCCTGCTCTTCTCTGTCAGCCGCTCAACTTCTTCACATCTTGCTAGGATTGCAGCCAAGAGCTGAACGGAGAATTGCAATATCACTCCGCCAGCCGGGACTAATAGAATAGTGGGGCGGCATGATGTACATGTGTCCGAAAATAAGAAAATAGTCCCTTCACTGCGCTCCCCTCCACACTCACTCACATTTCCAGGCTGGAAGCAGAAATCAGTCTCACAGAGGAATCTGCAGCTGCTGTTTTCATATTTCCCGCCCACACATCCTTTCTCCAGATACAGCTGTACGCTGGAGATAGTGTGGGCGGAGCGGGAAGTCACTGGAGGAGCAGAGGTGGGAGGAGCTGTATTCCTCATTGATCTCCCGTCAGTGAGGGGGGGGGGTGTTCGCTGGGCTGTGTAAGTGTCACTGTCACAGACACTTTACAGAGCTGCAGCCACCAGTCATCTCAGAATCTACAGACTGATTTCTCAGGTTACTGACATAGAGGGAGGCTTGTCCCCCCCCCCTTTCTGGTGGAGCCCTTCCTGAAGTCGCTCTCCTCCCTGCCAATGAGGATGCAGGGGGAGGGAGCAGATTGGGTGGCCGTGGCAATGCGAGGCTCTCATATTATGCACAGAGGGAGGGGGAGAAATCCGCCCCCTCTTACTCTCCGCCCAGGGCACCCACTCCGATCTCCTCTGACAGGAGGATGGATGGGGGATGGGCTTGGGCGGGATGAAATAGCAGCGGTGAGCGACCTCTGAATACCAGCAAGAAGGAGGAGGAGGGAGGGGAGCACTCTGGCGCTTGAGCGCCCCCACGTCTGTGGCGCCTGGGTGAACTGCACCCCTCGCACCCTGTCTAGGATCGGCCCTGCTATACAATACTGGAAATGTATTTTAATTAATAGATTTTATAATTTTTTTTTTTTTATCAATAACTGTTTTATTTGAAGCCACATCAGTTACAATTATAATGCATTGGTCTTACAACAAACAGAGTAATTGCTTTTTCTTCTTGGTTACATGTTTGTAATAGTTCCTGAGCGTGCCAGCACCGCACATCTAGCATCTATGCAGATTACTAATCTCATCAGATTATCTTAACATTTACGTACCGTGCTGTCAACCAAACCTTTAAACCGATAAGGCTATTAGATATTCAAGTATATGGGTCCCCTAGGGACTCCCAGATAAACGGAAAGAGTAGAGAGGAAAAAGAAGAGAGAAGAGAAAAAAAAAAAAGGGGAAAAATGCAAGGGAAAGAAGAGAGGGAAGCGGGAGAGAGAAGATGGGGGAGAGAGGGGGGGAATGTCATCAAAGTATACCTGGCTCTGAGTCACCGTGGTCCTCCCGGCGGCGCCACAGCTCCCAGACCATGTTGTGTGCGTCAAGGTGATCATGAATCCTCGCCGTCATCCTCTCCATTGATTCTACATCCCTAATCCTGGCGTACAGCTCTCCCTCTGAAGGGGGGGAGCTGCGCTTCCAGTTCAGTGCCACCAAGCAACGAGCCGCCGTAAGGACATGTCTGGCTAGTTTCTTGTATGGGCGAGGGGCCGTCAGAGACATCAGTCCCAGCAGGAAAAATTTGGGGGTGAATGGTACTTCCGTTTCTAGGAGGTGAGTTAGAAGTTGGTGAACTGAGTTCCAATAGGGGGTTATCAGCGGGCACTCCCAATAGATATGATATAGTGTTCCCTTTGCTCCCTGGCATCTCCAGCAGCGGTCTGAACTGGCCGGGTGGATGGCATGGAGGACATCAGGAGTCAAGTACCAGAAGTACAGTATCTTGTATATATTCTCCTTGTATAGCGTGCATATCGATGTTTTGGACGCTTGGTTCCATATGGCCCTCCATTGTTCCAGGGGTATCTCCTCTCCCAGTGCCTTTTCCCACTTGATCATGTAATTGTGTTTGCCCATTGAGTCAAAGGGCCTCTCATTCAATATTTTGTAAATATTTGAGCTCAGACCTCTCTGTGCAAAGCCTACCAGAATGAGGTTCTCAAAAGGGGTAGGGGGGGAAAATTGCAGAGCTGGTGCGAAGGACATGGCATAGTGGCGGATTTGGAGATACCCGTAGAAAGCCTGCTTAGGGAGGCCATATTGGGACTGTAGATCGGCGAAGGGACGCAGTGTACGGGTGCGAGGATCCACCAAATTTCCAAAGTGGAAGAGGTTTCTCATAGTCCAGGGGGAGGACATTTGGGAGGTTAAGCTATCTGGCATTTTGGGGTTACAAGCAAATGAGGTCAGGAGCGAGCTGTCAGAGACCAGTCTATGTTGTTGTGTCAGTTTGCGCCACATCTTTCTAAGCTGCGCCATCGGGCCTAGCAATCGTGCTGGCTCTACCTCTGCGTTTGCATTCCACAGAAGGTTGTTTGGGTGTATCGGAGCTAACCACAGTTTCTCTATCTCGGTCCATTTGTTATAGGAACGGAGTGTGAACCAAGAAGTTATTGCCCTCAGTTGTGCCGCCTGGTAGTATTTAGTGAGGGTGGGGAAAGCCAGGCCCCCATCCGACCTGGCCGCCTGCAATACCGACCGTGGGATTCTATGCCTCCCGTAGTTCCAGGTGAATTGTAGTAGGTCGGCTTGTAAGTGTTTCAGTTGGCCATAGGGGACGGGGATGGGCAAGGTCTGAAAGAGATACAACAGTTTCGGGAGGATCGTCATCTTCACCGATGCTATCCTTCCGAGTAGGGAGATGTGGTGCTTTTTCCATTGCTGGAGGAGGGTCCTGATGTTGTGGAAGAGAGGGGGGAAGTTTGCTTGGTAAAGAGTAGAGTATTGCGGGGTAATATTGATTCCCAAGTATTTTAGGGCGGTATTTTTCCAGCTATAGGGGAAATTGGCTTTCAAATGTTCTACCTCACCTACTGGTATATTGATTGGGAGTGCCTCCGACTTTGATGCATTGATTTTGTATCCCGATAGAGCCCCATAGCGGTCTAGTTCCGCGTGAAGGATTGGAAGGGAAGTCCTGGGTTGAACTAAGGAGAGAATGATGTCGTCTGCGAACAGGGAGATTTTAAACTCCCTGCCTCGAACCCCTATGCCCTTAATGTCCGGGTTGCCACGGATTGTCGCTGCTAGGGGTTCGACACATAGTGCAAAGAGCAGGGGTGAGAGTGGACACCCCTGTCTGGTGCCATTCTGTATTGGCAACGGGGCGGACATGGCGAAGGGGGTCCTAACTTGGGAAGATGGGTTTGAATATAGGTGTTGTATGGCTTTATAGAAGGGTCCCCTAAATCCCACATGGCGGAGCGTGGCGAACAGGAAGGGCCACCCGAGGCGGTCAAACGCTTTTTCTGCGTCCAAGCTCAACAACAGGGCCTGTGCGTCCTCCCTGTTCACCACCTCAACCAGGTCTATTATCTTCCTAGTATTGTCACCCGCCTGGCGGAAAGGGACGAATCCCACCTGATCTTTATGGATCAGGGAGGGTAAGACCGTATTCAGGCGCATAGATAGGAGTTTAGTGAATATTTTAAGGTCCGAATTCAGCAGGGCAATTGGTCTGTAGTTAGCGCAGAGGGAAGGATCCTTCCCGGGTTTGGGGATCACTGTGATAAAGGAGCTTTGCATATCTCTCGGGATCGGGGTGTCATGGAGGAAGGCATTGAAGAGCCTGCACATGTAGGGGAGGAGGGGAGGGAGAAATTCCTTGTAGTACTCGTAAGGAAAGCCGTCCGAGCCTGGGGCTTTGCGATTGGGTAGGGATTTGATGGTCTGCTCTATTTCCTCTTGCGTGATCGGAGCATTCAAAGCTTCCAGATCCGTGGACTGGAGCCGTGATACACCGCTAAGATCTAGGTACTGCTGAATACGGTTAGTCAGGTCAGGCGTGGGGGGGTTTGCGGGGATATCAGGGTTATTATACAGGGCCTTGTAGAATACTTCAAAGGAATGGGCTACGTCAGTGGGGTGGGAGACCAGGCGGCCTGAGCTATTTTGGATCTGATGCGGGGTCGACACTTGAGCGTTGTCCCGGAGCTTCCGAGCTAGAAGCGTATGGGCCTTATTCCCTTTGTCATAGAACATCTGTTTCAGTTTGAGTAAGGCTTTTTCTACCCTGCCCAGGGCTAGGTCTCCTAACGTTGCCCTGAGGGCCGTAATTTTTTTCAGGAGAACCAGAGTGGGGTTGGACTGAAGCTGGTTTTCTAGATTTCTAAGCTCCTGTTCTGTGTGCTTCTGGAGGGCCTGTGAGTCTCTTTTCATAGTTGAGGAGAGGGCTATGCATCTGCCCCTCATCACCGCCTTATGGGCTTCCCAAAATGTGGATATAGATACATCCCCCGTGTCATTGTCTGCCATATAGTGTTGTAGCGTGGTATTTAGTTCAGTTTTTGAGGGGAGGTGTTGCAGTAGGAACGTATTTAAACGCCAGGTGCACGGTCTACGTGTTGGGGCATCTAAGTCCAGGGTTATCTCTACCGGAGCGTGGTCCGACCACGAGATCGGCAGGATCCTCGCAGTTCGAGTCATACGTAGGGTTGCATTGTTAACAAAGATGTAATCTATGCGGGAGTGCGTGCGGTGGGGGGCCGAATAAAAGGTGTACTGTCGGTCTCCAGGATGGAGATTCCGCCAGGCATCAAAGAGGGCATACCTTCTGGTAATTTGGCGGAAAAGCTGCGACTCTCTAAGTGCCCTCGGCGTGGGCACCCTGGGGCCCACCCCCCGGCGATCCGCCATCTCCGATTGGGTTAGGTTAAAGTCCCCCCCCACCACCAACACCCCATGGTCCGAGCGGAATAGGCGAGCTAGCATTTTATTTAGGAATCCTGTCTGCCTGACATTGGGGACATAGACCACACAAAATGTGATCTCCTTGTCCAGCCACAGGCCTCTTAGTATGAGAAAGTGGCCTTGGGGATCGCTGTAGTGGGACGAGTATGTGAAGGGGGACCCCTGTTTGATTAGGATAGCCACCCCCCCCCCCTTGTGGGATCCTGATGACAGGTAGATCTGTGAGTAGTACCTGGAGGCGAATTTAATGGTGCCCTCTTTGTCAAAGTGAGTTTCCTGTACCAGTATGACATCCGCTCCTGACTGTCTAAACTCCCTCAGTGCCAGATGCCTTTTACGATTAGAATTCAGGCCATGAACATTTAAGGAGAAAATCTTAGCCATGGGAGCTAGGATGGGGGGCATAAATACTCATCTGGTGTTGTTGAAGGTGGTCCAGGCAGTCACGGCCAGGGATGGGCGCCACACGGGAGGAGATCCGAGAGGATTGGTGACTTCGCATAGTGAGCCAGGCGATGACAAAGGAAGAGAGGGGATTAGGAAAAGCTAGGAGAAAGAGAAAAGTAATTAGTATAGCAATATTATGTATAAACTTAGAAAACAACATCAACAGACCCGATGGGACCAGCCGGCCCAGGTCCAGAAGGCCTCCCGTGAGCCTCCCCGCCCCCACCCAGATAGGGTGGGCCAGGGAGACCCAGGGGAGCCCAGATTCAAACATGCAAGACGGTGATAACCCGCCTGCTCTAGAAGTCTAGTGATCTAAGAGGGGGGGGAAGGCAGGGGGTGCCCGAACAGCCTCTCTCCAAGGTCTTTTTCAAGACTCGCCCGTGATGTTGGTCAGTTCTGTAGCAAAGGCGCCTAAGATGGAGTATTGCGTGGCCTAGTGCCAGGGTGGCTGTATCGTGGGGTGAAAAATAGAGAGAAAAACTAAAACTTATGAAAAAAGGTAGCAAAAAACAGCGAGCCATAAAGCGTAAACAGGGACAGGGATGGTCCTTCAGATATGTAGCAAGTCAGATAGTGCAAGATTCAATCAGGGTCTCCTCTGCTGCGAGCTCCGACCCCTTGGGGATCTCTCCGGGCCTCGGGATCGCTTGGGTGGGGGGACCTTCTGCCACACTGTGGGCGGCGGTGGTGGGGTCGCCACAAGATCCCAATCAGGAAGCTGGGGTGCTCTGATCTCCAGGGTGTCACAGAAAGGTTCTAGGTCCTCCGGGTACCTCATAGTCGCCGATTTGCCTTGATGCTTGGCCGTGAGGCTGAAGGGGAATCCCCAGCGGTATGGTATATTCTCTTCTTGAAGAATGCGCAGCAGTGGTTGGAGCAGTCTTCTCTTTTGCAGGGTGATCCAGGACAAGTCCGGGAACAGTTGAACGTGATGATCACCCAGGGTCACCTTGCGGGCTAGGCGGGCCTGCTTCATGATATTCTCTTTCAAAGGGTATGATGTCAGCCTGCAAATGATATCTCGGGGTCTGGTAGAGGTGCCTTTAGGCCGCAGCGCGCGATGGGCTCTGTCCATTTCAATAGCATGGGTCGGGTCCGCCCCCAGAAGGTCATTAAAAAGCGATTGTAGTGTGTTCTGGACATCTTCTGGGCCCTCTGCTTCTGGGACCCCCCGAACTCGGATGTTGTTCCTGCGCCCCCTGTTGTCCAGGTCTTCTACGTGGCGTTGCATGTCCCTAAGGAGGGTGTGGTGTTCTGACCCTTGAACTTGGGTTCTGTGTACTGCTAATTTTGTTTCTTGGATTTCTTCTTCTGCCATCTCCACCCTGTCTGCTAGATGTTTGAGGCCTGATTGTAGGGCTTGGATCTCTGATCTGCAGGTGGATTTCACGTCCTCGATAAGCTGCCTGAAGTCGTCCTTTGTCGGGATCGCTTGGAGGTAAGCGTGCCACTGCGGGGGCATTGGGGGGGTTGTCCCTGTGCCCCTCGACCGCCGTCAGGAGCATCGTGGGGGTAGTGGGGGAAAAGAGTGGCTCCCCAGGAGGGGTTTGGAGAGGCCTGGTATTCCCAGGGCTCACTCCAGTCCTGGGTGTGTGTCGGCCAGTGGTCCCTGTCAGGCGACCTCGGGGAGTGGGGAGGAGCTGAGGTGCTGGCCACCTGGGCACAGGGGGGCGCCAGTGGTGCAGGGAGGGCTTGTGGGTGAGGGTCTCACGGTCTGGAGGGCCTCTGTGCCCTGGGGGAGAGGGGGTCCGGCAGGGTGGTCTCATGGGGGGTAAAAGTGCCCGGTGTCCTGCCATCCGGAGGCGAATGGGCCCGTCCTGTGGAGATGGACAATCCCCCGCTCCCCCTGTGCTGGGCAGCGAGCTGGCAGCTGTCCCTGTGAGGCCCGGGTCTGAGGCGGTGCGGAGAAGCTGCGGGAAGGCCTCAGAGCATTGGGTGTAAGGCTGCTGCCTCGTGTGGAGTCCCAAGATGGCCGCCGGGGACGCGGGGAGGAAGGTTGCAGGGAGGACCGCAGGCCCGAGCGGAGGACTCACCGCTCCCTGGTTCCGGATCGCCTCTCCGGGTGAGTGCCGAGATGGTTCTGGGCCCGAGGGGTCCCGATGGCGCTCTGGAGCTTGAATGGGGGTGGGATGGAGCACTGCGGCCTGTTCTGTGACGCCGGCCGGCGCCATTTTAGCCGGTCCGCCCGGCGGGAGTTCTGGCTGGGTGAAGTAGTCCCTGAGGTCGGAGGATGTGCCCGGGGGGGGTTGTGAGGACCCCCGGGGCTTTGTGGATCTGGTCGTCCTGGAGCCACCCATTAAAGCGGGGTGTGATCAGCTTTACTGGCTTCTATAGCTGCGGGCTGGGAGAGAGCTCTCGGTCTATGCTGCCATTCAGGTCGAGTTCCGGCCACGCCCCCCGATTTTATAAATTTTTACCTACACTATCACAATAGATTTATTATTTTTGTTGGTACATGTTAATATACACATTTTTTCATATACACCGGTTATTCACCACATGTTTTCTCCTTTCTACACACATCTTGCACGGTTTTGGACCCATTGTGGCAGTGTAGTATACTATATATATATATATATATATGTATATATATATATATATATATATTGTGACAGCAGGAAGGTAAAGTCACCTGGTTGCATCCAGGGGGGTAGGTATATTTCTCCCAGATTCAGGCTTTATGCCGACTTATACAACTAGGGAGAGAGTTGATGAAGCCCAGCTGAGGCTAGTCAGCTCGTTTAAGGCCTCTATAAAAACTCCCAGCTTCATTAGGTGTTTGCTCATGCCTGGAACCAGACCTGTGTGGACTGTCTAGCCAAAGAGCTATCTCTTGTTTTTAGCCGGGTGGGTATTTGTAAAGAACTGCTTACGGACCAAGGTACACCCTTTATGTCCCGGGTTATGAAAGAGCTGTGTAAATTGTTCAAAGTGACGCAATTGCGTACGTCTGTGTATCACCCCCAAACCGATGGGCTGGTTGAAAGATTCAACAAAACCCTAAAACAAATGTTGAAGAAAGTGGTGGATAGAGATGGAAAGGATTGGGACTGTCTACTTCCTTATTTGATGTTTGCTATTAGGGAGTAGTGATGAGCCGAACACCCCCGGGTTCGGTTCGCACCAGAACCCGCGAACGGACCGAAAGTTCGAACGAACATTAGAACCCTATTAAATACAATGGATGCGAACGTTCGAATTCTAAAGTGCTAATTATAAAAACTATTATGCATGTTATTGTCCTAAAAAGGGTTTGGGAACCCGGGTTCTGCACCAGGGGACATGTATCAATGCAAAAATAAGTTTTAAAAACGGTCGTTTTCCGGGAGCAGTCATTTTAATGATGCATAAAGTGAAAAAAAAAAAGTCAAATATTCCTTTAAATATCGTACCTGGGGGGTGTCTAAAGTATGCCTGTGAAGTGCCACGTGTTTCCCGTGTTTAGAACTGTCCCTGCACAAAATGACACTTCTAAAGGAAAAAAAAGCCATTTAAAACTGCTTGCGGCTTTAATGTAATGTCTGGTCCCGGTAATATGGATGAAAATCTTTAAGAAAAATGGCATAGCTACCCCATGACCCCCCCCCCCCTACCCCAGCCCATTACCAGCCCCTTTGGGTCTTGTATGGATATTAAGGGGAACCCCGCACATAAAATAAAAAAGGCCCTATATACTCTGAACAGCCGTATACAGGCGGTGCATACAAGACAGGGACTGTAGGTTTGTTCTTATGTAGAATCTGTTTGTAATTTTGAACAGGTACATTGTTGAAGTGTAGCTCCAGACCAAAAATCTATTTTTAAACTTTTTGGAAAACATAGGTAAGGGTTATCACCCCTGTAACATTTGTTTTGCTGTCTGTGCCCCTGTTCAGAACATTTCACCTCACTTTCCGTCCTAATGACAACTGTTTTTGAAATGTGGTGTTTTTCTTGAAACAAGGATTGCTGATAAAGCATCAGTACAGAGGAGACACCTTTCTCCCATATTTATTCTTACAGGAGAGAATTTTCCTTCCTAGTGGTAGATTTCCTCTCACTTCCTGTTGTCTTCTTGCGTTTGCAAGTAGGAGTCGTTTGTAAGTTGGATGTTTGAAAGTAGGGACCTGCCGTATATACTCTGCAGAAATAGGCCCCTTAGTTGTTGGTGTTGGCACAACACTGTAAGCACTCACAGTTACTCTTGGTTGGTGCTGGAACGCCCTGCTGTCAACTATTATATCAGGAATTTTAATTACATATAATTGTTGAACAGTGGTAGTAAAAATTGGGCCTTTGATGGTGGTGCTGGTGCCACAACACTGTAAGCCCTGACAGTTACTCTTGGTGGGTGCAGCAATGGGCCCTGCTGTGAATTATTAGATCAAGAATTGTAATTACATGCCCCTGTTGAACAGGGGCTGAAAAATTGGGCCTTAGGCACTGGTGGCACAACACTGCAACCCTTCACAGATACTGTACTTGGAGCACAGCAATGAGCCCTGTTGCAAAGTATTGCTTCAAAAATTGTAATGACACGCCCCTGTTAAACAGGGGCTGAAAAATTGGGCCTTAGGCACTGGTGGCACAACACTGCAACTCCTCACAGATACTGTACTTGGAGCACAGCAATGAGCCCTGTTGCAAAGTATTGCTTCAAAAATTGTAATTACACGCCCCTGTTAAACAGGGGCTGAAAAATTGGGCGTTAGGCACTGGTGGCGGCACCCATAAACAAAAATGATCTTCCAAGCTATCATCATCAATCGTATCATTGAGGACTCGGAGGAGGAGGATAGCCAGTCAACATAACAGCACAGGCACTCAGCATCAGCATCAGTCTTGAAGGGATGTGACATTTTAAAATCAATTAGTCTGTTATATCAGCATCAGGTGTGTGGTAGCTGGTGGTGATCCAAGACTGGTTCATCTTGATGAAAGTCAGTCGATCAACCGAGTCGGTGGACAGGCGCACCCTGTGATCCGTGACAAATCCTCCAGCAGCACTGAATGTGCGTTCCGAAAGAACGCTGGATGCAGGACAGGCCAGTAGCTCAATTGCATACTGTGCAAGCTCTGGCCAGTGATCCATCCTCAAGACCCAGTAAGCCAGAGGATTTTCGGTGGGGAAGGTGTCCAAGTCTGACCTTGCCCCTAGATATTCCTGCACCATGTTTATCAGACGCTGGCGATGGTTGCTGGAACCGATCATACTTTGGGGCTGCGGACTAAAGAATTGTCTGAACGCATCGGTCAGACGGCCACCTTCCCCACCGCTCCTTCTTTGACTGGCCGAAGCCTCAGCAACTCGTTGTCCAGGACCAGGAGTTTGCAACCTCCCAGTCTCTGGGAACGCGTTGCACAGACCTTTCTGCAAGGCCTCCCGGAGTTGTCTCATCCTCTGCTCCCTCTGCGACGGTAACATAAGGTCCGCAACCTTACCCTTGTACCGTGGATCAAGGAGAGTGGCCAGCCAGTAATGGTCCCTCTCCTTGATCCGAAGAATACGAGGATCCTTCCGCAGACTTTGCAGGATCAGGGAGGCCATGCAGCGTAGGTTTGCTGAGGCATTCGCTCCGGAGTCCTCTGGGTCACTAAGGACGACATGATCCGCAGCCACCTCCTCCCAGCCACGTACAAGTCCACTGGTTTCTTGGGACTGTAAATCATCCCTAAAAGACTGCTGCTGATGATGCTGAGTGCCAGCCTCCACCTCCATGCTGACACAATCCTCCTCCTCCTCCTCCTCCTCCTCCTCCTCTTCCTGTGCGATGGGTGGGACAGAAGGAACACTGTCTGGGTAAAGGGGGCCTTGAGAGGCAAGGAAGTCCTCCTCTTCCTGCCTCTGTTCTGCCTCAAGTGCCCTGTCCATTATTCCACGCAGCGTGTGCTCCAACAGGTGGACAAGAGGTACAGTGTCACTGATGCATGCACTGTCACTGCTCACCATCCTCGTGGCCTCCTCAAATGGTGCCAGGACAGTGCATGCATCCCTGATCATGCCCCACTGGCGTGGAGAAAAAAAACCAAGCTCCCCTGACCCTGTCCTGGTGCCGTAGTCGCACAGGTACTCATTGATGGCCCTCTGCTGCGTGTGCAGCCGCTGCAGCATGGCCAACGTTGAGTTCCACCTGGTGGGCATGTCACATATAAGGCGGTTCTTGGGCAGGTTCAACTCCTTTTGCAGCTCAGCCAGGCGAGCACTGGCATTATAAGATCTGCGGAAATGCACACAGACTTTCCTGGCCTGCCTCAGGACATCCTGTAAGCCCGGGTACCTGCCCAAGAAGCGCTGCACCACCAGGTTAAGGACGTGAGCCACACAGGGCACATGGGTCAGTTGTCCCTGTCGGAGGGCGGAGAGGAGGTTGGTGCCATTGTCGCAAACCACCATTCCTGGCTTAAGCTGGCGTGGCGTCAACCACCTCTCGGCCTGGCCCTGCAGAGCAGACAGGACCTCTGCCCCAGTGTGGCTTCTGTCCCCCAAACACACCAGCGCAAGCACGGCATGGCATCTTTTTGCCTGCGTACTTGCGTAGCCCCGTGAACGGCTACGGAGCACCGCTGGTTCATAGGACAAACCACAGGAAGAGGCCATGGAGGAAGAAGAAGAGGAGGGGGTGGAGGAGAGAGGTGTGTCACAACCAGTAGTAGCATTTTGGAGGCGTGGCGGTGGGACAACCTCCAACACTACTGCACCTTGTCCTGAATCCTTCCCAGCTGCCAAAAGAGTGACCCAATGGGCCGTGAAAGAAAGGTAACGTCCCTGTCCATGCCTGCTGGACCATGAGTCAGCGGTAATATGCACCTTACCGCTGACCGCCCTGTCCAGCGAGGCCAAGACATTGCCTTCCACATGCCGGTAGAGAGCCGGAATAGCCTTCCGTGAGAAAAAGTGGCGTTTGGGAACCTGCCACTGAGGAACCGCACATTGCACAAACTCACGGAAGGGGGCCGAGTCTACCAACTGAAAAGGCAGCAGTTGAAGCGCTAGCAATTTAGCCAAGCTAGCATTCAACCGCTGGGCATGTGGATGGCTGGGAGTGAACTTCTTTCGACGGTCCAGCAGCTGGGGCAGGGAAATTTGCCTGCTAGAATCGGACGTCGGTGTACTGCTAGCAGAGTGGGCGCAAGTACTTGGCTGTGACACACCTAATTCTACACCTTCATTCCTCTCAGTGCATGTTTCAGAGAGGACTGAAGTTATAGTGGGGTTGGAGATCCCAGCTGATGCGGTGCAAGGAGAGGTCCGCTTTGTTCTTTGGTGTGGGTCTTTGAGGTAGGCTTGCCAACGAGCTGCATGGCAGGTCAACATATGTCTGGTCAGGCATGTGGTACCCAAGCGGCTGATGTTTTGGCCACGCGATATACGCTTGAGACATATGTTGCAAACAGCAGCTGTGCGATCTGATGCACTAGCCTCAAAAAAGGCCCACACCAAAGAACTTTTTGAATGACGGGCAGAGGCAGCGCCCTGCACAGGCGGAGCTCTGCGGTGTGATTCCGTCGGTGTACTGCCCTTACGCTGGCCACCAAAGGGCATCCTGCCTCGTTGGAGATGTGCCTCCTCCTCATCCTCCTCCTCCTCCTCTCTCCTATTAGGCACCCACGTGGAGTCATTGACCTCATCATCCCCTCCCTCCTCATCACTGGAGCCAATCTGGCAGTATGCTGCAGCTGCTGGAACATGACTGCCAGATTGGTGTCCTTCTTGAGCATCCCCTCTGTCTGCTCTCACGCTACTGCCTTCCTCTAGCTGGGTTTCATCATCAGACCCTTCGAAACGCTGGGCATCCTCCTGGAGCATGTACCCAACACTGTGCTGAAACAGTTCGGGGGACTCCTCAGGAGGAGGACATGGTGGGTCTAGGGAAGGAGTGACTGATGATTTGTCTGACATTGATACCAGGGAAGACGACGCTTTGGCAGCTGCTTTTCCAGTACCCTGAGCCTGGGTGAGAGAGGATGAGGAGGAGGGCTTGGTCATCCACTCTACCAAGTCTTCGGCATGATGTGGCTCAACATGTCCAGCTGCCGAAAAGAAGGACAAGCGTGTCCCATGGCCATGTGCTGATGACAATGCACCGCGTCCACGACCAGCACTGTTGCCCCCAGACACAGAGCCTGCTTGCCCTCTTTTATTGCCTCCTGAATGTCTGCCTCTCCTTGTTTGCCTTCCAGACATTCTAATAGATGGCCTGCAGGGAGATGGGAAAAAAGCAATAAGGGCTACCTTGAGGTGTCCTTCTCTGTCCCTTGAAACAAGGACTTTCACAGTGAAAGAAACTGACACTGTCCCTACCTAGAGTTTTCTGTCCCTAGAATAAATGTTTTTTTTAATCACAATATAGCACAAGGACAATTCACTCAATGTCTCTCCAGGTCCCTGGAAACAAGGACTTGCAGAGTGAAAGAAACTGACACTGTCCCTACCTAGAGTTTTCTGTCCCTAGAATAAATGTTTTTTTTAAGCACAATATAGCACAAGGACAATTAACTCACTGTCCTTACAGGTCCCTGGAAACAAGGACTTGCAGAGTGAAAGAAAAAAAACACTCTCCCTACCTACAGTTTTCTGTCCCTAGAAAAAATGTTTTTTTTAATCACAATATAGCACAAGGAAAATTAACTCACTGTCCTTACAGGTCCCTGGAAACAAGGACTTGCAGAGTGAAAGAAACTGACACTGTCCCTACCTAGAGTTTTCTGTCCCTAGAATAAATGTTTTTTTTTAATCACAATATAGCACAAGGACAATTAACTCACTGTCCTTACAGGTCCCTGGAAACAAGGACTTGCAGAGTGAAAGAAACTGACACTGTCCCTACCTAGAGTTTTCTGTCCCTAGAATAAATGTTTTTTTTAAGCACAATATAGCACAAGGACAATTAACTCACTGTCCTTACAGGTCCCTGGAAACAAGGACTTGCAGAGTGAAAGAAAAAAAACACTCTCCCTACCTACAGTTTTCTGTCCCTAGAAAAAATGTTTTTTTTAAGCACAATATAGCACAAGTAAAATTAACTCACTGTCCTTACAGGTCCCTGGAAACAAGGACTTGCAGAGTGAAAGAAAAAAAACACTCTCCCTACCTACAGTTTTCTGTCCCTAGAAAAAATGTTTTTTTTAATCACAATATAGCACAAGGAAAATTAACTCACTGTCCTTACAGGTCCCTGGAAACAAGGACTTGCAGAGTGAAAGAAACTGACACTGTCCCTACCTAGAGTTTTCTGTCCCTAGAATAAATGTTTTTTTTTAATCACAATATAGCACAAGGACAATTAACTCACTGTCCTTACAGGTCCCTGGAAACAAGGACTTGCAGAGTGAAAGAAACTGACACTGTCCCTACCTAGAGTTTTCTGTCCCTAGAATAAATGTTTTTTTTAAGCACAATATAGCACAAGGACAATTAACTCACTGTCCTTACAGGTCCCTGGAAACAAGGACTTGCAGAGTGAAAGAAAAAAAACACTCTCCCTACCTACAGTTTTCTGTCCCTAGAAAAAATGTTTTTTTTAAGCACAATATAGCACAAGTAAAATTAACTCACTGTCCTTACAGGTCCCTGGAAACAAGGACTTGCAGAGTGAAAGAAAAAAAACACTCTCCCTACCTACAGTTTTCTGTCCCTAGAAAAAATGTTTTTTTTAATCACAATATAGCACAAGGAAAATTAACTCACTGTCCTTACAGGTCCCTGGAAACAAGGACTTGCAGAGTGAAAGAAACTGACACTGTCCCTACCTAGAGTTTTCTGTCCCTAGAATAAATGTTTTTTTTAAGCACAATATAGCACAAGGACAATTAACTCACTGTCCTTACAGGTCCCTGGAAACAAGGACTTGCAGAGTGAAAGAAAAAAAAACACTCTCCCTACCTACAGTTTTCTGTCCCTAGAAAAAATGTTTTTTTTAATCACAATATAGCACAAGGAAAATTAACTCACTGTCCTTACAGGTCCCTGGAAACAAGGACTTGCAGAGTGAAAGAAACTGACACTGTCCCTACCTAGAGTTTTCTGTCCCTAGAATAAATGTTTTTTTTTAATCACAATATAGCACAAGGACAATTAACTCACTGTCCTTACAGGTCCCTGGAAACAAGGACTTGCAGAGTGAAAGAAACTGACACTGTCCCTACCTAGAGTTTTCTGTCCCTAGAATAAATGTTTTTTTTAAGCACAATATAGCACAAGTACAATTAACTCACTGTCCTTACAGGTCCCTGGAAACAAGGACTTGCAGAGTGAAAGAAAAAAAACACTCTCCCTACCTACAGTTTTCTGTCCCTAGAAAAAATGTTTTTTTTAAGCACAATATAGCACAAGTAAAATTAACTCACTGTCCTTACAGGTCCCTGGAAACAAGGACTTGCAGAGTGAAAGAAAAAAAACACTCTCCCTACCTACAGTTTTCTGTCCCTAGAAAAAATGTTTTTTTTAATCACAATATAGCACAAGGAAAATTAACTCACTGTCCTTACAGGTCCCTGGAAACAAGGACTTGCAGAGTGAAAGAAACTGACACTGTCCCTACCTAGAGTTTTCTGTCCCTAGAATAAATGTTTTTTTTAAGCACAATATAGCACAAGGACAATTAACTCACTGTCCTTACAGGTCCCTGGAAACAAGGACTTGCAGAGTGAAAGAAAAAAAACACTCTCCCTACCTACAGTTTTCTGTCCCTAGAAAAAATGTTTTTTTTAAGCACAATATAGCACAAGTAAAATTAACTCACTGTCCTTACAGGTCCCTGGAAACAAGGACTTGCAGAGTGAAAGAAAAAAAACACTCTCCCTACCTACAGTTTTCTGTCCCTAGAAAAAATGTTTTTTTTAATCACAATATAGCACAAGGAAAATTAACTCACTGTCCTTACAGGTCCCTGGAAACAAGGACTTGCAGAGTGAAAGAAACTGACACTGTCCCTACCTAGAGTTTTCTGTCCCTAGAATAAATGTTTTTTTTTAATCACAATATAGCACAAGGACAATTAACTCACTGTCCTTACAGGTCCCTGGAAACAAGGACTTGCAGAGTGAAAGAAACTGACACTGTCCCTACCTAGAGTTTTCTGTCCCTAGAATAAATGTTTTTTTTAAGCACAATATAGCACAAGGACAATTAACTCACTGTCCTTACAGGTCCCTGGAAACAAGACTTGCAGAGTGAAAGAAAAAAAACACTCTCCCTACCTACAGTTTTCTGTCCCTAGAAAAAATGTTTTTTTTAAGCACAATATAGCACAAGTAAAATTAACTCACTGTCCTTACAGGTCCCTGGAAACAAGGACTTGCAGAGTGAAAGAAAAAAAACACTCTCCCTACCTACAGTTTTCTGTCCCTAGAAAAAATGTTTTTTTTAATCACAATATAGCACAAGGAAAATTAACTCACTGTCCTTACAGGTCCCTGGAAACAAGGACTTGCAGAGTGAAAGAAACTGACACTGTCCCTACCTAGAGTTTTCTGTCCCTAGAATAAATGTTTTTTTTAAGCACAATATAGCACAAGGACAATTAACTCACTGTCCTTACAGGTCCCTGGAAACAAGGACTTGCAGAGTGAAAGAAAAAAAACACTCTCCCTACCTACAGTTTTCTGTCCCTAGAAAAAATGTTTTTTTTAAGCACAATATAGCACAAGTAAAATTAACTCACTGTCCTTACAGGTCCCTGGAAACAAGGACTTGCAGAGTGAAAGAAAAAAAACACTCTCCCTACCTACAGTTTTCTGTCCCTAGAAAAAATGTTTTTTTTAATCACAATATAGCACAAGGAAAATTAACTCACTGTCCTTACAGGTCCCTGGAAACAAGGACTTGCAGAGTGAAAGAAACTGACACTGTCCCTACCTAGAGTTTTCTGTCCCTAGAATAAATGTTTTTTTTAATCACAATATAGCACAAGGACAATTAACTCACTGTCCTTACAGGTCCCTGGAAACAAGGACTTGCAGAGTGAAAGAAACTGACACTGTCCCTACCTAGAGTTTTCTGTCCCTAGAATAAATGTTTTTTTTAAGCACAATATAGCACAAGGACAATTAACTCACTATCCTTACAGGTCCCTGGAAACAAGGACTTGCAGAGTGAAAGAAAAAAAACACTCTCCCTACCTACAGTTTTCTGTCCCTAGAAAAAATGTTTTTTTTAATCACAATATAGCACAAGGAAAATTAACTCACTGTCCTTACAGGTCCCTGGAAACAAGGACTTGCAGAGTGAAAGAAACTGACACTGTCCCTACCTAGAGTTTTCTGTCCCTAGAATAAATGTTTTTTTTTAATCACAATATAGCACAAGGACAATTAACTCACTGTCCTTACAGGTCCCTGGAAACAAGGACTTGCAGAGTGAAAGAAACTGACACTGTCCCTACCTAGAGTTTTCTGTCCCTAGAATAAATGTTTTTTTTAAGCACAATATAGCACAAGGACAATTAACTCACTGTCCTTACAGGTCCCTGGAAACAAGGACTTGCAGAGTGAAAGAAACTGACACTGTCCCTACCTAGAGTTTTCTGTCCCTAGAATAAATGTTTTTTTTAAGCACACTATAGCAGAAGCACAAAACACACTGACACTCTCCCTACCTATCCTTCTCTTTCCCTAAACTAAAGGAATCCAGGTTAAGCAAGAAAGAAATAACAGTCACTGTCCCTGCCTATGCTACTCTATCCCTGCTCCGGAACACACTACACTGGGCCGCCGTGCTGGCGGCCTTTTATAGTGTGGGGCGTGTACTAAACACCCTCAGCAATAATTGGCCACAGGCATCCTGCCTGTGGCCAATCATTGCTCTCCTCGCTGCCGGCGCTGTGATTGGCCAAGCATGCGGGGTCACAGTGCATGCTTGGCCAATCACAGCGCCTGGATGACACTGCGATGGCGTAGTGCATTGTGGGCCGTTCGCGTCACTCGAATTTGGCGCGAACGGCCCAAATCGTTCGATCTTCGTCGAACGATCGAACAGCCAATGTTCGAGTCGAACGTATGTTCGACTCGAACACGAAGCTCATCCCTATTAGGGAGGTGCCCCAATCCTCTACGGGATTCTCCCCCTTTGAGTTACTGTATGGGAGACACCCAAGAGGGCTGTTGGATATTGCCAAGGAAACTTGGGAAAGTGAGAGTTCTCCCCACAGGAGTGTGATTGAGCATGTCGCCCTGATGCAAGATCGAATTGCACAGGTAATGCCCATCGTGAAGGAACATTTGGCCCAAGTGCAGTTGGCACAGCAGAGAGTGTACAACCGTGGAGCCAAGACCCGTACCTTTTCCCCGGGGGATAGGATATTGGTACTTGTCCCTACGGTTGAAAGTAAATTCCTTGCCAAATGGCAAGGCCCCTACGAGATAATGGAAAAAGTGAGCGAAGTGAATTACAAGGTCAGACAATCAGGAAGGCGAAAGCCCGAACAGATCTATCACGTTAATCTGTTGAAAGCCTGGAGGGATAGAGAGTCCCTAGTCGCAGAAACTTGGTCACCAGCTCAAACTGGTTGCGTGATTCCGGAGGTTGGAATAGCAGCCACCTTGTCACAACCCCAACAACAGGAGGTTAAGGAGTTTGTGCTTCGCAACAAGGAGGTGTTCTCTGAGCTGCCGGGACAAACATCTGGGGTAGAGCATGATATTATTACCCCGCCCGGTGAAAGGGTGAAGTTAAAACCCTATCGGATCCCAGAGGCCCGACGGGAGGCAATACGGGAGGAAGTACAGAAAATGCTGAACTTAGGGGTGATAGAGGAGTCCCAAAGTGATTGGTCTAGTCCCATTGTGTTGGTGCCTAAACCGGATGGGAGCTGGCGATTTTGTAACGATTTTCGTCAGTTGAACAAAGTTACAAAATTTGACACCTACCCCATGCCACGTATAGATGAGTTGATCGACCGGCTGGGAACAGCCCGATACATGACGACTCTTGACCTCACAAAAGGGTATTGGCAAATTCCCCTGGCCAAGTCGGCCAAAGAGAAAACCGCATTTGTAACCCCAGACGGGGCGTTCCAATATAAGAGAATGCTGTTCGGGTTACAGAATGCGCCGGCCACATTCCAGCGGAAAATGGACCAGATACTGAGGCCCCATCGGAAGTATGCTGCGGCTTACCTGGATGACGTAATTGTCCATAGCACAGATTGGGCCTCACATCTGCCAAAAGTGCAAGCAGTCCTAGACTCTATCCGGGAAGCGGGGTTTACGGCTAACCCCAAGAAGTGTACCATTGGGCAGGAGGAGGCCAAATATCTTGGGTACACCATTGGCAGGGGAGTAATAAAACCCCAACTCAACAAAGTCGAGGCCATCCAGAGTTGGCCACATCCCAACAGCAAGAAGCAGGTACGAGCCTTTCTGGGAATCGCGGGTTATTATCGGCGCTTCATTCCCCACTTTGCTTCTAAGGCTGTGCCCCTAACCAACCTGACGAAAGGGAAAGGGTCGGTCATGATTAAATGGACCCCCGAGGCTGAGGCAGCATTCCAATTCTTGAAACAAGCCTTATGTAGCCAGCCAGTGTTGTACTCACCCGACTTCTCTAAAGACTTTGTCGTACAAAGTGATGCGTCAGATGTGGGGTTAGGAGCAGTATTGTCCCAGGTCTGGAACGGGGAAGAGCACCCAGTCATTTACCTCAGCAGGAAGTTGAAGTCCCATGAGGTAAATTACGCCACGGTTGAAAAGGAGTGTTTAGCGGTGAAGTGGGCTCTAGATTCCCTTCGGTACTATCTGCTAGGTAGGCACTTTGACATGGTTACGGATCACGCTCCGTTAAAGTGGATGGCTCAAAACAAGGAGACAAATAGAAGAGTAAATAGGTGGTTCCTGGCCCTACAGGAATTCAACTTCACAGTAAAGCATCGCCCTGGCGTTCAAATGGGGAATGTGGATGCTTTGTCTCGAGTACATGAATGCCTGATTGCTGGTGTTCCAACCCCAAGGTTAAAACAAGAGGGGGGGGTATGTGACAGCAGGAAGGTAAAGTCACCTGGTTGCATCCAGGGGGGTAGGTATATTTCTCCCAGATTCAGGCTTTATGCCGACTTATACAACTAGGGAGAGAGTTGATGAAGCCCAGCTGAGGCTAGTCAGCTCGTTTAAGGCCTCTATAAAAACTCCCAGCTTCATTAGGTGTTTGCTCATGCCTGGAACCAGACCTGTGTGGACTGTCTAGGGAGAGTGAACCCCTGTGCGGTGAGACAAAGCCTGTGTGGCTATTTGTTTGGACATTTACTAAACCAGGGACTTAGGGACTAGGACAGCACCAGGCTGATCCCAGTTGTTAGTTAGGGAAACCTGCATGTTTAGTCAGAGGTCAAGCTGACCAGGATTTATTTTGTTTATGTTTCTTTTTGCTTTGCTGTGTTTTTGTCACTGTAAATAGAGAAATAAACCGCACCTTTTGATCTTGAAAACCACAACCTCTGTCTGCTGGGCCTGTTTTTGTGTGGGGAGCCCATCCAGGGGGTCACACACACCCGCTACCGAGCTAACCCCCTCACAATATATATATATATACACAATCTATCCATTTATATAATTTTTTATACATATTCAGGGTCTACACGTCATGCATAATGTATTCACATTTGCATGGACATGCCTCTATACTGGTTTCCCCTGACTATATATATATATTTATATATATATGTAGCGGCCTCCACTCTCTCTCCCTGATATTACATCATCTGTCTCTGGCTTTTGTCTAGGGGTACCTTGATTGAGAGAGTGCGGGGTCACCACGCCAAGTTCCCACCACAGATGTGTGTGTGGTGTGAGAAGATCCTCTTTACCTTCGGGTCGGTGTTCTGCATCAGAGCCTCCTCCTCCTTTTGCACAGTGTCTGCCAGAAAATGAGCCCCACACCATTAAAGTCCAACACTCCTTTATTCTTCCAATATCAGAGTAAAACACAGTCAGTTGGACTCCCTCAAAGAGTAGAACAGACAGGGGGGGTGTGGATACGAGCAGGCCCAGACACAATGAACTCTTCTTCTTTCCTTCTAAAAGTGTATTGCGGTCCCTTGGCGAGGGAGATATCCCTCCGGGCGGTCTCCGGAGGCTCACCCGTCACTGGCAATATGCTGTACCAGGTCTTCAGGCGAGTACCCCCTCCGGTCCCTTACGCGACTGGATTCGGGGAGCCCACTCCCGGGGTCCCCCTAGGAAATCCATCCCTCGCGGAACCCAGTGAAGGACACTGGGCCCCAGACCTCCATCTGAGTACCTCACCCCAGGCTAAAGGTGCCTGGGGTGGAACACGACCTCCGAACGTCCTCTAGGCCTAGGCCGCCTAGACTCCCGACACGATCCACCGCCCTCAGGCTGAAGGTGCCTGGGACTCGACCCCGTGACAAAGATGGCCGGCCCCTTTATACCCTCTCCCAGCAAGCACGGCGTGTTCCCCCGCCCCACCATACAATAGAGGACAAAAAGGGGTACGGCACACAGCAATGGTTCAACCCCAGCCCAAGGCGACAGCGCCACCCGCTGGGCTGCAGGGAACTGCACATTACTGGTGTCTCTGCCAGTTTTAAATACACAGGGAAAGTGCATGCCCGCTACATATATATATATATATATATATATATATATATATATATACACCCACACATACATAAAATATGAGTCCATTCATTTTAATTACTAATTACTTTTTATTTAACTTTTTTCTCACACACCTTTTTAATTTTCACTGGCTATTCTGCCTTTTTTCTTTCATACCATGTTCACAGGGGTTTCGAATCACACATCCTAATCATCTACATGCTAATTAAACACAATTTACCACTCCTTTCTCTGATCAGATGGTATTCTAAGATTTATATATTTATTTGAAATGATTTTGGTGCTAGTCAGCTATGACTTAACACTAGGAATAGTGTGAAAAGCGTCAGCTGTCCGGTCTGCTGTGATTTGTAGTGCTGCTTTGATTTTACAATAAAGGCAACTTTACGTTTTGAGTGCGGCTGTCCAGGAAGACATTTTCTTTTTCAGCGGGCCGTGCTAGCGGAAAAGTTTTAGTGGCGCTTTACTGTAATTTTAGCAGCGCTTTTCAGTGCTTTTAACCCCCGCTAGTGGCCGAAGAAAGGGTTAAATGTGCCCGAAAAGCGCCACTGCCGAAGCGCTTTGCTGGCGCTTCGGCAGCGGTGCCCATTTCTTTCAATGGGCAGGGGTAGTGGAGGAGCGGTGTATACACCGCTCCTAAACCGATAGAAAAAGTCCTACAAGCAGCATCTTTATATCGTCCTGCAAGCGCACCGCTCAAGTGTAAAAGCACTCGGGCTTTCACACTGTGGGTGCAGGGGAGGCGTTTTTCAGGCGCTAATTTTAGCCCTTTAGCTCCTGAAAAACACCTTCAGTGTGAGAGGGGTCTTAGGTGTCAAGGCTGACATTTGGTAACTCGAGCCTTCAGCTCCCTCCACATATTTTCTATGGGATTAAGGTCTGAAGACTGGGTAGGCCACTTCAGGACCTTAATGTGCTTCTTCTTGAGACACTCCTTTGTAGGGCTGGGGGGAAAATCGATTTAAATCTTGAATCTAGTTGAGAGGTCAAATCGATTCAAAATTTCAGCAAATCGATTATTTTTTTCCACCAGAACCGGCGCTGACACCGCGCTGGTCCAGAGGAGCTGCAGGCAGGAGTTTTTAGGCGAGGCTGCGGCTTCGGCCTAGTCTGCGAGGCCGAACGCCGCAGACTAGGACGAAGCCGCGGCCTCGTCTAAAAACTCCTGCCTGAAGCTCCCTAGGACCGGCGCTGACACCGCGAGGCCGGACACCGTGGACCTCGCCGTGGACTAGGCCGAAGCCGCGACCTCGCCTAAAAACTCCTGCCCGCAGCTCCTCAGGATCGGCGCGGTGTCCATCAAATTAAAAAAAACTTGATTTGAATTGTGAATCGCGTTTTTTTAAAAAAATCACAGAAAATCTCCCAGCCCTACTCCTTTGTTGTCTTGGCTGTGTGTTTTGGATCATTGATATGCTAGAATACCCATCCACGACCCATTTTCAATGCCCTGGCTGAGGGAAGGAGGTTCTCACCCAAGATTTGACATAGCCCTGTCCATCAACTCTTTGATGCGGTGAAGTTGTCCTGTCCCCTTAGCAGAAAACACCCCACAAAGCATAATGTTTCCACCTCCATGTTTGACGGTGGGGATGGTGTTCTTGGGGACATAGGCAGCATTCCTCCTCCAAACACGGCGAGTTGAGTTGATGCCAAAGAGCTTGATTTTGGTCTCATCTGACCACAATACTTTCACCCAGTTCTCCTCTAAATCATTCAGATGTTCCTTAGCAAACTTCAGTCAGGCCTGTACATTTGCTTTTTTGAGCAGGGAGACCTTACGTGCAATGCAGGATTTCAGTCCTTCACGGCGTAGTGTGTTACCAAATGTTTTCTTGGCCATTGGCTCCTACTACTATCAGTCAAATCCTGTGACGAGGGAGTGGGGGGCAGGGTTGAGCTGCACTGTCTGTGTCTATAGATGCAAACAACTTGGCTCACGATCGAGCCCACAGGTGTGCTACAAAAGGAAGTGGATTTCTATGATGGCACATTAAGAGGAGAAACCATGAGTGCCGATGGGGGACCCGAGAAGAGGAGGAACGAGGCTGCTCTGTGCAGTTCCATTGCACAAAGCAGGTAAATATAAACCTGTTTGTTATTTAAAAAAAAAAAAACCAAGAGGGTTTACAATCACTTTATTGTGAATTGATTTCATAGGTGTATACTCCACTGTGCCTCCAACAGTGCAGTGCTCAGCATCTAATTCATTTTTTTTTGCACAAGAACGGGTCTGGAATAGTTGAAAGCACAATTCCTAACCCTCAGGAGCCATTTAAAGCTTGTTATCCACTTATAAAACCATTTAATTTCAACTTATCCAGGGACTCAGGGTAGAAAAATTTTGCCATTGTTTTTTCCAATTTTCACAAGTTTCAGGGAAATTAACATTATCAATTTGCCTCATCCATGGTTTTCAAAGCCTGGGGGCATCCCTAGCCTTATACAAATACTGACTTATAACAATTTTTTTCCTCAGTTTAGCCCGATATATATTCTTCTACATATTTTTGGTAAAAAAAATAGCAACAAGTGTATATTGATTGGATTGCGCAAATGTTATAGCGTCTATAAAATATGGGATAGAATTATTGGATTTTTTATTTTATTTTACTAGTAATGGCGGCGATATGCGCTTTTTATCGTGACTGTGACATTGCGGCAGACATATCTGACACTTTTGACACTATTTTGGGACCATTCATATATACAGCGATCCGTGCTATAAAAATGCATTGATTACTGTAAAAATGTGACTGGCAGGGAAGGGGTTAACACTAGGGGGCGATCAAGGGGTTAAATATGTAACCTAGGGAGTGATTCTAACTGTAAGGGGAGGGGACTCACAAGGGGAGGCGACCGATCGGTGTTCCTCTGTAATGGGAACACACGGATCGGTCTCCTCTCACCTGACAGGACATGGATCTGTGTGTTGACACACACAGATCCACGTCCCTGCTCTGTGACGAGCAATCGCGGGTGCCCGCCGGACATCACGGGCACCATGCACGCGAATCGGGTCCCCGGAGGGACGAAGGGTTCCTGCGGCCGTCATTTGACTATACGCCGGGCGGGAAGTGGTTAAAGTGGATGTAAACCCAATTCGTGAAATTTGAGCTGGGCACATATATCTGCAGTATTTTCATCTCATTTAAAAGAGCCAAGTCTCATAGCTCTCTCCTGACCAGTTCCTCTGTTATCAGCATGAGAACTTCTGACAAATTCTCAGACACATCAGATAAAAGCAGCCGGACTCTTCTGTCAGGGGAGGTTGCTATAAATAGATTAGCAGGGAGCTGGCCCTGTTACAAAACACCTCTGAGAGTCTCTACCTATGATGAGAGGGGGTGTGTGCCTTTCCTCCAATAAGCAATGTTAGTTATCTTGGCTGTATGCCCAGATCTCACACTCTGGAAGAGAACATCTCCTAACACGATCTGAACTTTCTAAACAGTATATAAATGTGAAGACAGCAGATCTACATGTAAAACCTACGTATGGAGATTTGGTTCATCCCTGTGTATAATCTGAAGCTGTTCACTTCACTGGGTGTATGGAGGGTTTACATCCACTTTAAGGCAGGGGCTGATGTGAACGTACAGTGCTGCATAAATTGTTGGTGCTATATAAACACCTGTAATAAATAGATAAATAAATTTGAGTGGTTGCCATTTTTACTTTGCAGGCACCTTATGTTGCCTGCTTTATAGTGAGAGGTTTAGTAAGATTATTTTTTTTATCGATACAGGTTCACTTTTTCACATATTAGAACACCTTTTAAATAAACCAGCTTGCAACTTGTACTTGTCTTTCAGTGTCATTAGTAACATCTACAAAATCAGTGGAACCCACAGAACAAAGAGATTATTATCCACACTTAAGAGATTTCTTACTGCTTACTGGTATTTCTTATTAATGTCACCTGCTACAAGTGAACTTGTTCAGAATGGGACAGCTATTATCTACTTAATTCCGAGATTTTGGGCTGATCTGTTTCTTTGTTGGAGAGGATTCACCTTCTCTGTCTGTTTTTCATCTATGCCTTCGATAAATGCAGCTTCTGGAATCATGCTTTTTTAACACAAGCAAGATGACAATGAGTTTTGCAGTTGAAAAGTTAACATCTGCCCTGAAACAGTGCTCCACCCCAGTTCAGCAGTTTATTTAATCCTAGAAATTATCTGTCGGGTGTGAGTGACAGGACCTCGAACCCCATTGAATGGAGGCAATAGTTCCCTTCACTCCCTTCTGCTTTGTATTTGTCGCAATTCAAGATAATGTTGAGGAGGATGGGTTAAGCCCAATGAGGATCATATGTGTCCTAGTTTTAAAAGAGAGGGGAAAATTATAGCTTAACATAATTACATACATTTTTTTTTCTCTTTATTTTTCTGGCAGGTTTTACTGCTGGAACAATCCAATGGAGCCAGGACATCAGAGACATCATCTGCTGCTTTTTCTGCTCCTACAATGGTCATTTAACTCTGCGACCTTGAGAGGTCAATGTCCTCCAAACAGCTGAGTGCAATGTTATATAGAGGAACTGGCAAAACATATGTAAAGTAATCAAGGCCAGATTTCTGCATAGCCAATATAGGCTATGACGTAGGGTGGCAGGGTTGCCAGCGTAGGCACATAACCAGTCACATATCATGTTTAATTTCTGTAAAAAACTCCATGTATAATAAAAGATTTCAGAATCCAGTCAGGTCAACA
Organism: Rana muscosa; assembly: GCA_029206835.1. NCBI lineage: Eukaryota > Metazoa > Chordata > Amphibia > Anura > Ranidae > Rana > Rana muscosa. Next base: position 243,802,529 of record CM055122.1, on the reverse strand, counting down.
CTTGTTGTCACTGCATAGCTTGTATTTATTTCTTGGTGGAATAGGGTATGGTGGAATAACACACTGCCTACTCTGAGTAAGTACACCTAGAACCAGAACAGAGAAGGGTGACAGTTTGCCCTACAGTATACTTCTAGGTGTCCAATGTCCATACACAGAGTGGACAAATTGTATGTTTTGCCATCCTTGATCTGGAGAGACAGACGTCGGTGCTGGTGGATGCATTGGGAACTGAGTATAAGGTGTGTAGTCCCCTCATACTGTGGAGCAGGTGTCAAGTCCTGGGGAAAAAAGTGTGGGAACTCCCACCCAAGAGCCACTCCCCCACCAAAAAAACCAAAAAAAACCCTACACTGACGGTAGTGACCTATATACACTGACACACCTACACTGACGGTAGTGACCTATATACACTGACCTACCTGACCTACACTGACCTACCTACACTGACCTATATACACTGACATTTACATACACATTACACTGTCTGACCTACCTCAGCTCAGCGGTGTCACAGCAGGCACTACTGCAGTCAGTCATTCCTTCAGAGGAGGAGCCTGGAGGGGAGGAGAGCCGAGGAGTCTGGAGGAGAGCCTGAGGAGCGCCGAGCGGGGATGTGGCGCGGCGACCGATTTTTAATTCCCGCCTTCTGGATTCTGCAGCGCCTATGATGGGCGTCACATGTCCCGCGGTCACGGCATTGGACCAGTGGGACGTCCATCATAGGCGTTGCGCAGGCTACAGAAGGCAGGACCTGCTGTTATGGCACTCGGCGAGTCGGCAGGACTCGCCCACACTCGGCCGCACTCGGCCACACTCGGCCACATTCGGCCACATTCGGCGGCGCTCGGGATCAGATCGGTCCCGGCGCTCGCCACTCGGGGGCTGCAAAGGGAACAGAGTTCCTGCTATGAAAAAAGTGCAGGGATGCCACTCCCACGCGTTCCCGCAGGACTCAAGCCCTGCTGTGGAGACACTCATCCTTTATACCCCTCTGCATTTGACCTGAGGAATTCCCCTTCCTACCAGAGTTTGTCACTTCGATTGTGGTTAACAAGATTTATATTTTTGTGATATTTATACTAACTTTATCCAATATTTTGGAAGCTCAAGTCTAACCTCTAGGACCACACATCTCCTTATGGACAAAACAGGGTGGGCTCTATGTTAATACCATTCAGGTCTCTTTGAAATTCTGTAATAGTCTGATCTATGTGGTGACCATCGCCAAGCGTGAATCCTGAAGAAACGATTATTGTGAAGAACGTTGATTCCACACGCTTATAACATTCAATATTAACTGTCCAACACCTTATTAATTTTATATGATATGGTTTTAACTGGATGGCACTTTATCTTTTAATGTGATATATTTAAAACTATGATTTTATATGATTTATGTTTTTGCCTCATTTGTTGGCACATTCAAAATCCCTTCCCATGTGGTTGGTAAAGCCCCCTCTTCTTTTTAGGATGTGGTCCTCCCTCTTACAGGGGTTATGGTGTGTTTTGCCATCCTTGCTCCATCTGATTTTGTTAGTGTGACCTTTAGGTTAACTGATCAACTGGGATAGGAGAGGAGCAGTACAAGACAGGAGGCCAACATTTGTTTTACAATAATTTTCTGTGAAAGGTGTGCCTAAAAAGAAATATTATTTTTGAAACCAGACTACTTTTTATGGATGACCTCCTGAGGCTTGGTTTCAATCTTGCACATGCCATTATGTCTGTGGGATTTAAATACAAATTTGTATATTTTTTCCTGAAGAAGCAGATGTTGACCAGTGAAACGTGTTGAATATGAAGAACCCATGATGTTTCTGTTTTTAAAATGTGAAGGAATCTTTGTATACAGTAAATGTTTATATTCTCCAGATGTTCTGATTATTTCTTTTAAGACTGTTTCTTAATGTTATTAATAAATGATTAATGATGTTAAAAATTGCAAATAAAAAAGTGAATAAAATATCATTGACAAAAGCCTGATACAGTTCAAACATGTATAATCAACGTGGCTGAAATATTCCTTATATCATAACTTATAAAGTGATAATACTGCCTAGTGGTAAATAATACAAATAAAAAGTGAATCACACTTCAATGACAAAATCCTGATGCAACTCAACAAATTGTCTTTTAAATTTAAAAAACTACAGAAAGTGTAATACAAAAAGTAAGTCCACAAATATTAATCCCTAGTAAAAGTGCTAGTGCTTTGGTGAGAGGGTTAGGGTTAGGGTTAGGGTCAGGGTCAGGGTTAGGGTAGGGTTAGGGTTAGGGTCAGGGTTAGGGTTTTCCCTTTAAGAATAAGGCTAGGACCCAGGCTCTTGAACAGGGACCTCCCCCAGAGGTCAAAGGTCAGAGGGCGGGTCTCCAGAGGTCAAAGGTCACTGGGCATGGCTGACCCACCCCCACCAAAGTGTACTGCCTACCCCAACTAAGTTGGGGATTGAACAAGTTGGGGAATGAACAAGTTGGGGAATGAACAAGTCGGGGAAAGCGTGCCCACCTCTCCTTTTGACCTGTTACTAGGTCAAATCAAGCTTTCCCCTGTGCTGGGGCATGCAAGGTAGGCTCCTCTATTGTTCTCCTCCTCCTCCGTTCCGCTGGATGTACTGGTATCTTATTCTTAATTGGGTGTATGGCCCTTTAACCACTTCAATACCCAGCCATAGTAATATGACGCCCAAAGGTGGGATCTCCCATCCTGGGTGGGCGTCATATGACATCCTGGGTTTGAGGGGGGATATCTGAATGATGCCTGCAGCTAGAGGCACCATTCAGATATCCTTTTGTTGTGCCAGCGATTCTGTGCACCATAAGAATGATCATAGCTGCAGTTCCGCCGCTTGATCGTTCTTATAGGCGGCGGGAGGGGACATCCCCCCCTTCCGCCGCCATCCGGTGCTTCTCCGGGCTCTCCCGTGCCATCGGGGACCCGGAGAGAATCGTCCGGTGCCGATGGTGGGTCACGTGACGAGCATAGAGATGACTGGTGACCATATGGTCACCAGTCATCTCTATGACCGTCGGAGGCCCGGGCGTGATGTGATGACGTCACGCCCGGGTCATCAGATGTAAACAAACTTGTCTCATGCTTTCCAGCCTGGAGGAGAGATGTGGGGTCTTATTGACCCCGCATCTCTCAATAAAGAGGACCTGTCACACACATTCCTATTACAAGGGATGTTTACATTCCTTGTAATAGGAATAAAAGTGATAAAAAAAAAAAAGTAAAATAAGTGTAAAAAAAAAAAAAAGTAATATAAAAAATAAATAGTAATAAAAAACTTAAAACGCCCCTGTCCCCGGTAGCTCGCGTTCAGAAGCGAACACACACATAAGTCCCGCCGTTCAAACCACATATGTGAGGTATCGCCGCGTGCGTTAAAACACGGGAAACAATTCTACCACTAGACCTCCTCTGTAACTCTAACCTGTAAAAAAATTTAAAGCGTCGCCTATGGAGATTTTTAAGTACCGAAGTTTGGCGCCATTCCATGAGTGTGCGCAATTTTAAAGCGTGACATGTTAGGTATCTATTTACTCTGCGTAACATCATCTTTCATATTTTCCCCAAAAATTGGGCTAACTTTACTGTTTTGTTATTTTTTAATTCATGAAACCATTTTTTTTTTCAAAAAAAAAAGTGTTTGAAAAATTATTGTGCAAATACCGTGAAAGAAAAAAAGTTGCAATGACCGTCATTTTATTCCCTATGGTGTCTGCTAAAAAAACATATATAATGTTTGGGGGTTCTGAGTAATTTTCTGGCAAAAGAATGATGATTTGTACATGTAGGAGAGAAGTGCCAGAATAGGCCCGGTATGGAAGTGGTATAAAAAGCCCTGTATTGAAGTGGTCAAGATCATGATTTTCCCCGTGCGATGGCTCATGCAAGAAAGGGTATCCTCATAGTGCAGTAGTTTTAAAAATATATTTATTTTAAAAGTAGTAACTTACGTATAAGTTAAAAACAAGCAGCTCCTAAAACTACTGGTATGATACTCCTGAGGAAGTCATGTGACCATGACGACACGCATAGGGTGGTTCCGGGTGATGCTGCCGAAACCGGAAGTGACGTGGGAGCCTCCGAGCCCCACTGTTGTGTTACACTATGTGATTATTCTTGCTCTGTGTCTTTAAGATCTGTCCCCTTCTTTCTAGCTGAACTCTCTCTCTCTCTCACCGTAGTTCTTTATATATCTCCTCCACTTCCTGATTCTGGTCATTACTCCTGTATATCTTCCATGCTAAACATCTTACATGTGGCTTACAACTGCAACGTTTTTCTACCTATGAATATCCATCATTAAACGGAACATTCGAAAGGATTCATCGTCTGTCGTCCTAACTGTGAGTTTATTCATTGAGTTAAACTGCCTGTATCGATGCAAGGGATGAATATCAAACCAGCTTGAGTAAGGCCTACTTAAACCTGGAGATGAACTTTATCGCTTTGTAGTTGAGACAGAACAGTAGAAAAACGGAGTTTCACAGCCTAATTACAAGATTTCTGCATGTCAGTACTGAAACAGACAAGATTTACTGCCCTCATAGCAAGACAGAAGGGACAGAGCAGCACATGGCAGCCTTATAGCCTGAGACAATCTGCACAGTGTCATATTTCAGCACACAGATCCTGCCTGCTTTCACAGTCAGTCTGCTATCATGAGTGACCAAGCTTCTGCATGTGAACTCACATCTACCTCCCCACAAGTTCCTGAAGAAACTGAGTTACCCAAACGCTCAGTTAAACCCACTTGGAAAGTAATGGAGAATTATGAAGCTTCAAGGACTGAATTGTCAAATAGCTTGGAATTAGTCTGGGAGAAAATCCTTGCTGAAGCCAATACAGTGTCTGTTGAACGTGAACTACTGACACTAGAGGGCGCCATTAAACAACTTTCTGCCTCATATGAGCTTTATCAGGTTACCAGCATCAAATTCACTAATGTCTTACAAAACATGAAGTCAGAAAATGCGATGATGCAATTAAAGCGCGTCAATGCTCTCAATATTGAAAGAGACAGTTTTATCCAGCAAACCAGATTAAAGACAGAAGCAAAAATAAAGCTGTTACAGGACACTGCATCTCACAGATCTGTTTCCACCAGACGTTCTAAAAACTCGTCAAGATCCCATAGTTCAAGATACTCAACACTCAGTGAGCGACTTATTAATGCCCGCGCTGAAGTGGAAGCCAGCAAAGTGCAGGTGGCATATGCAGCTCAAAGGGCAGAGTTGGAAGCGCAGTCAGCACGTCAAAGAGCAGAGTTGGAAGCTCAGAGAGCAGAGTCGGAAGCGCAGTCAGCACGACAAAGAGCAACAATGGAAACCTTAAATGAACAGTGTAAACATGACGCAGCTATGGCAAAGCTAAGGGTCCTACAGCAAGCTATCAGTGCAGACGAAGGTGCAAGTGAGAAAGACAGCATTAACCTAAACATAGCAGATATGGAAGACCCCCTCAAACGCACTAAAGACTATGTCCTAAGCCACTGCAGTGCACACTCCATTGTCTCCAATGCTCCCGACTACATAGAGACTCCTTCACAGCTTCAAGTTAAAAAGGTTCCAGCAACTTCCTGCACTCAAAATCACTCCACTGCATTTCCTACCTGCCTACCTTGCCTGCCTTCATACGTCACAGAGCATCAGCGCAAGCTTCAAGCAAGTCATCAATCTCCAGTCATCGGTACAGCCTTGAATCAACGTACCATTGGAACAACTGACTTCAAGCAAGCAACTCACCTGGATGTAAAAAAGAAAATCGCGCTAAGGAATCACAAATTATTGAATAAAGTCCAATTTGGCAGGCTGGTGTGAAAGGAACACAAAAATCCCAATTACTGAATAAACCTGGAAGAATTCATGCTTACCAGATAAGTAAGCCAATAGAACATATGGCTTTTACCCAGCCAGGGCCTTTCAATTCCCACAAGGTTGATTCGTCAGAGAATTATTGGGTATGGTCGCTTGAACTATGACTCCATATTATGTATTACATTCGACCCAAAAAGGAGAGAGAAAAAAACATAGCGTGATCCTGTCTCGATAATTAGTCAATAGAAATCAGCATTGTGAACAACACTCGATGTGGGAAGTATGCAAAAAGTGAACCACCACCTCACAGTCAATCTCCTTACCAGATTGCACTACATAAGGAGCTTTAAGCCAAAAAACACCCCAAACACAGAAGGTTGTGATCCACCACCTCTCATGCAATCTTCTTACCAGATAGCTAGTGTAATACAGCCTGATGTATGTAGGTGACGATCCGTAACCGAAATCCTATAGATAGCTGCAGGCTCGAATGATAAGGGGGTGAAATCAGATTCTCCCCACTGGGACCGTAAATCCACGTATGCAGTGTGATCATTTATTACCTTCCTCCTCATGTGTTCATCTAGGACTCACCTGGATGCATCTGCTGCACCATATTTCCCTGTGTCCTTTAACAACAATGTCAAAGATAATGCAATCAGCACCATACAGCCAACAGCATCTCACATAAAGGCGGAGACAACTGAGACAGAAGAGTTTGTGAGGTACATGCTTCGCAGGGAGCTCACAAAGACTGGTCTTACAAGTTTTGATGACCAACCCGAGAACTACAGAAGTTGGAATATTGGCATTACAGCTGATCAAGAATTGAATCTGCTGATCAAATGGCTTGGTCCTCTATCTGCTGCACGTGTTAGGCCATTAAGATCGGTTTTCATGGACAATCCTACTGCAGGCCTCACAGCTGCATGGGAGCGACTAGAGCAAAGTTATGGCAGTCCAGAAGCTATAGAAAATGCTTTGTTCATGCGTCTGGAAACTTTCCCAAAGATATCCGGTAAGGACAACAAGGAGTTCCAGAGACTGAGTGACCTTCTCCTTGAGCTTCAGCTAGCCAAGACAGACCCAAAACTACCTGGACTCAGTTACCTTGACACTCCAAGAGGGGTAAACCCAATTGTCTCCAAGCTCCCGTATGGTTTGCAAGAGAAATGGACTGCACTAGGGTCATCATACAAAAGAGAGAACAAGGTTTCCTTCCCTCCAGTCTCTTTCTTCTGTGAATTCATCAGGGAAATTGCAGAGACCAAGAACGATCCAAGTTTTTCCTACGGTGAGTACAGCCTCTTCTCACCCTTTCCTAAGAGTACCAGTCTTCAGGGCAACTATAGAAACCATAGCGGCCCAGTGTCTGTGAAAAAGACTGACATCCTTCCCACTCCTACCACAGTTCTAGCCACGAACAAACAGAGTAGGAAGATTGAAAACCCTAACAGAGAGTGTCCCATACACAAGAAGCCACACCCCCTCAATAAATGTATCGGCTTTAGGAAAAAGCCTCTGGAAGAGTGCAAGGAGCTTTTAATGACATTTAGGGTATGTTTCAGGTGCTGTGCTTCTACAGAACATTTTGCAAGGGACTGTAATGTGTCCATCAAGTGCATAGAGTGTGGCTCTGAAGAACATGTGCAAGCCCTCCATCCTCTTGAGCCCAGCTCTGCACAACCTGCCAACACTCCTCCCAGGTTAACGCATGGCGGGGAGAATACAGACCAAGTGCCTAATTCTACCATCATTTCTTCATCCTGCACTGAAGTTTGTGGAGAAGACCGCTGTGGTAAGTCCTGTGCTAAGATATGCTTGGTGAACATATACCACAAGGATCAACCAGAAAAGTCTCTAAAGGCATATGCTATCTTAGACGATCAGAGCAATCGATTACTTGCAAAATCGGAATTGTTCAATCTATTTGAAATAAAAGGCGAAGCTCATCCTTACACCTTGGGTACCTGTAGTGGAACTATAGAGGTTTCTGGAAGAAGGGCTCATGGACTCATGGTATCTTCTCTCAAAGTTAACTTGCAATTACCCTTACCTACACTTGTTGAGTGCAATCAGATACCTGCTAACAGGGAAGAAATCCCTACTCCAGCTGCTGCTTTCCATCACCCTCACCTCAAGGTAATAGCAAATGAGATACCGCCGCTTGACAAAGATGCTCAGATCCTTCTTCTGTTAGGAAGAGACATTCTAAGAGTTCACAAGGTACACAGACAAGTCAGTGGACCCCCAGATGCCCCATTTGCCCAGCGCACAGATCTAGGGTGGGTCATCATAGGCAATGTCTGCATAGGCAAAATGAAAAGACCTACCAACATTTCGTCATTCAAGACAAATGTTTTGCCATATGGCCGAAACACTTACTTTGAGCCATGCCCACATCACTACTGGGTGAAAGAGAAGATAGCCAGCCACGAATGGCAACATGGTATCTCAGGTGACACAAGCCCTTTCTCCTGCCATGATGGCGACTTCGGCTCTACAGTGTTTAATGCAACCAGTGAAGATGACATACTGGCTCCTTCAATGGAAGACAAAGAATTCATCAAGGTAATGGACAATGAGTTCTTTCAAGATGACTCCAATAACTGGGTAGCACCCCTACCCTTTCGTCTCCCAAGAGAGAGATTGCCCAACAACTTACAGCAGGCCATCAGTAGATTCTCCTCCTTAAAGCGAAACTTAAGCAGGAAACCAGAGATGCAAAAGCACTTTGTGGACTTTATGCAAAATGTATTTGACAGAGATTATGCAGAGCCTGCTCCCCCACTAAAGGAGGGAGAAGAATGCTGGTACCTTCCATCCTTTGGCGTGTATCACCCACGCAAACCAGACCAAATCAGAGTTGTCTTTGATTCCAGTGCTCAGCACGAATGTGTTTCTCTTAACAACATGCTCCTTACCGGACCCAACTTGAACAACAGTCTAATAGGAGTCTTGATTCGTTTCAGACAAGAGCCTGTAGCAGTAATGGCCGACATTCAACAAATGTTTCACTGCTTCATCGTCAGAGAAGACAACAGAAACTACCTCAGGTTTCTATGGCACAAGGACAATGACCTCAACAAGGAAGTTATAGATTATCGCATGAAGGTACATGTCTTCGGTAACAGTCCTTCCCCAGCAGTGGCAACTTATGGGCTAAGGAGAACAGCTCAGACTGGAGAAGTTGAATATGGATCTGATGCCCGTCAATTTGTTGAAAGAAACTTCTACGTTGACGACGCACTTAAGTCCTTTCCAACTGCTAAAGAAGCAATTGATCTTCTCACCAGAACAAAGGAGATGCTGTCTGTAGCAAACCTTAGACTGCACAAGATTATATCCAACAGCCAGGAACTTATGATGAATGCCTTTCACTCTGAGGACTATGCCACTAGTCTAAAAAACCTTGACTTAGGTACAGATGTGCCTCCTGTACAGCGAAGTCTGGGTTTGTTGTGGAACATCAATCAAGACAAATTCACCTTCCAAGTGTCAACTTGTGACAAACCCTTCACTAAGAGAGGAGTCCTGTCCGTGGTGAATAGCATCTATGACCCACTGGGTTTCCTTGCTCCAGTTACCATTCAAGGTAAGATTTTACTAAGACAGTTGTCTACTGAGAACATAGACTGGGATACTCCCTTGCCTAGTGAGAATTAGGGATGAGCTTCGTGTTCGAGTCGAACATACGTTCGACTCGAACATCGGCTGTTCGATCGTTCGACGAAGATCGAACGATTTGGGCCGTTCGCGCCAAATTCGAGTGACGCGAACGGCCCACAATGCACTACGCCATCGCAGTGTCATCCAGGCGCTGTGATTGGCCAAGCATGCACTGTGACCCCGCATGCTTGGCCAATCACAGCGCCGGCAGCGAGGAGAGCAATGATTGGCCACAGGCAGGATGCCTGTGGCCAATTATTGCTGAGGGTGTTTAGTACACGCCCCACACTATAAAAGGCCGCCAGCACGGCGGCCTAGTGTAGTGTGTTCCGGAGCAGGGATAGAGCAGCATAGGCAGGGACAGTGACTGTTATTTCTTTCTTGCTTAACCTGGATTCCTTTAGTTTAGGGAAAGAGAAGGATAGGTAGGGAGAGTGTCAGTGTGTTTTGTGCTTGTGCTATAGTGTGCTTAAAAAAAACATTTATTCTAGGGACAGAAAACTGTAGGTAGGGACAGTGTCAGTTTCTTTCACTCTGCAAGTCCTTGTTTCCAGGGACCTGGAAGGACAGTGAGTGAATTGTCCTTGTGCTATATTGTGCTTAAAAAAACATTTATTCTAGGGACAGAAAACTCTAGGTAGGGAGAGTGTCAGTTTCTTTCACTCTGCAAGTCCTTGTTTCCAGGGACCTGTAAGGACAGTGAGTGAATTGTCCTTGTGCTATATTGTGATTAAAAAAAACATTTTTTCTAGGGACAGAAAACTGTAGGTAGGGAGAGTGTTTTTTTTCTTTCACTCTGCAAGTCCTTGTTTCCAGGGACCTGGAAGGACAGTGAGTGAATTGTCCTTGTGCTATATTGTGCTTAAAAAAAACATTTTTTCTAGGGACAGAAAACTGTAGGTAGGGAGAGTGTTTTTTTTCTTTCACTCTGCAAGTCCTTGTTTCCAGGGACCTGGAAGGACAGTGAGTGAATTGTCCTTGTGCTATATTGTGCTTAAAAAAAAACATTTTTTCTAGGGACAGAAAACTGTAGGTAGGGAGAGTGTTTTTTTTCTTTCACTCTGCAAGTCCTTGTTTCCAGGGACCTGTAAGGACAGTGAGTGAATTGTCCTTGTGCTATATTGTGCTTAAAAAAAACATTTATTCTAGGGACAGAAAACTGTAGGTAGGGAGAGTGTCAGTTTATTTCACTCTGCAAGTCCTTGTTTCCAGGGACCTGGAAGGACAGTGAGTGAATTGTCCTTGTGCTATATTGTGATTAAAAAAAACATTTATTCTAGGGACAGAAAACTGTAGGTAGGGACAGTGTCAGTTTCTTTCACTCTGCAAGTCCTTGTTTCCAGGGACCTGGAAGGACAGTGAGTGAATTGTCCTTGTGCTATATTGTGCTTAAAAAAACATTTATTCTAGGGACAGAAAACTGTAGGTAGGGAGAGTGTCAGTTTCTTTCACTCTGCAAGTCCTTGTTTCCAGGGACCTGTAAGGACAGTGAGTGAATTGTCCTTGTGCTATATTGTGATTAAAAAAAACATTTTTTCTAGGGACAGAAAACTGTAGGTAGGGAGAGTGTTTTTTTTCTTTCACTCTGCAAGTCCTTGTTTCCAGGGACCTGGAAGGACAGTGAGTGAATTGTCCTTGTGCTATATTGTGCTTAAAAAAAACATTTTTTCTAGGGACAGAAAACTGTAGGTAGGGAGAGTGTTTTTTTCTTTCACTCTGCAAGTCCTTGTTTCCAGGGACCTGGAAGGACAGTGAGTGAATTGTCCTTGTGCTATATTGTGCTTAAAAAAAAACATTTTTTCTAGGGACAGAAAACTGTAGGTAGGGAGAGTGTTTTTTTTCTTTCACTCTGCAAGTCCTTGTTTCCAGGGACCTCTAAGGACAGTGAGTGAATTGTCCTTGTGCTATATTGTGCTTAAAAAAAACATTTATTCTAGGGACAGAAAACTGTAGGTAGGGAGAGTGTCAGTTTATTTCACTCTGCAAGTCCTTGTTTCCAGGGACCTGGAAGGACAGTGAGTGAATTGTCCTTGTGCTATATTGTGATTAAAAAAAACATTTATTCTAGGGACAGAAAACTGTAGGTAGGGACAGTGTCAGTTTCTTTCACTCTGCAAGTCCTTGTTTCCAGGGACCTGGAAGGACAGTGAGTGAATTGTCCTTGTGCTATATTGTGCTTAAAAAACATTTATTCTAGGGACAGAAAACTGTAGGTAGGGAGAGTGTCAGTTTCTTTCACTCTGCAAGTCCTTGTTTCCAGGGACCTGTAAGGACAGTGAGTGAATTGTCCTTGTGCTATATTGTGATTAAAAAAACATTTTTTCTAGGGACAGAAAACTGTAGGTAGGGAGAGTGTTTTTTTTCTTTCACTCTGCAAGTCCTTGTTTCCAGGGACCTGGAAGGACAGTGAGTGAATTGTCCTTGTGCTATATTGTGCTTAAAAAAAACATTTTTTCTAGGGACAGAAAACTGTAGGTAGGGAGAGTGTTTTTTTTCTTTCACTCTGCAAGTCCTTGTTTCCAGGGACCTGGAAGGACAGTGAGTGAATTGTCCTTGTGCTATATTGTGCTTAAAAAAAAACATTTTTTCTAGGGACAGAAAACTGTAGGTAGGGAGAGTGTTTTTTTTCTTTCACTCTGCAAGTCCTTGTTTCCAGGGACCTCTAAGGACAGTGAGTGAATTGTCCTTGTGCTATATTGTGCTTAAAAAAAACATTTATTCTAGGGACAGAAAACTGTAGGTAGGGAGAGTGTCAGTTTATTTCACTCTGCAAGTCCTTGTTTCCAGGGACCTGGAAGGACAGTGAGTGAATTGTCCTTGTGCTATATTGTGATTAAAAAAAACATGTTTTCTAGGGACAGAAAACTGTAGGTAGGGAGAGTGTTTTTTTTCTTTCACTCTGCAAGTCCTTGTTTCCAGGGACCTGTAAGGACAGTGAGTGAATTGTCCTTGTGCTATATTGTGATTAAAAAAAACATTTTTTCTAGGGACAGAAAACTGTAGGTAGGGAGAGTGTTTTTTTTCTTTCACTCTGCAAGTCCTTGTTTCCAGGGACCTGTAAGGACAGTGAGTGAATTGTCCTTGTGCTATATTGTGCTTAAAAAAAACATTTATTCTAGGGACAGAAAACTGTAGGTAGGGAGAGTGTCAGTTTATTTCACTCTGCAAGTCCTTGTTTCCAGGGACCTGTAAGGACAGTGAGTGAATTGTCCTTGTGCTATATTGTGATTAAAAAAAACATTTTTTCTAGGGACAGAAAACTGTAGGTAGGGAGAGTGTTTTTTTTCTTTCACTCTGCAAGTCCTTGTTTCCAGGGACCTGTAAGGACAGTGAGTGAATTGTCCTTGTGCTATATTGTGATTAAAAAAAACATTTTTTCTAGGGACAGAAAACTGTAGGTAGGGAGAGTGTCAGTTTATTTCACTCTGCAAGTCCTTGTTTCCAGGGACCTGTAAGGACAGTGAGTGAATTGTCCTTGTGCTATATTGTGATTAAAAAAAACATTTTTTCTAGGGACAGAAAACTGTAGGTAGGGAGAGTGTTTTTTTTCTTTCACTCTGCAAGTCCTTGTTTCCAGGGACCTGTAAGGACAGTGAGTGAATTGTCCTTGTGCTATATTGTGCTTAAAAAAAACATTTATTCTAGGGACAGAAAACTGTAGGTAGGGAGAGTGTTTTTTTTCTTTCACTCTGCAAGTCCTTGTTTCCAGGGACCTGTAAGGACAGTGAGTGAATTGTCCTTGTGCTATATTGTGATTAAAAAAAATATTTTTTCTAGGGACAGAAAACTGTAGGTAGGGAGAGTGTCAGTTTCTTTCACTGTGAAAGTCCTTGTTTCAAGGGACAGAGAAGGACACCTGAAGGTAGCCCTTATTGCTTTTTTCCCATCTCCCTGCAGGCCATCTATTAGAATGTCTGGAAGGCAAACAAGGAGAGGCAGACAGTCAGGAGGCAATAAAAGAGGGCAAGCAGGCTCTGTGTCTGGGGGCAACAGTGCTGGTCGTGGACGCGGTGCATTGTCATCAGCACATGGCCATGGGACACGCTTGTCCTTCTTTTCGGCAGCTCGACATGTTGAGCCACATCATGCCGAAGACTTGGTAGAGTGGATGACCAAGCCCTCCTCCTCCTCCTCATCCTCTCTCACCCAGGCTCAGGGTACTGGAAAAGCAGCTGCCAAAGCGTCGTCTTCCCTGGTATCAATGTCAGACAAATCATCAGTCACTCCTTCCCTAGACCCACCATGTCCTCCTCCTGAGGAGTCCCCCGAACTGTTTCAGCACAGTGTTGGGTACATGCTCCAGGAGGATGCCCAGCGTTTCGAAGGGTCTGATGATGAAACCCAGCTAGAGGAAGGCAGTAGCGTGAGAGCAGACAGAGGGGATGCTCAAGAAGGACACCAATCTGGCAGTCATGTTCCAGCAGCTGCAGCATACTGCCAGATTGGCTCCAGTGATGAGGAGGGAGGGGATGATGAGGTCACTGACTCCACGTGGGTGCCTAATAGGAGAGAGGAGGAGGAGGAGGATGAGGAGGAGGCACATCTCCAACGAGGCAGGATGCCCTTTGGTGGCCAGCGTAAGGGCAGTACACCGACGGAATCACACCGCAGAGCTCCGCCTGTGCAGGGCGCTGCCTCTGCCCGTCATTCAAAAAGTTCTTTGGTGTGGGCCTTTTTTGAGGCTAGTGCATCAGATCGCACAGCTGCTGTTTGCAACATATGTCTCAAGCGTATATCGCGTGGCCAAAACATCAGCCGCTTGGGTACCACATGCCTGACCAGACATATGTTGACCTGCCATGCAGCTCGTTGGCAAGCCTACCTCAAAGACCCACACCAAAGAACAAAGCGGACCTCTCCTTGCACCGCATCAGCTGGGATCTCCAACCCCACTATAACTTCAGTCCTCTCTGAAACATGCACTGAGAGGAATGAAGGTGTAGAATTAGGTGTGTCACAGCCAAGTACTTGCGCCCACTCTGCTAGCAGTACACCGACGTCCGATTCTAGCAGGCAAATTTCCCTGCCCCAGCTGCTGGACCGTCGAAAGAAGTTCACTCCCAGCCATCCACATGCCCAGCGGTTGAATGCTAGCTTGGCTAAATTGCTAGCGCTTCAACTGCTGCCTTTTCAGTTGGTAGACTCGGCCCCCTTCCGTGAGTTTGTGCAATGTGCGGTTCCTCAGTGGCAGGTTCCCAAACGCCACTTTTTCTCACGGAAGGCTATTCCGGCTCTCTACCGGCATGTGGAAGGCAATGTCTTGGCCTCGCTGGACAGGGCGGTCAGCGGTAAGGTGCATATTACCGCTGACTCATGGTCCAGCAGGCATGGACAGGGACGTTACCTTTCTTTCACGGCCCATTGGGTCACTCTTTTGGCAGCTGGGAAGGATTCAGGACAAGGTGCAGTAGTGTTGGAGGTTGTCCCACCGCCACGCCTCCAAAATGCTACTACTGGTTGTGACACACCTCTCTCCTCCACCCCCTCCTCTTCTTCTTCCTCCATGGCCTCTTCCTGTGGTTTGTCCTATGAACCAGCGGTGCTCCGTAGCCATTCACGGGGCTACGCAAGTACGCAGGCAAAAAGATGCCATGCCGTGCTTGCGCTGGTGTGTTTGGGGGACAGAAGCCACACTGGGGCAGAGGTCCTGTCTGCTCTGCAGGGCCAGGCCGAGAGGTGGTTGACGCCACGCCAGCTTAAGCCAGGAATGGTGGTTTGCGACAATGGCACCAACCTCCTCTCCGCCCTCCGACAGGGACAACTGACCCATGTGCCCTGTGTGGCTCACGTCCTTAACCTGGTGGTGCAGCGCTTCTTGGGCAGGTACCCGGGCTTACAGGATGTCCTGAGGCAGGCCAGGAAAGTCTGTGTGCATTTCCGCAGATCTTATAATGCCAGTGCTCGCCTGGCTGAGCTGCAAAAGGAGTTGAACCTGCCCAAGAACCGCCTTATATGTGACATGCCCACCAGGTGGAACTCAACGTTGGCCATGCTGCAGCGGCTGCACACGCAGCAGAGGGCCATCAATGAGTACCTGTGCGACTACGGCACCAGGACAGGGTCAGGGGAGCTTGGTTTTTTTTCTCCACGCCAGTGGGGCATGATCAGGGATGCATGCACTGTCCTGGCACCATTTGAGGAGGCCACGAGGATGGTGAGCAGTGACAGTGCATGCATCAGTGACACTGTACCTCTTGTCCACCTGTTGGAGCACACGCTGCGTGGAATAATGGACAGGGCACTTGAGGCAGAACAGAGGCAGGAAGAGGAGGACTTCCTTGCCTCTCAAGGCCCCCTTTACCCAGACAGTGTTCCTTCTGTCCCACCCATCGCACAGGAAGAGGAGGAGGAGGAGGAGGAGGAGGATTGTGTCAGCATGGAGGTGGAGGCTGGCACTCAGCATCATCAGCAGCAGTCTTTTAGGGATGATTTACAGTCCCAAGAAACCAGTGGACTTGTACGTGGCTGGGAGGAGGTGGCTGCGGATCATGTCGTCCTTAGTGACCCAGAGGACTCCGGAGCGAATGCCTCAGCAAACCTACGCTGCATGGCCTCCCTGATCCTGCAAAGTCTGCGGAAGGATCCTCGTATTCTTCGGATCAAGGAGAGGGACCATTACTGGCTGGCCACTCTCCTTGATCCACGGTACAAGGGTAAGGTTGCGGACCTTATGTTACCGTCGCAGAGGGAGCAGAGGATGAGACAACTCCGGGAGGCCTTGCAGAAAGGTCTGTGCAACGCGTTCCCAGAGACTGGGAGGTTGCAAACTCCTGGTCCTGGACAACGAGTTGCTGAGGCTTCGGCCAGTCAAAGAAGGAGCGGTGGGGAAGGTGGCCGTCTGACCGATGCGTTCAGACAATTCTTTAGTCCGCAGCCCCAAAGTATGATCGGTTCCAGCAACCATCGCCAGCGTCTGATAAACATGGTGCAGGAATATCTAGGGGCAAGGTCAGACTTGGACACCTTCCCCACCGAAAATCCTCTGGCTTACTGGGTCTTGAGGATGGATCACTGGCCAGAGCTTGCACAGTATGCAATTGAGCTACTGGCCTGTCCTGCATCCAGCGTTCTTTCGGAACGCACATTCAGTGCTGCTGGAGGATTTGTCACGGATCACAGGGTGCGCCTGTCCACCGACTCGGTTGATCGACTGACTTTCATCAAGATGAACCAGTCTTGGATCACCACCAGCTACCACACACCTGATGCTGATATAACAGACTAATTGATTTTAACATGTCACATCCCTTCAAGACTGATGCTGATGCTGAGTGCCTGTGCTGTTATGTTGACTGGCTATCCTCCTCCTCCGAGTCCTCAATGATACGATTGATGATGATAGCTTGTAAGATCATTTTTGTTTATGGGTGCCGCCACCAGTGCCTAACGCCCAATTTTTCAGCCCCTGTTTAACAGGGGCGTGTAATTACAATTTTTGAAGCAATACTTTGCAACAGGGCTCATTGCTGTGCTCCAAGTACAGTATCTGTGAGGAGTTGCAGTGTTGTGCCATCAGTGCCTAAGGCCCAATTTTTCAGCCCCTGTTTAACAGGGGCGTGTCATTACAATTTTTGAAGCAATACTTTGCAACAGGGCTCATTGCTGTGCTCCAAGTACAGTATCTGTGAGGAGTTGCAGTGTTGTGCCACCAGTGCCTAAGGCCCAATTTTTCAGCCCCTGTTTAACAGGGGCGTGTCATTACAATTTTTGAAGCAATACTTTGCAACAGGGCTCATTGCTGTGCTCCAAGTACAGTATCTGTGAGGGGTTGCAGTGTTGTGCCACCAGTGCCTAAGGCCCAATTTTTCAGCCCCTGTTCAACAGGGGCATGTAATTACAATTCTTGATCTAATAATTCACAGCAGGGCCCATTGCTGCACCCACCAAGAGTAACTGTCAGGGCTTACAGTGTTGTGGCACCAGCACCACCATCAAAGGCCCAATTTTTACTACCACTGTTCAACAATTATATGTAATTAAAATTCCTGATATAATAGTTGACAGCAGGGCGTTCCAGCACCAACCAAGAGTAACTGTGAGTGCTTACAGTGTTGTGCCAACACCAACAACTAAGGGGCCTATTTCTGCAGAGTATATACGGCAGGTCCCTACTTTCAAACATCCAACTTACAAACGACTCCTACTTGCAAACGCAAGAAGACAACAGGAAGTGAGAGGAAATCTACCACTAGGAAGGAAAATTCTCTCCTGTAAGAATAAATATGGGAGAAAGGTGTCTCCTCTGTACTGATGCTTTATCAGCAATCCTTGTTTCAAGAAAAACACCACATTTCAAAAACAGTTGTCATTGGGACGGAAAGTGAGGTGAAATGTTCTGAACAGGGGCACAGACAGCAAAACAAATGTTACAGGGGTGATAACCCTTACCTATGTTTTCCAAAAAGTTTAAAAATAGATTTTTGGTCTGGAGCTACACTTCAACAATGTACCTGTTCAAAATTACAAACAGATTCTACATAAGAACAAACCTACAGTCCCTGTCTTGTATGCACCGCCTGTATAGGGCTGTTCAGAGTATATAGGGCCTTTTTTATTTTATGTGTGGGGTTCCCCTTAATATCCATACAAGACCCAAAGGGGCTGGTAATGGGCTGGGGTAGGGGGGGGGGGGGGTCATGGGGTAGCTATGCCATTTTTCTTAAAGAATTTCATCCATATTACCGGGACCAGACATTACATTAAAGCCGCAAGCAGTTTTAAATGGCTTTTTTTTCCTTTAGAAGTGTCATTTTGTGCAGGGACAGTTCTAAACACGGGAAACACGTGGCACTTCACAGGCATACTTTAGACACCCCCCAGGTACGATATTTAAAGGAATATTTGACTTTTTTTTTTTCACTTTATGCATCATTAAAATGACTGCTCCCGAAAAACGACCGTTTTTAAAACTTCTTTTTGCATTGATACATGTCCCCTGGTGCAGAACCCGGGTTCCCAAACCCTTTTTAGGACAATAACATGCATAATAGTTGTTATAATTAGCACTTTAGAATTCGAACGTTCGCATCCATTGTATTTAATAGGGTTCTAATGTTCGTTCGAACTTTCGGTCCGTTCGCGGGTTCTGGTGCGAACCGAACCCGGGGGTGTTCGGCTCATCACTAGTGAGAATTAGTGATGAGCCGAACACCCCCGGGTTCGGTTCGCACCAGAACCCGCGAACGGACCGAAAGTTCGAACGAACATTAGAACCCTATTAAATACAATGGATGCGAACGTTCGAATTCTAAAGTGCTAATTATAACAACTATTATGCATGTTATTGTCCTAAAAAGGGTTTGGGAACCCGGGTTCTGCACCAGGGGACATGTATCAATGCAAAAAGAAGTTTTAAAAACGGTCGTTTTTCGGGAGCAGTCATTTTAATGATGCATAAAGTGAAAAAAAAAAAGTCAAATATTCCTTTAAATATCGTACCTGGGGGGTGTCTAAAGTATGCCTGTGAAGTGCCACGTGTTTCCCGTGTTTAGAACTGTCCCTGCACAAAATGACACTTCTAAAGGAAAAAAAAGCCATTTAAAACTGCTTGCGGCTTTAATGTAATGTCTGGTCCCGGTAATATGGATGAAATTCTTTAAGAAAAATGGCATAGCTACCCCATGACCCCCCCCCCTACCCCAGCCCATTACCAGCCCCTTTGGGTCTTGTATGGATATTAAGGGGAACCCCGCACATAAAATAAAAAAGGCCCTATATACTCTGAACAGCCCTATACAGGCGGTGCATACAAGACAGGGACTGTAGGTTTGTTCTTATGTAGAGTCTGTTTGTAATTTTGAACAGGTACATTGTTGAAGTGTAGCTCCAGACCAAAAATCTATTTTTAAACTTTTTGGAAAACATAGGTAAGGGTTATCACCCCTGTAACATTTGTTTTGCTGTCTGTGCCCCTGTTCAGAACATTTCACCTCACTTTCCGTCCCAATGACAACTGTTTTTGAAATGTGGTGTTTTTCTTGAAACAAGGATTGCTGATAAAGCATCAGTACAGAGGAGACACCTTTCTCCCATATTTATTCTTACAGGAGAGAATTTTCCTTCCTAGTGGTAGATTTCCTCTCACTTCCTGTTGTCTTCTTGCGTTTGCAAGTAGGAGTCGTTTGTAAGTTGGATGTTTGAAAGTAGGGACCTGCCGTATATACTCTGCAGAAATAGGCCCCTTAGTTGTTGGTGTTGGCACAACACTGTAAGCACTCACAGTTACTCTTGGTTGGTGCTGGAACGCCCTGCTGTCAACTATTATATCAGGAATTTTAATTACATATAATTGTTGAACAGTGGTAGTAAAAATTGGGCCTTTGATGGTGGTGCTGGTGCCACAACACTGTAAGCCCTGACAGTTACTCTTGGTGGGTGCAGCAATGGGCCCTGCTGTGAATTATTAGATCAAGAATTGTAATTACATGCCCCTGTTGAACAGGGGCTGAAAAATTGGGCCTTAGGCACTGGTGGCACAACACTGCAACCCCTCACAGATACTGT
This sequence comes from Rana muscosa, assembly GCA_029206835.1. NCBI lineage: Eukaryota > Metazoa > Chordata > Amphibia > Anura > Ranidae > Rana > Rana muscosa. Next base: position 243,782,531 of record CM055122.1, on the reverse strand, counting down.
ACTTGGAGCACAGCAATGAGCCCTGTTGCAAAGTATTGCTTCAAAAATTGTAATGACACGCCCCTGTTAAACAGGGGCTGAAAAATTGGGCCTTAGGCACTGGTGGCACAACACTGCAACTCCTCACAGATACTGTACTTGGAGCACAGCAATGAGCCCTGTTGCAAAGTATTGCTTCAAAAATTGTAATGACACGCCCCTGTTAAACAGGGGCTGAAAAATTGGGCCTTAGGCACTGGTGGCACAACACTGCAACTCCTCACAGATACTGTACTTGGAGCACAGCAATGAGCCCTGTTGCAAAGTATTGCTTCAAAAATTGTAATTACACGCCCCTGTTAAACAGGGGCTGAAAAATTGGGCGTTAGGCACTGGTGGCGGCACCCATAAACAAAAATGATCTTACAAGCTATCATCATCAATCGTATCATTGAGGACTCGGAGGAGGAGGATAGCCAGTCAACATAACAGCACAGGCACTCAGCATCAGCATCAGTCTTGAAGGGATGTGACATGTTAAAATCAATTAGTCTGTTATATCAGCATCAGGTGTGTGGTAGCTGGTGGTGATCCAAGACTGGTTCATCTTGATGAAAGTCAGTCGATCAACCGAGTCGGTGGACAGGCGCACCCTGTGATCCGTGACAAATCCTCCAGCAGCACTGAATGTGCGTTCCGAAAGAACGCTGGATGCAGGACAGGCCAGTAGCTCAATTGCATACTGTGCAAGCTCTGGCCAGTGATCCATCCTCAAGACCCAGTAAGCCAGAGGATTTTCGGTGGGGAAGGTGTCCAAGTCTGACCTTGCCCCTAGATATTCCTGCACCATGTTTATCAGACGCTGGCGATGGTTGCTGGAACCGATCATACTTTGGGGCTGCGGACTAAAGAATTGTCTGAACGCATCGGTCAGACGGCCACCTTCCCCACCGCTCCTTCTTTGACTGGCCGAAGCCTCAGCAACTCGTTGTCCAGGACCAGGAGTTTGCAACCTCCCAGTCTCTGGGAACGCGTTGCACAGACCTTTCTGCAAGGCCTCCCGGAGTTGTCTCATCCTCTGCTCCCTCTGCGACGGTAACATAAGGTCCGCAACCTTACCCTTGTACCGTGGATCAAGGAGAGTGGCCAGCCAGTAATGGTCCCTCTCCTTGATCCGAAGAATACGAGGATCCTTCCGCAGACTTTGCAGGATCAGGGAGGCCATGCAGCGTAGGTTTGCTGAGGCATTCGCTCCGGAGTCCTCTGGGTCACTAAGGACGACATGATCCGCAGCCACCTCCTCCCAGCCACGTACAAGTCCACTGGTTTCTTGGGACTGTAAATCATCCCTAAAAGACTGCTGCTGATGATGCTGAGTGCCAGCCTCCACCTCCATGCTGACACAATCCTCCTCCTCCTCCTCCTCCTCCTCCTCCTCCTCCTCTTCCTGTGCGATGGGTGGGACAGAAGGAACACTGTCTGGGTAAAGGGGGCCTTGAGAGGCAAGGAAGTCCTCCTCTTCCTGCCTCTGTTCTGCCTCAAGTGCCCTGTCCATTATTCCACGCAGCGTGTGCTCCAACAGGTGGACAAGAGGTACAGTGTCACTGATGCATGCACTGTCACTGCTCACCATCCTCGTGGCCTCCTCAAATGGTGCCAGGACAGTGCATGCATCCCTGATCATGCCCCACTGGCGTGGAGAAAAAAAACCAAGCTCCCCTGACCCTGTCCTGGTGCCGTAGTCGCACAGGTACTCATTGATGGCCCTCTGCTGCGTGTGCAGCCGCTGCAGCATGGCCAACGTTGAGTTCCACCTGGTGGGCATGTCACATATAAGGCGGTTCTTGGGCAGGTTCAACTCCTTTTGCAGCTCAGCCAGGCGAGCACTGGCATTATAAGATCTGCGGAAATGCACACAGACTTTCCTGGCCTGCCTCAGGACATCCTGTAAGCCCGGGTACCTGCCCAAGAACCGCTGCACCACCAGGTTAAGGACGTGAGCCACACAGGGCACATGGGTCAGTTGTCCCTGTCGGAGGGCGGAGAGGAGGTTGGTGCCATTGTCGCAAACCACCATTCCTGGCTTAAGCTGGCGTGGCGTCAACCACCTCTCGGCCTGGCCCTGCAGAGCAGACAGGACCTCTGCCCCAGTGTGGCTTCTGTCCCCCAAACACACCAGCGCAAGCACGGCATGGCATCTTTTTGCCTGCGTACTTGCGTAGCCCCGTGAACGGCTACGGAGCACCGCTGGTTCATAGGACAAACCACAGGAAGAGGCCATGGAGGAAGAAGAAGAGGAGGGGGTGGAGGAGAGAGGTGTGTCACAACCAGTAGTAGCATTTTGGAGGCGTGGCGGTGGGACAACCTCCAACACTACTGCACCTTGTCCTGAATCCTTCCCAGCTGCCAAAAGAGTGACCCAATGGGCCGTGAAAGAAAGGTAACGTCCCTGTCCATGCCTGCTGGACCATGAGTCAGCGGTAATATGCACCTTACCGCTGACCGCCCTGTCCAGCGAGGCCAAGACATTGCCTTCCACATGCCGGTAGAGAGCCGGAATAGCCTTCCGTGAGAAAAAGTGGCGTTTGGGAACCTGCCACTGAGGAACTGCACATTGCACAAACTCACGGAAGGGGGCCGAGTCTACCAACTGAAAAGGCAGCAGTTGAAGCGCTAGCAATTTAGCCAAGCTAGCATTCAACCGCTGGGCATGTGGATGGCTGGGAGTGAACTTCTTTCGACGGTCCAGCAGCTGGGGCAGGGAAATTTGCCTGCTAGAATCGGACGTCGGTGTACTGCTAGCAGAGTGGGCGCAAGTACTTGGCTGTGACACACCTAATTCTACACCTTCATTCCTCTCAGTGCATGTTTCAGAGAGGACTGAAGTTATAGTGGGGTTGGAGATCCCAGCTGATGCGGTGCAAGGAGAGGTCCGCTTTGTTCTTTGGTGTGGGTCTTTGAGGTAGGCTTGCCAACGAGCTGCATGGCAGGTCAACATATGTCTGGTCAGGCATGTGGTACCCAAGCGGCTGATGTTTTGGCCACGCGATATACGCTTGAGACATATGTTGCAAACAGCAGCTGTGCGATCTGATGCACTAGCCTCAAAAAAGGCCCACACCAAAGAACTTTTTGAATGACGGGCAGAGGCAGCGCCCTGCACAGGCGGAGCTCTGCGGTGTGATTCCGTCGGTGTACTGCCCTTACGCTGGCCACCAAAGGGCATCCTGCCTCGTTGGAGATGTGCCTCCTCCTCATCCTCCTCCTCCTCCTCTCTCCTATTAGGCACCCACGTGGAGTCAGTGACCTCATCATCCCCTCCCTCCTCATCACTGGAGCCAATCTGGCAGTATGCTGCAGCTGCTGGAACATGACTGCCAGATTGGTGTCCTTCTTGAGCATCCCCTCTGTCTGCTCTCACGCTACTGCCTTCCTCTAGCTGGGTTTCATCATCAGACCCTTCGAAACGCTGGGCATCCTCCTGGAGCATGTACCCAACACTGTGCTGAAACAGTTCGGGGGACTCCTCAGGAGGAGGACATGGTGGGTCTAGGGAAGGAGTGACTGATGATTTGTCTGACATTGATACCAGGGAAGACGACGCTTTGGCAGCTGCTTTTCCAGTACCCTGAGCCTGGGTGAGAGAGGATGAGGAGGAGGAGGAGGGCTTGGTCATCCACTCTACCAAGTCTTCGGCATGATGTGGCTCAACATGTCCAGCTGCCGAAAAGAAGGACAAGCGTGTCCCATGGCCATGTGCTGATGACAATGCACCGCGTCCACGACCAGCACTGTTGCCCCCAGACACAGAGCCTGCTTGCCCTCTTTTATTGCCTCCTGACTGTCTGCCTCTCCTTGTTTGCCTTCCAGACATTCTAATAGATGGCCTGCAGGGAGATGGGAAAAAAGCAATAAGGGCTACCTTCAGGTGTCCTTCTCTGTCCCTTGAAACAAGGACTTTCACAGTGAAAGAAACTGACACTCTCCCTACCTACAGTTTTCTGTCCCTAGAAAAAATATTTTTTTTAATCACAATATAGCACAAGGACAATTCACTCACTGTCCTTACAGGTCCCTGGAAACAAGGACTTGCAGAGTGAAAGAAAAAAAACACTCTCCCTACCTACAGTTTTCTGTCCCTAGAATAAATGTTTTTTTTAAGCACAATATAGCACAAGGACAATTCACTCACTGTCCTTACAGGTCCCTGGAAACAAGGACTTGCAGAGTGAAAGAAAAAAAACACTCTCCCTACCTACAGTTTTCTGTCCCTAGAAAAAATGTTTTTTTTAATCACAATATAGCACAAGGACAATTCACTCACTGTCCTTACAGGTCCCTGGAAACAAGGACTTGCAGAGTGAAATAAACTGACACTCTCCCTACCTACAGTTTTCTGTCCCTAGAAAAAATGTTTTTTTTAATCACAATATAGCACAAGGACAATTCACTCACTGTCCTTACAGGTCCCTGGAAACAAGGACTTGCAGAGTGAAAGAAAAAAAACACTCTCCCTACCTACAGTTTTCTGTCCCTAGAAAAAATGTTTTTTTTAATCACAATATAGCACAAGGACAATTCACTCACTGTCCTTACAGGTCCCTGGAAACAAGGACTTGCAGAGTGAAATAAACTGACACTCTCCCTACCTACAGTTTTCTGTCCCTAGAATAAATGTTTTTTTTAATCACAATATAGCACAAGGACAATTCAGTCACTGTCCTTCCAGGTCCCTGGAAACAAGGACTTGCAGAGTGAAATAAACTGACACTCTCCCTACCTACAGTTTTCTGTCCCTAGAATAAATGTTTTTTTTAATCACAATATAGCACAAGGACAATTCAGTCACTGTCCTTCCAGGTCCCTGGAAACAAGGACTTGCAGAGTGAAATAAACTGACACTCTCCCTACCTACAGTTTTCTGTCCCTAGAATAAATGTTTTTTTTAAGCACAATATAGCACAAGGACAATTCACTCACTGTCCTTACAGGTCCCTGGAAACAAGGACTTGCAGAGTGAAAGAAAAAAAACACTCTCCCTACCTACAGTTTTCTGTCCCTAGAAAAAATGTTTTTTTTAATCACAATATAACACAAGGACAATTCACTCACTGTCCTTCCAGGTCCCTGGAAACAAGGACTTGCAGAGTGAAATAAACTGACACTCTCCCTACCTACAGTTTTCTGTCCCTAGAATAAATGTTTTTTTTAAGCACAATATAGCACAAGGACAATTCACTCACTGTCCTTACAGGTCCCTGGAAACAAGGACTTGCAGAGTGAAAGAAAAAAAACACTCTCCCTACCTACAGTTTTCTGTCCCTAGAAAAAATGTTTTTTTTAATCACAATATAACACAAGGACAATTCACTCACTGTCCTTCCAGGTCCCTGGAAACAAGGACTTGCAGAGTGAAATAAACTGACACTCTCCCTACCTACAGTTTTCTGTCCCTAGAATAAATGTTTTTTTTAATCACAATATAGCACAAGGACAATTCAGTCACTGTCCTTCCAGGTCCCTGGAAACAAGGACTTGCAGAGTGAAATAAACTGACACTCTCCCTACCTACAGTTTTCTGTCCCTAGAATAAATGTTTTTTTTAATCACAATATAGCACAAGGACAATTCAGTCACTGTCCTTCCAGGTCCCTGGAAACAAGGACTTGCAGAGTGAAATAAACTGACACTCTCCCTACCTACAGTTTTCTGTCCCTAGAATAAATGTTTTTTTTAATCACAATATAGCACAAGGACAATTCAGTCACTGTCCTTCCAGGTCCCTGGAAACAAGGACTTGCAGAGTGAAATAAACTGACACTCTCCCTACCTACAGTTTTCTGTCCCTAGAATAAATGTTTTTTTTAATCACAATATAGCACAAGGACAATTCACTCACTGTCCTTCCAGGTCCCTGGAAACAAGGACTTGCAGAGTGAAATAAACTGACACTCTCCCTACCTACAGTTTTCTGTCCCTAGAATAAATGTTTTTTTTAATCACAATATAGCACAAGGACAATTCAGTCACTGTCCTTCCAGGTCCCTGGAAACAAGGACTTGCAGAGTGAAATAAACTGACACTCTCCCTACCTACAGTTTTCTGTCCCTAGAATAAATGTTTTTTTTAATCACAATATAGCACAAGGACAATTCAGTCACTGTCCTTCCAGGTCCCTGGAAACAAGGACTTGCAGAGTGAAATAAACTGACACTCTCCCTACCTACAGTTTTCTGTCCCTAGAATAAATGTTTTTTTTAATCACAATATAGCACAAGGACAATTCAGTCACTGTCCTTCCAGGTCCCTGGAAACAAGGACTTGCAGAGTGAAAGAAACTGACACTCTCCCTACCTACAGTTTTCTGTCCCTAGAATAAATGTTTTTTTAAGCACAATATAGCACAAGGACAATTCACTCACTGTCCTTCCAGGTCCCTGGAAACAAGGACTTGCAGAGTGAAAGAAACTGACACTGTCCCTACCTACAGTTTTCTGTCCCTAGAATAAATGTTTTTTTTAAGCACACTATAGCACAAGCACAAAACACACTGACACTCTCCCTACCTATCCTTCTCTTTCCCTAAACTAAAGGAATCCAGGTTAAGCAAGAAAGAAATAACAGTCACTGTCCCTGCCTATGCTGCTCTATCCCTGCTCCGGAACACACTACACTAGGCCGCCGTGCTGGCGGCCTTTTATAGTGTGGGGCGTGTACTAAACACCCTCAGCAATAATTGGCCACAGGCATCCTGCCTGTGGCCAATCATTGCTCTCCTCGCTGCCGGCGCTGTGATTGGCCAAGCATGCGGGGTCACAGTGCATGCTTGGCCAATCACAGCGCCTGGATGACACTGCGATGGCGTAGTGCATTGTGGGCCGTTCGCGTCACTCGAATTTGGCGCGAACGGCCCAAATCGTTCGATCTTCGTCGAACGATCGAACAGCCGATGTTCGAGTCGAACGTATGTTCGACTCGAACACGAAGCTCATCCCTAGTGAGAATCAACACAAGTGGGAAAGGTGGAGATATTCTTTGAAGTCACTAGAAAAACTTCAGATTCCCCGTTGCTATGTTCCAGGATCCACTTCAACTGCTAACCGGAGAGAGATTCATATTTTCTCTGATGCATCAGTTGAAGCTATTGCTGCAGTAGCCTATTTGAAGACCTCTGAACTGAATGGAGAATCACACTGTAGTTTTGTCCTAGGCAAGGCAAAACTCACACCCAAGCCTGCACATACCATACCAAGACTTGAACTTTGTGCAGCCGTGCTAGCAGTAGAAATTGCAGAGGTCATACGAAGTGAAATGGACACTAGAATTGATTCTTTCACCTTCTATACAGACAGTAAGGTAGTACTTGGTTACATAAACAACCAAACAAAACAATTTTATGTGTACGTCAGCAACAGGGTTGAACGTATCAAGAGATTCTCTCTACCAAGTCAATGGCATCACGTTCCCACTGAACTCAACCCAGCTGACTGTGGGACCAGAGCCGTGTCACCTGCCGCTCTTCAGGACAGCTTATGGCTGTCGCCTCCAAGGTTTCTGCGTGAGGACTCTTACTTACTCCCTATTGACACCACCTATGGGCTAGTAAACCCTGAAGATAAGGAAATAAGAACTGTGAACATCTCACTACACACTTCTGTAAGTACAAAACAGAAGCTGCGGTCACACCATTACAGGCATCAATGGAAGCAGGTGCAGCATCTAGCCAATGTGTTCTGGCATCGCTGGAGGAAGAAGTATCTTCACCACCTTCAAGGTCGTAACAAATGGCAAGCATCTAAGCCGAATCTTAAGGTTGGAGACCTCATCCTTCTAAAAGACAAGGAAGTTTGTCGGAATGAGTGGCCTATGGGTCTTATTACTAAAGTTATGCCCAGTGACGATAACAAAGTCTGGAAGGTAGAACTCAAGGTAACCAAGGGAGGATCGACACAAACCTTTAGTCGACCAATTACAGAGTTAGTACTCCTTTTGCCAGGTGAGTGACTTGTGCAAGGACTAGCCATGCTGTTGGCACGGCGGGGAGTACATTGCTGCCATCTACAGGTTCTACTCAGAACTTTGGAATTATTTGAAGACATCATACTGTGACTTTATGTTCTTCATCCTGTTGAACTTACGTTTATTATTTGCTTGTTGCATGTTTTTCATTACAGGTTCCAGGACATTCGTCAGTATTGGACTTTCTGAAAATATATATTTTAGTTTAAGGTTATGAAATCTAAAGATTTCAGACGGGGAGTGTTGTGTTACACTATGTGATTATTCTTGCTCTGTGTCTTTAAGATCTGTCCCCTTCTTTCTAGCTGAACTCTCTCTCTCACCGTAGTTCTTTATATATCTCCTCCACTTCCTGATTCTGGTCATTACTCCTGTATATCTTCCATGCTAAACATATTACATGTGGCTTACAACTGCAACGTTTTTCTACCTATGAATATCCATCATTAAACGGAACATTCAAAAGGATTCATCGTCTGTCGTCCTAACTGTGAGTTTATTCATTGAGTTAAACTGCCTGTATCGATGCAAGGGATGAATATCAAACCAGCTTGAGTAAGGCCTACTTAAACCTGGAGATGAACTTTATCGCTTTGTAGTTGAGACAGAACACCCACTGTCAGTTTTAGGTGCTGCTTGTTTTCTAGCTTATATGTAAGTTACTAATTTTAAAATAAATATATATTTGAAACTACTGCACTAAGAGGATACCCTTTCTTTCATGAGCCATCGCACAGGAAAAATTGTGATCTTAAAGGGCCATACACCCAATTATGTATAAAGTACCAGGACATCCAGCGTGTAACGGCACCCCAAGTATGAAAGGGGTTAACACCGTTTAGGATATTCCCTCTCCGAACACACATCCGCTACCGACACTCCACAGTCAGGCGACCGCTTCCCATAGGAATAATTCTTCCAGAAATACGAGACAAACGCTCTGTATGAGGTTTCCAACTGGTCTGACAATCTTTAATGAGAGCAGGCTCTTTTTATACACCAAAATAATACTGCATTAATCTAAATGAACAATGGTCCAACTCCACCCACAACATAACGAGGCCCAATACACATTATTTTGACATCTCTTAGCAGACAACAGGTGAGTTCATGAGCTAATCCCTTTTCAGTTTATGTTTCAATATGTTTATTCAAGTTTTGTCATACAAAATGTATAAAAGCCGCATCATAACATTGTATAGTCACAATCAACATTCGGGGCAACATAGTGAAGATCCCTGTGTGTAGGGGTCCATGCAAAGAAAAAATAAACATAAAAATTATCGCCACTTAATAGCTCACATAAATCCAATGCTCCGCAGAGCCGTTGGCCCCTCTTCACATCCCAGATCCTATCTGAGCCGCCCACCCAGAAGAGCCGTCCCCCCATCAGCCTATCGGGGGGGCGCAACTCCGCTGGCCGTGCGGGCAGCCCAGAGGCCAGATCAGACTGACAATGATCCCGTAGGAGCTTTAGAAAACAGGGAGCCGCACAAACCTCTAAGGTCTGGATCCGACTCCAAAAATAAACAAATAAAAAAAAAAAAAGAGAACAGAGGCAAAGAATAGAAGGGAGAAGACAGAGTGAGGAAAGAACAGTTGAGAAGGGGGAATGGGGGGGAGGGGGGGAAGGAGCTCCGATTCAGCACCCGGACACCCCAACCTAACCCTTTAGGTTAAGCTGCAAACATCCTGGGGTCATTTGTTATGTAACAAATCCATGGGTCCCACACTTTATGAAACAATTTCATTTTATCTTGGGCCAATGCGGTCAAGCGTTCGTTTAGCATCAACCAAGACAATTTACCTTTAAGCTGCTCGAATGGTAGAGCTGCCGATTTCCAGTTCCTAGCGATGGTGATTTTGGCTGAAATAAATATAAATGTCAAAAGCCTCTTGCAGGACTTGGAGGCTTTCACCTCTCCACCCCCCAGTAGTGCTTGCTTAGCTGATTTAGTCAGGTTTAGATGGGTAAGGGAGTAAACAAAATTATACACCCTGATCCAAAACTTCCTAACCTTTGGGCACGTCCACCAAATATGATAGGTTGTGCCCACCTGGCCACATCCTCTAAAGCACAGCTGGGTAGCCCCTGAAACAAAAGTTGCCAGTCTGACCGGCACCATATACCACCTCAGCAGAACCTTATAATTGGCCTCAATTATTGAAGTGTTGATGAGCGAACGTGATGCCGTCTCTGCTATCTTATGCCATTCGTCCAGATCCAGGGTTTCCTGCAAGTCGGTCTCCCATTGGATCATATAGTTCAGCTTTGTCGATGCGCTCAGCAATATTGAATATATAGCAGATAAATGGCCCTTAATTTTGTCATAATTTTTGCATAAATGTTCCATGGGCGTTTGGGTTGCTAGGTCGCTCTTACGAGCCAAGGTTTGTACATAATGTGAGATCTGGGCAAACCTATAACCCTCTGCTGGGGGCATTTGATGCCTGTCAGTCATAGTCCGTTCGGACAGCATACCTCTATGATCACAAAGGTCTGCAATACGCATGAAACCCTTATTAGTCCACCATTCGAACGCTAGTGGGGCGAGACCCGGGGTGAATGCATTGTTTTGAAGCAGAGGTGCCAGCGGAGAATGAGGAGACTTGAATTTATGAGATCTGGAGAGTCTGTCCCATATTTCCAATGACATGGATAAAGTAGGGCAAAGTATATGAGGTCGCTCCTTAATAGGGAGCCATAAAATATGGGAAATAGGTTTGGGACGGCAAGAATAAGATTCCATAGCCATCCAAATGGCCTGTGCCCGTTGGGTGTGAAACTTTGTGAGTTGTGCTACCTGGGCAGCATAAAAATATTTTAAGAAGTCTGGTAGACCAAGTCCTCCTCTCCGCTTCAACGCGTATAAAGTGCTCCTATTCACCCTGGGTCTCTTGTCACCCCAAATAAACTGTAGAACTTTATTCTGAAATCGTTTAAGGTCTTCACGGGCCAATGAGACTGGCAAGGTGCGGAAGAAATACAATAAGCGGGGTAGAACATTCATTTTAATTGAGTGAAGTCTGCCAAACCACGATGGCGGGTGAACCTGCCACTTAGCCAAGTCTTCTGTTAGCCGTTTGAAAAGGGCTGGATAATTCCCTTTGTACAACTTGCTGACAGATGAGGTTAGTTGTACGCCTAAATAAGGGAGAGCTGTGGATTCCCATCGGAATTGAAATGATTTTTCAAGTGTTGCCTGGGTGGAGCTTAGCAAAGATAAGTTCAGTGCCCTTGACTTACTATGGTTGATTGCCAACCCAGAGATGTTGGAAAAAGGTTGCAAAATAGCATATAAATTAGGCAGGGATGTGATCTGTGAGGTCAAGGTCAGCAACAAGTCATCCGCAAAGAGTAAACATTTGTGTTCATAGTCTCCGCAATAAATGTCCTGAATATCTCTGCATGCGCGAATTTTGATCGCTAGTGGCTCAATCTCCAGGGCGAATAATAACGGTGACAACGGGCAACCCTGTCTAGTTCCTCTCCTGATCGGAAATGTTTGGGAAATATATCCTCTGAGCATTAGCGAGGCACTAGGGGAATCATATAATATATGAAGGAGACCCAGAAAGCGTCCCCCAAATCCAAAGCGAGTGAGTACATCAAAGAGATAGTCCCAGGAGATGGAATCGAACGCCTTCTGGATATCCAAGGAAAGTAACATCCCCCTCCTAGTCCCCTTTCCGTCCCAATCAGACTGAACCACCGAAATAAGGTTAATTAAGCGGCGGGTTTGGTCTGATGCCTGTCTTGTCGGGACAAAACCTGCTTGGTCAGGATGAATATAACACTGAAGAAAAGTATTAAGTCTCTGGGCCAGTATTTTGGTCAGGATTAGGGATGGGCCCGGTGCTCGATTCGAACCCATGTTCGAATCGAGCATCGGGCGTTCGCTCGCTCGTCGAGCCCAGAACTATTTGGGCCGTTCGCATCACATTCGTGTGATGCGAGCGGCCCCGCAATGCATTGCGGCCGGCGCGGCCGGCGCAGTGCATTGCTGGCTGATGATTGGCCAAGCATGCACTGTGACCCCGCATGCTTGGCCAATCACAGCGCCCGAAACTCGGAGAGCAATAATTGGCTACAGGCAGGACGGCTGTAGCCAATTACAGCTCAGGGGCTTTAGTACACGCCCCACCATTTAAAAGGCCGCCACGCCATCGGCCCCGGTCACATGAGTTCCGGCTTTAGGAGAGATTAGTCTGCTGATTCTGTCTTTGCTTGATACTGAAAGATTTGCTCTTCTTTGCTAAACCATTGGCTATTTCTTTGCTAAACCATTGCTACCTAAGTCATTGATCGTTCATTGCTGCTGATTGCACAGTTAGTGTGTTATTAGCTGCTGCTGGGGATTAGTCTGGTGCGTGCTTACTGTTAGTACAGTATTGCAGTAGTACCAACCGCAGTGCTGTTAGCACAGCATTGCACCCCAACAGCACCCATAGGACTTCTAGTGTGTTAGTGGCAGCAAACAGAGCTCCTATATTTTCTTCTCAGCAGCACCCATAGGACTTCTAGTGTGTTAGTGGCATCACACAGAGCTCCTATATTTTCTTCTCAGCAGCACCCATAGGACTTCTAGTGTGTTAGTGGCAGCAAACAGAGCTCCTATATTTTCTTCTCAGCAGCACCCATAGGACTTCTAGTGTGTTAGTGGCAGCAAACAGAGCTCCTATATTTTCTTCTCAGCAGCACCCATAGGACTTCTAGTGTGTTAGTGGCAGCAAACAGAGCTCCTATATTTTCTTCTCAGCAGCACCCATAGGACTTCTAGTGTGTTAGTGGCAGCAAACAGAGCTCCTATATTTTCTTCTCAGCAGCACCCATAGGACTTCTAGTGTGTTAGTGGCAGCAAACAGAGCTCCTATATTTTCTTCTCAGCAGCACCCATAGGACTTCTAGTGTGTTAGTGGCATCACACAGAGCTCCTATATTTTCTTCTCAGCAGCACCCATAGGACTTCTAGTGTGTTAGTGGCAGCAAACAGAGCTCCTATATTTTCTTCTCAGCAGCACCCATAGGACTTCTAATGTGTTAGTGGCATCACACAGAGTTCCTATATTTTCATCTCAGCAGCACCCATAGGACTTCTAGTGTGTTAGTGGCAGCAAACAGAGCTCCTATATTTTCTTCTCAGCAGCACCCATAGGACTTCTAGTGTGTTAGTGGCATCACACAGAGCTCCTATATTTTCTTCTCAGCAGCACCCATAGGACTTCTAGTGTGTTAGTGGCAGCAAACAGAGCTCCTATATTTTCTTCTCAGCAGCACCCATAGGACTTCTAGTGTGTTAGTGGCAGCAAACAGAGCTCCTATATTTTCTTCTCAGCAGCACCCATAGGACTTCTAGTGTGTTAGTGGCAGCAAACAGAGCTCCTATATTTTCTTCTCAGCAGCACCCATAGGACTTCTAGTGTGTTAGTGGCATCACACAGAGCTCCTATATTTTCTTCTCAGCAGCACCCATAGGACTTCTAGTGTGTTAGTGGCAGCAAACAGAGCTCCTATATTTTCTTCTCAGCAGCACCCATAGGACTTCTAGTGTGTTAGTGGCATCACACAGAGCTCCTATATTTTCTTCTCAGCAGCACCCATAGGACTTCTAGTGTGTTAGTGGCAGCAAACAGAGCTCCTATATTTTCTTCTCAGCAGCACCCATAGGACTTCTAGTGTGTTAGTGGCAGCAAACAGAGCTCCTATATTTTCTTCTCAGCAGCACCCATAGGACTTCTAGTGTGTTAGTGGCAGCAAACAGAGCTCCTATATTTTCTTCTCAGCAGCACCCATAGGACTTCTAGTGTGTTAGTGGCATCACACAGAGCTCCTATATTTTCTTCTCAGCAGCACCCATAGGACTTCTAGTGTGTTAGTGGCAGCAAACAGAGCTCCTATATTTTCTTCTCAGCAGCACCCATAGGACTTCTAGTGTGTTAGTGGCAGCAAACAGAGCTCCTATATTTTCTTCTCAGCAGCACCCATAGGAATTCTAGTGTGTTAGTGGCATCACACAGAGCTCCTATATTTTCTTCTCAGCAGCACCCATAGGACTTCTAGTGTGTTAGTGGCAGCAAACAGAGCTCCTATATTTTCTTCTCAGCAGCACCCATAGGACTTCTAGTGTGTTAGTGGCAGCAAACAGAGCTCCTATATTTTCTTCTCAGCAGCACCCATAGGACTTCTAGTGTGTTAGTGGCAGCAAACAGAGCTCCTATATTTTCTTCTCAGCAGCACCCATAGGACTTCTAGTGTGTTAGTGGCATCACACAGAGCTCCTATATTTTCTTCTCAGCAGCACCCATAGGACTTCTAGTGTGTTAGTGGCAGCAAACAGAGCTCCTATATTTTCTTCTCAGCAGCACCCATAGGACTTCTAGTGTGTTAGTGGCAGCAAACAGAGCTCCTATATTTTCTTCTCAGCAGCACCCATAGGACTTCTAGTGTGTTAGTGGCAGCAAACAGAGCTCCTATATTTTCTTCTCAGCAGCACCCATAGGACTTCTAGTGTGTTAGTGGCAGCAAACAGAGCTCCTATATTTTCTTCTCAGCAGCACCCATAGGACTTCTAGTGTGTTAGTGGCATCACACAGAGCTCCTATATTTTCTTCTCAGCAGCACCCATAGGACTTCTAGTGTGTTAGTGGCAGCAAACAGAGCTCCTATATTTTCTTCTCAGCAGCACCCATAGGACTTCTAGTGTGTTAGTGGCAGCAAACAGAGCTCCTATATTTTCTTCTCAGCAGCACCCATAGGACTTCTAGTGTGTTAGTGGCAGCAAACAGAGCTCCTATATTTTCTTCTCAGCAGCACCCATAGGACTTCTAGTGTGTTAGTGGCATCACACAGAGCTCCTATATTTTCTTCTCAGCAGCACCCATAGGACTTCTAGTGTGTTAGTGGCAGCAAACAGAGCTCCTATATTTTCTTCTCAGCAGCACCCATAGGACTTCTAGTGTGTTAGTGGCAGCAAACAGAGCTCCTATATTTTCTTCTCAGCAGCACCCATAGGACTTCTAGTGTGTTAGTGGCAGCAAACAGAGCTCCTATATTTTCTTCTCAGCAGCACCCATAGGACTTCTAGTGTGTTAGTGGCATCACACAGAGCTCCTATATTTTCTTCTCAGCAGCACCCATAGGACTTCTAGTGTGTTAGTGGCAGCAAACAGAGCTCCTATATTTTCTTCTCAGCAGCACCCATAGGACTTCTAGTGTGTTAGTGGCAGCAAACAGAGCTCCTATATTTTCTTCTCAGCAGCACCCATAGGACTTCTAGTGTGTTAGTGGCAGCAAACAGAGCTCCTATATTTTCTTCTCAGCAGCACCCATAGGACTTCTAGTGTGTTAGTGGCATCACACAGAGCTCCTATATTTTCTTCTCAGCAGCACCCATAGGACTTCTAGTGTGTTAGTGGCAGCAAACAGAGCTCCTATATTTTCTTCTCAGCAGCACCCATAGGACTTCTAGTGTGTTAGTGGCAGCAAACAGAGCTCCTATATTTTCTTCTCAGCAGCACCCATAGGACTTCTAGTGTGTTAGTGGCAGCAAACAGAGCTCCTATATTTTCTTCTCAGCAGCACCCATAGGACTTCTAGTGTGTTAGTGGCAGCAAACAGAGCTCCTATATTTTCTTCTCAGCAGCACCCATAGGACTTCTAGTGTGTTAGTGGCAGCAAACAGAGCTCCTATATTTTCTTGTCAGCAGCACACATAGTACCTATAGTGTGTTAGTGTCAGCACCCATAGGACCTACAGTGTGTTGTGAGCACACATAGGAGTTCTATTTTTTATACTATATACACTACCGACTACAATGGCTGGAAGACCGCCAAGGAGAGGCAGAGCGTGCCGAGGCAAGAACACAGGGCAGGCAGGCTCTGTTTCTAGAGACAACAGTGCTGGCCGTGGACGTGGTCGTGCATCGTCATCAGCACGTGGCCATGGGACACGCTTGTCTTTGTTTTCGGCAGCTGGACATGTGGAGCCGCATCATGCCGAAGGCTTGGTAGAATGGATGACCAAGCCCTCCTCATCCTCCTCATCCTCTCTCACCCAGGCTCAGGGTACTGGCAGAGCAGCTGCCAACGCGTACTCAATGGCATCATCAGCCACCCCTTCCCTAGACCCACCATGTCCTCCTGAGGAGTCCCCCGAACTGTTTGAGCACAGTGTTGGGTACATGCTCCAGGAGGATGCCCAACGATTCGAAGGCTCGGATGATGATACCCAGCTTGAGGAAGTCAGTAGTGTGCGCGCAGAGAGAGGGGATGCTGAAGGACAGCAATCTGGCAGTAGTGTTCCACCAGCTGCAGCTTACTGCCAGGTTTGCTCTAGTGGTGAAGAGGGAGGGGATGATGAGGTCACTGACTCCACGTGGGTGCCTGAAGGGAGAGAGGAGGAGGAGGATGCAGCGTCACATGTCCAACGAGGCAGGATGCCCCCTGGAGGCCAGCTAGAGGCCAGCACAGCAACTGTACCACACCGCAGAGCTCCGCCTGTGCAGGGCGCTGCCTCTGCACGTTATCACAAAAGTTCTTTGGTGTGGGCCTTTTTTGAGACGAGTGCATCAGATCGCACCACTGCTATTTGCAATATTTGTCTCAAGCGTATCTCGCGTGGCCAAAACATCAGCCGCTTGGGCACCACAAGCATGAGCAGACATATGTCGACCTGCCATGCAGCTCGTTGGCAAGCACACATAAAAGACCCACACCAAAGAACAAAGCGGACCTCTCCTTGCTCCTCATCAGCTGGGATCTCCATCCCCACTATATCTTCAGTCCTCTCTGAAAGCTGCTCTGAGAGGACTGAAGGTGTAGAATTAGGTGTGTCACAACCAAGTACTTGCAGTACACCGACGTCCGATTGTAGCAGGCAAATTTCCCTGCCCCAGCTGCTGGACCGTCGAAAGAAGTATACTCCCAGCCATCCACATGCCCAGCGGTTGAATGCTAGCTTGGCTAAATTGCTAGCACTTCAACTGCTGCCTTTTCAGTTGATAGACTCGGCCCCCTTCCGTGAGTTTGTTCAATGTGCGGTTCCTCAGTGGCAGGTTCCCAAACGCCACTTTTTCTCACGGAAGGCGATTCCGTCTCTCTACTGGCATGTGGAAGGCAATGTCCATGCCTCGCTGGACAGGGCGGTCAGCGGTAAGGTGCATATTACCGCTGACTCATGGTCCAGCAGGCATGGACAGGGACGTTATCTTTCTTTCACGGCCCATTGGGTCACTCTATTGGTAGCTGGGAGGGATGCAGGACAAGGTGCAGTAGTGTTGGAGGTTGTTCCGCCACCACGCCTCCAAAATGCTACTACTGGTTGTGACACACCTCTCTCCTCCACCCCCTCCTCTTCTTCTTCCTCCATGTCCTCTTCGAGTGCTCTGTCCTCGGAACCAGCGGTGCTCCGTAGGCGTACAAGGGGCTACGCGAGTACGCAGGCAAAAAGATGCCATGCCGTGCTTGCGCTGGTGTGTTTGGGGGACAGGAGCCACACTGGGCCAGAGGTTCTGGCAGCTCTGCAGGGGCAGGCCGAGAGGTGGTTGACGCCACGCCAGCTTAAGCCAGGAATGGTCGTTTCTGATAATGGCACCAACCTCCTCTCCGCCCTGCGACAGGGGCAGCTCACCCATGTGCCCTGTATGGCTCACGTCCTCAACCTGGTGGTGCAGCGGTTCTTGGGCAGGTTCCCAGGCTTACAGGATGTCCTGAGGCAGGCCAGGAAAGTCTGTGTGCATTTCCGCCGATCTTATAATGCCAGTGCTCGACTGACTGAGCTGCAAAAGGAGCTGAACCTGCCCAAGAACTGCCTAATATGTGACATGCCCACCAGGTGGAACTCAACGTTGGCCATGCTGCAGCGACTGCACACGCAGCAGAGGGCCATCAATGAGTACCTTTGCGACTACGGCACCAGGACAGGGTCAGGGGAGCTTGGCTTTTTTTCCCTACGCCAGTGGAGCATGATCAGGGATGCATGCACTGTCCTCTCACCATTTGAGGAGGCCACGAGGATGGTGAGCAGTGACAGTGCATGCATCAGTGACACTGTACCTCTTGTCCACCTGTTGGAGCATACGCTGCGTGGGATAATGGACAGGGCACTTGAGGCAGAACAGAGGCAGGAAGAGGAGGACTTCCTTGTCTCTCAAGGCCCCCTTTATCCAGACAATGTTCCTTCTGTCCCACCCATCACACAGGAAGAGGAGGAGGAGGAGGAGGAGGAGGAGGATTGTGTGAGCATGGAGGTGGAGCCTGGCACTCAGCATCAGCAGCAGCAGTCTTTTAGGGATGATGTACAGTCCCAACAAACCAGTGGACTTGTACGTGGCTGGGAGGAGGTGGCTGGCGATCATGTCATCCTCAGTGACCCAGAAGACTCCGGACCGAATGCCTCAGCTAACCTACGCTGCATGGCCTCCCTGATCCTGCAAAGCCTGCGGAAGGATCCTCGTGTTCTTCGGATCAAGGAGAGTGACCATTACTGGCTGGCCACTCTCCTTGATCCACGGTACAAGGGTAAGGTTGCGGACCTTATCTTGCCGTCGCAGAGGGAGCAGAGGATGAGACATCTCAGGGAGGCCTTGCAGAAAGGTCTGTGCAACGCGTTCCCAGAAACTGGGAGGTTACAAACTCCTGGTCCTGGACGACAAGTTGCTGAGGCTTCGGTCAGTAGCAGAAGGAGCGGTGGGGAAGGTGGACGTCTGACCGATGCGTTCAGACAATTTTTTAGTCCGCAGCCCCAAGGTATGATCGGTTCCAGCAACCATCGCCAGCGTCTGATATACATGGTGCAGGAATACCTAGGGGCAAGGTCAGACTTGGACACCTTTCCCACCGAAAATCCTCTGGCTTACTGGGTCCTGAGGATGGATCACTGGCCAGAGCTTGCACAGTATGCAATTGAGCTACTGGCCTGTCCTGCATCCAGCGTTCTTTCCGAACGCACATTCAGTGCTGCTGGAGGATTTGTCACCGATCATAGGGTGCGCCTGTCCACCGACTCGGTTGATCGACTGACCTTCATAAAAATGAATCAGTCTTGGATCACCACCAGCTACCAGACACCTGAAGCGGATATAACGGAATAATTTATAATGTCACATCCCTTCAAGACTGCCTATGCTGATGCTGAGTGACTGTCCTGTTATGTTCACTGACTATCCTCTTCCTCCTCCTCAATGATCCATGCCACCACACCAGTGCCTAAGGCACAATTTTTCAGCCCCTGTATAACAGGGGCGTGTAATTACAATTTTTTAAAAAGATGCTTCGCAACAGGTGTGACTGCTGTGCTCAGAGTACAGTATCTGTGAGGGGTTGCAGTGTTGTGGCACCAGCACCAGTGCCTAAGGCACAATTTTTCAGCCCCTGTTGGGGCGTGTAATTACAATTTTTAGGCAATGCTTTGCAACAGGTCTCATTGCTGTGCTCAGAGTACAGTATCTGTGAGGGGTTGCAGTGTTGTGGCACCAGCACCAGTGCCTAAGGCACAATTTTTCAGCCCCTGTATAACAGGGGCGTGTAATAAATTTTTTTTAAAAAGATGCTTCGCAACAGGTGTGACTGCTGTGCTCAGAGTACAGTATCTGTGAGGGGTTGCAGTGTTGTGGCACCAGCACCAGTGCCTAAGGCACAATTTTTCAGCCCCTGTTGGGGCGTGTAATTACAATTTTTAGGCAATGCTTTGCAACAGGTCTCATTGCTGTGCTCAGAGTACAGTATCTGTGAGGGGTTGCAGTGTTGTGGCACCAGCACCAGTGCCTAAGGCACAATTTTTCAGCCCCTGTATAACAGGGGCGTGTAATTACAATTTTTTAAAAAGATGCTTCGCAACAGGTGTGACTGCTGTGCTCCAAGTACAGTATCTGTGAGGGGTTGCAGTGTTGTGGCACCAGCACCAATGCCTAAGGCACAATTTTTCAGCCTCTGTTTAACAGGGGCGTGTAATTACAAATCTTGATCTAATAGTTCACAGCAGGGCCCATTCCTGCGCCCACCAAGAGTAACTATGAGGGCCTACAGTCTTGTGGCAACACCGTCCACCACCACCACCACCACCAAAGGCCCAATTTTTCTGCCCTGTTCAACAGGTGCATGCAATTACAAATCTTGATCTAATAACTCACAGCAGGGCCCATTCCTGCACCCACCAAGAGTAACTGTGAGGGCTTACAGTCTTGTGGCAACACCGTCCACCACCACCACCACCACCACCAAAGGCCCAATTTTTCTGCCCGGTTCAACAGGTGCATGCAAGTACAAATCTTGATCTATTAACTCACAGCAGGGCCCATTCCTGTGCCCACCAGTCTTGTGGCTACACCAACATCTAATAGGGCAAATTTCTGCAGAGTATATACGGCAGGCCCCTACTTTCAAACATCCAACTTACAAACGACTCCTACTTGCAAACGGCAAGAGAAAACAGGAAGTGAGAGGAAATCTACCCCTAGGAAGGAAAATTCTATCCTGTTAGATTTAATTTGGGAAAAAGGTATCTCCTCTCTACTGATGCTTTATCACCAATCCTTGTTTCAATTAAAACCCCACTTTTCCAAAAACATTTGTCATTGGGACGGAAAGTGAGGTGACATGTTCTGAACAGATGTGCAAAGACAGCAAATGTTACAGGGGTGATAACCCCTCCCTATGTTCTCCAAAAAGCTTAAAAATTGATTTTTTTGGGATGTAGCTACACTTCATAATGTACCTGTTCAGATTCTACTTAAGAACAAACCTACAGTCCATGTCTTGTTTGCACCACCTATATACTGCTGTTCAGAGTATATAGGGTTGTAGGTATAGGGTTTTATTTTGGGTGCGGGGTCCCCCTTAGTATCCATACAAGACCCAAAGGGGCTGGGGTGGGGGGGGGTGATGGGGTAGCCATGCCATTTTTCTCAAGGATTTTCAGCCATATGGCGGCCAGGACAAGACATGACATTAAAGCCGCAAGTGGTTTTAAATGGCTTCTTTTTTTCCTTTACAAATGTCATTTTGTGCAAGGACAGTTCTAAACACGGGAAACACATGCCACTTCACAGGCATACTTTAGACACCCCCCAGGTACCATATTTAAAGGAAAATTTCACTTTTTTTTTTTCACTTTATGCATCATTAAAATGACTGCTCCCGAAAAAACTTTAGTTTTTAAAATTTATTTTTGCATTGATATATGTCCCCTGGGGCAGGACCCGGGTCCCCAAACCTGTTTTATAACATTAACATGCATATTGGCCGTTGTAATTAGCAATTTTGATTTCGAACGTTCGCGTCCATTATAACGAATAGGGTTCGAAAATTCGCGCGAACTTTCGGTCCGTTCGAAGGTTCTGGTGCGAACCGAACCCGGGGGTGTTCGGCTCATCCCTAGTCAGGATCTTTAGATCCGTATTGATCAAGGAAATTGGGGGGTAATTGGTACAGTCTCCATGATCCTTCCCCGGCTTCGGGATAACACTTATATAAGCTACATTTTCATGGCAGGGGAGCTCACTACCGCTTCTCAGATCATTAAAGTAAGTACAGAGATGTGGGGCTAGAAGATCTTGATACTTCCTATAGTAGTGGCCCGGGAATCCATCTGGCCCAGGGGCCTTAGTAGGGTGCAAGGTTTTGATTGCAGCCCTGATTTCAGGCTCTGTAAGAGCACCATCCATCAGTTCCGCATGGGTTTGTGTCAATTTAGGCAGCTGTAAGTCGTGAAAGAATGTGTTCGCTCCGGATGGATTGAATTTGTCCTGTGCTCCATACAGCTTAGTGTAAAACTTGTGAAATTCTCCAATTATCCGTTCAGGGTTCTGGGAGGTAAGGCCCGTGGATAATCTTAGTTTAGGCAAAGTCGGAGTGTACGGTCGAGGAACCAGCTTTCTAGCTAACATTGTGGTAGGCTTATCCCCCATCGTGTAGAACCTGTGTTTAGACCAGCTAATATGTTTCTCCGCTTGTGTAGTCAAGCTAAGATTGAGTGCTAATCGAGCCTCGTCAATTTTATGCCTTATATCTACCAGGGGATTCCTATACTGTTCGCTAAGTAAGTCGTCTAAGTTTGCTTCAAGACGCTTATTTGCCTGTTCCCTATTGCGTTTAACCCTGGCCGCCACTTGTAACAATATGCCCTGAATCGCTGCTTTATGGGCCACCCAGTTAATTGCGGGGGATGTGTCTGATGCCTTATTAAGTCTAAAGTATTCCTGTATTTCCTTTTGAATCTCTAAAAAGATTATAGGGTCATTCAGCAGGCTTACATTAAGTCTCCACGGGGAGGGTCTAGATTTAGTCCACAGCCCTGTAGTAGAGAGTTTGATCGGGGAATGATCAGACCAAGGGGTAGATAAGATCTTAACAACATGGCCTGGGGAATGCCCAGGGAAAAACCAAGCCTACTTACCGACCAGCTCGCTGACAACCAATTAACCTGTCTAACAGTATGCGTTAAAAACAGGGGTTTGTCCGCACGTATTTGCAAACGCATGCGTGAGCCACAGAGCCACGCCAAGGCCCCCTGGAGTCTGTGGTCCTACACTAACATTGAGTGTCCCCACAATGGAGGCACATGCATTCTGATGGTTAGATGAGGGCAGGTGGACTGAAGGGGAGCCACCCCTCCTTAAAGGTACAGGAGCACACCAAACACCCAGCGTAGCACAATGGCAGCAAAGGGGTTGGTGCACTGCTGGACCAATACAAGCACCATAGGTGAAAACAAAAACATGTCCACCGCCCCCATCTATAGCTGTCTATCACGGTAAGTAGCATTGGAAGGCTAAAGCAGATAACAACATGGCCTGGGGAATGCCCAGGGAAAAACCAAGCCTACTTACCGACCAGCTCGCTGACAACCAATTAACCTGTCTAACAGTATGCGTTAAAAACAGGGGTTTGTCCGCACGCATTTGCAAACGCATGCGTGAGCCACAGAGCCACGCCAAGGCCCCCTGGAGTCTGTGGTCCTACACTAACATTGAGTGTCCCCACAATGGAGGCACATGCATTCTGATGGTTAGATGAGGGCAGGTGGACTGAAGGGGAGCCACCCCTCCTTAAAGGTACAGGAGCACACCAAACACCCAGCGTAGCACAATGGCAGCAAAGGTGTTGGTGCACTGCTGGACCAATACAAGCACCATAGGTGAAAACAAAAACATGTCCACCGCCCCCATCTATAGCTGGCTATCACGGTAAGTTGCATTGGAAGGCTAAAGCAGATAACAACATGGCCTGGGGAATGCCCAGGGAAAAACCAAGCCTACTTACCGACCAGCTCGCTGACAACCAATTAACCTGTCTAACAGTATGCGTTAAAAACAGGGGTTTGTCCGCACGCATTTGCAAACGCATGCGTGAGCCACAGAGCCACGCCAAGGCCCCTTGGAGTCTCTGGTCCTACACTAACATTGAGTGTCCCCACAATGGAGGCACATGCATTCTGATGGTTAGATGAGGGCAGGTGGACTGAAGGGGAGCCACCCCTCCTTAAAGGTACAGGAGCACACCAAACACCCAGCGTAGCACAATGGCAGCAAAGGTGTTGGTGCACTGCTGGACCAATACAAGCACCATAGGTGAAAACAAAAACATGTCCACCGCCCCCATCTATAGCTGGCTATCACGGTAAGTAGCATTGGAAGGCTAAAGCAGATAACAAAATGGCCTGGGGAATGCCCAGGGAAAAACCAAGCCTACTTACCGACCAGCTCGCTGACAACCAATTAACCTGTCTAACAGTATGCGTTAAAAACAGGGGTTTGTCCGCACGCATTTGCAAACGCATGCGTGAGCCACAGAGCCACGCCAAGGCCCCCTGGAGTCTGTGGTCCTAGATAAGATCTTAACTGACTTAATAAATGGGAGCAAAGGCGTGCGTACTAAAACGTGATCTATCCTAGAGTAAGTATGATGGACCTGCGAAAAGTGTGTAAAGTCCCTGACCATAGGGTTATTTTCTCGCCAGGCGTCAATGAGGTCATGTAAATGAAACAGACGTGCAACCTTGCTGCTGCCAGTCGGTGGGCGCTTTAATATTGGTTTAGAGGAGTCCGATTTATCCATAATTCTGTCCAAGGGAATATTGCTATCGCCCCCCATAATGACCTGACCCTGGACTTTGGGCATTAGAATCTTCAGCATTTTGCTAAAGAATTCCGGCTGCCCAGTATTCGGGGCATAGTATGATATAAAGGACACCTCCTGGTCATGGAGCCACCCCACTGCCATAATATACCTACCGCCCTTGTCCTTAACAATAGTGATGGGGGTAAAGGGGGTCCGTTTCGAAAAGCAGATGGCTACACCGCCCTTTTTTTCCCGACCCCCTGCTAAATAAAACTGTGGATACTTCATATTAAGGTAACGTGGCGCTGAGACGTTGGAAAAATGAGTCTCCTGTAATAGCAGGACTTCAGCCTTCTGTTTATAATAAAACTGGAAGGCCTTAGTTCTCTTAGCAGGGGAATTAAATCCATGTACATTATGGCTAACTATCGAGTAGTCTGTGTTATATGTGGTAGCCATCGTGGTAGGGCAGAGCACTCTTACCTCGCGCAGTGAATAAAGCGTGAAGGGCCCCAAAAATGAAGGCTGTTCGGTTGGGTGACCTCTCAGACCATGACATAAGGGAAGGGTGCCGACTCGAGGCTCCGAAGAAAAAGGAGGAAGGGAAAAAAAGAAAAGGCATTAGAGAAGCAGAAAAACAAAAATAAAAGCAATAAAATATAAGCATAGGCCTTAGGCCCAAATAACCAACATAAATCAATCCTAACTGATGAACGAAGGTATGGGGAATAACCCCTGCCAGAGACAACTTCCGGCAAATTAAGTGCAAGGGTACCATCCTCGTCGGAGGATAGGTAGTCTCGCAGTTGGGTGGCAAGCATGACCACCCCGACCCAAATATGAATACACTCTATACAAGCAGGCTATTAGAGGTCATATCGGGAATGACATAAACCAATCAATACAGTTTAACATAACAGGCTACCTATAGTAACATGTGTCCCCAAGGCCAGTGACGCCGGGGCCGGAAGGGTCCCCATCGGTCGTTCCGGCCCCCGAGCCACAGCCCAACAGGGGAACCACATTGCGGTCTGACTAGGGTCCCCATACTGCAAAATAGCAAAGTTCCTTCGACCAAGTTGGGGCCAGTCGGGGTTGTAAAATAGTCGGCTGATAGCCATTCCAAAAAACCAGGAACTCAAGTAACTTTGTAACCCGTGAACGGTAACGATGGCCCCATCAGGCCCATAGTCCACCATGAGCCCGGGCCATATCTGTGCAACCAAGCACTAACAGTTCCCAAAAAGGGATAGAAAAGAGCAATAATACTCAGGTATTCCGGCAAGCATTTCTGGCCTGTGAGCGTGTGCGATCCTGCCACATCGGGGAGAGGGGACGACGATCCGGGTGAGGGGGAGACGAAGTTGGAAAGTCCTGCGCAATGATGCCGAGACCAAGCAGCAGGTCTTCCCCTGCTTGGAACGTGGAAAAGGAGTGGGACTTTCCGTTGTAGGTGAATGATAACTTAAAAGGGAACGCCCATCGATACTTAATCTGTTTGGCTATGAGTTGCTGGAGTAATGGTCGTAGGTTTCTGCGTTTCTGGACCGTTGATGGCGCCAAATCTGTGAAAAGCTGTATTGGTGCTCCAAATAGCGACAGGTCCGGCGTGTTGCGGGCCGCAAGCATCATCTTTTCCTTAATGCGGTAGTGATGTGGCTTAACGATAATGTCACGTGGTAGGCCGTCGGCCCTTGGGGCTGTCAGTGCTCGGTGAACGCGATCCACTTCCATTTGGTGGGTAGCGATGTCAGGGATAAGGGTTTTCATCAGGTCCTTTATAGCCCCTTCTAGATCAGTGTGAGTTTCAGGGAGGCCACGCACGCGGACATTGTATCTACGTGAACGATTCTCCAAATCTTCGATTTTTGTGAACGCCTCTTCCAATCTATCCTGAAGATCTGTCACCATGGCTGAGTTCTGATTGACCCTTTTGATGGTACCGTCTACTTTGGTTTCAATTAGCTCAAAACGCTCTCCCAAGCTGTGGATATCTTTTTTAAGGTCTGTGGTAATTAATGTGCAGGCCTTAGAGAGCTCCTGCTGCAGCATGGTGGAGAATCTGCCCAACAGTACAGCATCAGGGGAATAATGCGATAGCTGGGGAAGTGGCATATCCTGGCTGGATTGGCTGATGAGGACTTCTGTTAGATCAGCCATGTTCCTATCCATGAAGGAGGCATGGGAGGCAGGGGAGTTAATAGAGTCATGTCCGTCACATGTTTAGGACTGGGGATGGGAGATGTGAAAGTGACTCACCCCGCTGTCCGGTCTCCACCTCTCCTGAGGATTGAGAGGAGAATGGATCCCTGGATGGCTCCGGATTTTGCTGCTTGTCTCCTCTCTGTGCAGCGCCATCAAATCTGGCTGCTGCAGTGCTGCCCCGTGTGTCTGGCTTGCCGGACGCCATCTTGGATCGCGGCCGTGCTGTAGGGGAAGGTCCCGCTCTCCTCTGGGCTATGTTTGGCTTGTGGTGCCCTTTCCGCGGCTGTCCCTGAGCTCTCCGGTTCATTACCGCCTCGGGGCTCGTGTGGGATCGGTCCTGGCTCTCGGACCTCGCTGCCTGCGCTATTATTAGCTCCGGTGGGTCGGGGTGCCGGGAGCTCGGTCAGCGCACGTCCGTCTCCGAGTCCCCGCGCATGCGCACTCCCCTTTTCAGTTTAAATAACTATGCATGACCTTTATGTTCCCCAGACTGTCTGTCTGCTAATTTACAATACCCACAATTACAGAGTTAATTATCACTCTTCACAATGAAAGGATCTCTAGCAGCTAGCCGGGACTCTCATTTACATTACACAGGCAGCCAGGTGGCACATCAGCATCTCTCAATTAACTTGTTGAGTTCAGAATCAAACAACCAGTACATATTGTGGATTAATATTACTATCCCAATTTAGGTAGTCCAAGATATATTTCCCCAGTCACCCTATGCCCAAAGTGACCCCTGTCACACAGCGGAACTGAGGAGGAGGAAGAAAACATTAGGGGAGACTACCTTGCATGCCCCAGCACAGGGGAAAGCGTGATTTGACCTAGTAACAGAGGTCAAAAGGAGAAGTGAGCACATAGGTTGAGAGGTGAGGGGAGGCACTTTTACTACAGATTAATATTTGTGGACTTACTTTTTGTATTATACTTTCTGTGTTTTTTTAATTTAAAGAACAATTTGTTGAGTTGCATCAGGATTTTTGTGATTCACTTTTTATTTGTATTATTTACCACTGGGTAGTATGATCACTTTATAAGTTATGATATAAGGACTTTGAGGAATATTTCAGCCACATTGATTATGTTTGAACTGTATCAGGCTTTTGTCAATGTTATGTAATTCACTTTTTTATTTGGAATTTTTAATATAATTATATTTAAGGAAATTGAGGACTATTCCAGTCACGTTGATTACACATGTTGATTTGTTATCATGAACACATTGATTTGTTATCATGAACACACACGCATTATTAAGGGGATAGGTGCAACAACATACACTTTTACTTACTGATTTACATTGTGGGAATACAATTAGGTTGTGTGCAGCCACCCATTACAAGATATATCTCATACTGTACATACCACCTACTAGGTAGCGTGGGATATTCCATTCATTTTTTTATTTTTTTTTTGCTTTATTTTCACCTGGTGATTTGGCCAGTAACACACCAGCTGTCTTAGCATGTCTCCACTCTGTATGAAGGAGCAACAGAGACACCTTTCGACAGCAGCATTGTCAGTCTGGGGAAAAGGTTGTGTTATTACGCTAGCAGATCTAGATGGACCTGATTAATAGATTAAAGCTGAACTCTAGCTAACACTTTTAAAGCAGATAGTGCAAGAGTATTTTTCTCCATTTGGTATCAAGGTTTTACATAAATTATTTAAAGCTGACTTTTGTAAGCAGCCCTGTTAGTGTTAAATGGTTTGTCACAACACTCTAAAGCTAAGTGTATACTGATCGAGATTTGGCTGGTTCAGCAGGGACTGGCCAGATTTATATCAGTGCGTGGCTGTTCCCACTTGATAGCAGGCAGGGAGCACATTGGAATCTGGAAGCCTCCTTTAACAGTAAGGGGGCACCCAGGTACCACCCCCATTTGAGTAAAAAAGGGGTTTTAAAAAAAAAAGTTCCCACAATGTACATCAATCGTCGACCATGTCATATACCTGGTACTTGCTGACCCCGCCCAAAAAAAACTTTCGACCTCCAAAGCAGGGGAGGGCTGGGCCGGTGGGCAGAGATGCAATTGCCCCCTGGGCTGCTCTCATATGCTCTACAAAGGCCGCTGTGTCGCCAACTCAGAACCGCACATGCGCAGTTTTTGAGCTGGCCGAGTGCGGCATCTCCATCCAGTACTGTGAGCCAGCGATGTCTCAGGGCCGACAGTCTGTGTTACACAGCCCTAACCAGCCCCTCCCTCCTCCACACGATTGGCTGGCAGAGGCTGGACCTGTTCTCTCTTTCCCCACCCACACTCCGGGCAACCCGTGTGCTGTCTTGAAGAGGAATGTATGGGCGAGAAAGTTAAATCTGAGCAGTCGGCTCGAATACAGTGAGTCTCCTGGGAGGCTGGGACCGTCCAAGTAGGTGAGTTCCTCCTCCCTCCCCCTCTCTGCAGCTAAAGAGTTTTTTTTTTCCTAGCAGCCTGTGACACTACCTTGCCCTCCTAGGTGTTTGTAGCGCTACCCCCAGTTAAGAGAGCTGCTGGTTTTGTTTTGGGCCCTGTAGTGCACCGCTGTCAACCCCTGGCAATCGGCTCCAACCTCCCGTGGCACAGCTAGTAAGGGGAGATAGGACCGCGTGACCGCAACTCTATGTGACGCAGTCCTATGGCAAACACACACAGTGATATACTTTAAACTTCTATTAAAGTAAGTGAAACTGACACCAATGTACTTGACCCAGATATTTTACTGAGGCTAATGGGCAAGTAATAAACAACAGTATAACAAGTTGCAGATCCCTGCAATAAACAGTAATAAAGATAAACAGAGTAATCAGAATAATAAAGTATAGCTATGCAACTCTAGCGCTGCCCTTTTACAGCTACTTCCCCTCATGGGTAGACTAACACCCAGCAATGTCTACCTATGCAGTCAAGCCTGACTGATCTAAATGGAAGTTCAGTGAAACAATATTCGCTAGCAATCTTTCGGTGGTGCACTTGAAGAACAACTTTGTAATCCCAACGAATAGTAAAGATAAAGTATCTGTCTTTAAACAGCTCTCACCACCCGGACAAGTCCAAGTCCGTTTCCTCCATCGATTCGTCTAGGAACAGGAATCCACCGACATCCAAGTCTTCAATCCTTCTGGTGTACTGCAGCAAGGAGGAGAAGATGTCTCTAAGGCTCTGCTAGGCTGGCAGAGGGCTCTTTGGAAAAGAGCACAAGGCCCAGGCTTCATGCCTTGTGCATACAGCAGTTCAGCACAGAGATCCTCTTGCTAGGAGAGGGGGTGTCCAAAAGAGACAGAACAAACTCCACCTCCCCTTTATAAAGTCTGCCCCAGCAGTCTCTGTTCCGGAGCAATGCACCCTGGGTGCTGCAAGATGTACTGGGAGATGTAGTCTCTCTTTATTAAAGGGGAATACCCCGCTACATGTTGATGTGGGCTCATACTGGCATGCTGCGGTTTGTCTGCAGTGCTGGTGTACTGGCAGTCTTCCTGCATGTTGCCCCTGGTCCCATAGAGGTTGCACATTTTTACTGCATGTTCTGAAAGTGCACAAAACGTCCTGAATGCTGTATCTTTGGTGCACTTCCAGAAAATGCAGCAAAAATGTGCAACCTTAAAGAAGTCCGAGGGACTATGGCTATGGAAAACTGCCAGTACACAACTGTGAGCCCAAAGGCTTGTATTCACTTGCAGTAGGCACTGCTACTCCACTGAAAAGTGACAGGCAGAGGAGGTTTCCTCCCTGCTGGTTTTAACCCCCTAAATGCCAATCCCTCCAAGTAATGGCACGGTTCACTTTGAACTCCACCTTGTTTCCATTACTCTCAGTAGGTATTAGATGCGCTCTCACCTTATTGTTTGCACATCTAATACCTAAAGAGTTCTGGAAATAAGGTGGAGTCCAAAGTAAATTTCTACACCTAAGTGGAGCACCCCTTTTAGAAGATTTGAGGATATTATTAAACCCAGAGACTGGTGAACTTAAGCCACCATAGACAGATTTAATTTTCTGCTGAACCAGCAGAATTTCGATCTATCTATGTGCAGACTGGTTGTACAGAATTCAATCAATCAACTGACTTCAGTACAGCCAGCGTGTCTTTCTTCTTTTTTTGGGGGGCGATCACTGCTGGCTGCTATAGCAGCCAGCAGCGATCACTGTATTCTGATGGCTGGAAAACTTTCACCCCCACAGAGAGTGACCGCTTCACACTGCCCCCACAGAGAGTGACCGCTTCGCACTGCCCCCATAGAGAGTGACCGCTTCGCACTGCCCCCACAGAGAGTGACCGCTTCGCACTGCCCCCACAGAGAGTGACCGCTTTGCACTGCCCCCACAGAGAGTGACCGCTTTGCACTGCCCCCACAGAGAGTGACCGATTCGCACTGCCCCCACAGAGAGTGACCCCTTTGTACTGCGGGCAATGTGGAGCAGTCTCTCTCTCTGTGCAGGCAGTATCAAGTGGTCTCTCTGTGCAGGCAGTGTCAAATGGTCTCTCTCTCTGTGCAGGCAGTGTCAAGCAGTCTCTCTCTCTGTGCAGGCAGTGTCAAGCAGTTCCTCTCTCTCTCTGTGCAGACAGTGTCAAATGGTCTCTTTCTGTACAGGCAGCGTCAAGTGGTCTCTCTCTCTCTCTGTGCAGGCAGTGTCAAATGGTCTCTCTCTCTTTCTCTGTGCAGGCAGAGTCAAGCCGTCTCTCTCTCTGTGCAGGCAGTCAAATGGTCTCTCTCTCTGTACAGGCAGTGTCAAGCGGTCTCTCTCTGTGCAGGCAGTTTGAAATTCTCTCTCTCTCTCTCTGTGCAGACAGTGTCAAGCGGTCTCTCTCTCTGTGCAGGCAGTGTCAAGCGGTCTCTCTCTCTGTGCAGGCAGTGTCAAACGGTCTCTCTCTCTGTGCAGGCAGTGTCAAATGGTCTCTCTCTCTGTGCAGGCAGTGTTAAGTGGTCTCTCTCTGTGCAGGGAGATTCAAATGGTCTCTCTCTCTCTGTGCAGGCAGTGTCAAGCAGTCTCTCTCTCTCTCTCTCTGTGCAGGCAGTGTCAAGCGGTCTCTCTCTCTCTGTGCAGGCAGTGTCAAGCGGTCTCTCTCTGTGCAGGCAATGTCAAGCAGTCTCTCTGTGCAGGCAGTGTCAAATGGCCTCTCTCTCTGTGCAGGCAGTGTCAAGCAGGCTCTTTCTCTGTTCAGGCAGTGTCAAATGGTCTCTCTCTCTCTGTGCAGGCAGTGCCAAGTGGCCTCTCTCTGTGCAGGCAGTGTCAAGCGGTCTCTCTCTCTCTCTCTCTGTGCAGGCAGTGTCAAATGATGTCTCTCTCTCTCTCTCTGTGCAGGCAGTGTCAAGCGGTCTCTCTCTCTCTCTCTGTGCAGGCAGTGCCAAGTGGCCTCTCTCTCTCTGTGCAGGCAGTGTCAAATGGTCTCTCTCAGGAAATATGGAGCAGTCTCCCCCCTCTCTCTCTCTCTCCCTGTGTGCAGGGAATGTGGTGTAAATGGATTGATCCGGTGGTTCAATGGGCCACTTGACTGGATTTGCCCCCAGGCCTAAGGCTGCCATCCCTCCCCTGCTCCAACGCATGTCTGTTTCTGTCACTTTACTCCTGACGAATTACAGGTCCACACAGAACATTGACATAGAGCTAACAATTTGTCTAAAAAAAGTCAGGAACTACTTAGCAATCAGGAACAGTTGAAACAATGAACATGTTGGTCAGGAGGATTATGTAATTACAATATAACATACAGAGTGCAGGAGTCAGGAGTTTGTAATGTATAGTGTATGGTAGTCAGAGGTATGTCATGTACAGCTCAGAATTCAGTGGTCAGGGTATATAATGTGCAGTCCAGAATACAGAGTTCAGTGGCAATATGTATGTAATGCAACAGTTAAAAGAGAAGTATGGGTTTTTCTGTTGTTTTTTTAAATTCATACTTACCTCGGTGGATCGAACATCAGACCGATGCTGCAGCTGTCCCCCGACATCTCTGCGCTGAGAATTGAGCCACCCAACACCGCCAATGGCTCGGTTCTTACTCCTCCCCGAGTGGAGAGATGCTGCCTCTCACTCAGCATCTCTCCTGCTCTGCTCCTCCACTCTCATTGGAGCGATGGGCTGTGGAGGGGCGGGGACTAGCTGTCTCAGCGGATCGATGAGACTACCAAAAATCAAGGCAGCTGGTGGATCCAGACTTGGGAAGTCGGAATGACCCGCTACCTCGACTGATTGCAGTGACGTCAGCGGAGAGCAGATTTCAGACCGCTGTCCGCTGAAAACAGATCACAGGAGTGCAAAGGGAGCCCCGATCCTCCTCTTCTCGGGTCCCCCACTTGTGCTCTGGGCTTCTCCCCTCTGCCAAGTGCCCCCATAGCAAGCCTCTTACTATGGGTACACTTACGCGTCCTCACTCCTGACCTGCCTCTGTGTGTCTATGGGCATAGCTCAGTCCTGCCCCCTGCTCCCTCCTCTCTGGCTGTGATTGACAGCAGCTGAAGCTGCTGCTTTGTCTCAGCCAATGAAGAGGCAGAGACCCGGGAGAGCTCCGGTGCACATTGCTGGATCGCAATTGGGCTTGAGTAAGTATTGGGGGGGTATCTGGGGGGAGATTGCATGCAGAAGTTTTTTTACCTTCATGCAGAGAGACCACTTTAAGTCACATGATGTGTGCTGGAGGGAGAAATAGTCAACTCCTCCCTTTCAACAGAGATCACATGACTAAATGCCTAGGCTTTTTGTAATGTGATAAACACTGTTGAGCGCCTGCTGCAGCATTTTCTCCAATAATATTATGTTTTAGCTCTTCTATTACACCTTACTTAGCTACTGTACAAAAACTGTTAATACAGTTTTGTGTTAACATTTGAGAGTCAGTTTTAACTGCACATTTTTACTCAAAATATTTAGTAAAATTTAATAAAAGTGATGCAGAGTTAATAAAGCAAATTCTTATTCTGCCCCCACCCCCTATCCCCAAAATGTGTTCCTGAAGCAATAAAAATATCTCAACTACGTCAGCTGAAAAAGGAAAGTGCCAAGGCAAAGAAAATTCCTGAAGAAAGTCTAATATTGTATATCATTCAAGTGCAAATGTTAACTAGTAAGCAGAAACTGAACTTGATGGCAGATTGATAGGTTTTGGCTCATCCGGGCTGACCATATGATTATTTTCATGTCTGCTATGAAGTCGCTGCTCAAAAACGGTTGATTTTGCGTAAAGAGAACTTTTTCTTTTAAAAGTCAACATGTATTTAAATGATTTAGAGGGAGTCTGGACTTTTTTTTCTGATATAAGTTCTCCATATTAGATTCTTGTAAAATAACATTGTTACGCAAATATAGAAAATATGATAAAGGAAGGTCAAGATTAGATTATTAACTTGAAAAAATTACCAAATAAATGTTGTGTCCCTACCAACCAAGTGCCTTGAAACTTTTTTGCCTTTAACCCAGCAATACAAAGAAATGTGCCACACATATGCTTTGTCTGCTAAATGTGCACCTGTGGCCAGGCTATGGGCATTTAAGTATCAACACATTCAAGACAAGCTGTAAATTAGTTTCAACACAAGCCATCACTGGTCTATGTAGCTGCCGACACTGTGGAGTAATTCCTCCTCAAATTGCAAGCAGAAAACTGAAATTGTCTAAGTCCTTCGATCAGTGGCTTAGTTTCCCCTGCTCCCCCATCCAATTAGTAATCCAGCAGCTTAGCTCCCCTGATCCCCCCTCCCAGCAGTAACTCAGCAGCTTGGCCCTGAGCCCCCCTCTCTTCTAATCTATAATGCAGATACAGAGTAGGTGCTCTGCATACCTCCCAAGTTTTTGAGGTGGGAAGGAGTGACACCAATTAGCAAGAGTATGTAGGCACAGGACACACTCCCTGCCCCACCCACTTTAGGAAGGATTAAATATATACAGTCATGCTAGAAATTGTTGGCACCACAGAATTTTTTCCAGAAAATCAAGTATTTCTCACAGAAAAGTATTGCAGTAACACATGTTTTGCTATACACATGTTTATTCCCTTTGTGTGTATTGGAACAAATCAAAAAAAGGGAGGAAAAAAAGCAAATTGGACATAATGTCACACAAAACTTCAAAAATGGGCTGCTCAAAATTCTTGGCACCCTTAACTTAATATTTAGTTGCACACCCTTTGGAAAAAATAACTGAAATCAGTCGCTTCCTATAACCATCAATAAGCTTCTTACACCTCTCACCCGGAATTTTGGACCACTCTTCCTTTGCAAACTGCTCCAGGTCTCTCTTATTGGAAGGGCGCCTTTTCCCAACAGCAATTTTAAGATCTCTCCACAGGTGTTCAATGGGATTTAGATCTGGACTCATTGCTGGCCACTTTAGAACTCTCCATCGCTTTGTTGCCATCCATTTCTGGGTGCTTTTTGACATATGTTTGGGGTCATTTTCCTGCTGGAAGACCCAAGATCTCAGACGCAAACCCAGCTTTCTGACACTGGGCTCTACAGTGCGACCCAAAATCCTTTATTAATCCTCAGATTTCATGATGCCTTGCACACATTCAAGACACCCAGTGCCAGAGTCAGCAAAACAACCACAAAACTTCAATGAACCTCCACCATATTTCACTGTAGGTACTGTGTTCTTTTCTTTGTAGGCCTCATTCCGTTTTTGGTAAACAGTAGAATGATGTGCTTTACCAAAAAGCTCTATCTTGGTCTCATCTGTCCACAAGACGTTTTCCCAGAAGGATTTTGGTTTACTCAAGTACATTTTGGCAAACTGTAGTCTTGCTTTTTTATGTCTCTGTGTCAGTAGTGGGGTCCTCCTGGGTATCCTGCCATAGCCTTTTATTTCATTTAAATGTCAACGGATAGTTTGCGCTGACACTGATGTTCCCTGAGCCTGCAGGACAGCTTGAACTTCTTTGGAACTTGTTTGGGGCTGCTTATCCACCATCCGGACTATCCTGCGTTGCAACCTTTCATCAATTTTTTCTCTTCCGTCCACGCCCAGAGAGATTAGCTACAGTGCCATGGGTTGCAAACTTCTTGATAATGTTGCGCACTGTGGACAAAGGCAAATCTAGATCTCTGGAGATGGACTTGTAACCTTGAGATTGTTGATATTTTTCACAATTTTGGTTCTCAAGTCCTCAGACCGTTCTCTTTTTCTCTTTCTGTTGTCCATGCTTAGTGTGGCACACACAGACACACAATGCAAAGACTAAGTGAACTTCTCTCCTTTTTATCTGCTTTCAGGTGTGATTTTTATATTGCCCACACCTGTTACTTGCCCCAGGTGAGTTTAAAGGAGCATCACATGCTTGAAACAATCTTATTTATCCACAATTTTGAAAGGGTGCCAAGAATTTTGACCAGCCCATTTTTGGAGTTTTGTGTGACATTATGTCCAATTTGCTTTTTTTCCTCCCTTTTTTTGATTTGTTCCAATACACACAAAGGGAATAAGCATGTGTATAGCAAAACATGTGTTACTGCAATACTTTTCTGCGAGAAATACTTGATTTTCTGGAAACATTTCTGGGGTGCCAACAATTTCGAGCATGACTGTATATATATATATATATTTATATATATATTAGTTAAGCCCAAAAGTGCTTTTTTTACCACTACTATTCTTTTATACTGGATTTTGAAAGTTACAAATGCAACAATTTAGAAATTAAATGAAAGGTTTAGCACTGGGAAACACTTTTTGAAAGATATGAAGTGCATTTTATATACAACTATATAGATCAGACCAAAATGAGAGATAGATGAGGAGGAAAGAGGGACAGAGGGACTTTTCTCCAAATCAGGGACAGTCCCTCAATATCAGGGACAGTTGGGAGATATGGCTTTGTGAGGGAGAAGCAAGGTGATCTGGGCTACTGAGAGTACAACTTGAAGCTTTTTAGTCCTTTTCTATCATGATTTTTATAAATGAATTGCTCCACAGTGTCTGCAGCTCCAGAGGTCAGTGAGACCTCGAGTCGTCTTAAAGTTAGCTTACTCCTGTTAAGAATGTGGAACTATTTGCATGTCCATAGCCATTCTAAGCCACAGTTTCACTTTAAGGCCCAACATTTTTGCAGACTATAATAGAACTAGAATAATTTTATTTTTCATTAGTTTTTTACAAGGTAAAACATGAACAACATAAGACTACCATTCCATAACTGATACCTTCAGGTGACACAGATATCAAATCCTTTATGCCTGGTTCACACCTCTGCAGCTGCAGTTTGTAGTCCGGAGTCCAGTCCAGTGCATTTCTGTTCACCAGTTCAGGTGCAATTCAGGTGCAAATTTGTACCTTATTTTGCACCTGAACCGGACCCAAAAACGCACAGGACCCTTTTCAAAACTGCACTGCAGCTGCCCCGGACATGTGTGAACTGGCTCCATTGAAAGCCAGTAACATTCACGGATGCCGTTAAAAACGTATCCAATTTGCATATATGTGAACCCAGCCTTAATCCTTTAGAAGCAAAATAAAGGGTTTTGCAAACCATACCATTAAGACATTTTACAGAACATCACAAAAACAGTATGAAAGATTACATTATTTTGTTGCACTATTTTTTTCCAAGTTCACTTTTTAAGTCCCCATTCCTTTTGGGTGTCCTTAGGTGTCACACTTATTTTATTTTTATTTTTTTTGAGCTTTGGACTATATCATATACAGTATACTTTTTATTTTTTTGAGCTTTGAACTATATACATATACAGTATATATATATTTTTTTTTTCAAGTCCTCATTCTCATTGGGTGTCATTAGGTGTCAAGCTTATGCATATGGCAGCCAATTTTCTTTTTAGCTTTGAACTTTTTTTCTATATATATATATATATATATATATACATTCTTTATATAATTACAAGCAGGAGAACAGACACATAATTACAATTTGAATGGCCCATTCGCATCAAGTTACATACAGTTAGGTACATATAGGCCTCATACAGTTACATATGTTATCATAAGATAAGTGGTACATGGAGGAATCTACATTATACATTTCAACATCCATCCTCTAAGTATATGTGTGTTTCTTTGAGGGTCTGATGGCACGGGTTATCTGCTTTAACCACTTCAGCCCGAAAGATTTGGCTGTCCAATGACCGGGCCATTTTTTGCGATTCGGCACTGTGTTGATTTACCTGACAATTGCGCGGTCGTGCAACGCTGTACCCAAACAAAATTGACGTCCTTTTTTTCCCACAAATAAAGCTTTCTTTTGGGGGTATTTGATCATCTCTGCGGTTTTTGTTTTTTGCGCTATAGACAAAAAAAAAGCGACAATTTAAAAAAAACACAATATTTTTTACTTTTTGCTATAATAAATATCCCCCCCCCTTTTTTTTTTAAGCTATTAGGAACTCACGATCTGCATTTCCTTAGCTCACAGAGCAGGAATGTGTGTGTTTACACACACGTCCCTGTTCTGCCTCTCGTGCCCGGAGATCGCTTGCAGCCGGCGGTCATCACGACCGCCGGTCACGAGCATTGGCACTACGGGATGCAGCGCGTGCCTGCTAATACCGCTTAAAGCGATCGACGTACAGCTACAACGGTTCGCCCAGC
This sequence comes from Rana muscosa, assembly GCA_029206835.1. Classification (NCBI taxonomy): domain Eukaryota; kingdom Metazoa; phylum Chordata; class Amphibia; order Anura; family Ranidae; genus Rana; species Rana muscosa. The sequence goes on along the minus strand of CM055122.1, from coordinate 243,744,752 downwards.
GGAGCCAACCTGCCGCAGTATAACAGCGGTGGCTGGTCCACAAGCCGTTAAAGTCTGGAGGTAGCAAAACATTATTTTGCTAGGTAGCTTGGTCTACAGCAGTTACATCCATCTGGTTGCCACAACCGTTTTTTTTAACTGTGCTTTTGTGCCTTCTTGGGCACACATAAATATGCCTTTTGCTTAGCACATTTGGGGTGCAATTAACAGTAAATGACACCACAAGGGTGACGCATGTTTGTTGACTGTTTCCTGAACATACGCAAAATCATGGGATTTATGTAACAGCAGTGTGAACACTTAAGTCTATTTCATGCAAAGCATGTTTTCGGACTTTATTTTTTTTTTACTTTTGCATGAGGAAAATAATCCTACTTCTAAATGGTAAGTGGCATTTGTTTATAAAAATAAAAAAATTAAAAAAGCAAGTAAATTCAATTTATGTGTCAAGTTTGTTCAGATGTTTCTGCATCAGTACATGTGGCATGAAAACCTTTTCTCCGTTACGGAAACATCGTAAAAATGTTTTCTTTCCTCTCTCTCTCTCTCTCTCTCTTTCACAAATCTCATATGTTTGCAATTTAAAACTATGAAATTATACCTTCTCACTCGAGTTCCCACAATGAAAGGGGCATGGCCATTGTAAGAAAAAAAAAAAAAGAGAGAGAGAGATAATTGTACTGGAATTAAAGGACGCCAAACCCATCCTTGACAGGAAACTCGCAGAAGATGTGGTGTCCAATTGGGCAGCAGTGACCAAGCCAAACCGCAGAGACTCTATGCTTTAATCAGTCCCATTGCTGTGAAGATCTGGGGAAGCGCAGTCAGCAGGAGCCCCTGCCAAGGCCTCAGCCTCAAGTCCAATCACCGAAGCCTAAACTCAGCTGAAAATTGTACAGTGCACATGAGAGGTGGTAACATGTCTCCCTCTGTGGTAACATGCGGATATTATTATGCAGTCAGCGAGCGATAACAATAAACCCCTCTGTGGACCATTACACGTCTTTCTGTTTACAGGAATGCTATTGAGTTCAGGCTGTAGTTGTACACTGTATTTATCCACATTTAGCTACTCGATTTCGCAGACATGTGTCTCCATGCAGAGCATTCTGGGATTGTTTCTAGTATAGCACAGCGTCCTGTTTGAAAGTGATTGAAGCTTTTTTTGTTTTACGTTTTGAACGCCAGTTATGGCAATAAGGAAAGTCAAACAGTGAGCCGTGACAGTGTATGTAAACCCAACATCTATTTTGCAGTATGTTTGGAAATGGCATCCTGTCTCAGTATATACAGGTTGTTTTTTTAACCACCTTATGTCTGGCCATCGTAACTAAAAGGCACAGAGCCAAATGGAGCGGCTCTGCACAATGTGATCACTGTTGTGTCCAATTACAGCGATCACCAATGTAAACAATGTAGTGCTGTTTACATTGGTGACCCCTTCCCTTCCTCTCACAATGAAGGGAAGGAGGAAGATTTAAAGGGGTTGTAAAGGTTCAGATTTTTTTAAATAAAAATAACAAACATGTTATAATTACCTGCTCTGTGCAAGGGTTTGGCACAGAGCCGGCCCGATCCTCCTACTTTGGAGTACTGATGCTGCATCCATCGACACAGACAGCGGGAAGCGGTACCGCCCCCCGCTCTCGTGTCACTGGATTTGATTGACAGCAGCAGGAGCCAATGGCTCCTGCTGCTATCAATCTGTCCAATGAGAGGAGAACCAGCTGGGCTCGTGCATGGCTCTGTATCGGATAGGCTCAGGAAAGAAAATAGGGGGGTCTGGGGGGGGCACTGCAGCAAAGAAGGTTTTTCACCTTAATGCATAGAATGCATTAAGGTGAAAAACTTTTGCTACGTTTCCACTGAGCGGAACGGTTTGGGTCGGTACGGTTTGGAACGGTTAGAATGGTCCGGTCTATTCTCGTGAGCGTTTCCACTGCAAGTCGGACCGCCAGGGGCCATACAGATTTTAGAAAAAATGCCTTGCGTGATGTCACAATAGTGCGACGAGAAACGTGACGCAGCGTCAGTCAGCGCCAGCTACACAACAAAAACAATAATGGAGGTTATCCAGCAGCTTGTGTTTTTTCTACTGGCCTTTTGGTTCTTTGTAGTCCAAATACATGCCGCACTGTATGAGAGAAGGTTGCGAGCGGCAATGAGAAAAACAGCATTCAAGAAAATAAATTTGCTAGCTTGGATGTTTAGCCGGGAGGAGAAGTACACCTTTGTGCGGCAAAGACAAAGACGGCAGCGCTATAGGGTAAGCACAACTGACCGACTTAACTCAGACCTACCTGACATACACACTACCTACCTTAAATACACACACACACTGACCCACCTACCTGACATGCAAACACACACTGACCCACCTACCTGACTTACACATACACACACTGACCCACCTACCTGACTTACACATACACACTGACCCACCTACCTGACATGCAAACACACACTGACCCACCTACCTGACTTACACATACACACACTGACCCACCTACCTGACTTACACATACACACTGACCCACATACCTGACATGCAAACACACACTGACCCACCTACCTGACTTACACATACACACACTGACCCACCTACCTGACTTACACATACACACTGACCCACCTACCTGACATGCAAACACACACTGACCCACCTACCTGACTTACACATACACACACTGACCCACCTACCTACTGACCCACCTACCTGACATGCACACACACACAATGACCCACCAGACACATATGTTATATATGTATAATGTTTTTTTTTGTGATATGTTACCATCTGTGTTTTTTTTTTTTAGATGCTTCTGCTTTTGGCAAATCAGCGCCGCCGACCAGTCATTTGGGCTTTCCCCCGTGCCAATGAGTGGTGGGATGTGACCGTCCCGGGATTCACCCACACACAGTGGGTGCAGAATTTTAGAATGTCTGAGGAAACCTTCTCATACCTTTGTACCAAGCTACGTCCAGCGATGGAGAAGCAAAGCACCAACTTCAAAGCCAGTTTGCCAGTGAGGAAAAGAGTTGCCATTGCACTGTGGAAGCTGGCTACCAACAGTGAATATAGAAGTATTGGTCATCTTTTCGGTGTCAGTAAATCTTCAGTGTGCCGGTGTGTGCAGGACTTCTGTAAGGCTGTCTGCACATTGCTAGCTCCTGAAATTGTGCATTTTCCGGACAGGGAAAAGCTTAAAGACATGGCTGAGTACTTTGAGAACAGGTGGGGCCTTCCACAGTGTGTTGGTGCTATTGATGGCTCACACATACCAATAATAGCACCACAAGAATACCACACTGACTATTTCAACCGGAAAGGCTGGCATTCTATCATCCTCCAGGGAGTAGTGGATGGCAAGGGACTATTCTGGAATGTGAATGTAGGAAAGCCTGGGAGTTTGCATGATGCTCGTGTTCTACGATTGTCCACATTTTGGGACTGGGTTGGCCAGGGAGGACTGTACCCTGGTTCCACTAAGAACATTTGTGGGGTCAATGTTGGGTATTATGTTCTTGGGGACTCTGCCTACCCTTTACAAATTTGGCTCCTGAAACCATTTCCTGACAATGGCCGCCTGACAACAGAACAGCAAACCTACAACAAAAAAACATCCAGGGCACGTGTCGTAGTGGAAAATGCTTTTGGAAGACTGAAGGGTAGATGGAGGTGTCTTATGAAGAGGAATGACAGTGACATTAAACTTGCCAAATCCATGGTGCTTACCTGCTGTGCTCTTCACAATCTTTGTGAAAGTCATGGAGAAGACTTTGACCAGGATTGGAATACATCTTCAGAAGAGCCAGTACCAGTAATAGCATCCCATGATATGGAAGAAGAGTGCAGTGAAATACGCCAGGCTCTGATGCTGCACCTCAATGTTTAAATTTTTACCATGATTTATTAAAAATTTTAATACCTTTTTGCTATATTGTTAATAATGTTTTATAATAAAAAATACATACTCAAAAAATTCGCTCATGGTTTTTATTTCACAAAAAACTCATCGTTCCATATATTCTGTTAAAGAAAACTAAGATTTTTTTTTTATAAAAAAAGAATAAAAAAATAAAGGGTACAGGTCCTTTGCTACATGAAAGGCACTACGGTCTGGGTGGTGACCTGGGTTCACGACTGGCTGAAAGGACTTGAACAAGCTGACCTAGGACACCGAGGAAGGCCTGGTTGAAGGTAGACAGCTGCTCCATCTGCTGACGGGCGATTTCTGCCTCCTGGCGCATAGCTTCCTGTGCATCCTGACGCAGTGCCTGAAACCGCCTTTCAGATTCATTCTCAATTCTTTCCAGCTGCCTTTCTTCTGCTGCCCTCATATCCTCCATGACTGTGCGCAGATCCAACTGCAAACGTCTCCTATGACCTATAATATACAAAATATCAAACTAGTGTTTTTGGTAACATCTGTCAAAACAATACTGTAACCCCCTTTCTCATCTGCCACACCAGACTACATCACATTTATCTACTGCCCCACAACTGTAACCCCTGCACATCTGCCCTACTGCTCTTCTGCCCCACTGCTGAACCCCCTTCTCACCTCTTACACCTCTGTACCCCCTGCACATCTGCCCCACTGCTGAACCCCCTTCTCACCTCTTAAACCTCTGTACCCCCTGCACATCTGCCCCACTGCTGAACCCCCTTCTCACCTCTTACACCTCTGTACCCCCTGCACATCTGCCCCACTGCTGAACCCCCTCCTCACCTCTTACACCTCTGTACCCACTGCTCTTCTACCCCACTGATTAGTTATTTTAAGAAAATGCACACATTTCACTATTATCATCATGTCTTACCATTGTGCCGGGGTGCATTGGGCGTACTCTGTGGTTGGGTACTCTGTAGGCTAATCTGTGGTTGGGTACTCTGTGGTTGGCTCGATGAGATACTACTGGTGCTGCTGAAAGACGTTGAAGGTCCATCATCTGACAAGTTTGACGCATCATTGGAGAGTCCATCAGCTGTTTCTGAAAAAAACATTTGGTTATATATATTTTTTTTACAGGTTAGCATAGCGAAATCCTATGGCATCAAAAAAAATTAAAACTTACCAAAGGGGTCTACCATGGATTCCAGAATTGCAGTTGCAGAGTCCAGACCACCCTCCCTGCCTTGGTTTGCCGGCCTATGTCCGTAAATGGCGTCCATGTCGTCGTACCACCTCCAAGTACTCCGACTGTTTCCACTACGGCTGTTGTCGTCCTTAATTTTTTTATATTGTCCTTTAAGCTTCTTAAGCTTTGCCCTGCACTGCCCCGATGTCCGTTCAAATCCCTCGGCTGCCATTCGTTGAGAAATATCTTTGTACACCTTTTCGTTTCTCACTGATCCATCAAGCTCACTCTGAATAACGCTATCCCCAATAATCCTTAGGAAAGTAGATAGTTCCTCAGATGACCAGACCCTGCTGTTGTTTGCAGGCATCCTTCTCCTTTATATTGAGGGCGACAAGGTGCTTGTTTGGCGCTTTGCTTTGACGTCAGCATTGACGATTTTCTGTCCACCAATCAGTGGAATGTATCGTGTGACGCCAGTAGCTCCGCCTTAACCGTACCGTTCCATTTTCTATGGCCCCACGTCTGAAGCAGGACCCTGAATGGTGCGGTACGGTTCGGTTTAATGGCACGCTTTCATAATGGAAACACCCAAAATAGCGTACCGTACCGAACCGTACCGAACCGATCTGCGCAGTGGAAACGAGGCATTTGAGACTTTACAATCACTTTAATGAATTAAACCATTAATTAAATTTGCAATCTATGGTGGATGAAGGGAGGTAAAGTAAACAATCACCTTGTAAAACAACCCATTCAGTTTAAAATAGAAATGATCAAGGCAAAACATTTTTGAAAACATATAAAAAAAACATTATAAATACATTTCCTTTTTTATAAGTGAACACAACCCCTCTGTTCTCAGCTGCAAACGTGCCGGGAGAAGGAGAATCAGTAGTACACTGAGCTTCCCAGTGAATGGCTGTGCAGCGGGGGCGAATCAGGAAAAGTCTGATGATTGGAGGAGAGCATACTTTGTTCCCAGCATAGCTAGAGAACTGCTCTAATGCTTAGTGTGGTCAGTTTTTAATAGAAAGTGAGCTGACTAGTAGGAACACTGGGGATTTCACATGAAGGAAGCAATATAAAGAGAACAGGATACTTTTTTCATACAAGTACATGGTACAGCAGTCACATATCAGGTATATGAAGTGTTGGTGTAACAACAAATGCTTTAACCCTTTTGCCGCCAGAGCTGTTTTTGCACACATATTTACCCTACGTTCACACTGTGCATTTTTTAGTGCGTTTTGCAGTTTGCAGAAACACACTACAGTCCATTTAACATGGTTTCCTATTGTACTAGTTCACATCTGTGCGTTTTGCAGGGTTTGCGTTTTTTGGAAAGGGTTGGGACTTTTTTTCCCACTGCAGTTTGCATTTTGCATGTAATAGACTTCAATGGAGCTGCACCAGAAACTCGATTTTTAGGTCATCAGCTCTCAGCGGGGTTCCCCGTTGAAAAAAAAATGCTGGCAAAAAATTTAGAAAAAAAAACAGCGTGGGGTTCCCCCCCAGGTCCATATCAGGCTCTTTGTGTCTAGTATGGATTCAGAGGGGACCCCCCATGCCAAAGTAAAAAAAAATTATGTGAATGTGTTTATCGGGTATATCATATCCCTACCACTTCACCAAAAAAACTGTGTAAAGTAAAAAAAAAACAAGAGCTCGTTTTTGACAATTCCTTTATTAGTTAAATAGCTCTGAGCCGTTGTCTCTCCCGGTGCCGTCGTCTTCTGGTGTCATCTTCTTCTTCTTCCTCCTCGCCGCCATCTTCTTCTTCCTCGCCACCACCGTCTTCTTCCTTGCCGTCAGTAACCCTCTAAAAACGTCTTGTCGTAAAGCTGTCTTCCTCCGTTGTAATGTTCCACACTGTCCGGCGCCTCTTATTTAGGCATGGGGCGTGGCCATCCAATGATGTCACCCAGGGAGCCTGCCCCTTGTGATGTCACATCACAATGGAGAAAGAGAGCTTCACGACAAGACCAGGTTTTTTTTCTTTTCTTGGGTAACCGGTGGCTCGGAAGAAGAAGACGGTGGCAAGGAGGAAGAAGAAGACGGCGGCGAGGAGGAAGAAGAAGACGACACTGGAAGATGACAGCACCGGGTAGAAGACTATGGCACCGGGAGAGACGGCGGCTCAGAGCTATTTTACTAATAAAGGAATGTGGCATGCTTGTATAAGGGTTTGGTATGGATCCATACTAGACCCAAGGGCCTGGTATGGACCTGGGGGGTACTCCACGCTGTTTTTTTTTTTTTTTTGTGAATTTGTTTGCCACCATTTTTATTTAGCTGTCAGTGGGGAACCCCTCTGACAGCTGATGACTCATCAGTTGTTAGGGACGCACCAGCCGGCTTTCCGGCCCCCTCCTTAGCAACCAGCTTTATACAGTGTGTTTTACAGTTCTTTTCAAGAGGAAAAAAAAAATGCACGAAAACTGCATGTAAAAATGCTGGTTTAAAAATGCAAAATGCACTGAAAAACTTGCCTGAAAAACGCATCAAGCGCAGCCGCATAGACAGACACCCTGCAAAATAAAATGGTGTAGCGTTAATTTTTTTCACATAATATTAGTGCAGTGGTTAATCAGAGCAAAATTTCAGTGAAAAATACACTAAAGTTATTTTTATGGCACACCAATAAAATAAATAAAGATAAAAGATAAGGTTGTGCCAAGCAAATAGATAGATTAGATACCCAACATGCCAAGCCATTTTAGGGGAAAGGGTGGAAATGTACTAGGGGTGCTTTGAAGCAATCGGCAAACCACTTCCATCTGACAGCTAATAGTGGGCTTGTCAGATTTATATACATTCCTGACTGCTGTAGAAGTCAGGAGTGCATGTAACCCCCAACAGCAAAAGTGCCACCGACCACCAATGTTGTGAATTTTTTGGCGGGTTTTGAAGTGTGTTGACCACCAGCGATGTGATTGGGGGGTTGTTAAAATGCCACTGACCATTAATGATTGTTGGATAGTTTTGGGTGGGGGTTTAAGTGTCACTGACCACCAATAATTGTTGGATAGTTTTGGGTGGGGGGTTTAAGTGTCATTGGCCACCAATTTGGGTCATTTGGGGCTGATGTAACATTTTTTGGGTTAATCCTTGGCATCTAACCATTGCACACAATGGGAACTTTCCCCATTAATATCGGAAAAGACTTGCACTTGGGTAACTTTTAAAAGCTAAAAGATACTTCATTTTTTTTAACCCCCTCAATAACAGCATGTTTTTTTACTTCTAAAAAATTGTGGCAAAAAATTAGATCACCTTCAGTTGTCCACTTTCAAAAAAAAACGTAATTTTGGTGGTGTCCGTACTGTTCTGGCATTTTTATATTTCATATGTTTTTTACTAGAAACGAATGCCCTGTACACACGATCGGATTTCCGATGGAATAAAATCCGATGGAATTTTCCGTCGGAATTCCGATGAAGCTGACTTCCATCAGTCTTGCATACACACCATCAGACAAAATTCCGACGGTCCAAAACGCCGTGACGTACAACACGTACGACGGCACTATAAATGGGAAGTTCAAATCCAATGGCGCCACCCTTTGGGCTGCTTTTGCTGATTTTGTGTTAACGCGTGTTAGTAAAAGTTTGGTGTTATCCGATTCGCGCTTTTCAGTCTGTGCTTTTCAGTTCGTTACAGCATGATGAATGTGCTATCTCCATTACGAACGCTAGTTTTACCAGAACTATGGAAAAAAGTCCGATGGGGCCCACACACGATTGTTTTTTCCGATGAAAAAACAATCGTGTGTACAGGGCATTAGGGATACACTCTTTTTTTCAAAATTTTCAACGTTGTTTGCTTTATGTAGTAAAAGTAAAAACAAAACAGGGATTACAAAAAAAAAATATGTCTCAAAAAATGATATAGTGTAAAATTTGTTTGGTGAATACCGCGCTGTCCACAAAAGAGCAGCTAGCATTAACTACGACAATAGCAAAAAAAAAAAACTGAAAAAATACAAAAAAGTGCAGCGCTTATATTGAAAATGGTCTTTGGTTTAGACCATATAATAACTAGTGTTTTGAACCCTTGCAAGCATAAAAATACATATCAAAAGGAGAATAATAAACATATATAATAGTCCACACTGTGAAAAGATGAAAAAAAAATGTATAATATGTATGAATGTGAAAAATTTGATGAATTACCATGAAAATATAGTCCAACTATGAAACTTGGTGAATACAATTGTTGAAATTGTAATCCAAACGAGTGAGTGTCAGTCTTCATATGTATAAACAGTGAAGATAGGACAATGGAAGAGACCACCACCAATAAGACTAAGGTTTACGGGAACGTATGGACTCAACAAGGCATATGCCAAATGAGTCTGCAGGGCTTTGTGGGGACACTACACGAATGGTGGAAAATGTCAGCGTTTAAGGATGGTATGCAACAAAAGTTAGTAGTCACAATTTCCTCCTGGGGACATACGGTAGACCACAAGACCACAACTCGGAGGTACAATCCGTAACAAAGGATTTAACAGGTTTACCATAAATAAAAAAAGAATTTCCACGTAGTGTAAATCCGCTTAACAGGAAAAATGTATTTAAGAAAAGGTAAAAAAATCACATTTGAGTAGATAAGACAAGCGCTTGTATAACGTGTTTAACGCAATGGCGGCAGTAGACCCGACCCACCGCATTTCATCTGAGAAGACATCATCTGGGATCAAAAATATATGTGACGTGTCTTACCTGCTCAAATAAATAATCCGTTCAGCCATTTCTGCCATCTATAAACCGTAATAAAAGCTGTGCACTTTAAATTTTCTAAAGCCGGGTACACACGGGCCGAATGTCATGAGACATCGTTCGACCTGTGTGTATGTCGGTCTATTCGACAGAACCTGGCCGTTTGGCTGGCTTCTGTCGGACGAGCATGCTAGAAAACTAGCAGCCGACCAACTCCCAATCAGCGCTCTCAGCCAGTGGCAGAGAGCGCTGATCGGAGTGTTCTCAGCGGGGGAGATTGCTGAACTAACTAGCTCTCAGCTCAGCAGGGGAGATTGCTGAACTAACCTCGCATGATTAGTACAGTGGCTCTGACTGGAGCTGACTGTTTTTTTCTTCGTTCAACCCATAAAAATCCAAAAGATAAATAAAATATTTTTGTTACTTTTTGACCTTAACTACTTTTTTCTTGTTTGATGTATTGTGTTGTATTCTAAGGTTTTTAGACAATAAGGAGAAAACAGCAAACATAGCTAGCAAGTTTTTTAATGGATGCAAGCATCCAGTTGCTATTACTGTTCAGAGCTTTTTTAATTTTTTGTCGAAAACCCAGACTGTAACCAATTATACAAAAAGGGGAAAGGGCATGAAATTATTTTACTTTTTTGTTACTTTTATTGAACTTGAAGAATGGGTATTTGATGTTTCTTAACAAATGCCCATTCATGTACTGAGTGTGACAACATAGTGAATCATCAGTGAATGCTCATATCACATTCTCAGGGCATTTTCAATTTCTTGGGTTTACAATACACTGGAAAGAAAAGTCCATTCATGAAAATATTTATTTTAATGGACTTCATTATTAATATGAATATTGTAAACACACTTTGAGAAACTGAAATTAGAACAAGGACTCACCGTGTTGTTATACGCATTCAGTAGAGGGCAATTGCAGCAAAATTTTGGCAAAATGGGAATCTGCAACACAATTTACTTTGTCTCCTGTTAGAAGTTCTGATTTCCCACTTCACTAAAAAAAGTGTTCTGGTTTGTGTCTCCATTGGAGAGATTTCTGTTAGAGGGGACACACACACAGACAGCAATACAAACCAGACAGAAGCTCTAGCCCTTTTCTGCTGTATCCATACCAAAACAAATAGCTCTGTCTGGAGTTTGACTTTTAAGTCGCCATGGGGTGGCCACTTGTCTAAAAGAGCTCTTAAAGTGTATCTAAAGCCAAAACTTTCATTTTGTTTTGGATAGAGTAGTAAGGTTTAATGCTTTCGCTGAATGCCTTGTGCTCCACTGTTAAATTCAGCTCGGCTGGACCATTATTGCAATTTTGCCTTTGCTTTTTTATTTTTCACTTACAGCTTTCAGAGTTTGTAAAATACCACTCATACTTGAAAGCACAGGATCAGTAGAATAAAAAGAAGGTGCTACTGATCTTAAAGGCCCCGCAATATGTGTGCACATGTTTATCAAAACAATATTTTCACTAATAATACACTAAAATCACTATTAGGAGAGAAAAACACAGCAAGTTTTCCAAAATTCAAGCTAAATTCCTACTAATTATGAAAGCTTAACCTGTGTTGAGTTAAAAAAAAAAATATCGAACGTACGCAAAAATGTAAACATAAAAACGTCTCTACAGAAAACAAATATACCACACAAAAATAAAATAAAATATACCTACACACCCATGGGTTATCTGCTCAGAATTTATTATGAAAAATTGCATCAATATACAGCTCTTAATCAAAAATCCCTCCTCCCTCACATATTGTCCCACCCCCCCCCCCCCAAAAAAAATGTTATAATTTTTCCCTTGCAGCTTTCAGAATTTGTAAAAGACCCCCCAAACCATATATTTTCTGAAAGCACATGACCTGTACAATTATTATTATTATTATACAGGATTTATATAGCGCCAACATTTTGCGCAGCGCTTTACAACATGGGGGCAGACAGTTCACTTACAATACAAATCAATACATGAGGGATCAGAGGGCCCTGCTCGTTAGAGCTTACAATCTAGGAGGGAGGGTCAAGTGGAACAAAAGGTAACAAAAGGTAATAACTGTGGGGGGGGGGGGGTGAGCTGATGGAGAAACTTAAAATACAGTTGTTAGGTGTGGGTAGGATAGGCTTCTCTGAAGAAAAGGGTTTTCAGGGATCGTCCAAAAGCTAATAGAGAAGGAGATACAATAAAAAGAAGGTGCTACAAAGTTTTAGGGGCCCCGCAATATTTGCGCAAATGTTTATCAAAGCAATATTTTTCGCTAAGAGTACACTAAAATCATTATTAGAGATAAAAACACAGCTAAATATAAAAGCTTAACTTGTGTTGAGTTAATAAATAACAAATATTTGTAAATTTTAAATTGCGCCTTTTGAGGAATGGTGAAAATGGAACGTACGCAAAATGCTAAATAATCAAATTTCTCAAAAAATCTGTAGGATTTCATTTTTCACTTGCAGCATTCAGAGTTTGTAAAAGACCCTCAAAACCACATATTTTCTGAAAGCATATGAAGGTGCTACTGATTTTTAAGTCCCCATGATATTTGTGCAAATGTTTATCAAATCACTGTTTTCACAAAAAAAAAAAAAAAAAATTCTTATTGCCACACATAGACACAATATAATTTACATAATTCCTGCTAAATTCCTACTAAGGCCTTGTTCAGTGGAGTTTGCTAAAGTGTATGCCCATGGAGGGCTGTGTTTACCTGCATAGGCAATTACAGGTATTCTGTGCATCTTTGTGCAGGCAGTCCTATTCATGTCATTTGGGACACAGCAGCTGCAAGGACAGATCTGACAGGTGTAGGTGCATGGCCCCCAAACGCAAACAGTGTGAGTTTAGGGACATGCATCAATGCAGATGGGAGCAGTGGCTGTGTCCTTGCAGCCTCTGCGTCCCAATTGACATGAATGGGACTGCCTGCAGAGGAATGCACAGAACGCCTGTAAATTTCTGTGCAACCGCTGTGGCCCAATTGACCTCAATGGGTCTACCTGCAAGGGAATGCATGGAACACCTGTGCATCCCTCTGCAGCTAAACATGGCTACGTAGTAGTATGCCCCGCGTGAACGAGGCCTTAGACTTTGTTTAGACTTGCGGTTAGGAGGAGCAGCAAAAATGCACGGTTGAGCTGCATTTCTGACATCCGCCAACCACACCCCCTTTAAGCTGCAATAGGCAACGGACAGGGGTATTTACATGCTGGGGCCATGATGCTTTGCGCCTATGGCAAAGTTGACCCGACTTGTAGCAATGCCACCTGCCAAATGCTGCACATTCAAATGCATCTCTTCGGAGTGTGGGAGGAAAACAGAGTACTGGAGGAAAACCCACGCAGGCACAGGGAGAACATACAAAGTCCATGCAGGTAGTGCTGTGGTGGGATTCAAACCAACGACCCTAGTGCAGCTGCTACTTTTTGCACTTAACTACCCCTGTGGGAACCCAGTTGGGGTTTCAGGGATATGGACTTGTGTCACTGCTCAATGGACTAATTGACTAAAAGGACTTTCATACCTAATCAAGGTATGACTACCTCAAGGGGCGAATAGTGGCACCAGGAGAATAACCAAGGGACATTTAAAAGATTGTGTACAGGAATGTGCATTGAAGACATCTTTTATTAAACTTTCATTTGATACTTCCAAGACACTTTTAACAACCTCAGTAAAGAATTTTTATTGTTATTTAACTTGGCCTGGTCTGAAGTTACCTGAGGACAACCTAAGGACAACCTTAAAGGGGTGCATGCATGCATGGCGTATCACAAGAAGGGGGCTTATTAGGGGGCAAGAAAAGATAGAGAAGATGCAGTACCAATGTCTAACATGCAATGAAACTATTCGGAGGAGGCTATATTAACGTTGCTAATGACTACAGTACTAGTGTGGAGTGCATAAGCAGCCAGCCGCAATGAATCAGCGTTCAACCTCAATGATGAGAAAATTAGATGGGTCAAGATGGAAAATGTTTTTCTAACAAACTAATTTCTAAGAGTGTATGTGGTTTTTGATAGGGGAAATACATTCATGATAACAGCAAAGAAATTTTGAAGTACTTTAAAATGGCATGCGTCAAATCATCAAATGTACTGAGAATTTTCATATCAATAATCGTATCAATGTTCATTTAAAAATCTACTAGTATATGGCCAGCTTTACTTTATACAAAATGAAAAAAAAAAGAGTTTTGCCTTTAGACATACTTCATACACTATATTACCGAAAGTATTGGGATGCCTGCCTTTACACGCACATTAACTTTAATGGCATCCCAGTCTTAGCTTGTAGGTTCAGCTATTACAGCTTCAACTCTTCTGGGAAGGCTGTCCACAAGGTAAAGGAGTGTGTCTATGATAATGTTTGACCATTCTTCCAGAAGTGTATTTGTGAGGTCAGGCACTGATGTAAATGAGAACGCCTGGCTCGCAGTCTCTGCTCTAGTTTATTCCAAAGGTGTTCTATCGGGTTGAGGTCTGGACTCTGTGCAGGCCAGTCAAATTCCTCCACCCCAAACTCATTCACCCATGTCTTTATGGACCTTGCTTTGTGAACTGGTGCACAATCATGTTGGAACAGGAAGGAGCCATCCCCAAACTGTTCCCACAAAGCTGGGAGCATGAAATTGTCCAAAATGTCTTGATATGCCGACGCCTTAAGAGTTCCCTTCACTGGAACTAAGGGGCCAAGCCCAACCCCTGATAAACAACCCTACACCATAATCCCCCCTGCACCAAATGATTTGGACCAGTGCACAAAGCAAGGTATATAAAGACATGGATGAGTGAGTTTGGGGTGGAGGAACTTGACTTGACTTGACTTGACTTGAGTTGGAGCGGAGACTGCAAGACAGGCCTTCTCGTTCAACATCAGTGCCTGACCTCACAGATGCGCTTCTGGAATAATGGTAAAACATTCCCATAGACACACGCCTAAACCTTGTGCACAGCCTTCCCAGAAGAGTTGAAACTGTTATAGCTGCAAAGGGTGGGCCGACTCAATATTTTACCCTACGGACTAAGACTGGGATGCCATTAAAGTTCATGTGCGTGTAAAGGCAGGCATCCCAATACTTTTGGTAATATAGTGTATGTCACACTTGGAAATACATTATAAGCCTCCATCATCACTGGAAGAACTGGTGACAGCATCAGCCTTTCATACCCTCCTCACTCACAGCAGGTTGTGTAATATAAAATGTACAGGTCCACTTTAATGGTCTCCATGATCCGAGTCCTCCTGAATCCCAAGTAATTTAACCCCCTCCAGCAGGAGATCTCAGTTCCAGGCTATCACTTAACTGTGAAAACTAATTGAAAGTACGTGTTTACATTTCCAAAGGTTAATGAGCCTTTAAATAATATAACAAAAGCAACAATCACTTCCAGAATGTAGAAATTAAAATCAAGTATGTGTATCTTTGTTAGATGGGGCATTAACACCAGAAGCTCCAAACAAGAACTTTGGAAAGGATTTACGATGTTTTTAAATATTTAAATTTATGCGGCCAGCATTTAACCAGAGAAATGTCTGTTTAATAAACTAAGTGGTCTATGATTTGACAAAGTGAAAGAATAAAAACATTTTAAAGCGTTTGGCACAGATAATCAGTTTCCTTTGTTTTTACAGTCTTGATTTTTATTTCAGTCTACTGTATGCCTGGGATCCTTTTTATGTATTTGTATTTGCAGTGCAGGTACAAATGCACATACTGTACGCCAAAGAAACGACCTAGGTAGGAGTTTATTCACAAGTCATGGGGGCAGCACAGTCATGTCTCTTGGCACACATAACACTGGAGCAAAAAGAGTGGGCTTTAACACCCACACGGGGCACATATGTTTCCATGGGCAACCAAGGTCTCTGTGCTGAGAGCGTGCTCACTGTGTGCTCCCAGAGTGCTGGGACAAGGTTACCTAGAGCCCAGGGCAAACATGCCAAACTGACCCCCCCACCAGATGTATGAGAATTATGTGTCAGCAAAAATCCCAAAAAAATAGGGCACCAATTTGCATGAGACTACCTCCCAAGCAAAAATTCCCCCTAATCCCAGCCCCCCTGCTGAAATCCCCCCTCCCAGCACAAATATTTGCCTCCCCATCCCCAAACCCCCCTGCACAAATGCCCCTTCCCCCCAAAAAATCACTCCTCCTAGCACAAATCCACCACCCCCTCCTAGTAAAAGCAATAATCTCTACTAGCACAAACCCCCCCCCCCCTCCAAAATAAAAAATAATTCACCTCCTAGCACACATTCCTTCTCCCCTCTACCATGTCACCTCTTCTAGCACAAACCTCCCAAATCCCCTCCTAATACAAATCCTCTTTATTCAACGCACAAATCCCCCTGAATCACCACTCCTAGCACCCCCCCCCCACACACACACACACACACACACATTTCTCTTCCTAGAACAATTATTTTCCCCTACCGCCCCCAAATTCCTCCTCTCAACACAAATTCCCTCCCCTTCAATATCCTTGTGGTGCCCCCTCCACCTCACATGATACCACCAGCCGCGAGTGAGTTTTAAATGACTTTTTTTCCTTCAGAAATGACACTTTGTGCAGGGACAGTTCTAAGCACGGGAAACAAGCGCAAATTTACAGGCATACTATAGACACACCCTAGGTACGAAATTTAAAGGAATATTTCACTTTTATTGTTTCACTTTAAGCATTATTAAAATCACTGCTCCCGAAAAAACGGCCGTTTTTAAAACTTTTTTTTTGCATTGATACATGTCCCCTGGGGCAGGACCCGGGTCCCCAAACACTTTTTATGACAATAACTTGCATATAAGCCTTTAAAATTAGCACTTTAGATTTCTCCCATAGACTTTTCGAATTTGCCGCGAACACCCCAAATTGTTCGCTGTTCGGCAAACGGGCGAACAGGCAATGTTCGAGTGGAACATGAGTTCGACTCGAACTCGAAGCTCATCCCTACTCTTAGATAAGTTCCCACTGACACCATTGATCGTTTTAGGAAATTATTAATTCTTACCATAATCAACAAGAGTAAGGAGCATTCTTCCCACTGACCATCACACTAATGTATTATGAGTTGAAGATAATGTAATTTATTTATTCACTTAGCTCGGCAATTTCTGTTTATATTGTTTACATACACATTTGTTCTTGGTTTGTGATTGCCAGCTGCTTCTTAATTGATTTATTTTTTACCTGCGCAATTACTATATCTTAATTCTACAAAATCCCTGACTTTGTGCAAGTGTACAAAGTGTGCAAGTGTAAGAAGTGATGCTGGTTTGAAGCCAAAGGGTAGTCACACCAAATATTGATTTCATTTTTTCTTTTCTTTTGTTTGCTCACTTTGCATTTTGTAAATTGATCAAAATAAACAATTCAAATATATAATTTTGAAAGCATTCTTACTTTACAGCATTTCTTAATACCTGCCTAAAACGTTTGTGTCAGGGACATCCCGTCCACGAATGCATGCATGTGCACCTATATGCAGACGCCTATGCACGAGCGCGCACATTAGCCATTTCTGCATTTGCACCAAAGTGATATATATAAGGACAGCAGCTGCACTAGTGCAGTGCTGTCTGATCTGCAGCTTTACCTGAGTTCTGTTCCTTTATCTGTATTTGATTAGGTGTGACTGACCTGGCTTCCTTTACTACGCTTGCTTATCTCCAGTCCTGACCCTGGCTTGCCTTGACCCTGCTTTACCTGCATTTCTGCGTGATATCCTGCTGCCAACCTCTGCCTGCCTACTGACCAATCTCTGCCTGCTGTTTATGCCATATCTGACTATCTTTGATTGACCCAGCATGTCTGACCCTGTTCCAGTCCTCTCACCATTCTGCTTCATCCAGTGCCCGGTGACGCTGTCTTGCATCTGCTGTGCATCCGCACCTGCTGCTTCTGGTGCCAACTACCCAGTCTGGTCTGGTGACTCATGAGCTGCACATCTCTGCCGCCAACAGAGGATCTCGCAAGTACTCCTACCTCACTGCGCTCTCGTGGCTGCTGTCGAAACTCTAGTGGTCCCTGAGCCAGGGCTGTAAGAGAGGTCTCCTTCTACATGTCAGGCTCTGATACAAGGTACGTGACAGTTTTCACAGTGCTGTACACATAGTACCCTAAATCCAGCAGTCTTCAGCCTGGTCACCAGTGGCGGCTGGTGAAGTTTTAGGATGGGGGGTGCCAGACCCCGCCCTTCCTTTTTGACTCCTCCCACTTGGTGGAAATGGGCGTGGTTTCAGCTAAATAATGGGCGTAGCTCTAAGGTGGTGTGGTTAGCATCTGAGATGAATGAGGGATGGAGGGATGGAGGGAGAGGGAGAGAGAGAGAGAGAGAGAGAGAGAGAGAGAGAGAGGGAGGGACAGCAGGCCCAGATCCTACACAACAATAGAAATATGTGTATTCTAGAAAGTTTAACAATCAGCAGATAAAGATACTTCAATCATCCCGGCACCATGGTTGTTATGGTGTCAGGATGATTGAAGCGCATTATTTCTATTATTACATTGTAATATAAAATGAAATCATTCAACTCACCATAATGCAGAATCAGTGGGAGCCCCGAGCGTGTCGCCTGCCACCAGATGCCATCAGGTGTCCCCAGCAGAGTCCCTCCTTACATCAGGTGCCCACAGCGGAGTCCCTCCTTACATGCAGCCTGTGTCACATCAAATGTAGCCCTGTGTCACATCAGTTACAGCCTCTGTCCCATCAGTTGCAGCCTCTGTCCCATCAAATGCAGCCTCTGTCTCATCAAATGCAGCCTCTGTCCCATCAAATGCAGCCTGTCCCCCATCAAATGCAGCCTGTCCCCCATCAAATGCAGCCCCTGTCCCCCATCAAATGCAGCCCCTGTCCCCCATCAAATGCAGCCCCTGTCCCCCATCAAATGCAGCCTCTGTCCCTCATCAAATGCAGCCTGTCCCCCATCAAATGCAGCCTCTGTTCCCAATAAAATGCAGCCTGTCCCATCAAATACAGCCTGTCCCCCATCAAATGCAGCCCCTGTCCCTCATCAAATGCAGCCTCTGTCCCTCATCAAATGCAGCCTGTCCCCCATCAAATGCAGCCTCTGTTCCCCATCAAATGCAGCCTCTGTTCCCCATCAAATGCAGCCTGTCCCATCAAATGCAGCCTGTCCCCCATCAAATGCAGCCTATCCCCCATCAAATGCAGCTTGTCCCCCATCAAATGCAGCCTCTGTCCCCCATCAAATGCAGCCTGTCCCCCATCAAATGCAGCCTGTCCCCCATCAAATGCAGCCCCTGTCCCTCATCAAATGCAGCCTGTCCCCCATCAAATGCAGCCTGTCCCCCATCAAATGCAGCCTCTGTCCCCCATCAAATGCAGCCTGTCCCCCATCAAATGCAGCCTGTCCCCCATCAAATGCAGCCCCTGTCCCTCATCAAATGCAGCCTGTCCCCCATCAAATGCAGCCTGTCCCCCATCAAATGCAGCCTCTGTTCCCCATCAAATGCAGCTTGTCCCCCATCAAATGCAGCCTTTCCCCCATTAAATGCAGCCTGTCCCATCCAGGGCCGCCATCATGATTTTGGCCCCTTATTACACAGCTTCAATGAAGGCCCCCCCCCTGGAGCAGAGAAGCATGGGGGTGGGTGCCGCCGAAATTCAGAATCAGGATAAAGTATTGAGAAGCGGGGGGGGGGGGTGCCAGGGTCGATTGCTGAGAGATAAATTACACTGTTGCATCAGGAACTGGGGAAATGACATTTACATTACAGTTAATAAGCATGGGGGGGGGGGGAGAAATAGATCACACAGCGGGACTTAGCTTTTTGTGTGTTGTCCTCCCCTTGTGTCTTGGATGAGTCCGCTCCGTCCTCATACTTCCTGTTTTCTCTTCTCTCTCGGGCGCAGAGAAGAGAAAACTGGAAGTGACATCATGATCTAACAGATGTCAATCGAGCTGCACGGCCGTAGTAATAGATACTACGAGCGCCGGGCAGTAAGCGCCACAAGGCGGGACAAAAGCCAGCAAATGAAGTGCCGCGTCTGCAATCTCGTGATTGCATTGACGTGGCGCTTCCCATAGTGCATTTAGCAAAAGGACATTTTTTTTTTTTCTTAAAGGGGCAGTATTACATTTTTTATTCTTTTTGTGCCATCAGGTGTCCCCAGCAGAGTCCCTCCTTACATCAGGTGCCCACAGCTGAGTCCCTCCTTACATGCAGCCTGTGTCACATCAAATGTAGCCCTGTGTCACATCAGTTACAGCCTCTGTCCCATCAGTTGCAGCCTCTGTCCCATCAAATGCAGCCTCTGTCTCATCAAATGCAGCCTCTGTCCCATCAAATGCAGCCTCTGTCCCATATCAAATGCAGCCTGTTCCCCATCAAATGCAGCCCCTGTCCCCCATCAAATTCAGCCCCTGTCCCCCATCAAATGCAGCCTCTGTCCCTCATCAAATGCAGCCTGTCCCCCATCAAATGCAGCCTCTGTTCCCCATCAAATGCAGCCTGTCCCCCATCAAATGCAGCCTCTGTTCCCCATCAAATGCAGCTTGTCCCCCATCAAATGCAGCCTGTCCCCCATCAAATGCAGCCCCTGTCCCCCATCGAATGCAGCCCCTGTCCCCCATCAAATGCAGCCTCTGTCCCCCATCAAATGCAGCCTCTGTTCCCCATCAAATGCAGCTTGTCCCCCATCAAATGCAGCCTTTCCCCCATCAAATGCAGCCTGTTCCCCATCAAATGCAGCCTGTCCCCCATCATCAAATGCAGCCTGCCCCACATCAAATGCAGCCCCTGTCCCCCATCAAATGCAGCCTCTGTCCCTCATCAAATGCAGCCTGTTCCCCATCAAATGCAGCCTCTGTTCCCCATAAAATGCAGCCTGTCCCATCAAATGCAGCCTGTCCCCCATCAAATGCAGCCCCTGTCCCCCATCAAATGCAGCCTCTGTCCCTCATCAAATGCAGCCTGTCCCCCATCAAATGCAGCCTCTGTTCCCCATCAAATGCAGCCTCTGTTCCCCATCAAATGCAGCCTGTCCCATCAAATGCAGACTGTCCCCCATCAAATGCAGCCTATCCTATATCAAATGCAGCTTGTCCCCCATCAAATGCAACCTCTGTCCCCCATCAAATGCAGCCTGTCCCCCATTAAATGCAGCCTGTCCCCCATCAAATGCAGCCTGTCCCCCATCAAATGCAGCCCCTGTCCCTCATCAAATGCAGCCTGTCCCCCATCAAATGCAGCCTGTCCCCCATCAAATGCAGCCTCTGTCCCCCATCAAATGCAGCCTGTCCCCTATCAAATGCAGCCTGTCCCCATCAAATGCAGCCTGTCCCCCATCAAATGCAGCCTGTTCCCCATCAAATGCAGCCTGTCCCCCATCAAATGCAGCCTATGTTCCCCATCAAATGCAGCTTGTCCCCCATCAAATGCAGCCTTTCCCCCATCAAATGCAGCCTGTCCCGTCCAGGGCCGCCATCATGATTTTGGCCCCTTATTACACAGCTTCAATGAAGGCCCCCCCCCTCCTGGAGCAGAGAATCAGGATAAAGTATTGAGAAGTGGGGGGGGGGGGGTGCCAGGGCCGATTGCTGAGAGATAAATTACACTGTTGCATCAGGAACTGGGGAAATTACATTTATATTACAGTTAATAAGCATGGGGGGGGGGGTGCCGAGAAATAGGGCACACAGCGGGACTTAGCTTTTTGTGTGTTGTCCTCCCCTTGTGTCTTGGATGAGTCCGCTCCGTCCTCATACTTCCTGTTTTCTCTTCTCTCTCGGGTGCAGAGAAGAGAAAACTGGAAGTGACATCATGATCTAACAGATGTCAATCGAGCTGCACGGCCCTAGTAATAGATACTACGAGCGCCGGGCAGTAAGCGCCACAAGGCGGGACAAAAGCCTGCAAATGAAGTGCCGCGTCTGCAATCTCGTGATTGCATTGACGTGGCGCTTCCCATAGTGCATTTAGCAAAAGAACATTTTTTTTTTCTTAAAGGGGCAGTATTACATTTTTTATTCTTTTTGTGACTACAGGAGGGGGGAGGGGGCGGCGCCCGGGCGCCCCCTATGGATGGGCCGCCACTGCTGGTCACATGATATTGCAGGGCCCTTCTCTTCCCCAGGGGATGTATCCATGATGCCTTATGTTCATAGGAAGTAGGTTGGATGATGCTGTGGTTATTCAACCTGAAACCCAAACTCTGCTTAATAACAGAATGATGAGTTTGTTGGGGACAGCTCTAAAAATGAGGTTAGTATTGTAGTAAGAGCTACTTTTTTATTTATTAACATGCCAGGGTATCTTTTCAATTTAGTGCAAAGGTGGAATTGGTATTTACATTTTTCCCCTTCTAGCCATCTTATTACAGAGAAGGCACCCCCCTCTGCAAGAAGCATGATTTCAAATTTCAGGTGACATAGCAAGTGTTAGTGATGATCAAAACAGTTCCTCTGATCCTGGAAAAGGCTAGCCACACTTTGTTAATTTTCTTTGTAAGGGGAACCAATCCACTCAGTGGATTCTTTGGACCTACCTCCAGAGCATGGGTGAAATGGGGGCCTACGTTCTGAACCAGAGCACAGAACATGGGAGAACATGGGAGTGGACTGGTAAGGGATCCAAAAGATCCTTTATAACACTTATTACCAGCGATCAAACCTACAAAGCAGATCATAGGGTCAGATTCACTGGAACAGCAGTGAAACAAAACCAAAAGTATTTTCCCATCACTACTCGGATGGTTTTGATGTAATAATTACAATTAAGCTGAAAATGTATAACTTTTAAAAGCATATATAAGTGAATTAGTGGGCGTTTTTTTATATAAGCCCCGAGTTATACTCTTGCACCAACCACTTCCATGTCCCATTGTGTTCCAGTTCCCTCTCGGCAATGAACGGCTGTTTTTTTGCTGTTAACAATCTTTATTCAACTCAACATCAATTAAACTATCCACTTATCATGTAGAGACAGCAGACTCTGAGATACGAGATAAGCCAAGCCGGTTCATCTTGCTCAGAAAACAAACAGACTCAGTAAAATTATTTGTAGGCCCTATTTTGAGATCAGAACTGCCAGAAAGAAACCTAACATTAGCTCATTCCAATCTTTAACCACTTGATGACTTTTTACATTATGATTTGAATTTGTTTTCATTAGTTATAATCCATAAAGTAACCATACACATTTCAAAATAGTATTTTTGAGTCAGATTGTGACATGATTCAATTGGTATGTTGTAGCACATGACAGCCCAAATAAACATTATCAAAATGATTGATCAGTTTAGAGAAGCTTTCCCGAATGCTATTGGGTTTTCCCACACCATGACTGTCTTTATGTGGCCCACTTCCTTGTATAACTAGATTTCTTCAGTTTAAAAGAGACAATTGGGTTTATTTACTAAAGGCACATAGACTGTTCACTTTGCAGGGAAAATTGCACTTTGCAAGTGAAGATTCCCCAGAGCTTAGTGAATGGGTGAAGCTCTGCTGACTTCTATCATGTGCAAGCAAAAATGTTTATTTTCCTTGCACATGATTGGGTATTCTTTGCAAAGTAACATTTCCTTTGAAAGTGTAACTTCATTTGCAAAGCTAACAGCTTATTTACATTTAAATCAACCCCAATGGCCCAGGAGGTGTTCTCTATTGTCTAAGGCATGGATGTCCAACCTTCTGAAGGCCGAGGGCCACTTAAGCGACTTGGTAACCAGTCGCGAGCCACAATGAGCGGAATGGGCGGATGACAGGTCCGTGTCCACTTTGCATATACAGAGTGGACACAGACCACTCTACTTTATGGGCCCTCTGATCCGATCAGATGGAAGGGGACGGATCCACTTCTGTTTTTTTAGAAGATCGGATTGGAGGTAGGCGGGTGTAAACGGACACAAGTCTGTTTACATCTGCTGCTCCATAGAGGTGTATGGAGGGTCCGATTGGGTCGGAGCGATCATGTGAAAGGGGCCCAAGGCTGCTTTTACACTGCTGGTCTGTGGCTTACCCACACCGCAGGTGCAGTGCAGTGCACCTGTGGTTTTCCTGCGGGTTAGCTGCACTTTGCCATAGAATTCTATTATATCCTGCAGGTGTGGTGCACTTTCTGAAAGCGCCCCAACTCGCAGGTAAAACCAGAAGTCTATGGCTCAGTGCAAGTGCGGATCAGTTTGAAAGCAGCCCAGTAACCACTGCAGAACAGATATGCACATATATATACACAGTGATTTTAGTAAAAAACTTACCACTGATAAGTTTTCCATTCAGGTATCGCCAGCTGTTGCTGTCCCAGGCAGAGCACATTTAGTATCACTCCGCATATTACAGGAGCCGGCGCTATACAGGAAGCATTGGCTTATGCGGCTCTGCTCTGCAGCCGCTTGCTTCCTCTACCGTCGGCTTCATTCACAAAACTGATGCTCTAGAATGGTGGGTCGGCAACCTGCAATCTGGGCTTGCCAACCCGCCATCCCAGGGCAGGAGGTCGCGGGCCACATCAGAGGGCTCCGTGGGCCACATGTGGCCCCCGGGCCACTGGTTGGGCACCCTTGGTCTAAGGCAAGCCTTATTCCCACTGCAAGGCGGACCAAGACATAGGCAGAAGAGGCTTTCATCGTGGGTACTGTGCAGGGAGGGGTACAGCTGAGCATGAGCTTTTCCTGTCTTTGCATTACCCCAAGTTTTTCCTGCACTGTTGCAGAGCTCTGCTGTCAGTAACAGCAACCTGATTCATATCAGGAGCACTAAAAACCTTCCTGATAAACAGCACAGTGGTCCAGCTGTTGAAGTGAAGCAGGACTTCCAAGATTACACTGTGTGATCTGCAGGGGTGGGCTGTCAGTGAAATAATCTAACCCTACCTTTCATTTTTTTATGGATGAAAGCTGCTGTTGCAACTTTATTTCATAAATTACCAATGCGAAAACATTGTACTTATTAACCTTTAGCTAACCAATAAAAAATGTTGTATTCATTATTTTATGTCCTTCCTCCCTATTTATTTTTTGTGTAGCGGTTGGTTGCTACTAGTTACTAACATCCACGCATATTCACCCTGCTGCCAGACCTTCATACATCACTCTCCAGTAGACAATGAACAGTCATTTACGTTGTTTTGTTTTTTTGTTTATTTGGGGGATATAACTTGGTTGGGGAAAGGGTATAGGATGCCCATAGAACAGATTACATTCACCATGTTATAGCGGTTGCGCTTTGAACTGGCAATGGTCATTGTGACTTTGCTGATTAACTTGAAGAATTGCTATAGTGGTTGCGCTTTGCATCCTCTGAATAGAGCACTTAGAAAAATGATGGACTCTAACCTCGACAGACTTTGACTTTACACTTCTCCTCTGCACAACTCCTGCAGACTGTTACTCCAAGGACTCTTCTCCTCCTGCACAAACTTCCCTGTCACAGCGTTAGTCTTTCCGCCCCATCATCTTGAACTGTACCAGGCATCACTCTGAATAATCCCTGGCTGTTGCTGAACTTGCTAGATTTTGATAGGCCAGGGGCCTGCAGCACCCCTATACGACGGCCTAGTTACTTAGCGGAAATAAACGATAGATGGACTACTGATCCCAGCCAGTTCGACTTGCAAATCCTGAGTCCTCAAACTGCAGCGACTTGACACAAACCCCCACAGTCTCTCCTCTGGCCTTGCACCCAGCTCCCCTGGCATGCCTCTTCCAGATATCCACTGTGCCTCACTCACCGAACTTCTCCTGCCCTGAGTCCTTCTTAAAGAATTTACCCGGATCGTGCGTACTGACTGCTTCGACAAGCTCCTGTTCCAGGACACCTCTCCATGACCGTGTAATGAGAGGCTCCCTCCCAGCTCCCAAGCTCCCCCCCCCTGATGGGTTTGAGCCTCCTGCTGCAGTCTAACACTCCATTCTTCAATTCACCCAGGTGACAACTCCCCTCCAGTGGGCTGGACCTGAGTTTATGTAGGAGGCCTGCCCCCTGACAATCCTAATTAGGGATTGGTCAGGGCTCCTCATATGAACTCCATATCACTCCAATTGCCAGCCATGCCTCTCTGTCAGAACATTCTCCCTGGAAGCAGGGGAGGCGCCCCAGAACTAAAGCACAAGTGGTCACACCCACTGCTACACTAACCACTCCCTGCCCCCCAGATCAATAAAAGCGGGCCTAGCATGCAGCATAAGCCTGCCTAAATGTACCTGCCTGGCAGCTATCACCCAAAACACCTTACCTCTAGCACCTACCTATGGTAGGGGGTGCTACATCTGTATGCAAACTTCTTGAATTAGCAAGAAATCTTTTTTTTTAATGCTGCATTTAGAAAGCATTTAAAAGAAATTCTAAAGGAACGCAAATATAAAGGAAATTAATTGAAGAATAAAATGTACACTTTTGATGAGATTAGTTTCCAAATGGAACCTGGCTCTGTTTTTTAACACGTTGATTATTTATGAGTCAAACTGGTTTAACAAAGCCATGCCATCTCTCTCCGGCTCAGTTGTCTTTGGACCAAAAGGTGGAAATCCTAGAGGTAGTGGACAAAGGCATAGTCATTTGTACCCTCTGACAGCTTGGGCATTATATAAACAGATTTGGAAGCTTTATCTATCTCAACCCGTGAAGGGGAGAGAATTTTGGCCTCTTTGCCTTGCTTACTGGAGAACCATATGCCAACATTGTTCTGTTATCCCCTACTTGGCTATTTGCAGGTAGAGGAGAAGGTATAGAACCTTCGCCAAGTTTCTATAGCTGCTTGGCTATCTGTTGGGAGAATTTCCTTTTACACTTTGCCCTAGTGACTATTTTTTCTGGAACATGAAGTTAGGGAAATCTCCAAAGCAGAGACAAATTCTTATTTTTCCCATTCAAT
Organism: Rana muscosa; assembly: GCA_029206835.1. NCBI lineage: Eukaryota > Metazoa > Chordata > Amphibia > Anura > Ranidae > Rana > Rana muscosa. The sequence continues at coordinate 243,718,100 of CM055122.1, read as the reverse complement.
TAAAAACATGTTTTTTTTGCTCTAAACATCAGCCAGTTATAAAAAGTTTGAAAGAGGTTCTAAAGCTGGCCATAGATGGGTAGAATTTTGAACAAAACATCTTAGGAAAAGAATGTTCTAAGAAAGTTTGTTCGTTTTTGTAATCATTAGTTGATTAAATCAATATTAGTTTTCAACGGCAAGATGGAATATTTCTTCTTGAACAAACACATTTCTATCAGAGTATTTGGTTTTTGTTCAGTAAAGTCCGTTTGTTTCAAAATCAAATGTTTCAAGCAAACTAAATCTTTCAAATGATATTGAAATGTTCTGAAAATGTTATTTATAAAATTTTCCTAAGAATTTTCCTAAGAATTTTCCTAAGAATTTTTATTTGAAATTCTATCCATCTATAGTCTTCTATCTAAAACAAAAATGTCTTCATGTGCAACAAGTGTGGTGTCCCCATTTCCTTTAGATTGTCTGCTTTTCTGGTCAGATCCTTCCAACTTTTTGTTGTAGATGTAAAAACTATCTGAATTACATTCTTTGTATAATTTGCTAAAGCATTGCGTATCAAAAACCTCAACTTTTTTCAAAATAAAATACTTATTTCCTTTTTTTTATCCTTCATCTCAGAGCTGTTGAATTCCTGAAGCATCTTTGCAGCCACTTATTGTCAACATGTGCGTCATTGATGGCCACTAGGGATGAGCTCGGTGTTCGAGTCGAACATACGTTCGACTCCAACATCGGCTGTTCGATCGTTCGGCGAACATCGAACGATTTGGGCCGCTCGCGCCAAATTCGAGTTACGGAAACGGCTCACAATACACTGCGCCATCGCAGTGCAATCCCGGCGCTGTGATTGGCCAAGCATGCACTGTGACCCAGCATGCTTGGCCAATCACAGCGCTGGCAGCTAGGAGAGCCATAATTGGCCACAGGCAGGTTGCCTGTGGCCAATTATAGCTCAGGGGGTTTAGCACACTCCCCACACTATAAAAGGCCACCAGCGCAGCGGCCTTGTGTAGTGTGTTCCGGCGCAGGAAAAGAGAAGGATAGGCAGGGACAGTGTGATATTCTTTGTGCTATTCCTGTGTGCAGGGAGAGAGAAGGATAGGCAGGGAGAGTGTCAGTGTCATATTCTTTGCTAAACCTTGTGTGCAGGGAGAGAGAAGGATAGGCAGGGGACAGTGTCAGTGTCATATTCCTTGCTAAACCTTGTGTGCAGGGAGAGAGAAGGATAGGCAGGGAGAGTGTCAGTGTCATATTCTTTGATAAACCTTGTGTGCAGGGAGAGAGAAGGATAGGCAGGGGACAGTGTCAGTGTCATATTCTTTACTAAACCTTGTGTGCAGGGAGAGAGAAGGATAGGCAGGGAGAGTGTCAGTGTCATATTCTTTGATAAACCTTGTGTACAGGGAGAGAGAAGGATAAGCAGGGGACAGTGTCAGTGTCATTGTTGCTAAGCCTCCTGCACAGTATACACCTGAAGCTAGCCCGTTTTGCTGTGTTTTCCTGGTGTGTTACACCAACAGGCATTTGCAGCACTTACAGCAGGCGTAGTGTGATTCCTGCAAAATATACTCCTGAAGCTACGCCTTATTGCTGTGTTTTCCTAGTGTGTTACTCTAACAGGCATTTGCAGCACTTACAGCAGGCGTAGTGTGATTCCTGCAAAATATACTCCTGAAGCTAGCCCGTATTGCTGTGTTTTCCTAATGTGTTACACCAACAGGCATTTGCAGCACTTACAGCAGGCGTAGTGTGATTACTGCAAAATATACACCTGAAGCTAGCCCGTATTGCTGTGTTTTCCTGGTGTTTTACACCAACAGGCATTTGCAGCACTTACAGCGGGCGTAGTGTGCTTCCTACAAAATATACTCCTGAAGCTAGGCCTTATTGCTGTGTTTTCCTGGTGTGTTACACCAACAGGCATTTGCAGCACTTACAGCAGGCGTAGTGTGATTTCTGCAAAATATACTCCTGAAGCTAGCCCGTATTGCTGTGTTTTCCTAGTGTGTTACACCAACAGTCTTTTGCAGCACTTACAGCAGGCGTAGTGTGATTCCTGCAAAATATACTCCTGAAGCTACGCCTTATTGCTGTGTTTTCCTAATGTGTTACACCAACAGGCATTTGCAGCACTTACAGCAGGCGTAGTGTGCTTCCTGCAAAATATACTCCTGAAGCTAGGCCTTATTGCTGGTTTTCCCATCTCCCTGCAGGCCATTAGAATGTCTGGAAGGCAAACAAGGAGAGGCAGACAGTCAGGGGCCAATAAAAGAGGGCAAGCAGGCTCTGTGTCTAGAGACAACAGTGCTGGTCTTGGATGCGGTGCATCGCCATCAGCACGTGGCCATGGGACACGCTTGTCCTTCTTTTCGGCAGCTGGACGTGTTGAGCCGCATCATGCCGAAGACTTGGTAGAGTGGATGACCAAGCCCTCCTCATCCTCCTCATCCTCTCTCACCCAGGCTCAGGGTACTGGCAAAGCAGCTGCCAAAGCGTCCTCTTCCCTGGTATCAATGTCATCATCAGTCACATCTTCCCTAGACCCACCATGTCCTCCTGAGGAGTCCCCCGAACTTTTTGAGCACAGTGTTGGGTACATGCTCCAGGAGGATGCCCAGCGTTTTGAAGGGTCTGATGATGATACCCAGCTAAAGGAAGGCAGTAGCGTGAGAGCAGAGAGAGGGGATGCTCAAGAAGGACACCAATCTGGCAGTCATGTTCCAGCAGCTGCAGCATACTGCCAGATTGGCTCCAGTGATGAGGAGGGAGGGGATGATGAGGTCACTGACTCCACGTGGGTGCCTAATAGGAGAGAGGAGGAGGAGGAGGATGAGGAGGAGGCACATCTCCAACGAGGCAGGATGCCCTCGGGGGGCCAGCGTAAGGGCAGCACACCGACGGAATCACACCGCAGAGCTCCACCTGTGCAGGGCGCTGCCTCTGCCTGTTATTCAAAAAGTTCTTTGGTGTGGGCCTTTTTTGAGTCGAGTGCATCAGATCGCACAGCTGCTGTTTGCAACATATGTCTCAAGCGTATATCGCGTGGCCAAAACATCAGCCGCTTGGGCACCACATGCTTGACCAGACATATGTTGACCTGCCATGCAGCTCGTTGGCAAGCCTACCTTAAAGACCCCCACCAAAGAACAAAGCGGACCTCTCCTTGCACCGCATCAGCTGGGATCTCCAACCCCACTATGCCTTCAGTCCTCTCTGAAACCTGCACTGAGAGGAATGAAGGTGTAGAATTAGGTGTGTCACAGCCAAGTACTTGCGGGCACTCTGCTAGCAGTGCACCGACGTCCGATTCTAGCAGGCAAATTCCCCTGCCCCAGCTGCTGGACCGTCGAAAGAAGTTCACTCCCAGCCATCCACATGCTCAGCGGTTGAATGCTAGCTTGGCTAAATTGCTAGCGCTTCAACTGCTGCCTTTTCAGTTGGTAGACTCGGCCCCCTTCCGTGAGTTTGTGCAATGTGCGGTTCCTCAGTGGCAGGTTCCCAAACGCCACTTTTTCTCACGGAAGGCGATTCCGGCTCTCTACCGGCATGTGGAAGGCAATGTCTTGGCCTCGCTGGACAGGGCGGTCAGCGGTAAGGTGCATATTACCGCTGAATCATGGTCCAGCAGGCATGAACAGGGATGTTACTTTTCTTTCACGGCCCATTGGGTCACTCTTTTGGAAGCTGGGAAGGATGCAGGACAAGGTGCAGTAGTGTTGGAGGTTGTTCCTCCGCCACACCTCCAAAATGCTACTACTGGTTGTGACACACCTCTCTCCTCCACCCCCTCCTCTTCTTCTTCCTCCATGGCCTCTTCCTGTGCTTTGTCCTCGGAACCAGCGGTGCTCCGTAGGCGTTCAAGGGGCTACGCAAGTACGCAGGCAAAAAGATGCCATGCCGTGCTTGCGCTGGTGTGTTTGGGGGACAGGAGCCACACTGGGGCAGAGTTTCTGTCTGCTCTGCAGGGGCAGGCCGTGAGGTGGTTGACGCCATGCCAGCTTAAGCCAGAAATGGTGATTTGCAACAATGGCACCAACCTCCTCTCTGCCCTCCGACAGGGACAACTGACCCATGTGCCCTGTGTGGCTCACGTCCTTAACCTGGTGGTGCAGCGGTTCTTGGGCAGGTACCCGGGCTTACAGGATGTCCTGAGGCAGGCCATGAAAGTCTGTGCGCATTTCTGCAGATCTTATAATGCCAGTGCTCGCCTGGCTGAGCTGCAAAAGGAGTTGAACCTGCCCAAGAACCGCCTTATATGTGACATTCCCACCAGGTGGAACTCAACGTTGGCCATGCTGCAGCGGCTGCACATGCAGCAGAGGGCCATCAATGAGTACCTGTGCGACTACGGCACCAGGACAGGGTCAGGGGAGCTCAGGTTTTTTTCACCACGCCAGTGGGGCATGATCAGGGATGCATGCACTGTCCTGGCCCCTTTTGAGGAGGCCACGAGAATGGTGAGCAGTGACAGTGCATGCATCAGTGACACTGTACCTCTTGTCCACCTGTTGGAACATACGCTGCGTGGAATAATGGACAGGGCACTTGAGGCAGAACAGAGGCAGGAAGAGGAGGACTTCCTTGCCTCTCAAGGCCCCCTTTACCCAGACAGTGTTCCTTCTGTCCCACCCATCGAACAGGAAGAGGAGGAGGAGGATTGTGTCAGCATGGAGGTGGAGCCTGGCACTCAGCATCATCAGCAGCAGTCTTTTAGGGATGATTTACAGTCCCAAGAAACCCGTGGACTTGTACGTGGCTGGGAGGAGGTGGCTGCGGATCATGTCGTCCTTAGTGACCCAGAGGACTCCGGACCGAATGCCTCAGCTAACCTACGCTGCATGGCCTCCCTGATCCTGCAAAGTCTGCGCAAGGATCCTCGTATTCTTTGGATCAAGGAGAGGGACCATTACTGGCTGGCCACTCTCCTTGATCCACGGTACAAGGGTAAGGTTGCGGACCTTATCTTACCATCACAGAGGGAGCAGAGGATGAGACAACTCCGGGAGGCCTTGCAGAAAGGTCTGTGCAATGTGTTCCCAGAGACTGGGAGGTTACAAACTCCTGGTCCTGGACAACGAGTTGCTGAGGCTTCGGTCAGTCAAAGAAGGAGCGGTGGGGAAGGTGGCCGTCTGACCGATGCGTTCAGACAATTCTTTAGTCCGCAGCCCCAAGGTATGATCGGTTCCAGCAACCATCGCCAGTGTCTGATATACATGGTGCAGGAATACCTAGGGGCAAGGTCAGACTTGGACACCTTCCCCACCGAAAATCCTCTGGCTTACTGGGTCTTGAGGATGGATCACTGGCCAGAGCTTGCACAGTATGCAATTGAGCTACTGGCCTGTCATGCATCCAGCGTTCTTTCAGAACGCACATTCAGTGCTGCTGGAGGATTTGTCACGGATCACAGCGTGCGCCTGTCCACCGACTCGGTTGATCGACTGACCTTCATAAAGATGAACCAGTCTTGGATCACCACCAGCTACCAAACACCTGAAGCTGATATAACAGACTAATTTATTTTCAAATGTCACATCCCTTCAAGTCTGATGCTGAGTGACTGTCCTGTTATGTTGACTGACTATCCTCCTCCTCCTCAATGATCCGATTGATGATGATAGCTTGGAAGAACATTTTTGTTTCTGGATGCCGCCACCAGTGCCTAAGGCCCAATTTTTCAGCCCCTGTTTAACAGGGGCATGTAATTACAATTTTTTATGCAATGCTTTGCAGCAGGGCTTATTCCTGCACTCCAACTAGAGTATCTGGGAGAGGTTGCAGTGTCGTGGCACCAGCACCAGTGCATAAGGCCCAATTTTTCAGCCCCTGTTTAACAGGGGCATGTAATTACAATTTTTTATGCAATGCTTTGCAGCAGGGCTCATTCCTGCACTCCAACTAGAGTATCTGGGAGAGGTTGCAGTGTCGTGGGACCAGCACCAGTGCCTAAGGACCAATTTTTCAGCCCCTGTTTAACAGGGGCCTGTAATTACAATTTTTGATGCAATACTTTGCAACAGGGCTCATTGCTGTGCTCCAAGTACAGTATCTGTGAGGGGTTGCAGTGTTGTGGCACCAGTGCCTAAGGCCCAATTTTTCTGCCCCTGTTTAACAGGGGCATGTAATTACAATTCTTGATCTAATAATTCACAGCAGGGCCCATTCCTGCGCCCACCAAGAGTAACTGTGAGGCCTTACAGTGTTGTGTCAACACCACCACCACCACCACCAAAGGCCCAATTTTTCAGCCCCTGTTCAACAGGGGCATGCAATTACAATTCTTGATCTAATAATTCACAGCAGGGCCCATTCATGCGCCCACCAAGAGTAACTGTGGGGATTACAGTGTTGTGGCAACACCAACATGTAAGGGGCAAATTTCAGCAGAGTATATAGGGCAGGCCCCTACTTTCAAACATCCAACTTACAAACGACTCCTACTTGCAAACGGAAGGAGACAACAGGAAGTGAGAGGAAATCTACCCCATGGAAGGGAAATTCTCTCCTGTAAGAGTTAATATGGGAAAAAGGTGTCTCCTCTCTACTGATGCTTTATCACCAATCCTTGTTTCAATAAAAACCCCACTTTTCAAAAACATTTGTCATTGGGACGGAAAGTGAGGTGAAATGTTCTGAACAGGGGCACAGACAGCAAAACAAATGTTACAGGGGTGATAACCCTTCCCTATGTTTTCCAAAAAGCTTAAAAATAGATTTTTTGGCTGGAGCTACACTTAAACAATGTACCTGTTCAAAATTACAAACAGATTCTACATAAGAACAAACCTACAGTCCCTGTCTTGTATGCACCGCCTGTATACGGCTGTTCAGAGTATATAGGGCCTTTTTTATTTTGTGTGCGGTGTTCCCCTTAATATCCATACAAGACCCAAAGGGGCTGGTAATGGGCTGTGGTAGGGGGGCGGGGGGGGGGGGGGTGATGGGGTAGCTATGCCATTTTTCTTAAAGATTTTCATCCATATTACCGGGACCAGACATTACATTAAAGCCGCAAGCAGTTTTAAATGGCTTTTTTTCCTTTAGAAATGTCATTTTGTGCAGGGACAGTTCTAAACACGGGAAACACGTGCCACTTCACAGGCATACTTTAGACACCCCCCAGGTACGATATTTAAAGGAATATTTGACTTTTTTTTTTCACTTCATGCATCATTAAAATGACTGCTCCCGAAAAACGGCCGTTTTTAAAACTTATTTTTGCATTGATACATGTCCCCTGGTGCAGAACCTGGGTTCCCAAACCCTTTTTAGGACAATAACATGCATAATAGTCGTTATAATTAGCACTTTAGATTTCGAACGTTCGCATCCATTGTATTTAATAGGGTTCTAACATTCGTGCAAACTTTCGGTCCGTTCGCGGGTTCTGGTGCGAACCGAACCCGGGGGTGTTCGGCTCATCCCTAATGGCCACATTGCTTTTCTCAGGTCTCCGGATGGTGACAACAAAATGCTGTGTTGCAATTGTGTTGTAATTGCCACTTGTAGTTTCCATCAGAAGATCATATGACAGAGCGCAGAAGCGCAATTTGGGAGACGTGGACAAAGTGTTGTCACCCTATAACAGGAAGTGCCTCACCAAAACCTTCACAGCAGGATCACCATGTATTATTTTAATGAACGTTGCAGATTTAAAGTGGAACTCTAGGCAAACTTTTTTTTCCATTTTTGGTAGAGTAAGGGAGGGTTATAATCCCTGTCAGATTTTTTATTTATTTTTTGCCATCTGTGGCCCATTGGGGAGATTTATATTCTCTTCCTGTCCCATAGCCAAACAGGAAGTGAGAGGAAATCCCTGCAAATTAAGGGAATACATTGTGCCCCCCAGGTCACCAGAACTAGCGTCCCCTTTGGAAGATTTCCCTTCTATTCATTTTCTGGGCGCAACCCAACATTTGAGATTTCCTTTTACTTTCACTTTCAGTGATAATGATAAACAGGACAAATTTGTGATTTACCGCCACCATCCAATCTATGCGTTTACTAGAAAGCGGTAACAAAAGAGCCTGTGTAATGCCTTTATCCCATTGGTTCTCTAAACAGACGATCAGATAAATATCCACCAGATACAATACTATTCTCTTATACTTCTCCAATAAGTATGGTTCCCAAATCCTCCTGATTTAGCTTCCTGATGATGCATATTTCATGCGAAACGCATTAAGACTAGTTGTGCGAAGCTGACATAATTTCCTACCGATGAACTGCACTGATACCAAGGCTTGAACCGCACGCCGGCTCCTTGTACACACTACGGCCATCACAGGCCATTACTGGAACGCTGGATAGACTCAGTGCCGGTCTAAGGCACATATACATGAGAGTATAACATTTTTTAATGATATTTTAACAATTAAAATGTGTTTTTTTTGCGCAATGATGGCCGTTTTGTTTTTTATGAGATTTTGAGAACCATACTTATTAGAGAAGCATAAGAGAATAGTATATCTGTTGGATATTTATCTCATTGTCTGTTTAGAGAACCAAGGGGATAAAGGCATTACACAGGCTCTTTTGTTACCGCTTTCTGGTAAGCGCATAGATTGGATGGTGGTGGTGAATCACGATTGTTTTGGAAGTCACTTTTTGTTCAGCACGTTGGACTAATTTATGAAGAATGCATATATTGGGAGATTTACCACTGACATTAGTGGTGAATGCTAGCTGCAGCATAACCCTTTGTCAGGGAAATTCCCCGTCTGTTGTCACCAATCTGCGCTCAGTGCGCATGCGCGGCAAAACGGCGCATCGGCGCATGCGCGTGCGTGGCGGGACGGCGCTTCGGCGTGCTCGGGTGCGCGCTCCGGCGCAACGACGAATGCGCGTGCGCAATAGCTCGCCAATGGGACTACAGGCGGGACTATTTAAACAGACGCAGTAACACTATCTGGTTGCTGGTTTGTCAGCTTTACTGTGTTTCTTGTGCCTGAAAGAAGTTAAAGTTCTCCTGCTGTGACCCGGACCGGATTTGACTACGCTTCTGCTTCTCCTGAACCTGACCCCTTGGCTTGCTAAACGGACTTCTACCTCTCTCCTTGTGCTTGACCCTCGGCCTGTGACCCGGATCTGCTGCCTGTCTCCAGCCCTCTACCTTCTGCCTGTACCCTGGACTTCTTGCCTAACCTGACTATACTGGTGCTTCCTGCTAAACTCCTAAACGGACTTGTGCCTTGCTACTGGTTGCTGTTTGACCCTGTCTACCCTTGGTGTTTGACTCCTGGCCTGTTCTTCAGACTCATCCCTGCTAGATTCTTCAGCAAGACACCTCTACCTGCTGGTGGCCAGTGCTCCCTCGTGCCGTCCTCTCCCTGTCTCACCTCCAGGGGGCGGAGTGCGCTTGGGTGCAAGGGTGAACCACTCTCGGCATCTCGGCCTCGGTAAGTACGTAGCCTGATAGTACAAACCAGCCACCTTCCAACACCTAGTCAACGACATTTTCAGACAGCACCTTGATGACTTCTTAGTAGTGTACCTGGACGATATCCTCATCTTTTCCACCAACATCGAACTCCACCGGGCTCATGTCATGAAGGTCCTCACCATCCTTCGGAAGCACAAACTCTACCTCAAAGCTGAGAAATGCGAGTTCGAAAAGACCACCGTACAGTTCCTCGGCTTTATCATTTCCATTGATGGGGTCGCAATGGACCCGCAGAAGGTGAAGGCCATTCAGGACTGGCCAGCCCCAACCGACAAGAAGGGGGTACAGCGGTTTATAGGCTTCGCCAACTTCTATAGGAGATTCATCGTGGGCTTTTCCTCCATTGTGGCCCCAATAACCCAACTTACCCGGCAAAATAACCGTTTTCACTGGTCTCCAGAAGCTCAGGAGGCCTTCTCTCGCCTCAAGGACGTCTTCACTTCAGCACCAGTACTTCAGCACCCGGATCCTCTACTGCCGTTCACCCTGGAAGTGGACGCCTCTGAGACAGCCATCGGAGCCATCCTCTCTCAAAGACGAGGCCCCAAGGCTCTCCTGTATCCAGTAGCCTTTGCCTCTAAAAAGTTGACTCCCCCGGAGCGAAACTATGATGTAGGGGACCGGGAATTACTGGCCATAAAATTCGCACTGGAGGAATGGCGATACCTTCTGGAGGGGGCAGTGCACCCCATCATGATCTTCACAGATCATAAAAATCTAGAGTACTTAAGAACAGCTCAACGTCTACGCCCCAGGCAGGCCCGTTGGGCCCTTTTCTTCACCCGGTTCAACTTTCACATTTCCTATAGACCCGGCTCCAAGAATGGGAAGGCGGATGCGCTATCCAGGATGTTTCCGGAAACCCCTCAGTCGGCCCAACCGGGCACCATTCTGTCAGCTCAGAACTTTCTGTTGATTCCCCGGGCCGATCTACTCACCTCTATTAAAATCGCTTCCGGGCTCTGCTCTGATCCGGTTACTACCTCCCTGGAGAAGCGGGACGGCCTATTCTGGTCCCAGGACAAGATTTTCGTCCCTCTGGAAACAAGACCGCTGGTCTTGAGGACCTTCCACGATCTCAAACTGGCAGGTCACTTCGGAGCACGTAAATCGTCGGAACTTGTCTCCCGCTCCTTCTGGTGGCCAGGCTGGAGGCAAGATTGTAAGTCTTATGTCGCTTCCTGCACTCAGTGTCAGCGTAACAAGGGGCCAAACACCAAGAGTTGGGGCCTGCTCAAACCCTTACCCATTCCTGAGCGCCCTTGGGCGGACGTGTCCATGGACTTTATCGTGGACCTGCCTTCCTCCGGAGGGTTTACCACGATTCTAGTCGTTGTGGACCGCCTCTCAAAAATGGCTCACTTTTTACCGATGATTGGGACACCTTCAGCCATGGATACCGCTCAAATCTTTTTTAAGGAGATAACCAGGCTTCATGGAATACCAAAGAGTATCACCTCCGACAGAGGGGTCCAGTTCACTTCAAAATTCTGGAAGGAACTTTGCAAGTCACTAGAAGTCAAAACCTGCCTCTCGTCAGCGTACCACCCCCAAAGCAATGGCCAGATGGAAAGAACCAATCAGACCCTGGAGCAATACCTCCGTTGTTTCTGCTCTGCTTCCCAGGATGACTGGGCATCTCTACTTCCTTACGCAGAGTTTGCCTATAACAATTCAATGCATTCTGCTACCAATCAAACCCCCTTTTGGGCCAATTACGGTTTTCATCCCTCCTTTCTCCCTGAAAACATCCCCGAGAGCCCTGTTCCCGCGGTCCAGGACCGAGTGGCTTCTGTCCAGGCGAATTTCCAAAGACTCCAGGAGATGATGCGGAATGCCCAAGGATCCTACAAGAAATTTTATGACCAGGGAAGGAAGGAAAACCCGGCGTTCAGAGTCGGGGAAAAAGTTTGGCTTTCCGCCGCCAACCTCAGATTGCCTATTCCCTCTCGAAAGCTCGGCCCTAGATTTATCGGGCCCTTCAAGATCAAACGAGCTATTAATCCTGTGGCTTTTGAACTAGCATTACCTGATTCCTATAGGATTCACCCAGTGTTCCACTCATCTTTATTAAAACCCGTCATTCCCAACGCCTTTCCTGGAAGAGATGAACCTCCTCCACCACCAGTTGAAGTAGATGGGGAAAAAGAATTTGAGATGGAATCCATCCTGGGCTGTAGGAAAAAAGGCAGACAGTTACAATACTTGGTTAAATGGAAGGGGTACCCCCCGGAGGACAACTCCTGGGAACCATCCAGGAACTTGCATGCTCCTCGCCTAATACGAGCCTTTCACCAAGAACATCCGGAATTAATGGCCAGTCTGGGCGTCCGGAGTCCGCCCCTCGGGGGGGGGCACTGTCAGGGAAATTCCCCGTCTGTTGTCACCAATCTGCGCTCAGTGCGCATGCGCGGCAAAACGGCGCATCGGCGCATGCGCGTGCGTGGCGGGACGGCGCTTCGGCGTGCTCGGGTGCGCGCTCCGGCGCAACGACGAATGCGTGTGCGCAATAGCTCGCCAATGGGACTACAGGCGGGCCTATTTAAACAGGCGCAGTAACACTATCTGGTTGCTGGTTTGTCAGCTTTACTGTGTTTCTTGTGCCTGAAAGAAGTTAAAGTTCTCCTGCTGTGACCCGGACCGGATTTGACTACGCTTCTGCTTCTCCTGAACCTGACCCCTTGGCTTGCTAAACGGACTTCTACCTCTCTCCTTGTGCTTGACCCTCGGCCTGTGACCCGGATCTGCTGCCTGTCTCCAGCCCTCTACCTTCTGCCTGTACCCTGGACTTCTTGCCTAACCTGACTATACTGGTGCTTCCTGCTAAACTCCTAAACGGACTTGTGCCTTGCTACTGGTTGCTGTTTGACCCTGTCTACCCTTGGTGTTTGACTCCTGGCCTGTTCTTCAGACTCATCCCTGCTAGATTCTTCAGCAAGACACCTCTACCTGCTGGTGGCCAGTGCTCCCTCGTGCCGTCCTCTCCCTGTCTCACCTCCAGGGGGCGGAGTGCGCTTGGGTGCAAGGGTGAACCACTCTCGGCATCTCGGCCTCGGTAAGTACGTAGCCTGATACCCTTAAAATAAATCATATTTGTTTTTTGTTTTGTGGCGGTGGCACATATTACACAAATTAAGTGGTTAACATGTCTGAGATTTTATTGATTGGGCGTACTCATCATTTAATCCTTGTATGTTTATTTTTACCAAATTGGAAATCTCTGCAGAATAAAAGTAATAATATAGTAATTATAATATTATTATCCACAGTATCTAATACAACTCAAACCTACAAAGCGACAACGTAAAAAATAAATAAAATAAATAGAAGTCTTATTGATTACTAAGAGTTAATACAGACAGTTCTTGTACAAGACACTGCCAGTGAAGGTCCACTGTCTTCTTAATGGACAAGAGGGACAATAAGGCTCAGTTTTCCATATTATGTCTGGTAACGGCTTCAGAGACAGCTCTTCTGCCTGCTCCTAATTTAGCCATAAAACACGTGCGTTTAATCACAGTTGCATGCCAATGTACTGAAACAACATGTTACGGGGTAAAAGGGTTAAACAGTTAATGGTTATCCACCACAAGCCACAAAAAAGACATGTAAATATCATTACACATAAATCAGCATCTGGCATATACGCCATTACATACTAATCAGCAATGTAGACCAGAAAACATTTGCTCGTCTACTGTACACTGCTGTTTTTAGGTCATGGTATATTGTTTTTGTTTGGAATAAGGTAAACCTAAAGTTGTGCCACTCCATATTTCCTGGCTCCAGGGTGCCCAGCGTAAGCACAATCAAAAATGTCCCGGTTATATAAAACGCTCAGTCCACCCTTCCTGCATCACATCTAATGATACTCTTTTAGACTTGATGATACTTTTATCACTTCCCAAAAGGGATTTTTTTTAAAACATTTTCTATAAGAAAGGGCTTTTTAGTAAATCTAATTTTATAATCTGGAAACACCAATGTGCTATTTATTTCTGTAATTACAAGGCATGGCATAAGGTGGAAATTACCAGGTAATTCATTGCTTAGATGTGGCAGGCAGACACTTTAAACTAGAAATTAGGACTCTTTTTGACAGTATTTTTCCAGTAGCTCTCTACATGGCAGATCTCTGTCTACTTCTATTGTGCACATGCAATGGCACTGCAGTTAGGGAAATGTCTCAAGATGAGCACTAGGGCTCCGTTCATATCTTGGCATTCCAAATCGCGGGGCGCCCGTGCAATCCCCATTACTTTCAATGGCACCCCGATTGTGTCATCATTTTCCCGCGATTTGTCGGGCGACAATCGTGGTAAAATTGCACAAACAGAATCGCGGTACGCTTGTTGCCCAAAGAAGTACAAAAACGTATTTTGGGTGACGTGCATCCCGCGATTCTGTTTACGCAATTTTAACGCAATTGACGCCCGATGAAACGTGGCAAAATCGCGCCACGATTGGGTCCATTGAAAGTGACTGGCATCACACAGGCATCCTGCGATTTGCCGCTATTTCAAATCGCGGGCAGAATCGCGTCGATACCGCCTGCGATTCGGAATGCCAAGATATGAAAGAGCCTAAAGAGCAGTGTCTGCGTGTACACCAACCCTACTCATGCAAATGTATGCAAGATTGTACTCCCTGCATCCAGACCACAGTTGCCAACCTACCAAATTTAAATTTACTGACACGCAACCCAAAATTTACTGGCACAGCAAAGATTTAACTGGCATTTCCAAAATTTTAACACTTAGAGTTTTAGTGCAAATTTCAGTATTTAGGCTACAAACAAGTACAATATGCCATTAACAATGTGATTTAAAGTGTTACTAAACCCAGAACCTGCATTATTATTATTATTATTATTATTATTATTCAGGATTTATATAGCGCCAACAGTTTACACAGCGCTTTACAATATAAAAAAGGGAGACAATACAGTTATAATACAATAAAATACAAGAGGATTAAGAGGGCCCTGTTCAGAAGAGCTTACAATCTAATAGGGTGGGGCAGGTGGTACAAAAGGTTTTAACTGTGGAGAATGAGCTGATGGAAGTGGTAAAAGATTAGCTGGAGGTGTGATAGGCTTCCATTAAGAGATGAGTTTTCAGGGGTCGCCTGAAGATAGCAAGAGTAGGGGATAGCCGGGCAGGTTGAGGTAGCCTGGATACTGGAGACGAGCATGGGAGGAGGAGACGAGGGAGCTTAAGAGTAGGAGGTCTTGGGAGGAGTGGAGAGGATGGTTTGGGTGATATTTGGAGACAAGATTGGTGATTGAGCTCGGGGCAGAGTTGTGGATAGCTTTGTATGTTGTGGTTAGTATTTTGGATTTAATCTGCTGGGCGATTGGGAGCCAGTGTAGGGATTGGAGGAGAGGGTTGGCAGACGCTGAACGGGGGTAGGGTGGATAAGCCTGGCAGCAGCATTCATGATAGACTGAAGAGGGGATAGCCTATGGAGAGGTAGGCCAGTGAGAAGGGAGTTGCAATAGTCAAGGCGAGAGATAACAAGGGAGTGAATGAGGAGCTTGGTTATTGCATTCATTATATCTGGTCTCCCACAGTACACAGAACATGGGAATGCAATAGTTTTAGTATATATAAACCAATTACCTTTTCTCCTCATCAGCAGTATATAGGAGTCTTGTGACTTGTATCGCTGTCTACTTAGGCTTGTAGCAGGAGTTTTCATTCTCCCCTGATCCGTTGTCTGGACAGTGCTGATTGACCCTGTAATGATCACATACACAAAAAGAGACCCTCTGGTGGAACTTTAAAGGGCAATGATTACAAAAATGGCGTGTACAAAAATATGTATAAAATATATGTCTAATAATGCAAAATCTAAAAGTATAGACACAGCATTAGCTACATCAAACAGATTACAAAAATATATAAAAAATAGTGTAACATATTGTTCATAATGAGATCAGAAATTACTAATTTACCTCACTCTTGTACATTTGGACACAGTGATACTCAACGTGTTTCAAAGTCATGCGTTTTTCCTCTTCATCAGGAGAAAGTGGTGTGAATTTCTATGATATCATGTAGAAGCAGGTGTCTTGGTATGTCACATCAAGAATTTTAAAATCAAGGAGGAATGGCTGTGCTGGCCCTACAGCGCCCAAGGAGAATGGAGATGAGTGAGGCCAACCCGAGCGATGGCCAAAAGTGGGGGCAAAGAAGGGGAAGAACCAACCGAAGCCGGGCAATCCACACCAAAAATAAAGATGGCAAAGATTTCAATCAATAGGGGCACAGTGTGAAAAATTTAATAATTCCAAATTGGAGGATCCAGGGACCCGGAAGTAGGAATCTTACTATTGGTATTTCTTATTTAAAGATTGATGTTGCAGGGGAACGATGTCCGCTAAATGGGCCTGGAAGGTCACCTTTTTGTATATATCTATATCTTAAAATAGTGAGGTATACCACATAGGTGACCTTTCACATAAATGGTCCAGGTCTGGAAAGGTTTATCACCAGAGAGCCAGCAGGCTGGGACATTTATGTGAAAGGCCACCTATGTGTACCTCGCCGACACGACACGTCCCCTCCTGAGTCACAGTGACAGTCTCTCTCCACGCCAGGTGGTCACTTTAGTCCACTCCAGTCCAAACAGCACTGACAGTCCCACTTGCCTTGCTCCCATCTTGCAGACCAGCATAAGAGGCTTCAGCACCTCCTCTTGGCTCCCTTGCACCATGACATCGCATGACACGCTGAGGCACCACCTCCTTAGACCTGCCCCCACCACCGCCGCCCTTCGTGTCTCATATGGATTTGGAGGGGATCCCCACACCAATTTTTTTTTTTTTTAAATGGTGTGGGGTCCCGTCAAAATCCATACCAGACCCCTATTCGAGCATGCAGCCCGTAGGGTCAGGAAAGGGAGGGGACGAAGCAGAAGTCAATCTGCGGGTGTCCAGGCACTGGATGTTCGCTGGCATCCGCCGATTGTCGGGCAAAGACACAGAACGGAGTGCTGCCTATGTAAACAAGGCAGAGCTCCGTTCTGACAGGGGGAAATAATGGATTTTGTGTCTCTGCAAACCAGGGAATAAAATCTATCACTTCCCTTAATAAAAGCAGTACATACTGTACACAAAAATGCTGGCAAGGTACACAGTTAACCCCTTGATCGCCCTAGATGTTTAACCCCTTCCCAGCCATGTCATTAGTACAGTGACAGTGCATATATTTAGCACTGATCACTGTATTAGCGTCACTGGTTCCCACAACGTGTCAAAAGTGTCAGTTAGTGTCTGCCGAAATATATCACAGTCCGCTATAAGTTGCTGATTGCCACTATTACTAGTATAACAAAAAATAAAATATAATTCCAGTACATATACCATAGTTTGTAGACGCTATAACTGCGCAAACCAATAAATATACGCTTATTAGGATTTTTTTTTACCAAAAATTTGTAGCAGAATACATATTGGTTTAAATTGATGAAGAAACTTTCCTTTTTTTTTTTTTATTGGGTATGTTTTATAGCAGAAAGTAAAATATATATATATATATATATATATATATATATTTTTTTCAATTGTCGGTCTTTTTTTGTTTATTGGGCAAAAAATAAAAAATTCAGTGGTATTCAAATACTACCAAAAGAAAGCTCTATTTGTGGGGAAAAAATTACATACGGTACATTTTATTTGGGTATAGCTTTGCATGACCGCGCAATTGTCAGTTAAGATAATGCAGTGCCGTATCACAAAAAGTGGCCTGGTCATGAAGGGGATTAAATCTTTCGGAGGTCAAGTAGTTAATAAGCAAAATATTTCATACACTGTCTGCAGGGAAAAAAATGAGGCATGCCACAAAACATTTTTTTTATTGCTTTTTCAATTTAAAATTCTGAAAGCTTTAAAGTTAGGGCTGGCATTAAGTCATTTGGGAGACGCCATCCACACAGTCTTTGTTTCATAATTTTATGATGACTTAAAAGCCAGCGAGGAATATTTTAGTTATGGGGACAGGGAGGTAAAGTAAAGACATGTTTTCAGCTGATTCCTCTGCAAATCCATGGGACAGAGAGAAGACAGTGTTTAACTACCGTACTGTCTATACTAGAAGAGGATTAACACCTTAAATAGCCATGGAAATTTTGATTCAAACCAACACCTACTTGAAGACTTTCACTTGTTCCGTGGCTGAATAGAAGCGCAGTCTTTCAATACCTTCCATAAATTCAAATCTTGTTTATATAAGTTTTTCTTTTCCTGTGCATTTTTGTTTTGATCCGCGCCTAAGATAAATAACAAACACCGCGTATTTCTGCAAAATGCATATATTTTCGAAGTGTGACAGCCTGTTACTGAGACCCTGCTTTCTTGTGCTTAATGGAAACTGTGTCTGGGCACTTTTGTCACTTGTGTTTGTAAAATATGGTTTCTGTCTTAGCTCAGGCCATTAATTATACCTGCCTGGAGGGGGAGGTGGTTGCCATTTTTTTATTTCTCAAAATTTTATAGCACAATAAAAGCTATGACAGGGTGGTGTGTCAAAATATATATTTGGCTAAACCGTAAAAGTGTATCTAAAGCTCAACTTTCTTTTTAATTTTTAGGTAGTATTCAAGAAAGAGGTGAGTGGTGGAACCTTTGTTAGGTTTTTATAGCTGTCTGTATCAGCGCTATGGAGATTCACTGGTGCTGGAGACTTCTGTCACTGGGACTGAAAATCAAAAGTTCGGAGTTGTCACCAGAACTAAAACAATTTTCCAATAAGGGATGTTTGTTCCGGTGATAACTAGTGAAAACTTCCATCACTTTGAAGAAATTTGCTTTCACTTCCTGTTGTGTCTAACTGTCTATAGCACAGGAAGCAAAGGGAAATCTTGTGAATGGGAGATATAAGGCCAAAACCCTTCCAAAATGAAAAAAAAAAAAACATTTTGGCTTCATATACATTTTAAATGGCACATTTGAAAATATAGTGCCTTGAAAAAGTATTCATATACCTTGAAATTTTACACATTTTGTCATGTTACAACCGAAAACGTAAATTTATTTTATTGGGATTTTATGTGATAGACCAGTGGTTCTCAACTCCTGTCCTCAGGACCCATTAACAGGCCAGATTTTAAGTATTACCTTAAGCCCCATACACACGATCCGAAAATCATACAAAAAATTCCGCTTTCGAATCGATCGTACGATAATCTGATCGTTAGTACAGAGCTTTTCGAGAGCCGATTATGACAGTTCATCCGATATTATTCTATCAAACATGCATGGAATTTTTTTTCGTGCGATGCCAGATCGTACGATTTTCGTTTAATCGGTACAGCTGTCATTCGAAAATGCAATACAAATGCATTACAACACATGACATCACTTCCAAATTTTTATTCTGTCGTACGAGAATTTTTGTGACTTTAGTAAACTCATCAGATTCGCCGTGAGATTAGCAAAAACCGGACGATCATTCGTCGGATAATCCGATCGACTGTACGGGGCATTAGGGAGATACAGACAAGAATACTGCAATCACTAGGCAGCAAATGATATCACCTGTGATGTATTTCAGTTATCTTGCAAACCTGGCCTATTAGTGGGTCCTGAGGACAGGAGTTGAGAACCACTGTGATAGACCAACACAAAGTGGCACATAATTGTGAAGTGGAAGAAAAATTATAAATGGTTTTCAAAATGTGTTTCAAATAAATATCTGAAAAATGTGGCGTGCATTTGTATTCAGCCCCCCAATATTTTGTAGAACCACATTTCGCTGTAATTATAGCTGCAAGTCTTTTTGGGGATGTCTCTACCAGCTTTGCACATCTAGAGAGGGAAATATTTTCCCATTCTCCTTTACAAAATAGCTCAAACTCTGTCAGATTGGATGGAGAGCGTCTATGAACATCAAGTCTTGCCACAGATTCTCAATTGGGTTTAGGTCTGGACTTGCAGATTGCCCTGTATTTGGCTCCATCCATCTTCCCATCAACTCTGACCAGCTTCTCTGTCCCTGATGAAGAAAATGGTGTGTTCAGGGTGATGATGTCTAGTGTTAGTTTTCCGCCACATATAACGTTTTGCTTTTAGGCCAAATAGTAAAATCTTGGTCTCATCTGACCAGAGCACCTTCTTCCACATGATTGCTGTGTCTCCCACATGGCTTATCAAAAATTCAAACAAGACTTCTTATGGTTTTGTTTCAATAATGGCTTTCTTCTTGCCACTCTTCCATAAAGGCCAGATTTGTGGAGTGCAGGACTAATAGTTGTCTAATAGTTGTCCTGTGGACAGATTCTCCCACCTGAGCTGTGGATCGCTGCAGCTCCTCCAGAGTTACCATGGGCCTCTTAGCTGCTTCTCTGATTAATGCTTTCCATGCCCGGCCTGTCAGTTTAGGTGGACGGCCATGTCTTAGTAGGTTTGCAGTTGTGCCATACTTTTTACATTTTCCGATGATGGATTGAACAGTGCTCAGTGAGATGTTCAAAGCTTGGGATATTTTTTTTATAACCTAACCCTGCTTTAAACTTCTCCACAACTGTATCCCTGACTTTATCCCTGACCTGTCTGGTGTGTTCCTTGGCCTTCATGATGCTGTTTGTTTACTAAGGTTTTCTAACAAACCTTTGAGGGCTTCACAGAACAGCCATATTTATACTGAGATTAAATTACACACAGGTGGACTCTGTTGACTTATTAGGTGACTTCTGAAGGCAATTGGTTTCACTAGATTTTAGTTAGGGGTATCAGAGTAAAGTGGGGCTGAATACAAATGCACGCCACACTTTTCTGATATTTATTTGTAAAAATAATTTATCATTTATCTTCCACTTCCCAATTATGTGCCACTTTGTGTTGATCTATCACATAAAATCCCAGTAAAATACATTTACGTCTTTGGTTGTAACATGACAAAATTTGGAAAATTTTAAGGGGTATGAATACTTTTTCAAGACACAGTACATATTAACCTCCCTGGCGGTATGATTCTTTCTGGAATTATGTACCAAAAGCGGTACAATTATTTTGCATGAAAATTTGGTGTATGTATTATAGGCCTGCGATTCTTAGTAATTACTTACTTAAACCTGAGCAAACCAGAGTCTAGTAAACATCCCGGGTATGATAAATATGAAACACAAAATTATAAATTATAATATAATAAATAACTATAAATAATTATAAAAAATAGTCATCTAATTATAATAAAAAATATTCAATAATGTAATCAAATCAAAAACACTGAAATTTGCTCAGTTGCAGAATTGTCGCTGTCATTAGATTTAGTGTTTGTTGACGAATTTCCCCACAAATCGCTATCGCTCAATTCTGCGAGTGATTCTAATTTATTATCGCTGCTTTCTAGCTGGTCTAAAACCACTTTTGACATAAAGGGACACTTTTTAGTTGCTATGGACAATCCCCAGTTTACAGGCAGAAAGAACGATTTTTATTATATAAAAGTGCATGCAGGGCAATGGACAGACCACTAGGGACAAAGGGGGTATGTAATTATTACATACAGTACTGTAATCTGCAAGATTACAGTATACTGTATGTATACTATGTGTTTACCTTTTTGAATTTGCCGCCCAGTTCCGCTCCCTTGCGCCGCTGCGGCTCGCAGGGAACGGAACTAGGAAGTCAGATGGGGTCGAAGGTGCCGACACTCGCCGGAGATCTCGCTGGCGATCACAGCAGAGGACATCATCGCTGGATCGCCAGGAGAAGGTAAGGAAACTCCGCTGCGGGCTCTGCAATGTCTACCCCGAGCGTGACTCGGGGTTACCGATTAGTGATGAGCCGAACACCCCCGGGTTCGGTTCGCACCAGAACCCGCGAACGGACCGAAAGTTCGTACGAACATTAGAACCCTATTAAATACAATGGATGCGAACGTTCGAATTCTAAAGTGCTAATTATAACAACTATTATGCATGTTATTGTCCTAAAAAGGGTTTGGGAACCCGGGTTCTGCACCAGGGGACATGTATCAATGCAAAAAGAAGTTTTAAAAACGGTCGTTTTTCGGGAGCAGTCATTTTAATGATGCATAAAGTGAAAAAAAAAAGTCAAATATTCCTTTAAATATCGTACCTGGGGGGTGTCTAAAGTATGCCTGTGAAGTGCCACGTGTTTCCCGTGTTTAGAACTGTCCCTGCACAAAATGACACTTCTAAAGGAAAAAAAAGCCATTTAAAACTTCTTGCGGCTTTAATGTAATGTCTGGTCCCGGTAATATGGATGAAAATCTTTAAGAAAAATGGCATAGCTACCCCATGACCCCCCCCCCCCCCCCCACCCCAGCCCATTACCAGCCCCTTTGGGTCTTGTATGGATATTAAGGGGAACCCCGCACATAAAATAAAAAAGGCCCTATATACTCTGAACAGCCGTATACAGGCGGTGCATACAAGACAGGGACTGTAGGTTTGTTCTTATGTAGAATATGTTTG
The DNA here is from genome assembly GCA_029206835.1 of Rana muscosa. Classification (NCBI taxonomy): domain Eukaryota; kingdom Metazoa; phylum Chordata; class Amphibia; order Anura; family Ranidae; genus Rana; species Rana muscosa. The sequence goes on along the minus strand of CM055122.1, from coordinate 243,696,217 downwards.
TAATTTTGAACAGGTACATTGTTGAACTGTAGCTCCAGCCCAAAAATCTATTTTTAAACTTTTTGGGAAACATAGGTAAGGGTTATCACCCCTGTAACATTTGTTTTGCTGTCTGTGCCCCTGTTCAGAACATTTCACCTCACTTTCCGTCCCAATGACAACTGTTTTTGAAATGTGGTGTTTTTCTTGAAACAAGGATTGCTGATAAAGCATCAGTACAGAGGAGACACCTTTCTCCCATATTTATTCTTACAGGAGAGAATTTTCCTTCCTAGGGGTAGATTTCCTCTCACTTCCTGTTGTCTTCTTTCGTTTGCAAGTAGGAGTCGTTTGTAAGTTGGATGTTTGAAAGTAGGGACCTGCCGTATATACTCTGCAGAAATAGGCCCCTTAGTTGTTGGTGTTGGCACAACACTGTAAGCACTCACAGTTACTCTTGGTTGGTGCTGGAACGCCCTGCTGTCAACTATTATATCAGGAATTTTAATTACATATAATTGTTGAACAGTGGTAGTAAAAATTGGGGCTTTGATGGTGGTGCTGGTGCCACAACACTGTAAGCCCTGACAGTTACTCTTGGTGGGTGCAGCAATGGGCCCTGCTGTGAATTATTAGATCAAGAATTGTAATTGCATGCCCCTGTTGAACAGGGGCTGAAAAATTGGGCTTTTCGTGGTGGTGGTGGTGGTGGTGGTGTTGCCACAACACTGTAAGCCCTCAGAGTTACTCTTGGTGGGTGCAGGAATGGGCCCTGCTGTGAATTATTAGATCAAGAATTGTAATTACATGCCCCTTTTGAACAGTGGCTGAAAAATTGGGCCTTTCGTGGTGGTGGTGGTGGTGGCGTTGCCACAACACTGTAAGCCCTCAGACTTACTCTTGGTGGGTGCAGGAATGGGCCCTGCTGTGAATTATTACATCAAGAATTGTAATTGCATGCCCCTGTTGAACAGGGGCTGAAAAATTGGGCCTTAGGCACTGGTGGCACAACACTACAACCCCTCACAGATACTGTACTTGGAGCACAGCAATGAGCCCTATGGCAAATTATTGCTAAAAAAATTGTAAGTACACGCCCCTGTAAAACAGGGGCTGAAAAATTGGGCCTTAGCCACTGGTGGCGGCACCCATGAACAAAAATGATCTTCCAAGCTATCATCATCAATCGTATCATTGAGGACTCGGAGGAGGAGGATAGCCAGTCAACATAACAGCACAGGCACTCAGCATCAGCATCAGTCTTGAAGGGACGTGACATGTTAAAATCAATTAGTCTGTTATATCAGCATCAGGTGTGTGGTAGCTGGTGGTGATCCAAGACTGGTTCATCTTGATGAAAGTCAGTCGATCAACCGAGTCGGTGGACAGGCACACCCTGTGATCCGTGACAAATCCTCCAGCAGCACTGAATGTGCGTTCCGAAAGAACGCTGGATGCAGGACAGGCCAGTAGCTCAATTGCATACTGTGCAAGCTCTGGCCAGTGATCCATCCTCAAGACCCAGTAAGCCAGAGGATTTTCGGTGGGGAAGGTGTCCAAGTCTGACCTTGCCCCTAGATATTCCTGCACCATGTTTATCAGACGCTGGCGATGGTTGCTGGAACCGATCATACTTTGGGGCTGCGGACTAAAGAATTGTCTGAACGCATCGGTCAGACGGCCACCTTCCCCACCGCTCCTTCTTTGACTGGCTGAAGCCTCAGCAACTCGTTGTCCTGGACCAGGAGTTTGTAACCTCCCAGTCTCTGGGAACGCGTTGCACAGACCTTTCTGCAAGGCCTCCCGGAGTTGTCTCATCCTCTGCTCCCTCTGCGACGGTAACATAAGGTCCGCAACCTTACCCTTGTACCGTGGATCAAGGAGAGTGGCCAGCCAGTAATGGTCCCTCTCCTTGATCCGAAGAATACGAAGATCCTTCCGCAGACTTTGCAGGATCAGGGAGGCCATGCAGCGTAGGTTTGCTGAGGCATTCGCTCCGGAGTCCTCTGGGTCACTAAGGACGACATGATCTGCAGTCACCTCCTCCCAGCCACGTACAAGTCCACTGGTTTCTTGGGACTGTAAATCATCCCTAAAAGACTGCTGCTGATGATGCTGAGTGCCAGCCTCCACCTCCATGCTGACACAATCCTCCTCCTCCTCCTCCTCCTCCTCCTCTTCCTCTTCCTGTGCGATGGGTGGGACAGAAGGAACACTGTCTGGGTAAAGGGGGCCTTGAGAGGCAAGGAAGTCCTCCTCTTCCTGCCTCTGTTCTGCCTCAAGTGCCCTGTCCATTATTCCACGCAGCGTGTGCTCCAACAGGTGGACAAGAGGTACAGTGTCACTGATGCATGCACTGTCACTGCTCACCATCCTCGTGGCCTCCTCAAATGGTGCCAGGACAGTGCATGCATCCCTGATCATGCCCCACTGGCGTGGAGAAAAAAAACCAAGCTCCCCTGACCCTGTCCTGGTGCCGTAGTCGCACAGGTACTCATTGATGGCCCTCTGCTGCGTGTGCAGCCGCTGCAGCATGGCCAACGTTGAGTTCCACCTGGTGGGCATGTCACATATAAGGCGGTTCTTGGGCAGGTTCAACTCCTTTTGCAGCTCAGCCAGGCGAGCACTGGCATTATAAGATCTGCGGAAATGCACACAGACTTTCCTGGCCTGCCTCAGGACATCCTGTAAGCCCGGGTACCTGCCCAAGAACCGCTGCACCACCAGGTTAAGGACGTGAGCCACACAGGGCACATGGGTCAGTTGTCCCTGTCGGAGGGCGGAGAGGAGGTTGGTGCCATTGTCGCAAACCACCATTCCTGGCTTAAGCTGGCGTGGCGTCAACCACCTCTCGGCCTGGCCCTGCAGAGCAGACAGGACCTCTGCCCCAGTGTGGCTTCTGTCCCCCAAACACACCAGCGCAAGCACGGCATGACATCTTTTTGCCTGCGTACTTGCGTAGCCCCGTGAACGGCTACGGAGCACCGCTGGTTCATAGGACAAACCACAGGAAGAGGCCATGGAGGAAGAAGAAGAGGAGGGGGTGGAGGAGAGAGGTGTGTCACAACCAGTAGTAGCATTTTGGAGGCGTGGCGGTGGGACAACCTCCAACACTACTGCACCTTGTCCTGCATCCTTCCCAGCTGCCAAAAGAGTGACCCAATGGGCCGTGAAAGAAAGGTAACGTCCCTGTCCATGCCTGCTGGACCATGAGTCAGCGGTAATATGCACCTTACCGCTGACCGCCCTGTCCAGCGAGGCCAAGACATTGCCTTCCACATGCCGGTAGAGAGCCGGAATAGCCTTCCATGAGAAAAAGTGGCGTTTGGGAACCTGCCACTGAGGAACCGCACATTGCACAAACTCACGGAAGGGGGCCGAGTCTACCAACTGAAAAGGCAGCAGTTGAAGCGCTAGCAATTTAGCCAAGCTAGCATTTAACCGCTGGGCATGTGGATGGCTGGGAGTGAACTTCTTTCGACGGTCCAGCAGCTGGGGCAGGGAAATTTGCCTGCTAGAATCGGACGTCGGTGTACTGCTAGCAGAGTGGCCGCAAGTACTTGGCTGTGACACACCTAATTCTACACCTTCATTCCTCTCAGTGCATGTTTCAGAGAGGACTGAAGTTATAGTGGGGTTGGAGATCCCAGCTGATGCGGTGCAAGGAGAGGTCCGCTTTGTTCTTTGGTGTGGGTCTTTGAGGTAGGCTTGCCAACGAGCTGCATGGCAGGTCAACATATGTCTGGTCAGGCATGTGGTACCCAAGCGACTGATGTTTTGGCCACGTGATATACGCTTGAGACATATGTTGCAAACAGCAGCTGTGCAATCTGATGCACTAGCCTCAAAAAAGGCCCACACCAAGGAACTTTTTGAATGACGGGCAGAGGCAGCGCCCTGCACAGGCGGAGCTCTGCGGTGTGATTCCGTCGGTGTACTGCCCTTACGCTGGCCACCAAAGGGCATCCTGTCTCGTTGGAGATGTGCCTCCTCCTCATCCTCCTCCTCTTCTCTCCTATTAGGCACCCACGTGGAGTCAGTGACCTCATCATCCCCTCCCTCCTCATCACTGGAGCCAATCTGGCAGTATGCTGCAGCTGCTGGAACATGACTGCCAGATTGGTGTCCTTCTTGAGCATCCCCTCTGTCTGCTCTCACCCTACTGCCTTCCTGTAGCTGGGTTTCATCATCAGACCCTTCGAAACGCTGGGCATCCTCCTGGAGCATGTACCCAACACTGTGCTCAAACAGTTCGGGGGACTCCTCAGGAGGAGGACATGGTGGGTCTAGGGAAGGAGTGACTGATGATGAGTCTGACATTGATACCAGGGAAGAGGACGCTTTGGCAGCTGCTTTGCCAGTACCCTGAGCCTGGGTGAGAGAGGATGAGGAGGAGGAGGAGGGCTTGGTCATCCACTCTACCAAGTCTTCGGCATGATGTGGCTCAACATGTCCAGCTGCGGAAAAGAAGGACAAGCGTGTCCCATGGCCATGTGCTGATGACAATGCACCGCGTCCACGACCAGCACTGTTGCCCCCAGACACAGAGCCTGCTTGCCCTCTTTTATTGCCTCCTGACTGTCTGCCTCTCCTTGTTTGCCTTCCAGACATTCTAATAGATGGCCTGCAGGGAGATGGGAAAAAAGCAATAAGGGCTACCTTCAGGTGTCCTTCTCTGTCACTTGAAACAAGGACTTGCACAGTGAAAGAAACTGACACTCTCCCTACCTACAGTTTTCTGTCCCTAGAAAAAATGTTTTTTTTAAGCACAATATAGCACAAGGAGAATTCACTCACTGTCCTTCCAGGTCCCTAGAAACAAGGACTTGCACAGTGAAAGAAACTGACACTCTCCCTACCTACAGTTTTCTGTCCCTAGAAAAAATGTTTTTTTTAAGCACAATATAGCACAAGGAGAATTCACTCACTGTCCTTCCAGGTCCCTAGAAACAAGGACTTGCACAGTGAAAGAAACTGACACTCTCCCTACCTACAGTTTTCTGTCCCTAGAAAAAATGCTTTTTTAAACACAATATAGCACAAGGAGAATTCACTCACTGTCCTTCCAGGTCCCTAGAAACAAGGACTTGCACAGTGAAAGAAACTGACACTCTCCCTACCTACAGTTTTCTGTCCCTAGAAAAAATGTTTTTTTTAAACACAATATAGCACAAGGAGAATTCACTCACTGTCCTTCCAGGTCCCTAGAAACAAGGACTTGCACAGTGAAAGAAACTGACACTCTCCCTACCTACAGTTTTCTGTCCCTAGAAAAAATGTTTTTTTTAAGCACAATATAGCACAAGGAGAATTCACTCACTGTCCTTCCAGGTCCCTGGAAACAAGGACTTGCACAGTGAAAGAAACTGACACTCTCCCTACCTACAGTTTTCTGTCCCTAGAAAAAATGTTTTTTTTAAGCACAATATAGCACAAGGAGAATTCACTCACTGTCCTTCCCAGTCCCTAGAAACAAGGACTTGCACAGTGAAAGAAACTGACACTCTCCCTACCTACAGTTTTCTGTCCCTAGAAAAAATGTTTTTTTTAAGCACACTATAGCACAAGGAGAATTCACTCACTGTCCTTCCCAGTCCCTAGAAACAAGGACTTGCACAGTGAAAGAAACTGACACTCTCCCTACCTACAGTTTTCTGTCCCTAGAAAAAATGTTTTTTTTAAGCACACTATAGCACAAGGAGAATTCACTCACTGTCCTTCCAGGTCCCTGGAAACAAGGACTTGCACAGTGAAAGAAACTGACACTCTCCCTACCTACAGTTTTCTGTCCCTAGAAAAAATGTTTTTTTTAAGCACACTATAGCACAAGGAGAATTCACTCACTGTCCTTCCCAGTCCCTAGAAACAAGGACTTGCACAGTGAAAGAAACTGACACTCTCCCTACCTACAGTTTTCTGTCCCTAGAAAAAATGTTTTTTTTAACCACACTATAGCACAAGGAGAATTCACTCACTGTCCTTCCCAGTCCCTAGAAACAAGGACTTGCACAGTGAAAGAAACTGACACTCTCCCTACCTACAGTTTTCTGTCCCTAGAAAAAATGTTTTTTTTAAGCACACTATAGCACAAGGAGAATTCACTCACTGTCCTTCCAGGTCCCTGGAAACAAGGACTTGCACAGTGAAAGAAACTGACACTCTCCCTACCTACAGTTTTCTGTCCCTAGAAAAAATGTTTTTTTTAAGCACACTATAGCACAAGGAGAATTCACTCACTGTCCTTCCCAGTCCCTAGAAACAAGGACTTGCACAGTGAAAGAAACTGACACTCTCCCTACCTACAGTTTTCTGTCCCTAGAAAAAATGTTTTTTTAAGCACACTATAGCACAAGGAGAATTCACTCACTGTCCTTCCCAGTCCCTAGAAACAAGGACTTGCACAGTGAAAGAAACTGACACTCTCCCTACCTACAGTTTTCTGTCCCTAGAAAAAATGTTTTTTTTAAGCACACTATAGCACAAGGAGAATTCACTCACTGTCCTTCCAGGTCCCTGGAAACAAGGACTTGCACAGTGAAAGAAACTGACACTCTCCCTACCTAGAGTTTTCTGTCCCTAGAAAAAATGTTTTTTTTAAGCACACTATAGCACAAGGAGCATTCACTCACTGTCCTTCCAGGTCCCTGGAAACAAGGACTTGCACAGTGAAAGAAACTGACACTCTCCCTACCTACAGTTTTCTGTCCCTAGAAAAAATGTTTTTTTTAAGCACACTATAGCACAAGGAGAATTCACTCACTGTCCTTCCAGGTCCCTGGAAACAAGGACTTGCACAGTGAAAGAAACTGACACTCTCCCTACCTAGAGTTTTCTGTCCCTAGAAAAAATGTTTTTTTTAAGCACACTATAGCACAAGGAGCATTCACTCACTGTCCTTCCAGGTCCCTGGAAACAAGGACTTGCACAGTGAAAGAAACTGACACTCTCCCTACCTACAGTTTTCTGTCCCTAGAAAAAATGTTTTTTTTAAGCACAATATAGCACAAGGAGAATTCACTCACTGTCCTTCCAGGTCCCTAGAAACAAGGACTTGCACAGTGAAAGAAACTGACACTCTCCCTACCTACAGTTTTCTGTCCCTAGAAAAAATGTTTTTTTTAAGCACAATATAGCACAAGGAGAATTCACTCACTGTCCTTCCAGGTCCCTGGAAACAAGGACTTGCACAGTGAAAGAAACTGACACTCTCCCTACCTACAGTTTTCTGTCCCTAGAAAAAATGTTTTTTTTAAGCACAATATAGCACAAGGAGAATTCACTCACTGTCCTTCCCAGTCCCTAGAAACAAGGACTTGCACAGTGAAAGAAACTGACACTCTCCCTACCTACAGTTTTCTGTCCCTAGAAAAAATGTTTTTTTTAAGCACACTATAGCACAAGGAGAATTCACTCACTGTCCTTCCCAGTCCCTAGAAACAAGGACTTGCACAGTGAAAGAAACTGACACTCTCCCTACCTACAGTTTTCTGTCCCTAGAAAAAATGTTTTTTTTAAGCACACTATAGCACAAGGAGAATTCACTCACTGTCCTTCCAGGTCCCTGGAAACAAGGACTTGCACAGTGAAAGAAACTGACACTCTCCCTACCTACAGTTTTCTGTCCCTAGAAAAAATGTTTTTTTTAAGCACAATATAGCACAAGGAGAATTCACTCACTGTCCTTCCCAGTCCCTAGAAACAAGGACTTGCACAGTGAAAGAAGCTGACACTCTCCCTACCTACAGTTTTCTGTCCCTAGAAAAAATGTTTTTTTTTAAGCACACTATAGCACAAGGAGAATTCACTCACTGTCCTTCCCAGTCCCTAGAAACAAGGACTTGCACAGTGAAAGAAACTGACACTCTCCCTACCTACAGTTTTCTGTCCCTAGAAAAAATGTTTTTTTTAAGCACACTATAGCACAAGGAGAATTCACTCACTGTCCTTCCAGGTCCCTGGAAACAAGGACTTGCACAGTGAAAGAAACTGACACTCTCCCTACCTACAGTTTTCTGTCCCTAGAAAAAATGTTTTTTTTAAGCACACTATAGCACAAGGAGAATTCACTCACTGTCCTTCCCAGTCCCTAGAAACAAGGACTTGCACAGTGAAAGAAACTGACACTCTCCCTACCTACAGTTTTCTGTCCCTAGAAAAAATGTTTTTTTTAAGCACACTATAGCACAAGGAGAATTCACTCACTGTCCTTCCCAGTCCCTAGAAACAAGGACTTGCACAGTGAAAGAAACTGACACTCTCCCTACCTACAGTTTTCTGTCCCTAGAAAAAATGTTTTTTTTAAGCACACTATAGCACAAGGAGAATTCACTCACTGTCCTTCCAGGTCCCTGGAAACAAGGACTTGCACAGTGAAAGAAACTGACACTCTCCCTACCTACAGTTTTCTGTCCCTAGAAAAAATGTTTTTTTTAAGCACACTATAGCACAAGGAGAATTCACTCACTGTCCTTCCCAGTCCCTAGAAACAAGGACTTGCACAGTGAAAGAAACTGACACTCTCCCTACCTACAATTTTCTGTCCCTAGAAAAAATGTTTTTTTTAAGCACACTATAGCACAAGGAGAATTCACTCACTGTCCTTCCAGGTCCCTGGAAACAAGGACTTGCACAGTGAAAGAAACTGACACTCTCCCTACCTAGAGTTTTCTGTCCCTAGAAAAAATGTTTTTTTTAAGCACACTATAGCACTGGAGCATTCACTCACTGTCCTTCCAGGTCCCTGGAAACAAGGACTTGCACAGTGAAAGAAACTGACACTCTCCCTACCTACAGTTTTCTGTCCCTAGAAAAAATGTTTTTTTTAAGCACACTATAGCACAAGGAGAATTCACTCACTGTCCTTCCAGGTCCCTGGAAACAAGGACTTGCACAGTGAAAGAAACTGACACTCTCCCTACCTAGAGTTTTCTGTCCCTAGAAAAAATGTTTTTTTTAAGCACAATATAGCACAAGGAGAATTCACTCACTGTCCTTCCAGGTCCCTGGAAACAAGGACTTGCACAGTGAAAGAAACTGACACTCTCCCTACCTACAGTTTTCTGTCCCTAGAAAAAATGTTTTTTTTAAGCACAATATAGCACAAGGAGAATTCACTCACTGTCCTTCCAGGTCCCTAGAAACAAGGACTTGCACAGTGAAAGAAACTGACACTCTCCCTACCTACAGTTTTCTGTCCCTAGAAAAAATGTTTTTTTTAAGCACAATATAGCACAAGGAGAATTCACTCACTGTCCTTCCAGGTCCCTAGAAACAAGGACTTGCACAGTGAAAGAAACTGACACTCTCCCTACCTACAGTTTTCTGTCCCTAGAAAAAATGTTTTTTTTAAGCACAATATAGCACAAGGAGAATTCACTCACTGTCCTTCCAGGTCCCTGGAAACAAGGACTTGCACAGTGAAAGAAACTGACACTCTCCCTACCTACAGTTTTCTGTCCCTAGAAAAAATGTTTTTTTTAAGCACAATATAGCACAAGGAGAATTCACTCACTGTCCTTCCAGGTCCCTGGAAACAAGGACTTGCACAGTGAAAGAAACTGACACTCTCCCTACCTACAGTTTTCTGTCCCTAGAAAAAATGTTTTTTTTAAGCACAATATAGCACAAGGAGAATTCACTCACTGTCCTTCCCAGTCCCTAGAAACAAGGACTTGCACAGTGAAAGAAACTGACACTCTCCCTACCTACAGTTTTCTGTCCCTAGAAAAAATGTTTTTTTTTAAGCACACTATAGCACAAGGAGAATTCACTCACTGTCCTTCCCAGTCCCTAGAAACAAGGACTTGCACAGTGAAAGAAACTGACACTCTCCCTACCTACAGTTTTCTGTCCCTAGAAAAAATGTTTTTTTTAAGCACACTATAGCACAAGGAGAATTCACTCACTGTCCTTCCAGGTCCCTGGAAACAAGGACTTGCACAGTGAAAGAAACTGACACTCTCCCTACCTACAGTTTTCTGTCCCTAGAAAAAATGTTTTTTTTAAGCACACTATAGCACAAGGAGAATTCACTCACTGTCCTTCCCAGTCCCTAGAAACAAGGACTTGCACAGTGAAAGAAACTGACACTCTCCCTACCTACAGTTTTCTGTCCCTAGAAAAAATGTTTTTTTTTAAGCACACTATAGCACAAGGAGAATTCACTCACTGTCCTTCCCAGTCCCTAGAAACAAGGACTTGCACAGTGAAAGAAACTGACACTCTCCCTACCTACAGTTTTCTGTCCCTAGAAAAAATGTTTTTTTTAAGCACACTATAGCACAAGGAGAATTCACTCACTGTCCTTCCAGGTCCCTGGAAACAAGGACTTGCACAGTGAAAGAAACTGACACTCTCCCTACCTACAGTTTTCTGTCCCTAGAAAAAATGTTTTTTTTAAGCACACTATAGCACAAGGAGAATTCACTCACTGTCGTTCCCAGTCCCTAGAAACAAGGACTTGCACAGTGAAAGAAACTGACACTCTCCCTACCTACAGTTTTCTGTCCCTAGAAAAAATGTTTTTTTTAAGCACACTATAGCACAAGGAGAATTCACTCACTGTCCTTCCAGGTCCCTGGAAACAAGGACTTGCACAGTGAAAGAAACTGACACTCTCCCTACCTAGAGTTTTCTGTCCCTAGAAAAAATGTTTTTTTTAAGCACACTATAGCACAAGGAGCATTCACTCACTGTCCTTCCAGGTCCCTGGAAACAAGGACTTGCACAGTGAAAGAAACTGACACTCTCCCTACCTACAATTTTCTGTCCCTAGAAAAAATGTTTTTTTTTAAGCACACTATAGCACAAGGAGAATTCACTCACTGTCCTTCCAGGTCCCTGGAAACAAGGACTTGCACAGTGAAAGAAACTGACACTCTCCCTACCTAGAGTTTTCTGTCCCTAGAAAAAATGTTTTTTTTAAGCACAATATAGCACAAGGAGAATTCACTCACTGTCCTTCCAGGTCCCTGGAAACAAGGACTTGCACAGTGAAAGAAACTGACACTCTCCCTACCTAGAGTTTTCTGTCCCTAGAAAAAATGTTTTTTTTAAGCACACTATAGCACAAGGAGAATTCACTCACTGTCCTTCCCAGTCCCTAGAAACAAGGACTTGCACAGTGAAAGAAACTGACACTCTCCCTACCTAGAGTTTTTGTCCCTAGAAAAAATGTTTTTTTTAAGCACACTATAGCACAAGGAGAATTCACTCACTGTCCTTCCAGGTCCCTGGAAACAAGGACTTGCACAGTGAAAGAAACTGACACTCTCCCTACCTAGAGTTTTCTGTCCCTAGAAAAAATGTTTTTTTTAAGCACACTATAGCACAAGGAGCATTCACTCACTGTCCTTCCAGGTCCCTGGAAACAAGGACTTGCACAGTGAAAGAAACTGACACTCTCCCTACCTAGAGTTTTCTGTCCCTAGAAAAAATGATTTTTTTAAGCACAATATAGCACAAGGAGAATTCACTCACTGTCCTTCCAGGTCCCTGGAAACAAGGACTTGCACAGTGAAAGAAACTGACACTCTCCCTACCTAGAGTTTTCTGTCCCTAGAAAAAATGTTTTTTTTTAAGCACACTATAGCACAAGGAGCATTCACTCACTGTCCTTCCAGGTCCCTGGAAACAAGGACTTGCACAGTGAAAGAAACTGACACTCTCCCTACCTACAGTTTTCTGTCCCTAGAAAAAATGTTTTTTTTAAGCACAATATAGCACAAGGAGAATTCACTCACTGTCCTTCCAGGTCCCTAGAAACAAGGACTTGCACAGTGAAAGAAACTGACACTCTCCCTACCTACAGTTTTCTGTCCCTAGAAAAAATGTTTTTTTTAAGCACAATATAGCACAAGGAGAATTCACTCACTGTCCTTCCAGGTCCCTGGAAACAAGGACTTGCACAGTGAAAGAAACTGACACTCTCCCTACCTACAGTTTTCTGTCCCTAGAAAAAATGTTTTTTTTAAGCACAATATAGCACAAGGAGAATTCACTCACTGTCCTTCCAGGTCCCTAGAAACAAGGACTTGCACAGGGAAAGAAACTGACACTCTCCCTACCTACAGTTTTCTGTCCCTAGAAAAAATGTTTTTTTTAAGCACAATATAGCACAAGGAGAATTCACTCACTGTCCTTCCAGGTCCCTAGAAACAAGGACTTGCACAGTGAAAGAAACTGACACTCTCCCTACCTACAGTTTTCTGTCCCTAGAAAAAATGTTTTTTTTAAGCACAATATAGCACAAGGAGAATTCACTCACTGTCCTTCCAGGTCCCTGGAAACAAGGACTTGCACAGTGAAAGAAACTGACACTCTCCCTACCTACAGTTTTCTGTCCCTAGAAAAAATGTTTTTTTTAAGCACAATATAGCACAAGGAGAATTCACTCACTGTCCTTCCAGGTCCCTGGAAACAAGGACTTGCACAGTGAAAGAAACTGACACTCTCCCTACCTACAGTTTTCTGTCCCTAGAAAAAATGTTTTTTTTAAGCACAATATAGCACAAGGAGAATTCACTCACTGTCCTTCCAGGTCCCTAGAAACAAGGACTTGCACAGTGAAAGAAACTGACACTCTCCCTACCTACATTTTTCTGTCCCTAGAAAAAATGTTTTTTTTTAAGCACAATATAGCACAAGGAGAATTCACTCACTGTCCTTCCAGGTCCCTGGAAACAAGGACTTGCACAGTGAAAGAAACTGACACTCTCCCTACCTACAGTTTTCTGTCCCTAGAAAAAATGTTTTTTTTAAGCACACTATAGCACAAGCACAAAACACACTGACACTCTCCCTACCTATCCTTCTCTTTCCCTAAACTAAAGGAATCCAGGTTAAGCAAGAAAGAAATAAAAGTCACTGTCCCTGCCTATGCTGCTCTATCCCTGCTCCGGAACACACTACACTAGGCCGCTGTGCTGGCGGCCTTTTATAGTGTGGGGCGTGTACTAAACACCCTCAGCAATAATTGGCCACAGGCATCCTGCCTGTGGCCAATCATTGCTCTCCTCGCTGCCGGCGCTGTGATTGGCCAAGCATGCGGGGTCACAGTGCATGCTTGGCCAATCACAGCGCCTGGATGACACTGCGATGGCGTAGTGCATTGTGGGCCGTTCGCGTCACTCGAATTTGGCGCGAACGGCCCAAATCGTTCGATCTTCGTCGAACGATCGAACAGCCGATGTTCGAGTCGAACGTATGTTCGACTCGAACACGAAGCTCATCCCTATTACCGATCCTAGCATAAAAAAACAACCCCGAGTCACGCTCGGGATTACCGCTAGGGAGGCTAGAGTGGTTGTAAATTGCAGATGTTGCAACAAAAAAAAAAGAAACCTGAAAGCAATGGCATAATGCGATAGTATGCATTGCATATTAGTTCATTATAAAATACTCACCTTGGAACAAAGCCCTCCAGTGCTGTAATGTCACCGCTGGGAGGGATGACATGTTCCCCCTGTCTTTCTTTTGAGTTCACGCGCTCCGGCTATGTGATTGGTGTCACTCCCGTGTATGCATGCGGGAGCCCTTGGTTCCAGCACGAAGCTCTGAAGTTCCGGCAAGGTATGCCAGACCTTTAGAGCGCTTGCGCCAGTGATGTCACTGACTGCATGCGCGGTAAATATCTCCTAAACGATGCACGTTTAGGAGACATTAATTTTACCTACAGGTAAGCCTTATTATAGGCTTACCTGTAGATAAAAATGACCAAGCAGGGTTTATAACCACTTTAGGCATTCATCTACAGTGAAGGAACGGTGATAATGTCAGACTTTCTACTCTTCATCATTTTTCAATAGGGAGTTTTAAACTTTAGGTATATTTTACCTGCTTAAATCAGAACATCAGGAAGCAGCCCTACCCCCCATCTTCCTCTTTTTAAGCTATTCAGGACTTTTTTTTTATGTTGAAGAGGCATTGATCTCCCAATGCCCCTTACTGTTTAATGCTAAACCACTTGGGTGGGTTCTATGCTTGGGGCCACCATTGCTGTAGGTGTAAACCATGTTCCTTTATTGGGAATATCTGCCATAAATCTCAATCCTTCTTTTAGATGAGACTGGCTATGCATATATAGCGCTCACCCCCTGAGGGGCTGCTGGAAATAACCCAGGTCTCTCTTACCTGCTCTGAGGCTACCAGCCCGGCTACCAGCTCCAGACCACATGGACAAAACTCAGGCTCAGTCTAGGAGTGTCTTTTTAATATTTATTGCAATATTTGAACACAGACTGATAGAGGGATGAGGGTGCAGGATACTCCAAAACAAATGCAGGTATCAGAGGACAGATTCTGAATTAAAGTTCTTCAAAAGCAGACTTAAGTAATGCTGGAAGAAGAAGGGACAGCCAGCTAGTCTGAGACTCTGTATGAGCAGTCACAGTTCTTGTAGCAAACTTTGGTGTCCAACCCTCAAAGTACTGGTATGCCTGGAGCTCTAGGCGAAGGGTCCTACGCACAATGTACAGAGACAGCTCCTCAACCAGCTTCTCTGTGACACTCCTCAGTAAAAAGGTGAATTCTCCAGCTTCCTACAGTAGTGTCCTCCAGCAAATCTCCTGCAAGGTTCCTGCAGGCCCTCAGCCAAGCACCTGGTGAGACCTAACAGCTCTTACACAGGCTGCCTCCCAGAGGGGAGAACCCAGGAGAGAGAGCTCTGATTGCACCCTCCAAATCGTTGATCTTCTCCCCAGCCACACATTCTGGACCTCCCTCCCAGGGATTGGCTAGGGTCAGATAAATATTAATTGCCCAGTGGCTAACCATCCTACTCTATTTCTGTAAGCTTCTTCCAGAGCACGCAGGAACAATCAACCACCAGAATTAGGGATAGGCCCAACCAGACCTAAAAAATTATTTGTTGCTCAAATGGGTACAGCAGATCTAAAAAAACTAAATTTAGCCACCCTAGGGCAAGGGTGCTACACATACATTGTAGTTATCTGCCAAGTGTCTACATAGTGAACATGCCCAGAACGTCACAATGGTGCCCAGAGCAAAGATTTATTAGCTATATCCTCTCTTGGCCATTTTGGTGAATCTTGTGGCTCACTGGAAGGGGGAGATCAAAAGCCTAAATACAATTCATATACAGATAATACATTTTTCAATCCAGAATAGATTTTTTTAAAGCTTAGAAATTCCAAGTTGTGATTTTAACATTTCAAATAATAATAACAACAATTTTACAAATTCTAATTAGAAGTAATTTAAAGTTACAGTGTGGCGTGAAACCATTTTAAAATAAGTATGGTGATGGCATAAAAATAAAGAACTACTATTATATAATCTGTTTTCATTGAACAAATTAAGTTACATTTTTCATTGTAATATCCCAAACCTTGCCCATTTTGGAACAGACACTCTTTTGCTAGTTGCTTTAATATGAGAGGCTGTTAAATTCATTAAAGGTCACCACTTTTACTTTGCTTCATTGCAAGCTAGCTAGAAAAAAATTCTGGTACCCTAAAATAGTCGTATGAATTCCAAAATGTAGAAAGTAAAATTACGGTACCAGGAAGTCTTGGCATTAAAAATTGATATCTTTATTTAATCCATCAAACCATAAAAAGGACTCATGACTAATGTAGGAGGCTAAAATGTGTCATTTTTTAGGAATTGATTCCTTTTTATGGTTTGATGGATTAAATAAATATATCAATTTTTAACGCCAAGATGTCTTTGTGCTGGGTTTTTACTCTCTTCATTGGATCTTGGACGTTCAGTATGAATTCGGGCACAGATGTCTTGATCTCATCCTGTCTATCTTTAAGGCATTTTGGGGTTGTAGCACTGCCTTTGTTGCTTTAAATTCCAAAAGGTATATGACCATTAATACATGGCTGTACATCCCTAGTCTTGAAGGACTCCTGAAGAAGTGACATATACGGACCAGTGGAACCTATCTCTTTATCTCTACAGAAACAGTGGGGGTGACTTACTAAAACTGGAGAGTGCAAAATCTGGTGCAGCTGTGTATGGTAGCCAATCAGCTTCTAACTTCAGCTTGTTCAGTTAAGCTTTGACAATAAAACCTGGAAGTTCATTGGTTTCTATGCACAGCTGCACCAAATTGTGCACTCTCCAGTTTTAGTAAATCAGCCATCGTTGAAGATTATCATATTCTACATATATTTTATATGGAGATGACTGCTGCTTTGTTCAGGAACGTATCTGTTAGGGTTTGAGACTCAATATAGGGGAACAGCAAATTGTCATTTCATGGGATGCTTTTATTCTTTTTTAGGCCGGGTTCACACCGTCCTCGCATGCGGCTCACAGCAGGGGTCCGGTGCCTGCTTGTTCACCGGTTAAGGACCGATTTCAGCCCGAATTTTGTGCTGAAATCGAACCTGAAACGCACCAAAAAAGGCACGCGTTTTTCGGGCACACCGCACCGGACCCGCTGCGGAGATATGTGAACCGGCTCCATAGAGAGCCAGTCACATTCTCCTGCTATGCGAATTGAATGCGAGGAAACGCGCATTCAATTCGCATAGGTGTGAACCCGGCCTTAATATTTTAGGTGTAGATACTTAAGTTTTCAATGCCCTATTGAGCATTGTGACTAGACATGTGCACACTGAAATATTTAAATTCGGAATTTTGTTTTCGTCCAAAAAATAAATGTATTTATTTACTCCCGAAATTCGTTTTTATTTTTTTCGTTTTTTTAAAAAATGCATTAGTCCAAAAATCCGAATTAAGGTCGAATCTGTCAATTGAAGGCTTATGGTGTCTGTCGAATGTTCTAAGAAGATTAGACGAAGCAGCTAAACTGTACGACGCCGCAATCGTACATTTCCGGTCGAATGCTCCGCCCACAAGCTATAGTAGAATTCTAACATTGTATGACTAGTAATAATTATATTTATTAATTATTATTACTAGTCAACCAACATTATAATTCTTCTATAGCCTATGGGCGGATCATTTGACCATAAATGTCTGCTCGTGGCGACTGCTTTGTCGAATCTTCATGACGATTCTTTTCTCTCTAAGTCGATTAATCTTGGACTAATAGAGTTGGGTTAGGCACATTCAACCGCAGGTTCGATAGACACAGATCGCTATTGTCACCGTCAGGTCGAATCTTCTATCTATATCGAACTGTTGTCGCAACAAATGAAAATAAAGCATTTTTATGTTGGATCGTTCGGATTTTGGATTCTGTGCGTTCGTTATCGTTTGTTAAAACGAACGCGAAAATCCCCAAAATTCAGACGAAAATGCATTCGGATGAAAACGAATGCACATGTCTAATTGTGACAGAAGATACGATCAAATCTTCTTATTGGGGACACAGGGGGAAACTTCTATTTGAAGTTTCCATTAACACACCTTTTGAGCAAAGTTTATGATATCTAGATTCTGGAGAATTCATTTTCATAAATCACCAACTCTGTCTGTTATTGCTAATGTTATCCTTCAGTTTATTGGTTTGTCTGATAAAATTGTCTTCATACCTCAAGTCATTGATTTGTTCTTTTTTCGGTTGGAAGCTTTGTGTGACATGAAAGATACATTTCTTACATATTTACTGCTGCAAAATTGTGGCTATAGAAGCTGGTCACTCTTGTACTTCCAGTTTAGCTACCAGCTTACTAGTGAAACCAATATAGAGGATGGAAAATGCAATGAAAATATGACCGGGCATTCATTTCATTTCCCCAAAAAATAATTAGCTCTCCGTAGAAAACTAATAAGACTGTTGGCCCAGTCAAGCTGGCTCGCCATCTTGACACCAGCTCCGGTCACCACAAGCCGGAAAAGCTACTTCCCACAATCCTCTGGACATATGTGTTACCCATTACTTTGATCCTTTCCGTGAAAACCAAAGCTTATTTTATGAAGGAAGATCTACAAAAAGCTCTTTAATATCTACTTGATTGTTATTAATTTGCATTGCATTCTGGCTGAAACATTAGATGAAGGAAAGAGTGACTAAGTGCTGCCAGGGTACGGAGCAAAAAAATGAAAAATTAAATATGAGTATGTTCACTGACAAATTTAAAGCTGCACTGCAGGCAGATATAAAA
This sequence comes from Rana muscosa, assembly GCA_029206835.1. Lineage (NCBI taxonomy): Eukaryota > Metazoa > Chordata > Amphibia > Anura > Ranidae > Rana > Rana muscosa. The sequence goes on along the minus strand of CM055122.1, from coordinate 243,678,194 downwards.
AAAAATGAATACAGCTATGTATTAATAAATAATTTGATGAAATGTGTTAAAGTAGTTGTAAACCTCTGAATTGAAAAATGAAAAAAGCATATCCTTCTTTAGTGTGTACATGCCTTAATCCAAAGCACCTAGTGTGCTTTCGGTCTGCTGTCTAGTCCCTCTGTTATCTGCATGAGTCACGTCTGATTGTTTATACTGACACCAAGCAATACCAGGGTACACCGCAACTCCACCACACAGCCGATTTCCCTGATGTGTAGATTTCCTTTACTAAAATCTGTGGTAGGAGGGTTGTCCATTCCCTCCACTTAAATCTCAGATTACACTCAGCTCTCTTCTCTATGCTGTGCAGCGTGTGTCATCAGATCTCCACCCCCTGTCTTCTGAAGCTCAGAAATTCTGTGCACTTTAAACTGCAGTGGAGGGGAGAAAGCCGAAGATAAATAGGTACAACTTATGTAGCCGCAGATAAACAGGTATAGCTTATGTGGGAGGATTTGTTTAATCTCTGTCACTTCAGCGGGTTTAAGTAAGGGCTTACCGTCACTTTCAATGCCACTAGTTTATTTTATGTTATGCTGAAACTGCAAAACTGGTAATATTGCTTATGAGTCTTTATGTAACACATCTGATACCATACAGACTGTACAATGCAGAATAAATATGTGCTTTCATTGTTTGTATTAAAACCCTTGAAAAGAGTGCGCATGCGGGGCCGGACGGAGCAGATGACCATCTGACCTGCTCCGCTCACCCCCCGGCAACTTCAGCTTCAAACAGCGGTCCCACACCTCGCCCGCAGAAATAATTAACCCGACCCTCTGGGAGAACGATCCGGGCACACGCCGGATGGTTAAAAAGCCGCGTAACAAGCCAAAAAACGGCCCCCGGAGCTCGAGCCGCGCTACACAGTACGGATCCAAGATGGCGACCGGCTATATCACACGAGGCACGCAGGCCGCAGGAAAGGGAAAACTTCCACCTCCTAATCAGGCACAAGTCCCAAGGACAGATGATGCTGACTACCCAACACTATGCTCCTCAAGGTCTCCATCAGAAAAAGGTGAGCTGACAAACATAGACTGCCTATCACCTAGCCCCCCAGCATTATCTCCCTCTCAGACTGCAGCTAAATCACCCAGCATAGACTCACACGCATCCTCCCTCCTGGATAGGGAGATGGCAGAAACCATATACAGCCGGCCCAGCAGCCAAGATTCTGCATCAAATTGTAATGCTGACTCTCCTGCTGTACCCCCTGCGCAGGGACAATACTCAGGAGACCCGATCCTAATAGCACGCTTTGCTGACCTGCTTCAAAGAGAATTAGCCAAAGCTAATGATAAACTAGCTCTGGACATAAAACGAGATTTCCAGGAAATGGGACATAGATTGGACAGTATTGAATCCAAGATGGACGATACAATCCACAGAGTTTCCCAAAATTCAAATATGATTACTGATTTACAGGATCGACTTGAGGACGCTTACTCAAAGATCGATGACCTTGAAAATCGCGCCAGGCGCTATAATTTTCGCATTCGTGGTATACCGGAAAGTGTAAAAGATATTACCTCTATCACAAAATCTCTGATGCAAGCTGCCGTGCCCGGTATTGATGAGATCCATATGGAGATTGATCGACTACATAGAGCTCTGACTGCCCCTAAAACTGATGGCCCCCCCAGGGATGTGATTGTTAAGCCACATTTCTTCAAGATTAAAGAAGCAGTGATGCGACATGCCCGAGAGAACCCAGACCTGGAAATAGATGGCATCAAGATTCAAATATTCGCTGATATATCCCAGGCCACATTTCAAAAGAGACGATCGCTTAAACCTTTACTAACACCACTGACCCAACGTAATATTCGAAACAGATGGAACTACCCCTTTAAACTCCAATTTTCCTTCAACAACAAATCTTACTCCTTTTCATCTTTTACTGAAGGCGAATCGATCCTGCTGAAATTGGGATTTATATCCCACAACCCATCTTCACGGAATCAACCTGGATCCAGAGGCTCCCCTCCTCCTCCACTCTCCCCCCTATGGTCATCAAAATCAACCAGGAAAAATACCCAGACATCCCGTACTACCTGAAGAATGGGCTTTATGTTTCTGAACAGGTCCAAACCCGCAGTGGTGTCTTCTCAGCGGTCTCTTAAAGGGACATTGGACGCCACACAGGGTGACTGAAATTGGTTGGAACAAGATGTTCTTGTTCTCTTGTTATTTTTGTTTGAAACAGTCGAGCTGGCCTCTAACTCTTTACACTTTTTGAAATCTTACATTTTTAGCACTGTACGGGTCCTCCTCCCCCTCTTCCCTTCCCCCTCCTCCCTTCCCCCTCCTCCCCTCCCCCCCCTTCCTGTCCCCCTCCCCCCTCCCCTTCTCCTTTCTCCTCCTTTCCTTTCCCCCCTCCTCCTTTCCCTCCTCTCCCCCCCCCCTTTTTCCCTCTCCCCTCTTATTTTCATAAAACCTACAATGCACACTAGGTTAAATAACCCTACCAATGTTTTAGGGCGAAACACTGGGACCAAAGACTTTTTTTTTTTTTTTCTTAATATATTTTTTGTTGCTGGGGGGGTGGTCATGCGCACTCCTTATTTGAGGGACTCTCCCCACTACTTGGGTGCGGTGGAGACTCCTTTACACCTGGGGTTTAGCTCTAGGACACTTTAATTGTTCACTGTTTGTAAATTTTGTTTGGTAACATGTTTAAACTATGTCACTCGGTACCGGGAGTTCCCTGGTCCGACAGCCTCATTTTATTTTTTTCTACTATTGTTATTGTCTTTGTTATCTCTGATTCTGTTCTTTTCTTCTTTCTCTCCCTCTTTCTTAACTCCAATTTAATTTTTTTCCAAAACTGTTCTTTCCTGAGGGTCACCTGGAAAGTTCCTTGGCGCTTTTGGCCTCTGGATCCTACGGACCGGTGGGTGAGTCTGCTTATCGCTGTTCATAATTGTATCTCATGTCTTCCATAACACAGACACCCCGAAATGTCCGCCTGCTCTCACATAATGTCCAGGGCTTTGGATCGCCTGCTAAGCGAATCAAGGCCCTCACGCATTACAGTTCGTTGGGGGCGGACATTGTGGCTCTTCAGGAAACACATTTTATTTCCTCATTTACCCCCCGCTATCTCCACAGAGATTATCCTCTTTGTTTCTACGCGAACGCTTCAGAGAAGAAGAGGGGTGTAGCCCTCTGCTTCTCCAAACATATATCGTTTACAGAAACTAAAACCATTAAAGATAAAGAGGGCTGCTATCTTCTAGTGAAGGGCCACCTGGGTGAAACCTTAATCACCGTACTTGTCTATTATGCCCCCAATACTAATCAAACTGCCTTTTTTCATGCCATTCTAACACTCTTAGAACCCGAACTTGAGGGTGTTGTAATCTTGGCGGGTGATTCTAACCTAGCTCTAGATCTAACTAAAGATAAATCACACACTTCAGGATTTCGGTTTCCCCCCAGGCAAAGTCATAAATTCGCACAACTGCTACATAAATATGATTTGGTAGATGCTTGGCGAGAGTCCAATCCCACTGCTAGGGACTACTCTCACTATTCAAGGGCACATGGGCACTACTCCCGCATAGACCACGTATTTCTCCCCTCGGGGGTGACACCGAAATTGAGATCAGCAAAAATCTTGTCAACACCTTGGTCAGACCATGATCCTGTTATGATTCAGCTAACTGATCTCACTAACAAAACTGTGGGTTTCCATTGGCGACTAAACGAATCTCTCCTTAGTGATGAATCTCACTGCATAGAGATTTCCAGCCATATACAAACCTACTTTGAAAATAATAGCCCCGGGGACACATCCCCTGCCATTAACTGGGCAGCGCACAAGGCCACTATCAGGGGCTCCTTTATTCAGCTAGCCTCCAGACTGAAAAAGGCTCGCGCCGAGTTGATTACTGCCAAGACCAGGGAATTTGAGTCTTTAACCAAACAACATAAACGCTCCCCTTCTCCCAATTTATATAAGAAGCTGGAACAATCCCGATTAGAATTGAACATCTGTCTCACTACAAGGGCCGAGAAACAATTAAGGTGGACGAATCATAAATTCTTCACTTGGCGGGACCACCCAGGATCCCTACTGGCGCACAAACTCACTCCTAGACATTCCCCTCGTGCACTCCCTAAAATAAAATTATCCGGGGGCCATCTCACACAGGACCCCCATAAGATCCTTGATGAATTCCATAGCTTTTACGCAGAACTATACAAGAAACCCCAGGGGGTGGCTCCCCCGTCCATCAGGGAATTTCTGGGGGCCCTCCCCCTCCCAACCATAACTAATGATCATAGGGAATTAGTGGACCAACCATTCACAACTGAAGAGGTTACTGATGCTATCAAATCTCTTTCACTTCATAAATCTCCGGGCCCAGACGGGCTTCCTAACATTTACTATAAAAAATTTGCTATGCACCTGGCCCCACACCTGACTCTTTACTTTAATTCCCTGGGGGACGGGGGGGTGGTCCCATCTGATGACAACAAAGCTTATATTAGCGTTATCCCCAAACCCGGCAGAGATTCCACTGATGTACGCAATTATCGCCCAATCTCCCTAATTAATTGCGACCTGAAGATCCTAACTAAAATTCTGGCCCTTCGACTCAACTCCTTTCTGGAACATTACATACACAAAGACCAGTCGGGGTTTATTGCAGGACGTCAGACCTTAGATCAAATTCGCAGATCTATCGCTCTGATCTCAGCGGTACGCTCCAATTGGGACAACCTCCCGACTCGGGAACTCTTGCTCTTATCATTAGACCTTAACAAAGCTTTCGATAGCCTGAACTGGGACTATCTTTTTATTACTCTTGAAACTATGGGATTCGGCTCCACGTTTCTCTCATTGATGAAAACACTTTATAGCTCCCCGACGGCTCAAATTTCTATCAGAGGACATAAATCATCCATGTTCCCAGTCCAGCGAGGTACTAGACAAGGATGCCCGCTCTCTCCCCTATTATTTGCTCTAGCAATAGAACCCCTTGCAATGGCCATCCGCTCCCATCCCAACATCCATGGTGTCCATTGTGGACAACAAGAACACAAATGTGCACTATTTGCCGACGATGTCCTTATGTATGTCACCAAACCCCAAATCTCAATCCCCGAACTTTTGTCCTTGCTAGATCGTTTCTCGCTGGTTTCGGGTTTGACCCTAAATTCGCAAAAAACCCTGGCACTTAATATCTCACTACCTCCCGCGGAGATGCAGCTCCTCCAAAACACATACAGCTTCAAGTGGGCTTCCCACTCCATCCCATATTTGGGAGTCCATCTGACCCCTTCGATAGATATGTTATATAAAGCAAATTATCCTCCTTTATTTAAAAAACTCAAAGAAGATCTTCGCTCTTGGGCGGAATACTCTCTCTCTTGGTTTGGCAGAATCAATTCGATAAAAATGACTTTTTTGCCCAGACTCCTATATTATTTCCGGACACTACCGATAGCAATTCCGAGGGGAGACATGCAACATATACAAAATGAAGTTTTACGCTTCATATGGGGTAATAAGAAGTCACGGATACAAAAAAAAACACTTTACACACCTAGGCCCATGGGGGGACTTGGTCTTCCCAATTTACAGGCTTACTATCAATCGGCTCAGATAGCCCAACTAACTCACACGACAGCTGGGGGTTCGGTCCCTCTTTGGGTTTACATAGAAGCACTTGCGTGCCACCCACTGGCAATAGGAGCCTTGATGTGGCTTCCGAATCGTAAACGCCCACCTATTCTGTGCCCTACATTATCACATTCTCTAGCGGTATGGGACAGAACAAGACACCGAGCATCCCTTATGTCACACCACACACCTCTAGCGCCCATCTTTTGCAATCCGGAGTTTCCTCCTGGCCCCATAACACTAACCGTATTTGAACTAACTTGCCAAACCAGAGGCACACAGAGGGGCCGAATCTCTACCATATACTCTTCTATAACTGAACCAGATACTAAACTTGCCTATATGACTCAATGGGAGAGGGACTTGAACCTCACCCTTGAGCTGTCAGACTGGCAAGATATCGCCTATCAACTCTCAAAAATCTCTATTAACACTACCCTTATTGAAGCCAATTACAAAACGCTGTTACGTTGGTATTTAGTCCCCACGAGAATAGCTAAAATGCATCCTTCCTCCTCACCTCATTGTTTCCGACAATGCGGACAGATGGGCACCATGCATCATATTTGGTGGCAATGTCCACTAGTGATCAGGTTTTGGATAAGGATCTTTAATCTGATAAATTCAGTGACATGTATTAACATCCGTCGGTCCCCAGAGAGTGCGCTTTTTCATAAACTCCCCGACGGGATTCCCAGACAATCAATACGTCTCATAACTTATATGTTGTTAGCAGCGAGAATAACAATTGCAAGGAACTGGAAACGCTCAAGAATACCCCTAGAACAAGTTAAGGACAAACTCAATTGGATTATGATTAATGACAGGCTCACTTACACTCTTCATAATAAAGCAGAAATGTTCAACAAGATCTGGGATCCATGGATCGAATATATTTCTACTTAACAGGGAAATCCAGGTGACCCTCTCTCTCTTTCCCCTCTCTCTCTCCCCTCTCTCTCTCCCTTTTCTCCTTTCACTTTCTCTTCTCTGCTCCTTTCCTCTTTCCTTTGCTCTCTCTTTTTATTCTTGGTGATAGACTTTTCTGTTTATCTTGGTTACCGATATACCGTGCTATGACGTTACTAATAAGACAGGAAACCTTATCATGGTGGGGATCCACGGCTAACCCCGAATTTTTTTTTTAATCGGGGTCTACCGAAGCCCTGGACCCCTACTATCCCTCTCCCTAGTACTGGTTTATTCTAATGTCGCTAGCCTGGGCACTTGCACACATACTATGCCCTACCTGAGGGCTTGAATGACCTGTACGACGATACTATGCATATGCCTCCTGCCTCTTGACAGGCTCGAGACGAGGCAAAAATATATTGTCAAAACGTTCAAATGTTTGGCCGAATGTAACCTGGCTATTTGTCCATTATTTTTTCTTCTTGTTTTTTTTTTTTTTTTTCCTTTCCTCTTCCTTATTGTATTCTTCTCCTCTCCTTTTTTTGTATTTACTCCAATAAAAAATATTGCAATATAAAACCCTTGAAAAGACAATAAGATACTCATGAAAGAATTTGTTAAATGCAACTAGTGCCCGAACTTGACTTGTATTAGCACCTTGTAATCCCCTGTACAACAGAGGGAGGAGAAGGACTAATAGCCAATCAGCTAAGCTGCATGTAAATGCATTAACAAGGAACAAGTGGACAGAAGGGTACAGCAAGTTGAGCAGAGAGGTTACCGCCCCAGTTTTCTGCTGTTCCCTTACTGTCCAATCAGCAGGCTGGGGACAGAAAAATTATATTACTGTATTCCTTAAAGTGGTTGTAAACCCACAATAAGAAAACCAAACAAACCTGCAAGACAAAGGCATAATGAGCTAGTATGCATAGCATGCTCCCTTAATGCACGGGCCGCCCCTAATGGGAAAACTGACTGATTTCTCTTATTCATCCCACAGGGCTAAAAAAGAGAAATCTAAACGTTTAAGGCTAGCCTTAAAAAATCAACCCTGATGAGTTTGCTGACTCCTGGAAAACAATGCACTTTCTACGGACAACATCTCTTTTCTTTAACTAATCAGCAGGGAGGTTGAATGAGGCAGAGTCACATACAGAGCCCCACCTAGTGGTTATTCTATAAATATCTATATTTGATATAATAACAAAAATATAAAAGCATGATCATGAAATGAGATGAAAGTCACATTAAAAATGCTTTAAAGGAGTTCTATGGTCACAGCATACACTTTCATTTTATAACATCGACATTGTAAAGCCAATTCAGTCAATAGTTATATTATGTAAATATGAAGATGCTTAAAGTGGCCCTTCCTGCATGAGCACCGCTCAGCGCCTGGGATAAACACAATTGATGGTATGACTAGAGTAATATAGGGCTGAATGTCTATCTGATTGGGAATGGGGATCCCAATCACAACGAGCAGCTGCTGGAAGTGTGTGAATGATGTAAAAGCAGTATTTGGAGGAACACCCAAAGATTATTATAAATAAATAATGTAAAACAATAAAATTATGCACAATAAAAAATTGTAGACAATTAATACCGTAAAACACTAAAATATATATAAAAACTCAGTAAATGTCCATAAATATTGTAGCAGCGCTTCTTGTCATGAATAACAAGCTTCTTTATGTGTTGCCTACACAAAAGGAACTGATGAGCAGAGGGAAAGTGTGATTGATATCTCAAAGTGGTTGATATAGTTCAAAAAGTTCATCCGTCATGTATTGTATATACAGTAGAGAAGTCCCCTTTTGGGGATACACTCACCAAAAGGTAGATATGAATGAGCCTTATCAATGTCACCAGGATCACTTCTTTCCTTTCTTTCACTCCTTCCACCGATATCCAACTTTGTTTGTATGCTCAGGTGTTCAGGTATTCATATGAAAAAAGAATAGTCACATAGCGTGATATTGCTTTAAGCATTTATTTCCCATGAACAACCCCCTTACAAGTGGATACGTACAAAATTGCAGTTAAAAAACGGGCATAGAAAATGTTAGTTGCTCAGTACACATAAGGCGCCAGTAGATGGAGGCTCACGCTGTGTTAAACAGCGTGTGTGATGTTACCACTTCCTGGTTCCTGGATGCGTTGGAGCGCAAACGTCACTTCCGGTTTACGGCGAGACCACGACCCTGACGCGTTTCGTCACTTCCGGACTTCGTCTGAGGGGGTTGTTCATGGGAAATAAATGCTTAAAGCAATATCACGCTATGTGACTATTCTTTTTTCATATGAATACCTGAACACCTGAGCATACAAACAAAGTTGGATATCGGTGGAAGGAGTGAAAGAAAGGAAAGAAGTGATCCTGGTGACATTGATAAGGCTCATTCATATCTACCTTTTGGTGAGTGTATCCCCAAAAGGGGACTTCTCTACTGTATATACAATACATGACGGATGAACTTTTTGAACTATATCAACCACTTTGAGATATCAATCACACTTTCCCTCTGCTCATCAGTTCCTTTTGTGTAGGCAACACATAAAGAAGCTTGTTATTCATGACAAGAAGCGCTGCTACAATATTTATGGACATTTACTGAGTTTTTATTTTAGTGTTTTACGGTATTAATTGTCTACAATTTTTTATTGTGCATAATTTTATTGTTTTACATTATTTATTTATAATAATCTTTGGGTGTTCCTCCAAATACTGCTTTTACAATAGTTATATTATATATATATTTGACAATGTAATATAAGCTTACTCTAAAAATCTCTTTTTATGGTGAGTGCTGCCTACCTTATGGACATCTCTTTCCACATCTTCCTGGGTTCCCTGCATGCTTTGTAGCTTCTTCTCTGCTGTTTACTTTCCATTTACAAGGACTACAATTCCCTTGGTACCTTGCTGCCTGCAAGCAGTTATTCCTGTACTGATTCCGCCTCCAGAAAGAAGGCTCTGTGAAATGTTTGACACAGCATTGCCTACTCACAGAGTATAGTGAATTTGTGTCACAGAATTCAAGGAAGTAAATATGTGGGGATCTTTACAAACTTCAAGATTGTTCAGATTAATACAATTAGGCTGGAAATTATTGAAATACAATGTGGAAATTAATACGTGAGTTTACATTTTGACCCTGGGTTTGCTTTATTTAACTCTAAGGAGCCTGTTAAAGCACATTATACTCTTAAAAAACACCAAAAGTCACCATTATATGCATTTAGATTAGGGAAGCAACAATTGAGTGATTCACTACTAAATACGAAGCATAGGGAGTATATGTATTCATCAAGTATACTGTGTGTCTTCATCTGTGCATATGGTGCTTACTATTTTAGATGTTTTTTTCTGATAGCTACAGCATTAAAAAATCATACTTAGTTATTTTTGTTTATGAGGGGCGGGGCTGTGTTTGCCATAGCAACACTATCTGTACTAGGGATGAGCTCCGGCGTGTTTGCATTGAACACGTGCAGAGCCCGCCAGGAAGTGGGCACCGCACTGCGCTAATCACAGCCAGGGAGAGATTTCCCAATCACTGCAGCCGAGCATCGGGAAATGTCTCCCCGCCTGTCATTAGCGCAGTGCCGACTTCCTGGCGGGCTCTGCGCGTGTTCAATGCGAACACGCCGGAGCTCATCCCTAATCTGTACTATGCTGGCAGATCTTATTATCAGTTCATTTGAACACTGTCCCAACAAAGGGTTGAGAATTTAAAAGCTGGACTTCTTCCTCATTAAACGATAATGAGGAATTTCAGCCTGTCCTAAGCTTCTCTTTTGGGACAGACTGACTCTGGGATTGTTAAAAAATGCTTGCAGTCAGCCATGAGGCCTTCTCCTGAGTATAATAATAATAATAATAATAATAATAATAATAATAATAGTAAGACATTTAGGGATGTTGTGTGAATAGAAACACATAACATTCATGGGGTTTTCATAAAATTTGACTACTAAAGTGGAAATACACTTTAAAGCTGAATTTCAGGAATTCAGCCACTTTGCAAAAAGTGAAAGCACAATATGAGTTAGATCCAAGGAGCTGCATGGCATCTCCTAAGATTTTATCTATTATTTAGATTTGACGGGTTCATTGCTCTGGGGATCTGAGAGGAGAAAAACACACAGAGCAGCTATGCTCGCCCCTGCCCTCTGCTGTCCATTCACAAAAGCCTTTGTATTTTGTAAATGTGTTCACATAATACGAAGACTTCTGTAATTGGGCAGGAGGAGGGAGGGGCAGGCATAGCAGCTGCAGCAACTCTCCTGTTCAAGATACACAGCTTAGAAGGATTGGCATCACTCTCCTGGTACTACAGTGATAGCTGTCTTCTGGGAGTACTATAAAGCTGTCAGCTATAAATAATAGAGCTAATGTGGTGTCATGCACCTTGCTGGACTTAACTCATAGTGTGCCTTCATTTTGTACAAAGGATCCGAATTCCTGGAATTCAGCTTTAACCACTTAAGCCCCGTACCAATACGCAGCATAATGACCAGGCCCCTTTTTGCGATTCGGCACTGCGTTGCTTTAACTGACAATTGCGCGGTCGTGCGACGTGGCTCCCAAACAAAATTGGCGTCCTTTTTTTCCCACAAATAGAGCTTTCTTTTGGTGGTATTTGATCACCTCTGCGGTTTTTATTTTTTGCGCTATAAACAAAAATAGAGCGACAATTTTGAAAAAAATGACATATTTTTTACTTTTTGCTATAATAAATATCCCCCAAAAATATATAAAAAAACTTTTTCTTCCCTCAGTTTAGGCTGATACGTATTCTTCTACATATTTTTGGTAAAAAAAATCACAATCTGCGTTTATTGATTGGTTTGCGCAAAAATTATAGCGTTTACAAAATAGGGGATAGTTTTAAGGCATTTTTATAATTTTTTATTTTTTTTACTAGTAATGGCGGCGATTAGCGATTTTTTCATGACTGCGACATTATGGCGGACACTTTTGATACATTTTTGGGACCATTGTCATTTTTACAGCGACCAGTGCAATACAAATGCACTGGTTACTGTAAAAATGACACTGGCAGTTACCACTAGGGGTGCTGGAGGGGTTAAGTGTGCCTAGGGGCGTGTTTCTAACTAAGGGGGGCATGGCTACTAGTGGCACGTCCCCGATCTCCGCTCTGATTACACAGAGCGGAGAACGCTGACATTGTCAGTAGGGGAGTGGGGAGATGTGTTTACACTAACATCTCCCCGCTCCATGCCTCCGTGAGACGATCGCGGGGATCCCCGTGGCGATAGAGTCCGCGGGACCCGCGGTCCGACTCACGGGGAAGGCAGGGGGTCGCGACATCGGCAGTTAAAGGGCCACGTACAGGTACGTGATTGTGCCTGTACGAGCCATTCTGCCGACGTATATATACAGTGAGGGGTCCTTAAGTGGTTAAAGCATGTATAAATACCAGAGAAGAATTCCAACCAACCTTTTTTTCAGGTTTGGGTAGCGTTGAGAAGTGTTAGAATCTGTGTGATTTTTATTGTTGTCTGAGCCCCTTTAGGCAAAGTTTATTCTCATTTCCTGTCTGAGCGACATAACACGTGAAAATCTCCCAAAAGTGAGTGCAAATCCCACTTTGACAGTTGTCACCAGAACAGGCGGAAGGTATTTCATCTATTCCCACTTTGGTGACAGCCACAAAATTAGGATTTCCTCTCACTTTCCATACCAGTAACAAAACTCACCGTCATGAATCTCCCCCCATGAGAACACAGCAATAAAAACCTGATGGAAGTTTTCCCCCCTTCCCACTTTGTCCAAAACTGGAACAAAGGTTTTGGCTGGAGTTCTACTTTAAAGTCTGTGATTAATTAACTAGTATTGAGTAATATAGTAAAAATGCTTTGAGACAGCAGAATCACCAGAATTTATCCCCAAATTAATAAGATGACTTCAATGTATTGTTTTCCTGTTAATCTCGGCAGCTTGTGTAGCCTTAGGAAAGCTTTGCAAAATGACATAATAGGAAGATTTTTATGTTGAGTTGTTAGAAACAGGGTGTATCCATCTTAAAACGGCAGCAGATCATTAATACGCCCCAGGTCAGAAACCAAGTAGCAGCTATACAAAGGCAGTAATTTTGTTCTTGACAATCTCTGTGGAATCGGCAACAGTTTGGCTGGAAACATAGAATGTCAAGCTTTGAAGGTAAAGTGTGGATCACTGTTTCCAAAACACAATGTGACAACTTGGAGTGTTATTTCTAAGTGAAAGTGTTGGGCAGTACTCAGTTCGAAGGAAGTGTCAGTTATCATTCTGTTAAGTGTCATTATTAACTATTAGTTTAATCATTGTTAAAGATGTTTTGGGTGGGTGGGGGTAAAAAAAACAAGATATTGTAAATGTAGTCTTATTAAGCTTTAATACTAAAGACAAATAACTCACCTTTATCATTGTGGAAACATGAGAAATTCCATGAGAAACGAATCAGCAAGAGGGGAAATGAGAAGAGCACCCCAGGGCACAAGCATGAAAATATGGTAGGGCAAGGGGTGAAGTAGAGAAGGACAGGAGAACAAGGGACAGGAGGATAGGGGTAAATGGGAAAGAAGAGGATAGGCAGTTGGAGACAAAAAGATGGAATGAGCACAATAAGGAAAGAAGACGTGAGGAAAGAAAAGGACAGGAGACAAGATGAAGGGAGGAGAAGTAAAAGAAGAGGAGAGGAGAGGAAGGGGAAAGAAAGGGAAAGCAATGGAGAGAATATAAGATGAGAGTATGAAAATAAAAAGAGGAGGTGTGTTAAGATGATAGGAGGGGAAGGCAGAGGAGAAAACAGAAGAAGAAGAGAGAGGAGGACATGAGTACAGGGGAAGGCGAGGGAGAGAAATGGAGAGAAAAGGAGAGTAATATAAGAAAACAGAGAGGAGAGGAACAGAAGGGGAGGGTCAAGGAGAAGAGGCATCAGAATGGAGGAGAAGAAGTACAGGAGAGGATGGGGAAGGCAAGGATGGTAGTAAAATAAGGAAAGTGGATATGAGAAAATATAAAAGGGGAAAAGGGAGGCAGGAAGTGGAGGACAGAGGAGAGGGGAGGAGAGGGAGGCAAGGGAGAGAAATTGAGAGAAGAGGAGAGCATTATAGGAAAACAGAGGGGAGAAGAAGAGGAGGGAGAGGAACAGAAGGGGATGGTCAAGGAGGAGCAGAGAGAGGAGAGGAGAGGCAAGGGAGAGCGATGGAGAGAAGAGGAAAGTATTATAGGAAAACAGAGGGGGGAAGAAGAAGAGGGAGAGGAACAGAAGAGGAGGGTCAAGGAGGAGAAGAGAGAGGAGAGGAGAGAAGAGGAGATGAGAAGAGGAGAGGAGAGGAGAGGAGAGGATAGAAAGGCAAGGGAAAGAAATGGAGAGAAGAAGAGGGTATTACAGGGAAAACAGGGGGGAGAAGAAGAGGAGGGAGAAGAACAGAAGGGTGGGGTTAAGGAGGAGAAAAGATAGGAGAGGAGAGAATTATAGAAAAACAAAGGGGAGAAGAAGAGGAGGGAGAAGAACAGAAGGGTTGGGTCAAGGAGGAGAAAACAGAGGAGAGGAGAGAATTATAGGAAAACAGAGAGGAGAAGAAGAGGAGGGAGAAGAACAGAAGGGTTGGGTCAAGGAGGAAAAAAAGAGAGGAGAGGAGAGAATTATAGGAAAACAGAGAGGAGAAGAAGAGGAGGGAGAAGAACAGAAGGGTAGGGTCAAGGAGGAGAAGAGAGAGGAGAGGAGAGTATTATGGAAAAACAGAGGGGAGAAGAAAAGGAGGGAGAGGAACAGTAGGGGAGGGTCAAAAAAGAGAAGAGAGAGGAGAGAAGAGGTAAAATGTTAACCTCCCTGGCGGTATTCCCGAGTGAGGCTCGGGGTGAGATTTCTGTACCTAAAGCGGTAACCCCGAGCCACACTCGGGCTTGCCTCGCTGGATCCTGGAAGAGGTGACTTACCTTGTCTCTGGGATCCCGCGATGTATTCCCGCAGTGTACAGCGGCCGGATCTTCCGCCCGATGCACTGTGTGTTCCCCTGATTCCCTTCCCTGCGAGCGTCGCAACGCAGGGGGGCCGAACCGGCGGCAAATTCCAATGTAAAAGCACAAACACACTGATACAATGTAATCCTATTGGATTACAATAAAAAATAAAATAAATTGACCTTTGATTGCCCCCCAGTGCTTTCTCCAGTGCCCTTGCCTGCAGTTTTACTGTACTTAGTACCTGGAAACTGCACAGCGACCATGGCATCCAAAAAACGCGCCTCCACCTCAAAGTCGCTATATGACATGCTGGAAGTCAGCGACAGCGACTCAGAATGGGTTGCAGAGGAGTTGAGCGACAGCGACAGCGATTCGTGGGGAAGCTCTTCATCGGACGCAGAAAGTGATTTTAGCGATGATCCTGCGACTGTGCCCAGCGGACCTGGTGCTCAATTGACTGTGGTACGGAGCACGCAGCGCCCCCAAGATTTCCATTTACAGGAGCACCTGGGATTAAAGTGGAAGTTGAGGACAATAACCCCTTGGCATACCTCGAGCTCTTTCTGACGGATGAAGTTATTTCCAAAATTGTTTTGGAGACGAATCGCTATCAGGAGCAACAAGCTGCTACCCATCATCGCTTTTCAAGGACCAGAAAATGGGAACCAGTAACCAGAGATGACATCTGGAACTTTTTGGGCCTCATAATTCTACAGGGAGTGGTGGGGAAACCCCTGCAGAAGTGGTATTGGACCACCAACAAATTGCTGGCCATGCCTTTTTTTGGCACAGTTATGTCCGAATATAAATTTTCTCTCATCATGAAGTATTTGCATTTTGCAAATAATGATGACTTTGATGAGAGTTCTCATCCAGCTCCTAAGCTGAAAAAAATGTGGGAAATTTACCAACTTATTCTCACGAATTTCCAGCAGGCCTATGTACCGGAGAGTAGACTTGTGCACAACGGAAAAATTCGTTCCGTTTCGGTTCGTTTCTTTCCGGTCCTGTTGATTCGTAATCATTCGTAATTTTGCTAGACGGGATTTTTCGTGTTCGGACTCATTCGTATTTTTGCAAGCGACATTTTTCGTTGAATTTTTTGTTGCTTTATAATTCGTACTTTCGGTAGAGTACGTTGTTTTTCGTTGATTCTGGACACAACTCCTACTTTCGTAACTTTTTTTGGGTTCGTACTTTCGGTAGAGTACGTTGTTTTTCGTTGATTCTGGACACAACTCCTACTTTCGTAACTTTTTTTGGGTTCGTTGATTCGGAATTTTCCGTGTCTCTCTCACAACGACGCTGCCTATTATGCCTAATGTGCTTCGAATGGATTTGTACTTTTCTAAATACATTGCGGTTATTTGTAACGATTCGAAATCTCGTATTTTACTTTCGTTTTTAACATGCGGCTATAGGCTCCGCCCCTGTACACCATTTTCAGAGGGTTCAGCACGGTGAGGGAGAAGCAGAGAGCAGAGCAGAGTGAGTGTTATTGTGCTTCGAATGGATTCGAAATCTCGTATTTTACTTTCGTTTTTTACATGCGGCTATAACCTCCGCCCCTGTACACCATTTTGAGAGGGAGTTCAGCACGGTGTGGGAGAAGCAGAGAGCAGAGCAGAGTGAGTGTTATTGTGCTTCGTATGGATTCGTACATTCGTAACTTTTTCATAACGAATTATGCCGAAGACATTCGGGCATTCGCTATTTGCGGTATAATTTATTTCGGATTCGGTCTTATTCGTAATTGCTTTGTTCGGAAATTCGAATGCTTCCGAATGTCCGAAAGTTGCAAAATTCGGACGAATTTCAATTCGTTACGAAACTAATTGCACAAGCCTACCGGAGAGAGATATAAGTATCGACGAAAGTCTGATGGCGTACAAAGGTAGACTTAGCTGGATACAGTTCATAGCATCAATGCGAGCTCGTTTTGGCATGAAGTCATTTATGCTGTGTGAATCCAGCTCTGGCTACATCTGGAATTCGGTCCTGTACACCGGGAAAGGGACCAAATTCAGCGATCGATTCAGATTTTTTGGAATGGCAACCACTTTGGTTCTCTCCTTGATTGAGCCATTGCTGAATCAGGGCTACTGTGTCACCACAGACAATTTTTACACGTCCCCAGAACTCTTTGAGTTCCTTATCTTGAACAAAACGGACGCCTATGGGACCGTTAGGCCTAACCGGCGTGACATGCCGCCAACCTTTGCCCAAAAAAAGCTTGGGGCAGGAGAAATAGTTGCCTGGCAGAAAGGCAAAATGATGGCACTGAAATGGCAGGACAAAAAAAACGTGTGCCTTCTGAGTACCATCCACAACACTTCTACTGCAATGGTACATACCAAAGGTGGAAAAGAGGTCATGAAGCCACAGGTCGTGTTGGATTACAACAACACCATGGGAGGCGTGGACAGGGCTGACCAGGCCATGACCTTTTATCCTGCGATGAGAAAGCAACAGAAGAAATATTATAAAAAAATATTCAAGCATCTTCTGGAACAGTGCCTGTGGAATGCTTTCATTCTTCTGAAAAAAAATAGTGACAGGCCTATGATATGCCAAACACACCTGCTAACGAACCTGGTCACAGTAGAACCTTCATGGCACCTTCTGACAATCCCCTTAGATCGGGACTGCAGGCTTCACAACTTCAGCCCACGGATGATAGAATTGTTTCCTTAACAAGCATCTTTAGGAAACTTGAATCGGTGATGGCCAAGGAAATTAGAATCTATTGGGACATTAACTCACTTTCTGAATATGTGGCACTTTCACGTATTCCCCGGGGTCTCAGAATTAAGAAATTCCCTACATCTGACCTCCTGAATGATGCTTTGAAGCAGGAATGGACTGACACACTCAGCTCATGCTCTCTTAAATTAATGGAGATACTCCTTAAATCAAAGAATCAAGAAATAAGCATCATACAATCAGAAATGGCTGATATTCAGAACAGTCTTACGGAATTACAGACACATCCTGTGTTTGCGGAATTAGATGGCCGCCTGAACAAAAAATTAGACAAATTGGAAAGGCATGTCATCTCCACCAAAACAAGTAAAATGACCAGAGACAAGGTCGACTACGAGAGTGGGAACGTATACACATGGAAGAAGATGCAATTCCAGTCTGGCCGATCACGAAAGAACCGACCCAAAAAAGTCAGTTTTTCTGATTTAGAACATGACCTGGGTAATGATACCATGGCTACATCTGCGTCGGATTCCTCACCTGAACGTTTGCTGAGGTCTCCCATTTGGAATCATTCACAGGATGGAATCCAATCTGGAAACCCTCAGGGGCCCCACAAGAAAGCCAAACAGAAAAGCGCAATAAGAAAACCCGGAGAGGAGGGAAAAGACACTCATACACCAAAAAAAAAACCCATACACCTTGCGGGGGAGAAAGAAATAGATGTCACCAACGTTATCAACATCTCGAGCAGAATTTTAAGCGATGAAGAGAAATGCATTTTATCCAAGGGACTTAATTTTTATAAATTCTCTCGTAGCTTAACACTCAAGAAACACTACTTTGATCTCCCTATGGAAGCAGAGGACACCTCCTCCGGTGATCAGGATATGGGTGAGTGTCCTTCTCCAGTGTTGTTTTCAGAAGTGTGTGCTCTTCAAGAGCTCATGGATTTGGCCACTGAGTCCAGTCCTTGCCCCGTCGACCCCACTGATGTCCCTAATAGTATTTCATTCAAACTTAGATCGGACTTTTATCCGGTGGGGTCGCGAGGCAAGGATCTCGACCTCTTTCAAAGTATGGTCGAGAAGGATCTTACCCATTTGGCCCGTGATTGCCGGAGGAGGTCTGTTTCCCATAATTTGCCTCCATTAGAACATAAGGCTCTTAAACATTTAGAAATGGATAATAACATTGTCATTCGCAATGCGGACAAGGGTGGGTTGGTGGTGGTCCTCAATTCTGACACCTACAAAGGTGAAGCTTTACGTCAGTTGTCTGACAGCAACACCTATACTCCACTCAAGGGTGATCCCACCATCCCTTTCTCTGCCAAACTTTCCTCCTTGTTGGACACAGCAGTCCATGCGGGAATTTTTTCAGATAAAGAGAAATTGTTATTTATCCCCACCAATCCCGTAATGCCAGTGTTCCATCACCTGGCAAAAATTCACAAGGGCCTGGACCCACTTACGGGCAGGCCCATAGTGGCAGGTATTGGATCCCTTAACGAGCGTCTGGGAGAGTGGGTTGACGGCCAACTTCAGCCTTTGGTTGTCAACCTCCCAGGGTATCTACGTGATACCAAACAACTGCTTATAAAACTTCGGGATTTTCAGTGGAAAGCAGAGTACAGGTGGATTACATGTGATGTGACCAGCCTCTACTCGAGCATTCCTCACGACTTGGGGGTTTTGGCTGTGTCCACTTTGCTTAAAGAATCTGGGAAGTATTCGTTAGTGTTACAGGAGTTCATCTTACTGTCATTGGACTATTTACTTACACATAATTTCTTTATGTTCGACGGGGGCTATTATCTCCAAAGGTGCGGGGCCTCCATGGGAGCGAAATTTTCGCCTTCCCTGGCTAATCTCTATATGGGATTTTGGGAGAGGTCTCGCATCTTTGGACATGATAGCCCCCGCCGTTTAGATACGATTTTCTTTTGTAGGTTCATTGACGACCTCCTGTTTGTTTCCTCTAAAGAGGACACAAATTTACAGGATTGGTTGGATCACCTTAACGATAATTCCATGAATCTCCGCTTCACTGGAAAACTTGGCATCACCTCCATAGATTTTTTGGATGTCAAGTTGTCGGCTGCAAATGATGTAGTAGTTACAGGTCTCTATAGAAAACCTACAGCTGGCAATGCCCTTCTTAGAGCGGACTCAGGTCATCCCAGCCACACCATTCGTGGGGTTCCGGTTGGACAATTCCTCAGGCTCCGACGTTTGTGCAGCAGACCTGAGGATTTTGTCACCGAAGCTACTAATATGACCCAACGATTCATTAATAGGGGTTATGCTCCCAATATGATAAAAAGAGCCTTTAAAACCGCGAGTGTTATCCCAAGAGAGACTTTACTTCAGAATTGTTCGACTAAACGTGAAAACAAAGCGGCACTGTCTTTTAGTGGTGTACCGGTGTTCTCTACACCTTACAGTTTTGAATTCGGTAAAATAAAATCCATTATTGAGAAATACCTTCCCATTCTACTGAATGACCCTGCCTACCATGAAATACTCTCCAGGGGAGTTAAATCAGTATCCCGTAGAGCCCCCACTTTGGGTAGTCGCCTTTCACCTAGCCTTTTTTCAAGCATACCCTCGGCATCAAACTGGTTGCATTTCCAGGGCACTTTTAGATGTGGAATGCCTCACTGCAATTATTGCAGACATATAAAAACAGGTGACACAGTTCAGTCTAGTACCAATCACAATTCTTACGATATCAAGCAGTTCATTAATTGCAATACCAAGTTTTTGGTATATGTGATTAAATGTGAACTGTGCGATATCCAATATGTCGGAAGAACGACTAGGAGACTCAAAGACAGACTGTATGATCACCTGTATGATATACAGAAAGATAGAAACACGAATGTTGCTAGGCATTGGGTATCAGTACATCAGAAAAATGTCTCATGCCTCTCCATACAAGGTATAGAAAAGATTGTTTCACCTTTAAGAGGGGGAGACAAATTCAGGACACTGTGCAGGCGTGAGGTCTATTGGATTTTTTCATTGCATACCAGGATACCGGCAGGCCTTAACTTTGAATGGGATGTATCCCATTATTATGATTAGTCCTCACGTCCTGCACAGTGTCATTTCTAGTTTTTGGTGTCTGGCATTTTTTCTGATGTTTCCAACATTTGTTGCCCATGCATGTTAATTAAGGTTCGGATTGCCATTTTGTCCTCCTCTATTACATGCTCATGGGCATATACATGTTTATACCCGGATTGTTGTCAGGAGTTTTCATTTTATCTTGTTTTATGTAGTTACCATGATATTGACTGCTTTTTGCATGTTCAAATCCTTATGGCCTCTATATTACTATTCATATAACATATGGAACATGATAGTTCTACTATTCTATTGGGACCATTTTCTTTCCTTTTTCTTCCCCTTTTTCTTTTAGTCACGAATTATTATTCACCTGGTTTGGAAGAAATTGTATGGACTTGGTCTCTTTCTTTTGCACGAATCATCAATTAGTGGTAGATCGTAATGATCAGATTGTTTTATTGTATATGTGTCACACATTAATTTGTGTGTTTTATTCCATCTCGGAAGCCAATGTATACACAAGATTTATGGCCCATATTTCATCTGTATGTATATTGTGCTGTAGATGTAATACTATATTGGCATTCATTGAGCGCATAAGTTTATGTGGGCATCATGGTATGTTTACATTCAGTCAGGATCCAACCCCAAGGGTTTTGTTATTTGTTAGCATGTCATTTTAAAAAAAAAATTTTTATATAGACATTTGTTCCCGTGCGAATTGTTCCCATAGAATTATTTGTACATCTTTAATTGAACGGATGGTTTTCCATCGAGATGTCTATGGTTGGATGTACATCCCAGTTAATGCGCACAGTTTCGGAGCCATTATATATATACACATATATTTTTACATTGGGCTCCTCAGGTGTGCGCATTTGGCTGAATGCTTGCATTCACACGGGGGCATTCTCTTATTTATCTATTCATTTATTTTCATTATCCAACCTTTTCACATAGACATTTATCTTAATGTGAATTGTTCACATAGAAAATCTCGTAGATATTTTGATTGGATAGATTGTTTTCCATCGAGATGTCTATGGTTGGTTGGATTGGACGGAATGTTCTCCATCGAGATGTCTATGGTTGCACGTGCACTTCGGTTAATGCACACATTTTTGGAGCCACCATGTACACACATATATATATATGTTTTTGCATTGGGCTCTTCATGTGTGCGTGCTGAGCTGCATGTCTATATGTACACATGGGTACATCCTCAATTAACTCTTTACATGGAAATTTGTCTTGATGTGATCGTCCACATAGAACCATCTTATAGACTTGTCGATTGGATGGATCGTTTTTGTATGTCCCAGTTGATGTGCGCATCCCTGGAGCCATTATATATTTTTTATATACACACATATGCTTTTTCATCGGGCTCCCCATGTGTGTGCACCTAGCTACATGCCGGTGTACACATATGGGCACATTTTTGTCCCATATTTGTATACTTGGTGTTTATAAATACGGTGTCTTCAAGCACATTCAAACACATTTGTACACATATGCTTCTACTGCATGTTTGTGTAATGGTTCATCTTCATGCACAGTATACCTTCAGGAATGACTTCCATCCCAATAGACATATAGACTAATGCATTTTTTAAAGAGACATATACTTACATATTAATACAAATCTGTTCAGATATTAGTTTAAATAGAACATCCGTTCTTTTATTCACATTAAGTTCACTGTATAAATTATCAATATTAATAATAAAATTTTAAAATAAATATATCTCAAAAGAGACATGCACATATCAGTACGGACTAAGTAATATTAATGCAAGCACTTCACAGTGCACCTAATCAATTTATAAGGTTGCTTTGCATTTTTCATCTATACATGTCCTAATTTTATATATATGCATATATATATATATATATACACTATATATATATTTTTTCTCTCTTTTGTATTTACACACATGGTCACACATGTTTTGGATGCACATTTATATTATACCACTTTTATAATTGGTAGTAATTTCATCCCTATTTATTATTTATTTTATTTTATTTTCACAATTATTTTTATTGTTATTTTTTCGTTTCCACTTCACACCATATCACCCATCTTTTATATATACTATATATTTTTAAAAATATTTTTTTACATATGTGCATAGATTGTTATATGGTGAGGTATTTCTATCCTCTTTTATCATTGTGGTCAGTGAACCACACCCATTTCACTTGAATCACTTATTTTCACCTTGGGGTTGGATCACATGACTTCCCCTGTTTAGGGTATATCTTGGGTAGTATTTGTGTAATAACTAGCTATGAGTAAGCACTTTAATAGTGTGAAACGCGTTAGCCAGATGTGATCAGTTTGCTGTGTTGTGCAGTGTGTTTTGGTTTCCTGAACCTTTTTTTTGGAATAAAGGCTTTTTAACCGGAGTGCTGCGTCCAGAAGACTTTTCTTTCTTCAAAGGCCTATGATCCATGCGGACTTTGTGTGGAAGGTTGCCAAACTAATTTTTCTAAAGCACCAAACGCCAACGACTGTAAGCAGATCTGGACGTCGGGCTGCTGGCGTTGTGAACCCGGAACGCCTGACTGGTCGTCACTTTATGGACCACATTCCACCTACTGAAAGGAAGTCAGCACCCACAAGGATGTGTGTGGTTTGCTGCTCCAAGCGTGACGACACCGGAAGGAAAATCCGTAAAGAAACGCGGTTCTATTGTCCCGATTGCGATGTAGGACTTTGTGCTGTACCATGCTTTAAAAATTTTCATACCCGAGACGTATACTGAAACAATATGACTTCTAATATTGCACCCTTGTTTGAGCCAAAAAAAAATCTGTGTTTTTGATTATATTATTTACTAAAATGTATTGAATAAAAAGTATTATTATTATTAAATTATTATTTGTTATTATTTATTATATTATAATTTATGATTTTGTGTTTCAAACTTTATCATACCCGAGATGTCTACTAGACTCTGGTTTGGACAGATTTAGGTGAGTTATTACTAAGAATTACAGGCCTACAATGTAAAACGCCAAATTTCCATGCAAAATAATGGTACCGCTTTCAGCACCTAAAATCTTCCAGAATCATACCGCCAGGGAGGTTAAAGGCAATGTAAAAAACACATGAAGTTTATGCATGTCACTAATAACAGAATTTCACTCTTACACATATAAGGCTTTACCAATTTGCCAATATTTTGTGCTGTATTGCAAGCACAAGAAACATGATACTTTAGCTGCTCCTGTATAAAGATATTTAGTGCTGTCAATGTTTACACAATCATAGAATCCATTCACACCTATGCAGGTGTTACAGGGCATGCACATTTTTGCGTGACTTTGCGTGTTGTGCTTAGGGCAGCTCATTCCTTTCAATGGGCCCTACGCGCAAAAATTGCACTAAAGAAGAACATGACCCTTCTTAAAAATTGTGTCACACCAAATTGCATGTTACTTTAGCAGGGTGTGTGGGGGTGCATGTAAGAATTATTGGCACCGCCGCGCCTGCCAAAAGGGATGTGCATTTTTGTGTTTTGCAGGAACATGAATGGTTTTGCATGCGTTCCTACGACGCACAAAAGTTTACCTAGCCTAAGGAAAACTATAAGAATTTCTTTCTATTTAATCTTAGCTCTAGTTTATGATAGCACAGTCTATATGCCATCACATTTCACTACTGAAAATAAAAAAAGGATTAAAAAAACTGGCGGCCTCTCCTTTACAAATTAAGAGGAGATAGAACCAAAAAAAGTGTAAAAATAACATCTTATAACCCAATAATTACCAAACTGGTACCTATAAATTGATGGTTGCAGTCTCAAATTAAAAAAAAATGCAAAAATACTCATTTTATATCAGAACGCAATTAGAGCTTGCAGAAACAATACTTTGAGCCATTCGAGTCACTTCCTGTTATTTCCTTTCTATATAATTTTCAAATTATAGGTTTACGTCAAAAGAGCAATTAGCCAAAGTATAACTTTCTTCGGCAAAGCATGTTTCTCAGCACCAGTTATGAAACATGAGAAAATACCAAATGTCTGGAGATTCAGTTTGTACCGGAAGATGATATACAACTACTTTGCAACAGCTGTATGACATTGTCAATTGTTTACATTTTGTAATAATGCAAATAGTATGTCTTCAGAGCGCTGTAATAGACAGCAGAAACAAGACCCAATACTGTATGTGTATGCTGGAAAGAAAGTAACAACAATAAATGTGATTTCTTTAAGGCCCCTTTCACACTGAGGCGCTTTGCAGGCGCTATTGCGCTCTAAATAGCGCCTGCAATGCGCCCCAAAAAAGCCTCTCAATACTATCCAATGTGAAAGCCCGAGGGCTTTCACACTGGAGCGTTGCGCTTGCAGGAGGCTCAAAAAACTCCTGCAAGCCGCATCTTTGAGGCGCAATAGGAGCGCTAAAAATAGTGCTCCTGTAGCGCCCCTGCCCATTGAAATCAATGGGGTAGCGCCTCTAATACGCCCGCAAAACGCCTCAAAGAGGCGTTATTGCGGGCGTTTTTAACCCTTTTTCGGCCGCTAGCGGGGGTTAAAATACCACCGATAGCGCTGCAAATCGCGGCAAAAAAAACGGTATAGCGGCGCTAAAAATAGCGCCGCTATGCCACCAGCGCATCCAGCGCCTCAGTGTGAAAGTAGCCTAATGCTTGTCAGGGATGAGCAGAGTGACTTCTGTAAATTTTCACCTAAATGGAAACTCTTGGTTACTTAAAGTGGCTGTAAACCGTAAAATGATTAAGGAACAAAGCATATCCTTGTATAGTTTGTACCTGTCTCTTCTCCTTCTGCTATCTGCATGAGTCACTTCTGATAGTTTATGCCAACACCAGGCAATCCCGGGAGATGACCCAGCCCCTCCTTCAGCACATAGCAGGTGATCGACAGCCTCAGCTGTGCATGTTTCCCTATGAGACTGTGTAGAGGGGAATGTGTCCATTCCATCCACTCATGTCTCAGCTTACACTCAGCTCCCTGCGCTATGCTGTACAGTGTGCAACATCAGATCTCCGCCCTTGCTTCCTGAAGCTCATAAACGTTATGTAAACTGTACACTTTGAATTGCTGTAGAGAAGAAAGGGCTGCCAATAAACAGGTACAACTTATATAGGCGGATTTGTTTCATCTCTGTGTATCACCTGAGGCTAGCGTCTTTATTGGGTATATGTAAGGGTTTACAACCATTTTAAGCAAACATCTTCCTCTGGAGTCAGGCTGGTCCTAAATGACATACCCCCATGGGTTGGTTCCTGACACCATGGGTTTACAGGAAACGGATAAATTGACACTGGGCATCATTAAACCCAACAGCAGCAGGAGGGATCGGTGAGTCTTCCAGCGATAGTGCCAGAGAGGCGGTTAGTATTACAACAAAAGATTTTTGAGAGGGGATACCTATTTTTATTTTTTATACATAAGATTGGAGTCGGCTTTATGGTGAACTGTACATCAATTGCTCAAAATGAGCTCACTGAAAATACACTATAGAAATGACACTTCCCACTAGGATGATGATCTCATGTCTATTAGGTGAGGCAAACAACTAATTCCAGAGTCATATCAACTGGGCAGGTTAGAAAAACAGTTCATGAGCAGCAACTAAATGTGTTGTCCTCTTCCTACCTTCCCTTCTCCACTGCAATAAACATGAACACATGATTATTGGGCCACTCTCATTGCATCTACAGCAAAGATAAAACAAAAGTGACTGCTATAATGGCTACTGGTACCTACATACAGTAATAATAATATCTTCCTATGCAGTTAAACATTTTTTAAAACGACAGGAAGTGTCATTAAATCTGGAAGACTTGAGAACATCTTGTAGCGAAGAAAAGATAATGTGGAGTACAGTTCTGGATTGAAGATGAGTATTTCAGACTGAGTTGCCTTTTTTTAATGCTGGTTGAGGCACATTTTTATAATAAAAAAAAATAAACAAATCACACAATATTATTTTGAACTTGTTTTAGGACTTGCTTTAATGATAATTTACACCAGTCCAAGACAAGGCAAATAGTCTTCTTCCCTTTGAGGCCAGCATAGTGGTGTGTGCCAAAAAAAAGTATAGAATGCACTACTTTATTTTTATTTTTTTAGAGCACCTTGGTGAGATGCAATCCACTGCATTTTATCATGAAAGAAAAATTACTAAAATTTAAATGAAAAAAATAAAAACGTAAACAGTTTGATGCACTGGGATCGGCATATCGGCACATTTAGCGCAGCTGCTGATATGAAAGAGCATTTACAGTTTAGAGTGGGCCTTCACTTAAAAGTAAAAGTACCGCTCATCCTCTTCCTTTTCTTCCCCCACTCTACTTTCCTGAAATTAGGTACATTTTTCTCACAGGTACCTATTCCCACTTCTGCAATCCTTTTCCGGTTTCCCTGCACCCCCACCAGCAACCTCCTGGGACACATCATATGTCCCTGGAGGCTGTAGCACCAGTCCCACAGTGTTGCTGTGCCTTGCACATGGTCGGTGGAAAGCCAGTTGTAAGACTTCAGGAAGTCACAGAAAACACCCATATTTAAGATGGCAGCGCTGGAGAGCTGCCGTCCAGTGAAGAATCGGCTCTGAGGAAGACAGCACTGGACTCCACAGGCTGGTAAGTGTCTTGTTCTTGAAAGTTAGAAAAATTTAAAAACAAAACTGGGTGGTCTAGGATGGGTCATTGGTAATGAAAACAACCATAATTATTAAAATCTTAATTTATTCAAAACAGGATTATAAAACGATCAAAGATTAAAGAGACAGTATTAATCATGTAGCATGCAACAGGGAAAGATTATTTTCACATATTTATATCAAATTTTCACATGTTACATGGTCAACACGTTTCACGATCGCAAGCTGCTTCTTCAGGACTCTGTATTAATATATGACATATTTCTTGTAAAGCCTTATTGTAATACAAGAGAGATGAAAAGACAACAGATTTCCCTAAAGTGTGTTTCAGGATAATCCTACTGGAATTTAACACAGGAAAGTGGTCATGCTGTGGTGTGCCAAAGAGAGTTGTTACATTCACTGACGGCTCCCATCTTGTATTTACTTTGAAGGGGTCTCTCTCTTTTTTTAAGACACCAGTGCTGAATATTGCCTTAGCTGTGACCACGGTTGACCTACAGGTGTTGTGAAGGCTATACCTCCACGTGTACACTATCACTTGATGCTTTAGGGTGTTTGTTAACTTGACTGCCAGATTCAGAGAGTTCTTAAGAAGGGGAGACCCCTTACCAACCTTACCAAACTATACACATAAGCCGACACATTTTCAGTGGTAAATGACCACCGCCTCTGCCCTCAATTTTTAATGCACAACCCAAGCTTAGGGGTAGCTGAACAGCACTCTCTTCTGGGTCACAATGCGATAGTGACAGCCACAATGTTCCATGTTCCCTTTAAGGGTGCACTTACACTTGCGAATGCACCCTACCTGTGTCCAAGGCCAATCACTCGCATGTGATAGCAACATGGGGTATTAAATGAAAGTGGGCATGACTGGCTGCAGGAGCTAACAGCCTCCCATTTCTTTCAATGGGCCTTCCTCGCTCAGCTACTCATGGGAACCCCCACTGGGGTTTTCCCATATAAAGGCAGGCAGGGTACATTCACAAATGTGAATGAACCCTAAACCCCTTCCTTATCACCCCCCTTATCTCTACACTGACACACATTACCCAATACCTGACTTTCTACCCCAGAAACATGACTTTGTGCTTAAAGAGGAGCTCCAGTCATATTTATGTTTATTAAAAGTCAGCAGCTACAAAAACTGTAGCTGCTGACTTTTAATAAACAGACACTCACCTGTCCCAGGATGCAGCGATGTGCTCACCCAATTCGTTCTTTCCATTGATATTCTGTCCCCAACTGTGGGGACCCGGCTGTGAAAGCTTGCAGCTTCATAGCTCGGTGCCCACTGAGCATGTGTGAGCCACGCTGCACATTGTAAAGTCCTGCAGTCTTTTGGAAAATGTGACATATCCCAGAACACTGTGGGGGGGGGGGGATAGGAGAACTATCAAGATCAGGTACCTGCTTCCCCCCCCCAAAAAAAAAGTGTCATTTTGTAAAGAGGAGGTAGGGAGGAGGCCTTAAAGCAGAACTTCCCCGTTTGGTTGAAGCTCCGCTTTAAAGGAGAACTTTATTCCCTCCACTCATTTTCCCCTCTTACCTGTTTTTCAGGGTTATTATCAAATAACATGCTCACCTGCCCAGTGGAACCAGCATTTTTCTGATGTGAGCGGCTGCACCACTGCCTCATGCCTTGTCCTATATCGCCTTCTTTGCTCCTTACCTCATCGGATGCCAGGTGCCTTTCCCTTTTTCAGGCAGCTCTATCCCATGATGATACGTGCCAGACCAACCTCCTTCCAGCCACTGTGTAAGAGAAGGGAAACATTCTGGGATTTGTGACATATATATCCCAGGAAGCTTCAAAACAGTGAAGACGTTATGACTAAGGCACAACATATGTCATCAGCCTTACGTGATAGTGACCACTATACTATACTTAACTAAAATAAACACCAGGACACCATTTTGGAGTAAAATTGGCCATAGCAGCCATTTAATAACAAATAACCAAAATATAACAAACATTCCTTAAAACAGAAACCATAATAATAATACAGTAATCAATAAACATAAGGTTGCCAATCCTTGGAGGCACAAAGTAAGAAACTCCAACATTGTATCTGCGTGACTACTAACACGGTCCCCAAGCGCACGGCACCGACTAGGGAACAACCACAACTCTCTGCAGATACCTCTCAGTTCAACTTACCAGGTAAACCACCATTAACTGGTATTCCACATGGGACTCCATACCTTTAATGGGTCCCTAATATGATAATCTCAGCAGATTTTAAAATGCCTCCACAGACCCCGACCGCCAAGCCGCTATAACCATCCAGAGAGAATTGATCCATTGCAGGGGCTGGAGGGCGGGAACTTTCTTTTTCAACGATTCACCTCCAACTCCCAGAACTTTACAATTTCGCCTAGAAGACCCCCTGGAGCCCCTCCTCCCACTGTGAACCCACCAATAACTGTAAGTGCACGTTTCTAACTTAACCTTGTTTAAACTAACCCTCTGTCTTCATGATTCCCCTGTTTGCCCAGTCATGTTAGCCCTCCGCTATTTATTTTTCTTTTTTGCCTCTGGCTTCTCTTTCTTGCCTAGAAGATGGGGCACACAAAAAATAAAAAAAAGGTAAACTAACAAAGGAAAGAAAAATATGTTTTAGATTGCAGAGGTGAGGTGGGGGGGAGGGGCGTTGGAGGATGAAGCCCAGCGCATCCAGGAGGTGAAGGTCCGCTTTAATGTGTAGGTGTTCTGGGTCACACTATCTCATATTATAATTATTGATCTAATAACGAAAAGGTAGTTAGTATTCTGAATATGTAATGCATGGTAGGGCACTGTCATCTTCTCTTACTACCGTACCAGAATCTTTGGAAATTATATCTTTGACATCTACTTTAATGGAGGAAATGGCTAAATTGCTGAACTTTTGCCTTTTGATAGAGGGCTGCATTAAACTCTTACATGTGAGAGCCTGAATGTATTCCCAAGAAATGATGCAAGTTGTAAATGAATGAGCCCATTCACCATATTTTCTTTTTTAATCTGACGTAAAAAAGAAAACAGATTTCCTTTCCTGGTTATATGGAAAGTAGCAGACTTAAAACTCAAGATTGTAGTAGATCATGTGACCAGTGGAGTATGGAACATCAAGAGGCCAGTATTACAGCCACAAGGGAGTGCTGCTGGCATCCTTCGCTCATAGAATATATAAGCTCTTGTACTTTTTTTACTGGGAACAATATTTAGTTGGTTTTACAATGTACAGTTCCAAGAGCAGAGATGCAATTGAAGCCTGACTGCACTGTTTCAGGATTGTGGATGTGATTTTAAGACTGGGAGAGGGAAAATGAACTTCCCTGGGACAAAATCCTGGACTCAATTGCAAGGTGTTAAAGGTGAACTTTGCTTTGTATAGAAGCTTCCATCGCTGACATCACCTTCTAAAAATGCTACTTGTCTGGCTGTCGTACTTTTAGAGTAACATCAGGAGTTCTAACTGCATTATGAATTTCTGTTATGCAAACTTGTTTGGGACTGGCCATTACAAAAACATTAAAGCTATTTGACCAACATGGCAAATCATTACTATTTACAGAATCACTGCTTAAAGTGCTACCAAAGTTTTTTTTTAAAGATTTTCTTTTTTTTTTAAATAACAAACATGTCATACTTATCTACTCTGTGCAGCCCTGATCCTCCTCTTCTTATGCACCCCACTGGTGCTCCTGCCAAGCTGCTTGCTCTGGGAGCACTCATGCCTGCTTGCTCCTGAGCCGCCTCTGTGTGTCCATAAGACACAGCAGCAGGAGCCAATGGCTCTCAGCCAATGAGGAGGGTGGAACTTACGCTTGTGAAGTCACCACGCACGCTGTAACTAAGAAGTTGTTGGATCAGATCCCAGGATTGGTGATTTATTATCAAGCAATTGTCATTTTTAACTTTTCTGAGTGGCTAGTCATTTATTTTAATAATAAATAGTATATACAGTTTTACACTATGTGGGCCTTCCCAATTCTCTTTTAATTAGAGTTGAGCGGACACCTGGATGTTCGGGTTCGACGGGTTCGGCCAAACTTCGGAAAAAAGTTCGGGTTCGGGACCGAACTTTAACCCAAACCCGAACCCCATTGAAGTCAATGGGGACCCGGACTTCTAAGGACTAAAAAGGCTCTAAAAAAGTAATGGAAAGGGCTAGAGGGCTGCAAATGGCAGCAAAATGTTGTTACGAGCATGGCAAGTGCTCTGCAATCAAATGTGGATAGGGAAATAACTTAAAATAACATAAAAAAAATAAAAAAATATGCTGGAGGCCCCCTTTTCAGCAGAAGAGGTACGGGAAGTCATTAAGATCCTCAGAAACTCAACGGCACGATGCCACACATATGGTGGGAATGCCCCAGAATACGCCCTTTCTGGAATAAATTATTCAATTTAATGGATAAGCTAGTGGGAAAATAAAATACTTTGAAATAAAAATGTAGCGGGGTGCTAACTTTAAGGGAAGTGTTTGAGTGGTAAATAGGCTCAAACACCCTAATTCTGTAGGATTCATGGACCATTTTGTCCTCGGGGGACAGTATTGGTGTGCAGTTCCCTGCGGCCTACAGGTGGCGCTGCCATGGTAGGCTAGGGTTGAACCGCCGATACAGTGCTGTGCCTTTTGGGTCCCCTCTTGGCAGTAGTACAGCGGGGCGGGGAACCTGCTGTGCATGCCGGGAGAGCATATAAAAGGGGCAGACCTTTGGCCTGGGGGCTGATGTCCAGTGGGGTCCACGCCCAGGTGCCTTCGGCCTGGGTGCATGTGTTCCTGTTCCATCTCGGGTACCTTTAGCCCGGGGTGAGGTACTATCCTGGAGTTCCTGCTGCCCTGGGTATGGAGGCCTAGGTGTGGGAGTAAAGCCTGGATTCCAGAGCCTTCGTCTGGAGTCCGCTAAGGGTCGAGGAGTCTTAGGGTGCCGCCTCGTGTAGGGGACCATGTCCCAGGGAAGGGAGGATCATTCTGATGGACCGATGCGGGAGTCACGGTGAAGGAAGGGTCTGTTGACTCCCTGGAGAGATGTGTTCCCCTTGATATGGGCTAGGTTCGTAGAAGGAGAAGCTCAAGGTCATCTTGACTGTATCAGAGGCCTTATTCACCCGGCCCGTGGCAGGGGCCTTATACACCCTGGTCTACGGCAGAGACCAAAGTTCTCCAGGTCCGTGGCAGGGGCCTTGTACACCCGGTCTGTGGCAGAGACCAACCTCAAGGTCTGTGGCAGAGACCGTGCACCTAAAACTGTTTGAGAAACCTAAGCAGTGAAGTGAATGTGCTACGTTTGTGCCTGGACCTCCTCCACACCTTAAGCTGTCCTGTTTCTTTGCTCTAACCTTTTCTATCCGAGTAGAGTTTATTTTGCCATGAGAGAATAAGAGTTGTAATTTCAGCTGGTGTGGACATTGACTTTACTGGGAATTAAAGGACTTGCCTCTACCTACAATAGAGGTGAGAATCATCCTCTGGAGGAGTTTTGACTCCGGCTGTGGACACGGCCCGTCAAGTACACCGCTCAACCTCTTTATATAGGAGGGTACGGGCTGGTAGTGCGGTGTGCCTTTCTCCCTCCTGCGAGGAGCCAACAACATAAAGGCAGGTAAGGGGGAAAGGATCTGTGCGCTACAAAAAAATAAAATAAAAATTATAATCTTGACCTAGGAGGACGAGGTCCATATGGAGTAGGAGGTTGAGGTGGCGGTGGATGTGGCTGTGTAGGTGGAAGCGGCGGTGGAGGAGGACGAGGTAGCCAACACTGGTTCAAAAATACAACAATGGCTGGGTAAGGCCGGTGATGTGTCGAATTCTGTCCCCCGTCAAATAGTGTCCACCCTGTACTGCGCTTGCTCAGTATGTAGGACAAGGGGATTTCGAAAATCTCCCAAGACGAACGGCGCCTGCGTGGTGAGTTCAGGTGAAGGCCACACCATCCGTGGTTCAAGCCGAGCCAAGTGAGGCCATGCCCGAAGCGTGGCGATCGAACCGAGCCCGTGAGGGGCCCTGTTACTATGTGCTACCGTATGTCCACTTGGATGGTGGGGCTTGAACCTGCACTCACAGCGCAGGCGCCGTTCATCTTCGGAGATTTTGTGAATCTCCTTGTCCTCTGTACTGCGCAAGCGCTGCGCCTTCGCAGTATGGGCCGGACACAATCCGATGGCCTGACAGTTTTTGTCACAACACCGGTATACATGTCTATTCTGCAGAAGGTACGGACAAGTCCTGTGGGATCCATGCCTGGTTCATTTTAATGAACGTGAGCTTGTCCACATTGGCTCTGGACAGGCGGCTGTGCTTGTCTGTGATAACGCCCCCTGCCGTGCTAAATACACGTTCAGATAATACACTGGCTGCAGGGCAGGCCAGCACCTCCAAGGCATAAAGGGCAAGCTCAGGCCATGTGCCCAATTTGGAGACCCAGAAGTTAAAGGGGGCAGACCCGTCATCCAGTACGTGTAGGCCTGTGGACACATACTGCTCAACCATGTTGGTGAAATGCTGCCTCCTGCTAAGACGTTCCATCTCAGATGGTGGTGCTGGTTGTTGTGGCTAGGGATGAGCTTCGTGTTCGAGTCGAACATACGTTCGACTCGAACATCGGCTGTTCGATCGTTCGACGAAGATCGAACGATTTGGGCCGTTCGCGCCAAATTCGAGTGACGCGAACGGCCCACAATGCACTACGCCATCGCAGTGTCATCCAGGCGCTGTGATTGGCCAAGCATGCACTGTGACCCCGCATGCTTGGCCAATCACAGCGCCGGCAGCGAGGAGAGCAATGATTGGCCACAGGCAGGATGCCTGTGGCCAATTATTGCTGATGGGGTTTAGTACACGCCCCACACTATAAAAGGCCGCCAGCGTGGCGGCCTTGTGTAGTGTGTTCCGGAGCAGGGAAAGAGAAGCATAGACAGGGACAGTGTCATTTTTTTTCCTTTACATAATCCTGGATTCCTTGTGTTTAGGGACAAATAAGGATAGGTAGGGAGAGTGTCAGTGACAGTGTGCTATTCTGTGCTAATCCTTGTTTGTAGGGACAGAGAGGTACAGTGAGGGAAACTGACAGTGTGCTATTCTGTTCTAAAACTATTTTGCTGAACCATATTTTCAATCCTTGAGTTGAGGGACAGAGAGCTACAGTGAGGGAAAGTGTCAGTGTGCTATTGTGTTCTAAAACTATTTTGCTGAACCATATTTTCAATCCTTGAGTTGAGGGACAGAGAGCTACAGTGAGGGAAACTGACAGTGTGCTATTGTGTTCTAAAACTATTTTGCTGAACCATATTTTCAATCCTTGAGCTGAGGGACAGAGAGCTACAGTGAGGGAAAGTGTCAGTGTGCTATTGTGTTCTAAAACTATTTTGCTGAACCATATTTTCAATCCTTGAGTTGAGGGACAGAGAGCTACAGTGAGGGAAACTGACAGTGTGCTATTCTGTTCTAAAACTATTTTGCTGAACCATATTTTCAATCCTTGAGTTGAGGGACAGAGAGCTACAGTGAGGGAAACTGACAGTGTGCTATTCTGTTCTAAAACTATTTTGCTGAACCATATTTTCAATCCTTGAGTTGAGGGACAGAGAGGTACAGTGAGTGAAACTGACAGTGTGCTATTCTGTTCTAAATCAATTTTGCTGTTCCATATTTTCAATCCTTGAATAGAGGGACAGAGAGCTACAGTGAGAGAAAATGACAGTGTGCTATTCTGTTCTAAATCAATTTTGCTGTTCCATATTTTCAATCCTTGAGTTGAGGGACAGAGAGCTACAGTGAGGGAAAGTGTCAGTGTGCTATTGTGTTCTAAAACTATTTTGCTGAACCATATTTTCAATCCTTGAGTTGAGGGACAGAGAGGTACAGTGAGTGAAACTGACAGTGTGCTATTCTGTTCTAAATCAATTTTGCTGTTCCATATTTTCAATCCTTGAATAGAGGGACGGAGAGCTACAGTGAGGGAAACTGACAGTGTGCTATTCTGTTCTAAATCAATTTTGCTGTTCCATATTTTCAATCCTTGAGTTGAGGGACAGAGAGCTACAGTGAGGGAAACTGACAGTGTGCTATTCTGTTCTAAAACTATTTTGCTGAACCATATTTTCAATCCTTGAGTTGAGGGACAGAGAGCTACAGTGAGGGAAACTGACAGTGTGCTATTCTGTTCTAAAACTATTTTGCTGAACCATATTTTCAATCCTTGAGTTGAGGGACAGAGAGCTACAGTGAGGGAAACTGACAGTGTGCTATTGTGTTCTAAAACTATTTTGCTGAACCATATTTGCAATCCTTGAGTTGAGGGACAGAGAGCTACAGTGAGGGAAAGTGTCAGTGTGCTATTGTGTTCTAAAACTATTTTGCTGAACCATATTTTCAATCCTTGAGTTGAGGGACAGAGAGCTACAGTGAGGGAAACTGACAGTGTGCTATTGTGTTCTAAAACTATTTTGCTGAACCATATTTTCAATCCTTGAGTTGAGGGACAGAGAGCTACAGTGAGGGAAACTGACAGTGTGCTATTGTGTTCTAAAACTATTTTGCTGAACCATATTTTCAATCCTTGAGTTGAGGGACAGAGAGGTACAGTGAGGGAAACTGACAGTGTGCTATTGTGTTCTAAATCAATTTTGCTGAACCATATTTTCAATCCTTGAATAGAGGGACAGAGAGCTACAGTGAGGGAAACTGACAGTGTGCTATTGTGTTCTAAAACTATTTTGCTGAACCATATTTTCAATCCTTGAGTTGAGGGACAGAGAGGTACAGTGAGTGAAACTGACAGTGTGCTATTCTGTTCTAAATCAATTTTGCTGTTCCATATTTTCAATCCTTGAGTTGAGGGACAGAGAGCTACAGTGAGGGAAACTGACAGTGTGCTATTCTGTTCTAAATCAATTTTGCTGTTCCATATTTTCAATCCTTGAGTTGAGGGACAGAGAGCTACAGTGAGGGAAACTGACAGTGTGCTATTCTGTTCTAAAACTATTTTGCTGAACCATATTTTCAATCCTTGAGTTGAGGGACAGAGAGCTACAGTGAGGGAAACTGACAGTGTGCTATTCTGTTCTAAAACTATTTTGCTGAACCATATTTTCAATCCTTGAGTTGAGGGACAGAGAGGTACAGTGAGTGAAACTGACAGTGTGCTATTCTGTTCTAAAACTATTTTGCTGAACCATATTTTCAATCCTTGAGTTGAGGGACAGAGAGGTACAGTGAGTGAAACTGACAGTGTGCTATTGTGTTCTAAAACTATTTTGCTGTTCCATATTTTCAATCCTTGAGTTGAGGGACAGAGAGCTACAGTGAGGGAAACTGACAGTGTGCTATTCTGTTCTAAAACTATTTTGCTGAACCATATTTTCAATCCTTGAGTTGAGGGACAGAGAGGTACAGTGAGGGAAACTGACAGTGTGCTATTGTGTTCTAAAACTATTTTGCTGAACCATATTTTCAATCCTTGAGTTGAGGGACAGAGAGGTACAGTGAGGGAAACTGACAGTGTGCTATTCTGTTCTAAATCAATTTTGCTGTTCCATATTTTCAATCCTTGAGTTGAGGGACAGAGAGCTACAGTGAGGGAAACTGACAGTGTGCTATTCTGTTCTAAATCAATTTTGCTGTTCCATATTTTCAATCCTTGAGTTGAGGGACAGAGAGCTACAGTGAGGGAAACTGACAGTGTGCTATTCTGTTCTAAAACTATTTTGCTGAACCATATTTTCAATCCTTGAGTTGAGGGACAGAGAGCTACAGTGAGGGAAACTGACAGTGTGCTATTCTGTTCTAAAACTATTTTGCTGAACCATATTTTCAATCCTTGAGTTGAGGGACAGAGAGCTACAGTGAGGGAAAGTGTCAGTGTGCTATTGTGTTCTAAAACTATTTTGCTGAACCATATTTTCAATCCTTGAGTTGAGGGACAGAGAGCTACAGTGAGGGAAACTGACAGTGTGCTATTGTGTTCTAAAACTATTTTGCTGAACCATATTTTCAATCCTTGAGTTGAGGGACAGAGAGCTACAGTGAGGGAAACTGACAGTGTGCTATTCTGTTCTAAAACTATTTTGCTGAACCATATTTTCAATCCTTGAGTTGAGGGACAGAGAGCTACAGTGTGGGAAAGTGTCAGTGTGCTATTGTGTTCTAAAACTATTTTGCTGAACCATATTTTCAATCCTTGAGTTGAGGGACAGAGAGGTACAGTGAGTGAAACTGACAGTGTGCTATTCTGTTCTAAATCAATTTTGCTGTTCCATATTTTCAATCCTTGAGTTGAGGGACAGAGAGCTACAGTGAGGGAAACTGACAGTGTGCTATTCTGTTCTAAATCAATTTTGCTGTTCCATATTTTCAATCCTTGAGTTGAGGGACAGAGAGCTACAGTGAGGGAAACTGACAGTGTGCTATTCTGTTCTAAAACTATTTTGCTGAACCATATTTTCAATCCTTGAGTTGAGGGACAGAGAGCTACAGTGAGGGAAACTGACAGTGTGCTATTGTGTTCTAAAACTATTTTGCTGAACCATATTTTCAATCCTTGAGTTGAGGGACAGAGAGGTACAGTGAGTGAAACTGACAGTGTGCTATTCTGTTCTAAAACTATTTTGCTGAACCATATTTTCAATCCTTGAGCTGAGGGACAGAGAGCTACAGTGAGGGAAAGTGTCAGTGTGCTATTGTGTTCTAAAACTATTTTGCTGAACCATATTTTCAATCCTTGAGTTGAGGGACAGAGAGCTACAGTGAGGGAAACTGACAGTGTGCTATTGTGTTCTAAAACTATTTTGCTGAACCATATTTTCAATCCTTGAGTTGAGGGACAGAGAGCTACAGTGAGGGAAACTGACAGTGTGCTATTCTGTTCTAAAACTATTTTGCTGAACCATATTTTCAATCCTTGAGTTGAGGGACAGAGAGCTACAGTGAGGGAAACTGACAGTGTGCTATTCTGTTCTAAATCAATTTTGCTGTTCCATATTTTCAATCCTTGAGTTGAGGGACAGAGAGCTACAGTGAGGGAAACTGACAGTGTGCTATTCTGTTCTAAAACTATTTTGCTGAACCATATTTTCAATCCTTGAGTTGAGGGACAGAGAGCTACAGTGAGGGAAACTGACAGTGTGCTATTCTGTTCTAAAACTATTTTGCTGAACCATATTTTCAATCCTTGAGTTGAGGGACAGAGAGCTACAGTGAGGGAAACTGACAGTGTGCTATTCTGTTCTAAAACTATTTTACTGTTCCATATTTTCAATCCCTGAGTTGAGGGACAGAGAAGGACACTCGTAGAAATTATCAGTGTGCTATTCTGTGCTAAATCTTGTTTGTAGGGAGGGACAGAGTAGGACAGTGAGGGAAAGTGTCAGTGTGCTATTCTGTTCTAAAACTTTTTTGCTGAACCATATTTTCAATCCTTGTGTTTAGGGACAGAGAAGGATAGGCAGGGGACAGTGTCAGTGTCATTGTTGCTAAGCCTCCTGCACAATATACACCTGAAGGTAGCCCTTATTGCTGTTTTTCCCATCTCCCTGCAGGCCATCTATTAAAATGTCTGGAAGGCAACCAAGGAGAGGCAGACAGTCAGGAGGCAAAAAAAGAGGGCAAGCAGGCTCTGTGTCTGGGGGCAACAGTGCTGGTCGTGTACGCGGTGCATTGTCATCAGCACATGGCCATGGGACACGCTTGTCCTTGTTTTCGGCAGCTGGACATGTTGAGCCACATCATGCCGAAGACTTGGTAGAGTGGAGGACCAAGCCCACCTCATCCTCCTCATCCTCTCTCACCCAGGCTCAGGGTAGTGGCAAAGCAGCTGCCAAAGCGTCCTCTTCTCTGGTATCATTATCTTCATTAGTCAATCCTTCCCTAGACCCACCATGCCCTCCTCCTGAGGAGTCCCCCGAACTGTTTGAGCACAGTGTTGGGTACATGCTCCAGGAGGATGCCCAGCGTTTGGAAGGATCTGATGATGATACCCAGCTAGAGGAAGGCAGCAGCGTGAGAGCAGAGAGAGGGGATGCTCAAGAAGGACACCAAACTGGCAGTCATGTTCCAGCAGCTGCAGCATACTGCCAGATTGGCTCCAGTGATGAGGAGGGAGGGGATGATGAGGTCACTGACTCCACATGGGTGCCTAATAGGAGAGAGGAGGAGGAGGAGGATGAGGAGGAGGCACATCTCCAACGAGGCAGGATGCCCTTGAGTGGCCAGCGTATGGGCAGCACACCGACGGAATCACACCGCAGAGCTCCGCCTGTGCAGGGCGCTGCCTCTGCCCGTCATTCAAAAAGTTCTTTGGTGTGGGCCTTTTTTGAGGCGAGTGCATCAGATCGCACAGCTGCTGTTTGCAACATATGTCTCAAGCGTATATCGCGTGGCCAAAACATCAGCCGCTTGGGCACCACATGCTTGATCAGACATATGTTGACCTGCCATGCAGCTCGTTGGCAAGCCTACCTTAAAGACCCACACCAAAGAACAAAGCTGACCTCTTCTTGCACCGCATCAGCTGGGATCTCCAACCCCACTATACCTTCACTCCTCTCTGAAACCTGCTCTGAGAGGAATGAAGGTGTAGAATTAGGTGTGTCACAGGCAAGTACTTGCGGGCACTCTGCTAGCAGTACACCAACGTCCGATTCTAGCAGGCAAATTTCCCTGCCCCAGCTGCTGGACCGTCGAAAGAAGTTCACTCCCAGCCATCCACATGCCCAGCAGTTGAATGCTAGCTTGGCTAAATTGCTAGCGCTTCAACTGCTGCCTTTTCAGTTGGTAGACTCGGCCCCCTTCCGTGAGTTTGTGCAATGTGCGGTTCCTCAGTGGCAGGTTCCCAAACGACACTTTTTTGCACGGAAGGCTATTCCGGCTCTCTACAGGCATGTGGAAGGCAATGTCTTGGCCTCGCTGGACAGGGCGGTCAGCGGTAAGGTGCATATTACCGCTGACTCATGGTCCAGCAGGCATGGACAGGGACATTACCTTTCTTTCACGGCCCATTGGGTCACTCTTTTGGCAGCTGGGAAGGATGCAGGACAAGGTGCAGTAGTGTTGGAGGTTGTTCCACCCCCACGCCTCCAAAATGCTACTACTGGTTGTGACACACCTCTCTCCTCCACCCCCTCCTCTTCTTCTTCCTCCATGGCCTCTTCCTGTGGTTTGTCCTCGGAACCAGCGGTGCTCCGTAGGCGTTCAAGGGGCTACGCAAGTACGCAGGCAAAAAGATGCCATGTCGTGCTTGCGCTGGTGTGTTTGGGGGACAGGAGCCACACTGGGGCAGAGGTCCTGTCTGCTCTGCAGGGGCAGGCCGAGAGGTGGTTGACGCCACGCCAGCTTAAGCCAGGAATGGTGGTTTGCGACAATGGCACCAACCTCCTCTCCGCCCTCCGACAGGGACAACTGACCCATGTGCCCTGTATGGCTCACGTCCTTAACCTGGTGGTGCAGCGGTTCTTGGGCAGGTACCCGGGCTTACAGGATGTCCTGAGGCAGGCCAGGAAAGTCTGTGTGCATTTCCGCAGATCTTATAATGCCAGTGCTCGCCTGGCTGAGCTTCAAAAGGAGTTGAACCTGCCCAAGAACCGCCTTATATGTGACATGCCCACCAGGTGGAACTCAACGTTGGCCATGCTGCAGCGGCTGCACACGCAGCAGAGGGCCATCAATGAGTACCTGTGCGACTACGGCACCAGGACAGGGTCAGGGGAGCTCGGGTTTTTTTCACCACGCCAGTGGGGCATGATCAGGGATGCATGCACTGTCCTGGCACCATTTGAGGAGGCCACGAGGATGGTGAGCAGTGACAGTGCATGCATCAGTGACACTGTACCTCTTGTCCACCTGTTGGAGCACACGCTGCGTGGAAAAATGGACAGGGCACTTGAGGCAGAACAGAGGCAGGAAGAGGAGGACTTCCTTGCCTCTCAAGGCCCCCTTTACCCAGACAGTGTTCCTTCTGTCCCACCCATCGCACAGGAAGAGGACGAGGAGGAGGAGGAGGAGGAGGAGGAGGATTGTGTCAGCATGGAGGTGGAGGCTGGCACTCAGCATCATCAGCAGCAGTCTTTTAGGGATGATTTACAGTCCCAAGAAACCAGTGGACTTGTACGTGGCTGGGAGGAGGTGGCTGCGGATCATGTCGTCCTTAGTGACCCAGAGGACTCCGGACTGAATGCCTCAGCTAACCTACGCTGCATGGCCTCCCTGATCCTGCAAAGTCTGCGGAAGGATCCTCGTATTCTTCGGATCAAGGAGAGGGACCATTACTGGCTGGCCACTCTCCTTGATCCACGGTACAAGGGTAAGGTTGCGGACCTTATCGTACCGTCGCAGAGGGAGCAGAGGATGAGACAACTCCGGGAGGCCTTGCAGAAAGGTCTGTGCAACGCGTTCCCAGAAACTGGGAGGTTACAAACTCCTGGTCCTGGACAACAAGTTGCTGAGGCTTCGGGCAGTCAAAGAAGGAGCGGTGGGGAAGGTGGCCGTCTGACCGATGCGTTCAGACAATTCTTTAGTCCGCAGCCCCAAAGTATGATCGGTTCCAGCAACCATCGCCAGCGTCTGATATACATGGTGCAGGAATACCTAGAGGCAAGGTCAGACTTGGACACCTTCCCCACCGAAAATCCTCTGGCTTACTGGGTCTTGAGGATGGATCACTGGCCAGAGCTTGTACAGTATGCAATTGAGCTACTGGCCTGTCCTGCATCCAGCATTCTTTCAGAACGCACATTCAGTGCTGCTGGAGGATTTGTCACGGATCACAGGGTGCGCCTGTCCACCGACTCGGTTGATCGACTGACTTTCATCAAGATGAACCAGTCTTGGATCACCACCAGCTACCACACACCAGATGCTGATATAACAGACTAATTGATTTTAAAATGTCACATCCCTTCAAGACTGATGCTGATGCTGAGTGCCTGTGCTGTTATGTTGTCTGGCTATCCTCCTCCTCCTCCTCAATGATACGATTAACGATGATAGCTTGGAAGATCATTTTGGTTTATGGGTGACGCCACCAGTGGCTAAGGCCCAATTTTTCAGCCCCTGTTTAACAGGGGCGTGTAATTAAAATTTTTGATGCAATACTTTGCAACAGGCCTCATTGCTGTGCTCCAAGTACAGTATCTGTGAGGGGTTGCAGTGTTGTGCCACCAGTGCCTAAGGCCCAATTTTTCAGCCCCTGTTCAACAGGGGCATGCAATTATAATTATTGATCTAATAATTCACAGCAGGGCCCATTGCTGCGCCCACCAAGAGTAACTGTCAGGCCTTACAGTGTTGTGGCACCACCACCACCACCAAAGGCCCAATTTTTCAGCCCCTGTTCAACAGGGGCATGCAATTATAATTATTGATCTAATAATTCACAGCAGGGCCCATTGCTGCGCCCACCAAGAGTAACTGTCAGGCCTTACAGTGTTGTGGCACCACCACCACCACCAAAGGCCCAATTTTTCAGCCCCTGTTCAACAGGGGCATGCAATTATAATTATTGATCTAATAATTCACAGCAGGGCCCATTGCTGCGCCCACCAAGAGTAACTGTCAGGCCTTACAGTGTTGTGGCACCACCACCACCACCAAAGGCCCAATTTTTCAGCCCCTGTTCAACAGGGGCATGCAATTATAATTATTGATCTAATAATTCACAGCAGGGCCCATTGCTGTGCCCACCAAGAGTAACTGTCAGGCCTTACAGTGTTGTGGCACCAGCAACACCATCACCACCACCACCACCACCAAAGGCCCAGTTTTTCAGCCCCTGTTCAACAGGGGCATGCAATTATAATTATTGATCTAATAATTCACAGTAGGGACCATTGCTGCGCCCACCAAGAGTAACTGTCAGGCCTTACAGTGTTGTGGCACCAGCACCACCATCAAAGGCCCAATTTTTACTACCACTGATCAACAATTATATGTTATTACAATTCCTGATATTATACTTGACAGCAGGGCGTTCCAGCACCCACCAAGAATAACTGTGAGTGCTTTCAGTGTTGTGCCAACACCAACACCTAAGGGGCCAATTTCTGCAGAGTATATACGGAAGGTCCCTACTTTCAAACATCCAACTTACAAACCACTACTACTTGCAAACGGAAGAAGACAACAGGAAGTGAGAGGAAATCTACCCCTTGGAAGGAAAATTCTCTCCTGTAAGAATTAATATGGGAGAAAAGTGTCTCCTCTCTACTGATGCTTTATCACCAATCCTTGTTTCAATACAAACACCACATTTCAAAAACAGTTGTCATTGGGACGCAAAGTGAGGTGAAATGTTCTGAACAGGGGCACAGACAGCAAAAAAAATGTGACAGGGGTGATAACCGTTCCCTATGTTTTCCAAAAAGCTAAAAAAAAGGAATTTGGCATGGAGCTACACTTAAACAATGCAGCTGTTCAAAATTACAAACAGATTCTACAGAAGAACAAACCTACAGTCCCTGTCTTGTATGCACCGCCTGTATACGGCTGTTCAGAGTATATAGGGGCTTTTTTATTTTGTGTGCGGGGTTCCCCTTAATATCCATACAAGACCCAAAGGGGCTGGTAATGGGCTGGGGTAGGGGGGGGGGGTTGATGGGGTAGCTATGCCATTTTTCCTAAAGATTTTCATCCATATTACCGGGACCAGACATTGCATTAAAGCCGCAAGCAGTTTTAAATGGCTTTTTTTCCTTTAGAAATGTTATTTTGTGCAGGGACAGTTCTAAACACGGGAAACACGTGGCACTTCACAGGCATACTTTAGACACCCCCCAGGTACAATATTTAAAGGAATATTTGACTTTTTTTTTCACTTTATGCATCATTAAAATGACTGCTCCCGGAAAACGTCCGTTTTTAAAACTTCTTTTTGCATTGATACATGTCCCCTGGTGCAGAAGCCGGGTTCCCAAACTCTGTTTCGGACAATAACATGGATAATAGTCGTTATAATTAGGACTTTAGAATCCGAACGTTCGCATCCATTGTATTTAATAGGGTTCTAATGTTCGCGCGAACTTTCGGTCCGTTCGCGGGTTCTGGTGCGAACCGAACCCGGGGGTGTTCGGCTCATCACTAGTTGTGGTGTGCTGACAAAGCTTTTCCACATTTCAGCCATGCTAACCCTGCCTTCTGAGGTGCTGCCGGTGCCCCGGCTGCGTTGGCGACCTCTTCCTCCTCCTCTGCCTTCGCCTTGTGCTTCCACCGTACGCCAGCTGTCAGGTGGGAATGCCACCAGCAGCGCGTCTACCAGCTTGCGCTTGTACTCGCGCATCTTACGATCCCGCTCCAGTGAGGGAATTAAGGACGGTACGTTGTCCTTGTAACGGGGATCCAGCAGGGTGGCCACCCAGTAATCAGCACCAGTTAAAATGTGGGCAACTCGGCGGTCATTGCGGAAACACTGCAGCATGTAATTGCTCATGTGTGCCAGGCTGCCCAGAGGCCAAGAAAAGCTGTCCTCTGTGGGAGGTGTATCGTCTGTGTCCTCTGTATCCCCCCAGCCACGCACCAGTGATGGGCACGAGCTGGTCTGGGTGCCACCCTGCTGTGAAAATGGCTCCTCCTCCTCCTTCTCCTCCATCTCCTCCTCCACCTCGTCATCCTCCAGAACTGTGCCCTTTCTGCCGGACAATTGTGTACCTGGCATTTGTTGGTGCAGGAACCCACCCTCGTAGCCACTTGTGAAAGACTGCCCTGAAAGCCTTTGAAATGATCCCGCTTCCTCCTCCTCCTCCTCATCCTCCTGTGCCACATCCTCTTCCATCATCGCCCAAAGCGTTTTTTCAAGGAGGCATAGAACTGGGATAGTAACGCTGAGAATGGCGTCATTGGCACTGGACATGTTGGTG
This sequence comes from Rana muscosa, assembly GCA_029206835.1. Lineage (NCBI taxonomy): Eukaryota > Metazoa > Chordata > Amphibia > Anura > Ranidae > Rana > Rana muscosa. The sequence goes on along the minus strand of CM055122.1, from coordinate 243,633,366 downwards.
GAGTACTCGAAACAGCGCAACAAGGCACACAGGTCTCGCATGGAGGCCCAGTTATTGGTGGTGAAGTGGTGCTGTTCCGCAGAGCGACTCACGCGTGATTGCTGCAGCTGAAACTTCACTATCGCCTGCTGCTGCTCGCACAGTCTGGCCAGCATGTGCAAGGTGGAGTTCCACCTTGTGGGCACGTCACATATGAGGCGGCGAGCGGGAAGGCCGAAGTTACGCTGCAGCGCTGACAGGCGAGCAGCAGCAGGGTGAGAACGCCGAAAGTGCGCACACACAGTCCGCACTTTCTGCAGCAGCTCTGGCATATTGGGGTCATTTTTAAGGAACCTCTGGACCACCAAGTTCAGCACATGCGCCAGGCAAGGGATGTGCGTCAAACCGGCTAGGCCCAGAGCTGCTACGAGATTTCGCCCATTATCGCACACCACCAGGCCGGGCTTGAGGCTCACTGACAGCAACCACTCATTGGTCTGTTGTTCCATGTCCCTCCACAACTCCTGCGTGGTGTGGGGTTTTTCCCCCAAACAGGAAAGTTTTAAAACTGCCTGCTGTCGTTTACCCCTGGCTGTGCTGAAGTTGGTGGTGAAGGTGTTACGCTGACCGGATGAGGAGGCGGTAGAGGATGAGGAAGCGGAGTAGGAGGAGTTAGCAACAGGAGGCAAACTGAAGCGCCCTGCAATCCTCGGTGGTGGAAGGACATGCGCCAAACTGCTATCTGCCTCAGGCCCAGCCGCCACTGCATTTACCCAGTGTGCTGTTAGGGAGATATAACGTCCCTGACTGTGCTTACTGGTCCACGCATCCGTAGTTAGGTGGACCTTGCCACAGATGGCATTGCGCAGTGCACACCTGATTTTGTCCCCCACTTGGTTGTGCAGGGAAGGGATGGCTCGCCTGGAAAAGTAGTGGCGGCTGGGCATGACGTACTGTGGGACAGCCAATGCCATCAGGCTTTTAAAACTCTGCATCTCCACCAGACGGAATGACAGCATTTCAAAGGCCAGGAGTTTTGAAATGCTGGCATTCAGGACCAGGGATCGCGGGTGGCTAGGGGGTACTTCCTCTTCCGCTCCAATGTTTGGGAGATAGAGAGCTGAACGCTTCCATGGGACATTGTGAAGATGGTTGGTGACCCAGGTGGTAGTGTTGCTGGCAGATCCTCTGTTTGCGGGGTGGCAGGTGCCACTGTCACTACAGAGGTGGATGAAGAGGCCGAGACTGCAGCAGAAGAGGAAGCAGGAGGAGCCAGAGACCTTTCTTGGTTTTTGAGGTGTCTACTCCACTGCAGCTCGTGCTTTGCACTTAGATGCCTGGTCATGCAGGTTGTGCTCAGGTTGAGAACGTTTATGCCTCGCTTCAGGCTCTGATTGCACAGCGTGCAAACCACTCGTGTCTTGTCATCAGCACATTGTGTGAAGAACTGTCACACTAGGGAACTCCTTGGACCTGGCTTTGGTGTGCTCGGTCCCTTGCTGCGTTGGGCAGTAGCAGACATACTGTCTAGGGGACGGACGCTCCGCTTTTGCACCCTGCTCCCTCTTCTGCTGTGCTGGTGGCTCTGTGCGACCACCGCCTCTTCCTCCAAACTACACTGGTCACCTGCATAACATTGATTCCATGTGGGGTCGAGGACCTCATCGTCCTCCACATCATCTTCCACCCAGTCTTCACCCCTGCCTTCCTTGTCTGTCTGCACAATTGCGAAAACAGCAGCAGTTGGCACCTGTGTTTCATCATCATCCGAGACGTGCTGCGATGGTCCTCCCATGTACTCATCATGAAACATAAGTGGTTGGGCATCGGTGCACTCAATCTCTTCCACTTCTGGGGCAGGGCTAGGTGGATGGCCCTGGGAAACCCTGCTAACAGAGTCATCGAAAAGCAGAAGAGACTGCTGCATGATTTGGGGCTCAGACTGCTTGGCTGATTTGCAAGGGGGTGAGGTGAAAGACTGATGGACATGGGTTTCAGGTGCCAACTCTGATCTTTCATCAGAAGAGTGGGTGGGAGACAATGTGAAGGAACCCGAGGCACTGTCAGCAACCCAATCTACTATCGCCTGTACTTGTCCTGGCCTAAACATTCGTACAGCCTCATTAGGCGCGACAAAATACCGCCGCAGGCTCGGTAGCCTACTCGCACCTGAGGAAGGTGTTTCACTTGTGCATGTATCTGGCACAGATCCACCACGTCCTCTCCCTGCAACAGGAGCTCCACCAGCAGCACCACGACCGGGGCCACCACGTCCCTTTGACCTTCTCCTCATATTTTCCAAATTTAGGATCTTGCCCTAAATGGGTGTTTTTGGAAGAGCAGAACACACCCACAGTACGTAACCGCTGAATCGCACAGCTACAGAACTGCAGAAAATGCTATTAAAAAAAAATGTTTTTTTTTTAGTATAGCACAGTAGAAGAAAACTATATAGAAATTGTTTATTTCACACACCTCCACATATGTATAACACACTGCAAAATATTTTTTGTGGCCCTAAATGGCGTTTTTTGGAAGACCACAACACACCCACAGTACGTAACCGCTGAATCGCACAGCTACAGAACTGCAGAACATGCTATTCAAAAAAAATGTTGTTTTTTTAGTATAGCACAGTAGGAGAAAACTATATAGAAATTGTTTATTTCACACACCTCCACATATGTATAACACACTGCAAAATATTTTTTGTGGCCCTAAATGGCGTTTTTTGGAAGACCACAACACACCCACAGTACGTAACCGCTGAATCGCACAGCTACAGAACTGCAGAAAATGCTATTCAAAAAAATGTTGTTTTTTTAGTATAGCACAGTAGGAGAAAACTATATAGAAATTGTTTATTTCACACACCTCCACATATGTATAACACACTGCAAAATATTTTTTGTGGCCCTAAATGGCGTTTTTTGGAAGACCACAACACACCCACAGTACGTAACCGCTGAATCGCACAGCTACAGAAATGCAGAAAATGCTATTCAAAAAAAATGTTGTTTTTTTAGTATAGCACAGTAGGAGAAAACTATATAGAAATTGTTTATTTCACACACCTCCACATATGTATAACACACTGCAAAATATTTTTTTGTGGCCCTAAATGGCGTTTTTTGGAAGACCACAACACACCCACAGAACGTAACCGCTGAATCGCACAGCTACAGAACTGCAGAAAATGCTATTAAAAAAAATGTTGTTTTTTTAGTATAGCACAGTAGGAGAAAACTATATAGAAATTGTTTATTTCACACACCTCTACATATGTATAACACACTGCAAAATATTTTTTGTGGCCCTAAATGGCGTTTTTTGGAAGACCACAACACACCCACAGTACGTAACCGCTAAATCGCACAGCTACAGAACTGCAGAAAATGCTATTAAAAAAAAAGTTGTTTTTTTAGTATAGCACAGTAGGAGAAAACTATATAGAAATTGTTTATTTCACACACCTCCACATATATATAACACACTGCAAAATATTTTTTGTGGCCCTAAATGGCGTTTTTTGGAAGACCACAACATGGGTCTTTTTGCAAGCGTACATTAAAGTGCAAATTTTGTATTTATTTTTTTGCCCTAAACGGGTCTTTTTTGCACGAGCAAAATAAAATGCAATTTTTTTTTTTTTTGCCCTTAATGGGTCTTTTGGAAAAGAGCACAATAAAGTGCCTTTTTTTTCCCCCTAAATGGATCTTTTTCCAAGAGCAGAATACACCCACAGTATGGAAACGGTGTATCTCTTAACGTAATATATGCAGTGCTGGTGCACTGAGCTTGCAGAAAAAAGGTAGATTTTCTCTGACACTGGGCTCATGGCAGTGTAAAAAGACTGTGCACTGCAACACAAACAGGTAAACCTATGCAGATCGCTGAGTTATATCTCTGAATCTGGACTCCTATTCCTATATAATATATCTCTCTCCCTGAAAGCACCAACAGGAACCTGGCCCTACACTACACTGTCTCTCTATCTTTTCCCTCAGATTCCAGAATCAGGACTAACTCATGTATTTTTCAATCTCTCCCTAAAAGCAGCAGCAGCAGACAAGATCCTCTCCCTATCTATTCTGAAGCAGAGTGATGTGTGTGCTGTGTGCCTCTAGCTTATATAGAAGCTGGGTCACATGTTGCACTGACCAATCACAGCCATGCCATTAGTAGGCATGGCTATGATGGCTTCTAAGGGCACACCAGCTAATCAAAAGGTAATTGGCTGGCCCCTGAAGCATTTCTAACTGCGCCATTAGATTGCCGAACCCGAACCCGGACTTTCGCGCAAAGTCCGGGTTCTGGTTCGGGTTCGGGAAAAAGCTAAAGTTCGGTACGGACCCGAACTTTACAGTTCGGGTTCGCTCAACCCTACTTTTAATATCTCGGTTGAATATCATATGTCATTGGATGGAAGATCTTGATGGCTACAGGTGGAGATTTGGAGGTGATAAAAGTTCCCCTATAGATGACACACTAATTTACAAGCTCTCATGACTCTTTTCATATAAAGGGTCAATATGTTCTGGTATGAGTCCTCTATATTCAAGGTGGTGGCACACTTGGGTGTTGAGAAGATCTGAACAGAAAGAGTCCTTTACATCACATTTTTCACAGATTTGGACTCATTTGACACTATAATTTTCCTCGTCACAGTATTTTATTGATTGAATAAGCAAGTAAATTACAATACAGTTGTAATAAATATTACAATGAGCCATACGTGTTTCACAGATATGGTAAAACTCTAAGATCCAACAGTAAACTACCGATTGGTAGGTTATTTAACTACTATAGAAAAAGAAAAAGTACATTAGTTAATAAAACTTGAGATATCTAACTGCGGTGGAAAATATGCTACCGTAAGTGCTAATAGCTTGGACCAGAACTATTAAAACCGTTCAGTAGTACTTTTTTACTCTTTAGAAAATAAGGAAAAAAATAAGATAATACCAAAAAGAAAAAAAAAAAGGGGGGGGAGAGAGAAACAAAACAAACAAAAAAAGGGGGCACACAGAAGCAGAGAGTCACAAGGAAGAGTAGGGAAGAGTATTAGGAAAGATAGAGAAGAGAGTACAGGAGTTCACTGGATTGGCACGAGTAACATGGCTTTTTCCCTGAGGACTTAAAAAGAGCATTATGATCTTCACAGTAAAGAGTAGGGTAACAGCTAGGTTCTAAGAGTTTGGGTTTGGGTTTGTAAGTCACTTTTATCTGGGTAGGGTTGTCAGCTACCATGGCATGAGAATTCTGTTATCGCGGGATGGTGATAAGTGGTAGTTAATCCAAGGATTCCATATTTTTTCAAAAACAGGAATTTGGTCCCTTTCTGTTGGACACTATCATTTTCATTCTTTTTCATTTTTATCCTTTATTCATTTAGACACACTTGTATTGATTTTTACTCAATGTAGATATAAATGAAGAGGGAGAGACCCAAGAGAGCCGCTGCTCTCGTGCACATTGCTGGATCGTGATTGAGCTTGAGTAAATATTAGAGAAGCTGAGCTGCACAATGAATGTTTTTTACCTTCATGAATAGAATGCATGAAGGTATAAAAATCTTCAGCTTTTACAACCACTTTAAGTTTAGTCAAAAGTAAAAAAAAAAACAGCACTGTAACGAGCCCCTTGCTCGCTCGGTTCCACTCTTCCGACACTCCTCTGCTACTATTGGATCATATTGCAGATCGCAACATCTGATGGTTCGGTCATCCGATGCTCCAGGATTCAAACTACAGCTATGTGCCATTCTAATCCATTTGTGATAGCTCAGAACAAACACCAGGCAGGCTGTATGTAAGTTCAAACAGGAATCTCCTTTTATTGGATGCACACACACACTCTTATACAGCAGTTTGAACACCCTGCCCCCAACAACCACTTTCCTATTGGTCAATTGTAAAGTCCATTGTATTTCTCAATTAGGTTCTCTTGGCCATGCAAATGAGGACTTGAAACAGGGTCAGCCGGGATTGGTCCGATAGCTTGAATAGGAGAACTGAGATGTGTATTGACACAGAATGTGTATTAACACAGAAGCCCCAGGGGGTAATTAAAGTACATAAACAAACAGTCAAACACAGAACAATGCTTTTCTTCCAGACCATGAAGCCGTCAGGAGGGGGGGTTAGCCTTAAGACCGGGCAGAAGACCCCCCACTGTGTAATAGATTCAAAGGAGAAATACTTCAGTATTCAAAGGTTCATGACAATACTCCCTCCTGGGAAATAGTCCAACAGCCACAGTGGGACCCCGAACGGGTCAACTCGAGGATGTTGGAAAAGTAGTCTTAAGGTTCCAGGTCTGTCTGCCGGGATAACCTATCCGCATTCCTGTCTTGAGGCCCTGGCCCATAATCGGTGGGCAAGAGGCTAGCATTCAGTCCTCTCCAAAAGCCTCTGTCCCGGCTAGATCTGTCACAAGCACTTTGTACGTTACTTACTAACAATATGATGTGTCCCTTGTGCTGCCAGCTCCTAAATTAGTTGAAAACGTTTCTTCCTATCCTTGCTATTATAATCTTTCAATGTAAAGGGGGTTAATAGAGCCAAGGGACATATGCATTGATCAAGTGTGCCGACTATGCCTGCCCTTTCTTCCCACCTCCTCAAATTATAGAAGCTGTACTATAACTTCTATGAATGAAAAACATGAGTGGAGGAGGTAGGCCTCTCAATCAGCCACCCATCCTCCATTCATAGATAGGGTTTAGAAGGCTATAATATGACTTCTATGAATGAACCTGCAAGACAATGGCACGATGTGCTAGTATGCATCGCATACTAGCACATTATGAGGTTCTCACCTTGGAATGAATTCCTCCAGTGCAATAAAGCCACCGCTGAGAGGGCTGACCTGATGTTCCCCTGGTCTTTCTTCCGGGTTCATGAGCTCTGGCTATGTGATTGGCCGGAGCCACGATGACATCACTCCCGCTTATGTGTGCGGGAGCCCTCGGTTTCGGCACAAAGCTCTGAAGTTCCGACAAGGTATGCCGGACCTTCAGAGTGCATGGGCCAGTTATGTCACTGGCTGCATGTAGGGTGAATATCTCCTAAACGTACACGTTTAGGAGATATTAGTTGGACCTACAGGCAAGCCTTATTATAGGCTTACCTGTAGGTAAAAATCACAAAGAAGGGTTTACCACCACTTTAATATTTACATTCCAATTTTTATTTTCTTTCTAGAAAGATGCTTTTACAGTATGTTTAATATGTATAGCAAAAAAATACATTTTTTTTTTTGTAGGGTAGGCAATGGTTAAAACCCCCTGCATTCAGAGAAAAGGTCCAGCTAAGTTCTGATGGTGGGAGAAAGACATTTTGACCATGGAAGAAGTAAGAACCTAGTTGTAAGCAGACCAGAGATTCTTAATTGCCGTATGTCTGGGGAGGGTAGAGAATATAAAGGTAGGTGCCAGATTATAGGGGGATTTGTATGTATGAACTTTGGTTTAAACTGTAGTTTAAATTCTATTCTGTGATTGATGGGTATCCAGAACAGTATTCTGCCGCGGATGTACTTTGAGTGACAACGCATCTTGTTGCACTGTGTATTTGTGTGTGGGTGTCAGAACCGTGCCTTGTTCTAATTACAGCACTGTGTGCACAATACAAAAACTTCCATCAGCTTATTTACTACTCTGCACTTCCTGTTTAGTAAATATGGGGAATATTGGTAAATTAGCATTTACTGCATGATAGGCAAAATATTAATTATATGGTCAGAACAGGAAGCATGGGAGCGTATTCTTCTACAGGGTGTTTACATAGCAATCCCCCACATTCCCGCTCACTCTAAATGCCACTTGAGAAAAATAAATTGAAAATCATTAGTGCAGTCCTTAACCTTGATATTTTTTTAAGCTTCGTGCACTGCTAGCGTCCAGTATGTAAAAACCGAGGAAACACAAATGAACAGATGCTGATTTAAAAACATGAAACCTACATTTATTTTAAAGGTGCACCCACTTTGTGGTTCCTATTGTGTCAGCGTGATCTGGCATTCTTTTACTTTGCTATCAAAAAACTTATCAGGAACCAACACTCAATAAGTTGTTTATATACAAGGTGTGTTTCCATTCGCTGCTGTGCTGGAAAGTCAGATTTCATTGTGAAATGTTCCAAATACAGTGAAGTCAGCATGAAAAAGTGAATTACCATTGTGGAAAAATGCTTGTATGGGTATGTGGACTGTACGTTATACTGTATGTATTTGTGCAATGTACTAATGTGTCTAGTCTAAACTCTAATAGAAAAAATATTTACAAAATGTAATTTTAAAGACAGCAAAAGAGAAATTATAATGGGTTTGAATAAATTTAATTTTAAAGCAAGCTGAACTCCAGGATCAACCTTTTATCATACACAAATTCATTTCTTAAAACACTTAAAGTGATTGCGAACGATTACCTTGTAAAACAATATGTGTGTAAAGTACTTGTGCGCTGCTATGTGTCGGGGGAAATACGTTGAGTTCTTTACGGGTAGGGGGGCCATTGCTATGCCAGACAATCTCTGATTTAAAAAATAAAAATAAAAAAATTCTGTGAAAAGCTTGATTTGTTATTATTGCTTGTGTTTCTTTTATGTCTCCCAGGTTCTCCTAGTGCACTTTAACTGCCAAGTGGATTTGTCTTTAGTAAATTACCACCATTGTCACAGTAAACAAGAACTTAATTTTCAAACTGGTATTGAGCATAGAAAGAAGAAGCCACACATTGTTGATTAGAAAACTATTTTTACTCTGTGCACATTCACATGTGCATTATAACATTTCTGTAAAAAATTCAAACCAGTGTAGCACACAGATCCTTTACCCTGCTTACCTTCACTTGCAGAGTGGGACACACCATGCCACATGCACAGTATCCTCCATCTTTGTAGAGGGTGAGCGGTGTTAATAGATTTGGGTCCTGCAGCGAGTTACCTCTTTCCGTTGGTTCCTCACTAGTGATGAGCCGAACACCCCCGGGTTCGGTTCGCACCAGAACCCGCGAACGGACCGAAAGTTCGAACGAACATTAGAACCCTATTAAATACAATGGATGCGAACGTTCGAATTCTAAAGTGCTAATTATAACAACTATTATGCATGTTATTGTCCTAAAAAGGGTTTGGGAACCCGGGTTCTGCACCAGGGGACATGTATCAATGCAAAAAGAAGTTTTAAAAACGGTCGTTTTTCGGGAGCAGTCATTTTAATGATGCATAAAGTGAAAAAAAAAAGTCAAATATTCCTTTAAATATCGTACCTGGGGGGTGTCTAAAGTATGCCTGTGAAGTGCCACGTGTTTCCCGTGTTTAGAACTGTCCCTGCACAAAATAACATTTCTAAAGGGAAAAAAGTCATTTAAAACTGCTTGCGGCTTTAATGCAATGTCTGGTCCCGGTAATATGGATGAAAATCTTTAGGAAAAATGGCATAGCTACCCCATCAACACCCCCCCCCCCCCTACCCCAGCCCATTACCAGCCCCTTTGGGTCTTGTATGGATATTAAGGGGAACCCCGCACATAAAATAAAAAAGGCCCTATATACTCTGAACAGCCGTATACAGGCGGTGCATACAAGACAGGGACTGTAGGTTTGTTCTTATGTAGAATGTGTTTGTAATTTTGAACAGGTACATTGTTGAAGTGTAGCTCCAGCCCAAAAATCTATTTTTAAACTTTTTGGGAAACATAGGTAAGGGTTATCACCCCTGTAACATTTGTTTTGCTGTCTGTGCCCCTGTTCAGAACATTTCACCTCACTTTCCGTCCCAATGACAACTGTTTTTGAAATGTGGTGTTTTTCTTGAAACAAGGATTGCTGATAAAGCATCAGTACAGATGAGACCCCTTTCTCCCATATTTATTCTTACAGGAGAGAATTTTCCTTTCTAGGGGTAGATTTCCTCTCACTTCCTGTTGTCTTCTTTCGTTTGCAAGTAGGAGTCGTTTGTAAGTTGGATGTTTGAAAGTAGGGACCTGCCGTATATACTCTGCAGAAATAGGCCCCTTAGTTGTTGGTGTTGGCACAACACTGTAAGCACTCAGTTACTCTTGGTTGGTGCTGGAACGCCCTGCTGTCAACTATTATATCAGGAATTTTAATTACATATAATTGTTGAACAGTGGTAGTAAAAATTGGGGCTTTGATGGTGGTGCTGGTGCCACAACACTGTAAGCCCTGACAGTTACTCTTGGTGGGTGCAGCAATGGGCCCTGCTGTGAATTATTAGATCAAGAATTGTAATTACATGCCCCTTTTGAACAGGGGCTGAAAAATTGGGCCTTTCGTGGTGGTGGTGGTGGTGGCGTTGCCACAAGACTGTAAGCCCTCAGAGTTACTCTTGGTGGGTGCAGCAATGGACCCTGCTGTGAATTATTAGATCAAGAATTGTAATTGCATGCCCCTGTTGAACAGGGGCTGAAAAATTGGGCCTTAGGCACTGGTGGCACAACACTACAACCCCTCACAGATACTGTACTTGGAGCACAGCAATGAGCCCTGTTGCAAAGTATTGCTTCAAAAATTGTAATGACACGCCCCTGTTAAACAGGGGCTGAAAAATTGGGCCTTAGGCACTGGTGCCACAACACTCCAACCCCTCACAGATACTGTACTTGGAGCACAGCAATGAGCCCTATGGCAAATTATTGCTAAAAATTTTTTAATTACACGCCCCTGTAAAACAGGGGCTGAAAAATTGGGCCTTAGCCACTGGTGGCGGCACCCATAAACAAAAATGATCTTCCAAGCTATCATCATCAATCGTATCATTGAGGACTCGGAGGAGGAGGATAGCCAGTCAACATAACAGCACAGGCACTCAGCATCAGCATCAGTCTTGAAGGGATGTGACATGTTAAAATCAATTAGTCTGTTATATCAGCATCAGGTGTGTGGTAGCTGGTGGTGATCCAAGACTGGTTCATCTTGATGAAAGTCAGTCGATCAACCGAGTCGGTGGACAGGCGCACCCTGTGATCCGTGACAAATCCTCCAGCAGCACTGAATGTGCGTTCCGAAAGAACGCTGGATGCAGGACAGGCCAGTAGCTCAATTGCATACTGTGCAAGCTCTGGCCAGTGATCCATCCTCAAGACCCAGTAAGCCAGAGGATTTTCGGTGGGGAAGGTGTCCAAGTCTGACCTTGCCCCTAGATATTCCTGCACCATGTTTATCAGACGCTGGCGATGGTTGCTGGAACCGATCATACTTTGGGGCTGCGGACTAAAGAATTGTCTGAACGCATCGGTCAGACGGCCACCTTCCCCACCGCTCCTTCTTTGACTGGCCGAAGCCTCAGCAACTCGTTGTCCAGGACCAGGAGTTTGTAACCTCCCAGTCTCTGGGAACGCGTTGCACAGACCTTTCTGCAAGGCCTCCCGGAGTTGTCTCATCCTCTGCTCCCTCTGCGACGGTAACATAAGGTCCGCAACCTTACCCTTGTACCGTGGATCAAGGAGAGTGGCCAGCCAGTAATGGTCCCTCTCCTTGATCCGAAGAATACGAGGATCCTTCCGCAGACTTTGCAGGATCAGGGAGGCCATGCAGCGTAGGTTTGCTGAGGCATTCGCTCCGGAGTCCTCTGGGTCACTAAGGACGACATGATCCGCAGCCACCTCCTCCCAGCCACGTACAAGTCCACTGGTTTCTTGGGACTGTAAATCATCCCTAAAAGACTGCTGCTGATGATGCTGAGTGCCAGCCTCCACCTCCATGCTGACACAATCCTCCTCCTCCTCCTCCTCCTCCTCCTCTTCCTGTGTGATGGGTGGGACAGAAGGAACACTGTCTGGGTAAAGGGGGCCTTGAGAGGCAAGGAAGTCCTCCTCTTCCTGCCTCTGTTCTGCCTCAAGTGCCCTGTCCATTATTCCACGCAGCGTGTGCTCCAACAGGTGGACAAGAGGTACAGTGTCACTGATGCATGCACTGTCACTGCTCACCATCCTCGTGGCCTCCTCAAATGGTGCCAGGACAGTGCATGCATCCCTGATCATGCCCCACTGGCGTGGAGAAAAAAAACCAAGCTCCCCTGACCCTGTCCTGGTGCCGTAGTCGCACAGGTACTCATTGATGGCCCTCTGCTGCGTGTGCAGCCGCTGCAGCATGGCCAACGTTGAGTTCCACCTGGTGGGCATGTCACATATAAGGCGGTTCTTGGGCAGGTTCAACTCCTTTTGCAGCTCAGCCAGGCGAGCACTGGCATTATAAGATCTGCGGAAATGCACACAGACTTTCCTGGCCTGCCTCAGGACATCCTGTAAGCCCGGGTACCTGCCCAAGAACCGCTGCACCACCAGGTTAAGGACGTGAGCCACACAGGGCACATGGGTCAGTTGTCCCTGTCGGAGGGCGGAGAGGAGGTTGGTGCCATTGTCGCAAACCACCATTCCTGGCTTAAGCTGGCGTGGCGTCAACCACCTCTCGGCCTGGCCCTGCAGAGCAGACAGGACCTCTGCCCCAGTGTGGCTTCTGTCCCCCAAACACACCAGCGCAAGCACGGCATGGCATCTTTTTGCCTGCGTACTTGCGTAGCCCCGTGAACGGCTACGGAGCACCGCTGGTTCATAGGACAAACCACAGGAAGAGGCCATGGAGGAAGAAGAAGAGGAGGGGGTGGAGGAGAGAGGTGTGTCACAACCAGTAGTAGCATTTTGGAGGCGTGGCGGTGGGACAACCTCCAACACTACTGCACCTTGTCCTGCATCCTTCCCAGCTGCCAAAAGAGTGACCCAATGGGCCGTGAAAGAAAGGTAACGTCCCTGTCCATGCCTGCTGGACCATGAGTCAGCGGTAATATGCACCTTACCGCTGACCGCCCTGTCCAGCGAGGCCAAGACATTGCCTTCCACATGCCGGTAGAGAGCCGGAATAGCCTTCCGTGAGAAAAAGTGGCGTTTGGGAACCTGCCACTGAGGAACCGCACATTGCACAAACTCACGGAAGGGGGCCGAGTCTACCAACTGAAAAGGCAGCAGTTGAAGCGCTAGCAATTTAGCCAAGCTAGCATTCAACCGCTGGGCATGTGGATGGCTGGGAGTGAACTTCTTTCGACGGTCCAGCAGCTGGGGCAGGGAAATTTGCCTGCTAGAATCGGACGTCGGTGTACTGCTAGCAGAGTGGCCGCAAGTACTTGGCTGTGACACACCTAATTCTACACCTTCATTCCTCTCAGTGCATGTTTCAGAGAGGACTGAAGTTATAGTGGGGTTGGAGATCCCAGCTGATGCGGTGCAAGGAGAGGTCCGCTTTGTTCTTTGGTGTGGGTCTTTGAGGTAGGCTTGCCAACGAGCTGCATGGCAGGTCAACATATGTCTGGTCAGGCATGTGGTACCCAAGCGGCTGATGTTTTGGCCACGCGATATACGCTTGAGACATATGTTGCAAACAGCAGCTGTGCGATCTGATGCACTAGCCTCAAAAAAGGCCCACACCAAAGAACTTTTTGAATGACGGGCAGAGGCAGCGCCCTGCACAGGCGGAGCTCTGCGGTGTGATTCCGTCGGTGTACTGCCCTTACGCTGGCCACCAAAGGGCATCCTGCCTCGTTGGAGATGTGCCTCCTCCTCATCCTCCTCCTCCTCCTCTCTCCTATTAGGCACCCACGTGGAGTCAGTGACCTCATCATCACCTCCCTCCTCATCACTGGAGCCAATCTGGCAGTATGCTGCAGCTGCTGGAACATGACTGCCAGATTGGTGTCCTTCTTGAGCATCCCCTCTGTCTGCTCTCACGCTACTGCCTTCCTCTAGCTGGGTTTCATCATCAGACCCTTCGAAACGCTGGGCATCCTCCTGGAGCATGTACCCAACACTGTGCTGAAACAGTTCGGGGGACTCCTCAGGAGGAGGACATGGTGGGTCTAGGGAAGGAGTGACTGATGATGAGTCTGACATTGATACCAGGGAAGAGGACGCTTTGGCAGCTGCTTTTCCAGTACCCTGAGCCTGGGTGAGAGAGGATGAGGAGGAGGAGGAGGGCTTGGTCATCCACTCTACCAAGTCTTCGGCATGATGTGGCTCAACATGTCCAGCTGCCGAAAAGAAGGACAAGCGTGTCCCATGGCCATGTGCTGATGACAATGCACCGCGTCCACGACCAGCACTGTTGCCCCCAGACACAGAGCCTGCTTGCCCTCTTTTATTGCCTCCTGACTGTCTGCCTCTCCTTGTTTGCCTTCCAGACATTCTAATAGATGGCCTGCAGGGAGATGGGAAAAAAGCAATAAGGGCTACCTTCAGGTGTCCTTCTCTGTCCCTTGAAACAAGGACTTGCACAGTGAAAGAAACTGACACTCTCCCTACCTACAGTTTTCTGTCCCTAGAAAAAATGTTTTTTTTAAGCACAATTTAGCACAAGGAGAATTCACTCACTGTCCTTCCAGGTCCCTGGAAACAAGGACTTTGACAGTGAAAGAAACTGACACTCTCCCTACCTACAGTTTTCTGTCCCTAGAAAAAATGTTTTTTTTAAGCACAATTTAGCACAAGGAGAATTCACTCACTGTCCTTCCAGGTCCCTGGAAACAAGGACTTTCACAGTGAAAGAAACTGACACACTCTCCCTACCTACAGTTTTCTGTCCCTAGAAAAAATGTTTTTTTTAAGCACAATTTAGCACAAGGAGAATTCACTCACTGTCCTTCCAGGTCCCTGGAAACAAGGACTTTGACAGTGAAAGAAACTGACACTCTCCCTACCTACAGTTTTCTGTCCCTAGAAAAAATGTTTTTTTTAAGCACAATTTAGCACAAGGAGAATTCACTCACTGTCCTTCCAGGTCCCTGGAAACAAGGACTTTCACAGTGAAAGAAACTGACACACTCTCCCTACCTACAGTTTTCTGTCCCTAGAAAAAATGTTTTTTTTAAGCACAATTTAGCACAAGGAGAATTCACTCACTGTCCTTCCAGGTCCCTGGAAACAAGGACTTTCACAGTGAAAGAAACTGACACTCTCCCTACCTACAGTTTTCTGTCCCTAGAAAAAATGTTTTTTTTAAGCACAATTTAGCACAAGGAGAATTCACTCACTGTCCTTCCAGGTCCCTGGAAACAAGGACTTTGACAGTGAAAGAAACTGACACTCTCCCTACCTACAGTTTTCTGTCCCTAGAAAAAATGTTTTTTTTAAGCACAATTTAGCACAAGGAGAATTCACTCACTGTCCTTCCAGGTCCCTGGAAACAAGGACTTTGACAGTGAAAGAAACTGACACTCTCCCTACCTACAGTTTTCTGTCCCTAGAAAAAATGTTTTTTTTAAGCACAATTTAGCACAAGGAGAATTCACTCACTGTCCTTCCAGGTCCCTGGAAACAAGGACTTTCACAGTGAAAGAAACTGACACTCTCCCTACCTACAGTTTTCTGTCCCTAGAAAAAATGTTTTTTTTTAAGCACAATTTAGCACAAGGAGAATTCACTCACTGTCCTTCCAGGTCCCTGGAAACAAGGACTTTGACAGTGAAAGAAACTGACACTCTCCCTACCTACAGTTTTCTGTCCCTAGAAAAAATGTTTTTTTTAAGCACAATTTAGCACAAGGAGAATTCACTCACTGTCCTTCCAGGTCCCTGGAAACAAGGACTTTGACAGTGAAAGAAACTGACACTCTCCCTACCTACAGTTTTCTGTCCCTAGAAAAAATGTTTTTTTTAAGCACAATTTAGCACAAGGAGAATTCACTCACTGTCCTTCCAGGTCCCTGGAAACAAGGACTTTGACAGTGAAAGAAACTGACACTCTCCCTACCTACAGTTTTCTGTCCCTAGAAAAAATGTTTTTTTTTAAGCACAATTTAGCACAAGGAGAATTCACTCACTGTCCTTCCAGGTCCCTGGAAACAAGGACTTTCACAGTGAAAGAAACTGACACTCTCCCTACCTACAGTTTTCTGTCCCTAGAAAAAATGTTTTTTTTAAGCACAATTTAGCACAAGGAGAATTCACTCACTGTCCTTCCAGGTCCCTGGAAACAAGGACTTTGACAGTGAAAGAAACTGACACTCTCCCTACCTACAGTTTTCTGTCCCTAGAAAAAATGTTTTTTTTAAGCACAATTTAGCACAAGGAGAATTCACTCACTGTCCTTCCAGGTCCCTGGAAACAAGGACTTTCACAGTGAAAGAAACTGACACTCTCCCTACCTACAGTTTTCTGTCCCTAGAAAAAATGTTTTTTTTAAGCACAATTTAGCACAAGGAGAATTCACTCACTGTCCTTCCAGGTCCCTGGAAACAAGGACTTTGACAGTGAAAGAAACTGACACTCTCCCTACCTACAGTTTTCTGTCCCTAGAAAAAATGTTTTTTTTAAGCACAATATAGCACAAGCACAAAACACACTGACACTCTCCCTACCTATCCTTCTCTTTCCCTAAACTAAAGGAATCCAGGTTAAGCAAGAAAGAAATAAAAGTCACTGTCCCTGCCTATGCTGCTCTATCCCTGCTCCGGAACACACTACACTAGGCCGCCGTGCTGGCGGCCTTTTATAGTGTGGGGCGTGTACTAAACACCCTCAGCAATAATTGGCCACAGGCATCCTGCCTGTGGCCAATCATTGCTCTCCTCGCTGCCGACGCTGTGATTGGCCAAGCATGCGGGGTCACAGTGCATGCTTGGCCAATCACAGCGCCTGGATGACACTGCGATGGCGTAGTGCATTGTGGGCCGTTCGCGTCACTCGAATTTGGCGCGAACGGCCCAAATCGTTCGATCTTCGTCGAACGATCGAACAGCCGATGTTCGAGTCGAACGTAGGTTCGACTCGAACACGAAGCTCATCCCTATTCCTCACCCTAGAATGTAGGGAAAAGTCTATTCTCCTTGAAAGTTCAATAAGGCCATTGTCCACACAGTATTAACCCCAATAAAGAAAGGTTTATTTGCTTGCGTAGAACTTCCTAGGAAAGCTGGAGATAGAGAATTGAACAGGGAGGCAGGTTAAGGCACGCGACACCCAAATATCACTTGTCGCCACTCAAGGCTGAGTGGGTTTTGCTCACCCGGATAGTCCACTCTCAGGGTCCTAGCAGCCAGTGTGGAGCACGAACATTTACTTAGAATTTTCCTAAGGATACGATCAGGATATTAGCCTCTAAGTCCTGAACTTCCCAGAACTTGTAACACTTGAGACCTTAGGTGCCAATGGGGCACGTTACAAGGGTTGTGGCGGATTGTGGAGTCCTTCCCTCCGACAGGTAACCAGGCCTCTCCCGAGACAGTGACTTCCTTCACCGATCTCCTGGATAGATCCTCCCCTGGTTCCCTCTCCTTCAGAGCGGGTCACCCTCCCACGGGTACCCTGGGACTCCTATTCTGGTGTAGGCCTCAGCTAAAGGTGCTGGGCCTACCTGGAACGATGCAGCCTCAGGCTAAAGGTGCCCGGGACTGAGCACACACACGCACCCCTGGCCTGGAGGGCCGGGAGGCGCGAACTGCTCCCCGAATAATGTGGTCTGCCCCTTATGTATCCTCTTCCAGCATGCACAGCGGGTAGACCATGCCCACTGCACAGCTGCCGAGACTGGACACCCAATAGCCCTGCAATGCCACCTGTGGTTCGACCTGAGACCTGGGCGACAGCGCCACCTGCAGGCCACAGGGAACTGTACTACCAGGCAACATCACAACAGAGCAAAGGCCAATTTAGAGAATTCCAACAGCCTGAGCCTAACTATTTGGTCAGGCTACCCCCTAAATTTAGGCATAGCGACCCCAATTATGGGGGGTCCACTACACCAGTTTTTAAAAAAAAAAAAAAAAAAAAATTGTTTTGGTTTTGCATAAACAGGCATGTTTCAAATAATAAACATATAAAACTATGGAACTTACAAAGTTTAACCTTTGAAAAACTGAAGGCAATATCAGACATTATATAGTGTTTAAAAAATGTGTTGCTGTTGCCTTCATGAGATGGGGTGATGTCACCCCTGAACAAGCCAAATTTTGAAGATGCACACAAATTGTGCGTCAAAATGGGTATTTTCCTACTGATCCCATGCCAAATGTCAACATGTGCTATCTGCCATCATGGAGGATCAATGGACGTGTTTTGGGGGTGCAAACTCTTCCTCTCACCTACTTGAGTTGCGAGGAAGTGGTTGCACCCTCAAAACATGTACATTGATTTCCCCTGATGGCAGATAGCACATGTTGACACACTGGGGGTTATTTACGAAAGGCAAATACACTTTGCACTACAAGTGCACTGAAAGTGCACTTGGAAGTGCAGTCACTGTAGATCTGAGGGGGACATGCAAGGACAATAAAAAACAGCATTTTAGCTTGCACATGATTGGATGATAAAATCAGCAGAGCTTCCCCTCATTTCAGAGCTTCCCCTCAGATCTACAGCGATCTACAGCGATTGCACTTTCAAGTGTACTTGCAGTGCACTTGTGGTGCAAAGTGGATTTGCCTTTCGTAAATAACCCCCACTGTGTGCATCTTCAAAATTTGGCTTGTTAAATTACACTAAAATTTGGGAAAGTAGGCCACAAAAACGTGAAATGGTGGCATTACAAAGATCTTTAGACTCTCCCCAACACATCAATCATGTTCTTAATGTGTTAGTCAAAACAATTGAGTTTGTGCCTGATAATGTCGATTTCACGACTCATAGCCACGAGGTCCTGGATTATGATTTGTGCGCTACCACTTGAGAAAGGAGGAGATTGTTCTTCAACAAGCAGCACATCACTTAAAAACAAAAAGTAAAAAAACAAGTCTTATAATAATGCATGCATGTATGCATCTATTCCCTGAATCTTTGGTGTATGACACTGACCTGTTGTGGTGACAATCTCGCACACTTCCTCCACCTCTCCTTCCTCCACCTCTCCTTCCTCCACCTCTTCTTTCTCCACCTCTTCTTCCTTCACCTCCTGAGGTTGGGGTTCTCTCTGGTCCCCTTCTTTCTGAGGTTGGGGTTCCCTCTGTTCTTTCTGAGGTGTGGGGTTCCTGGGCTCCTCAGAGTGGTGTCGTCCGAGTCTTCGCTCCTCTATGAGAATGAAACAAAAGGTATACTTAGCACACAGATATTTAAGGCCAGAAATAGAAATATGAAACATTGCTTGGAAGTGGGGTACAATTGTCTGTTTTGGCAGAGTTCCAAGATAAAGACATAATTTTTTGATTTTTACAAAGCTGGAATACTGACCTTTTTTGGCCAAGTTACACACATAGAGACACCCCAAGTATCCACTGTAGCACCTGTGTGGGACACCCTAAAAAGGTTGTTCTGGTGTCCCACACTAGTGCTCCTGAGTCCAGATGTGGAAACAGCTGATGAGTGTCCTCTCCTTTACACTGAATCAAGTTTGCATTTCACATTCTATTTAAAAACACATCATCTAGACAACAATGTTTATAAATGTTGTTTTAATATAAATAGGCATGACCAAATATGGTTTACCTGTATCTGCGCAAAACATCGTATTTTGTTGACGAAGGATGTTTACTACGAACGATTATACTTTGGCCACTAACCTGAAAGTTGCCATTTTCAAATGTCCAACCAGTCAATCAAAGCACATGGAGCGACATGCAAGTATAATAATCAAATTATTAATAACACAGGAGAAATACTTACTTTTTGCAAGCATTTTTTTGATCTTCCTGTACTGCTCCGGCTCCCTCAGCTTCAGGTCAGACCACCTTTTTCTCAGCTGCTCTTTGGATCTCCTGACCCCAAATTTATGGTACAGACTCCTCACCACTTTGCTCATTATTTTGGCCTTCCTGAGATTAGGGTTGGTGTACGGTCCATGCTTCCCATCATAATCTCTATTCCGCAAGATCTCCACCATCTCCGCCACTTCTGCAAAGGACATATTACTAGCCTTGTATCTTGTCCTGGATTGAGACGTTTCTGGTTCTGGGCTTTCCTCGTCGGTACTTCAAACAACATGCACCTGCTGTGACTCCGCCATGTCGTCTCCCACTCTGCGCCGAAAGAGAAGGGGAGGGGAATATCCTAAAAAGAACGTCAGGGGTGGGCGACATGGGCGGAGTTTCACGCATTCGCAGTGTATATAATGATAACACGCATGTGTCGTAACTACGTTCTGTGTGCGGAGTAAGGAGGACCGGAAGTGCCGAACGTCATAAACAAAGGTAACATTTTAACTTGGGGCATCAGTGGCTTATACTGATTCATGATTGAGGCCTATATTGGGATAAGATTAGGACAGTTTAGGCTGACCTAGAGTTTTTGTCTTGTGTTTTGTCTTGCAGAAAATATGCAGAAATTTAAAGATCCAGAAATAATGACAGCATTCATAGAGATATACGGGGAGCTCAGAAATTTGTGGGAGCTAAAAAACAATTTGTACCATATCCACGACGCAAGGAGGGCAACAATGGACAAATTGGTCGAATTTATGCAGACATGGATCCCAGAGGCAGACTATAACAAGGTGAATAATAAAGTCAATAACTTGAGGAATATGTACAAGAAGCAGCACAGTAAAATCCTCAATTCACGGAGATCAGGAGCAGCAGCAGACAAAGTGCATGTCCCCAAGCTGTGGTACTACAAACACTTGCGTTTTCTGGACGACCAGCTTGAAGTCAGGGAATCACTTTGGAGCCTTCCCTCCAGCCTTCCGTCCAGCCTTCCCTCCAGCCTTCCGTCCAGCCTTCCCTCCGCCTTTCCCTCCAGCCTTCCCTCCACCCCTGCAGAGGGTGACGAGGAGCTACCTGACCTGGAAGACCCGGATCTGAATATCTATAGCCAGGTATGGTATTTTTCAACATATTTATTGTTTTATAATTATTGTTGGGAACTAGATGTTATTATTCCCAAATTAAGGATTAAACAAAAAATAATTTACATATCAATAGACAGTAGTGGCCAGAAATGATTGGGACAGGAATGAAAAATGCTGGGGTCAGAATGATAGTCTTTTCTATGTATTAACATTCAATTTGCAACAATCATGAGCTGAAAATTGTGTGTGATTGATGAACCAAAAACTAAAACTATGTCCCTTTTTTATACACAGGACAAGGTCAGCCAGGAGGATGAGGCTCTGGAGTGTGGCAGCCAGGAGGAGGCAGGGGTGAGTGGCAGCCAGGAGGAGGCAGGGGTGAGTGGCAGACAGGAGGTGGCCAGGCCAAGTGGCAGCCAGCAGGTGCCCAGGCCAAGTGGCAGCACCCGGTCACAGGTGCATGCCCTCCACGTTAGACCAAAAAGGCCCAGGAAGATGACTCAGGTGGAGGAGGAATCCCTGAGAATAACAAGGGACGCAGCCGAGATCATGAGAGCCCCCCCAACCCTGAAGAGGCCTATGGCTGCTATGTGGCCAATAGGCTGCAGAAAGTGGAGGAAGGACAACGTACCCTCTCTGAGGGGCTTATTTCTATGGTCCATCAGAAGGCGGTGAGGGGCCAGCTGACAGAGACCACCCATCTGTGTGATCTCGGCCATCCTTCTCCTCCCCTTTCTCCTCCTGCCACATTTCCATTACCAGAGTCACAGTCGGCAAGGGGGTGTGGAGGGAGCCATGGAAGGAACGCTGCAGGGAAGCATGGAGGGAACGCTGCAGGGAGCCGTGGAGGGAAGGCTGCAAGGAAGACCAGAAAGTGATTCCCTGGCTTCAGTCTGCTCTGCCAAAAGACGCAGTCTGTTGTAGTACCACAGTCTGGGTACATATATGACATCTGCTGCTGCTCCTGATTTCTGATATTTGGGGACCAGATTGTGCTCCTTATTCTATGGACTATTTTATTTTATTTACAACACACTTGATGTCTGCCTTGGGGTCCAAAGGCTGCGTAAATTCGACCAATTTCTCCATCGTTGCCTTTCCTCTTTATTTTGTTACCAGAATAAATGGATATTTGATTTAATTTAAATACTTGCCTATGTGTTTTTCTTAAAAGGGACAGTTTGTTTGTGAGTAGGAAGGTACATTTCATAAATACAATGTGTAATTAACAAGGGACACCAACCAACCTCCTTGAGGTAACAAAATACAAGCTACTAATGTTATTGGGGTAACTTGACCAGAAAATAAAAATGGAGATCACAAGAAAATATTAAAACCCCACCAAAAAAAAAAAAATAGGAGATCATGATTTGAATCACCAAAAAAAAAAATATTTTTGAGATCTGGCTTTAAAATCAAATACGAATATTCATGAGATCACAAGAAAGATCACAAGAAACAATAAAGAAATATGTTTGTCAGAACTCTGTGTGAATATCAGCAGCAAAAAAAACAACTTTATTCTAGCATTAAAAGAAGAAAAGAATGCGCTACATTAAATGATGCAATAATTTGCAGCATGACGAATGTGCTATCTCCATTACGAGCGCTAGTTTTACCAGAACGAGCACTACTAATTTAGTCTGAGCATGCGTGGGTTTTTTCTCCGTCAGAGTTCCACACAGACGATAGGAATTTCCTATCGTTTTTTTTTCCATCGGAAAAAAATAAAACATGTTCTATATCTAAACACCGATGGAAAAAAGTCCGATGGGGCCCACACACGATCGGAATTTCCATCAGAGTCCATCAGACTTTTTTCATCGGAAATTCCGATCGTATGTAAGGCATTAGTATAAAATGAATGTTGACCGAAGTCCAGCTTTAACTGCTTTCAGTTTTTAACCCAATATTTTATATCTGTTTGTTTTTATCTACTAACAATCTTTGTTTATGAACAAATGTTTAATGGCAAGCCAAAAAAATGTTTCTTATTATTTGAGACGGTAAGGAAGAGTTACTAACTCTATCGGTCCTCTCTCTCTGTCAGAGAAATTTCCTCTCACTTCCTTTCTTGCTACCAATATTTTACCAGACAGGAAGTAAGGGGAACACTCCAACAGCAACACAGATAGAAGCAAAAAAAAAAACTTTTCTTGAGCAGAGGAATGCTACAACCCCTGCAAGAGTTTTGTCTCTGTCTGTGTCCCTGCTACAACTTTTTCTAACTTCCTGTCTAGAAAAAACATTGTCAGCAGGACAGGAAGTGTGGGAAAATCTCTCTAAATGAGTCCCAGATAGCAGTAAAAATCTGATGTGGATTCTAACCCTTCCCTGATTTATTTAAAACATAACAATAATAACGATAATAACATTTTTCATGATCAAGGGGACCACTGAAACCTGGACCACTCTGATATGAAAATTATGACTTTGGCCAAGAAAGTTGAGGGCTGCTCCACCCTTTCTTAAAACTCATTGAGGCTTTCCATCACTTTGAAGGAATCTGTGGAAGGTGACAGGCCAGTGCTTGTATATTCTATATCTTGGGAAAAGTATAAATCTGAGTATTTCTGCTTTCAGGGTTTGGGGGTTCTAAAGAAGCAATTTGTTTTATTTTAAAAGGCAATTTATCTTACAGGTGGTATTAGTTTACAGGCAGTGGCCGTCCCCCCCAGGCAGTCAAAAAACATATATTTCAAAAAATAAAATAATTTATTTAAACATGTCCCTTTAAGAAAAAAAAAATAAGTCCTTATGTGCACTGTGTCCGGGCGCCGGGCACAGTGCTATATGGGAAACACCACATCAATGCAATCACAAGATTGCAGACGAGGCGCTTCATTTGCGGCCAAAAACTTGTTTGAACGCGCCATGAGCTTCCGGTGCGATGGACTGGCTACTGCATAGACAATCACTGCCCTGGGACATAGGCGGTGAGGCGGTGCTTTCTGCTCTAGTACCGACGGAACTCGGCAGCTCCATCAAACGTACCGCCTGAGTTTGTATTGTAATGTAAAACTCCCCCGCCGATCAACAGCCAACCCCCCCCCCCACACTTATCAACCTATCTCTTTTTACACCCCCCCCCGCTCATCAAAATGAAATGTTTTCAACATCACCTGGCATCACTCTTTTTACACCCCCCCCCCGCTTATTACTTTGTTACTTTTTGGAGACAGTGGAAGAAGAGGAGGATCAGAGAGACAGGATCAAACAGCCTTTATACACAATGCAAAGTATTAACCGCTTAGATTCCACAGTTAGTATAACAAGCATGCTTTACTGCATATACACACTGATTTTACTGTTGTGGGTTTAATAACACTTTAAGGATGAAAAGGCTGCCTTCATATAAGCCTGAAGCCTGCTTTCTGTATGTGCATTGCTATACAGTATATGTCCAATAGACATGGGCGCCGTCAAAAAATTTGTTTCGTTTCGTATTAAAAAAAAATCTTATTTCGTAATTCGTGTACGAAATTTAATTCAGATTCGTACGAAATACGAATTTCGTACGAATCGTAAATTTTAAACGTCGCGCATGTTTCCCGTGCTTAGAACTGTTTCTCTTCACAAAATGTCATTTTTGACGGAAAAAAAGTCATTTAAAACTCACTCGCGGCTATTAATGAATTGTCGGCTTTTATCAATACATAGAAAAGTCATTGATAAAAAATAAAAAAAAAGCGTGGGGGTTCCCCCAAATTCAATTACCAGGCCCTTCAGGTCTGGAATGGATATTAAGGGGAACCCCGCCGCAAATAAAAAAAAAATGGCTATATACATTAAATGTATAGACCCGCCCCTTCTCACGTTCCGCATCTGGTCCGCTTAGCGGACCTGATGGGGAACTTTAAAAGGGGCGTGTCTATTCATGTATTACACAGTGAAGGAAGTTCCCATCAGGTCCGCCCCCTCGTAGAGCAGACCTGATGGGGAACTTCCTTCACTGTGTAATACATGAATAGACCCGCCCCTTCTCACGTTCCGCATCTGGTCCGCTTAGCGGACCTGATAGGGAACTTTAGAAGGGGCGGGTCTATACATTTAAAACACTGCGGAGGAAGTTCCCCATCAGGTCCGCTCAGGCTCAACCAATGACGGACAGCGCTGGACATCGGGTTCGCTGCGGGACACTGGATTTCATCGCTGGAATGTTTTTTTTGTTTTTTTTAATAAAGGACTTTTCCAAGGTGCTTGTGTGTTTTTATTTACATTTTTTTACACTTTCTTCGTGAAATGGTAGGGGTACAATGTACCCCTTACCAATTCACATTGGGGGGCGGGATCTGGGGGTCCCCTTTGTTAAAGGGGTCTTCCAGATTCCGATAAGCCCCCTGCCCGCAGACCCCCACAACCACCGGGCAAGGGTTGTGGGGATGAGGCCCTTGTCCCCATCAACATGGGGACATCCTCCCCATGTTGAGGGCACGTGGCCTAGTACGGTTCAGGAGGGGGCGCTCTCTCGTCCCCCCCTCTTTTCCTGTTGCCGGCCAGGTTGCGTGCTCGGATAAGGGTCTGGTATGGATTTTTGGGGGGACTCCACGCCATTTTTTTTTTAATTTGGGGTGGAGTTCCCCTTAAAATTCATGCCAGAACTGAAGGGCCTGGTATGGATATTTAGGGGGAACCGCACTCCATTTTTTATTGTTCCCCTTAATATCCATTCCAGACGTAAAGGGCCTGGTAATTGAATTTGGGGGAACCTCCACGTTTTTTTTTTTTTATCAATGACTTTTCTATGTATTGATAAAAGCCGACAATTCATTAATAGCCGCGAGTGAGTTTTAAATGACTTTTTTTCCGTCAAAAATGACATTTTGTGCAGGGACAGTTCTAAGCACGGGAAACATGCGCGACTTTACATGCATATTATACACACCCCCCAGGTACGAAATTTAAAGGAATTTTTCACTTTTGGATCCGAAATCCGTAAACGAAATTTCATATTTCGTACAGAATTTGTATGCATAAAAATTTGTATTTGAGATTCGTACGAATGTACGAATTTCCGGAAATTCGTATGAATTTTAGATTCGTATGAAACTAATAGCACATGTCTAATGTCCAATCAATCTAAAAGTTAGAACTCACACTTATCAGAGGAACCTTCACACGGCAGTATGGCCTTCACGTGTATTTGCAAATGTATACAACAAGCATCTCTGTTTTTAACCTAAGAGCCCATTCACACAGGGGCAACACGACTTCCAGTGCGATTTTATGAGGCAACTCAGACACGATTTTATGAGGCAACTCAGCGCGACCTGGAGCTATTTACAAGGCAACTCCAAGTTGCCTGCAGGACAAGAGACATTCCAGTGGCCAATCAAACAAGAATCAGCTCTGTGGGAGGGAGGGGGGAGGGAGAGCTTTGCCTGATAAATGTATGTTATCTTCCTGGAGAGTCGCTCCTATTAAGACAGTGAGAAGCGACTCCCATTGAAATGAATGGGTACAGGTCGCCTTGGAGTCGGATTGAAGTAGTACAGGGAGCTTTTTTGAAGTCGGAGCGACTGCAGTAGTGTGCATAAGGACGGCTCCATTAACTTACATTGATTTCTTCAGCCAGCGCGACCTGAGGCGACTAGGGGCGACCTGGGGCGATTTGGAGTCGGATCCAAAGACGCCCCTGTGTGAATGGGCTCTAACTGGTTAAACAGATTTGTTTTTTAATTTTATTTTGCTGGCTTGGAAGTCTACTTTGCACTGTTTTGGATCTAAAATAGGTATGACATAAAAATGGAAAGGTTTAATTTAAAAAATGTCATCAGCATGCTGATAAGGGGGGAAAGGAGGAAACAGGCAAGGCAAAATATAAGAAGATTAAACTTCAACTTTAATTTATGATTTTTCATTATATGATTATAATAAGATTTATAAGTTAGCAGCAAGAAATAGAATTAACAGAGAAACCGTCTACAGAGAAATAAACTTATTAGCCATTGCTTAGATAACCACTCAACCCAGTGTTAAATTAAGCTTGGAGTGCTTTCCAAATCTGGAAGGTGCAAGGTACATTGCACTGACAAGTTGCTCAGTGACAGCCATTGCCTTTAGCGGCTTATAATCAGCTTAACTTTGCTGATTTTTGAGGGAACGAGATGGATCAGGAGAGGTCATGTCACCATCACCATTGATAGAACTCAGCGGCCTGCAGTACAGGATGACTGAAGGCCATAAAAACCCCGCTGAGCATTGAGCGGGGATGAAATGTAGACTGTTTATGTAACCCAACATTTGTAAATAAATTGAAGTAAAATGTTACTTTTCATTCTTTTTTTAATTGCGTGGAAGGGTGTTTTTCACTAGTCCATTAAGGCCTCATGCCCACGGGCGTTTTAAAAAATGAGCTGTAAAGCTAGTACTGACGCCAGGAATAAAGCAGTGCTAAAAACACGATTTTATCCACGTTTTGCATTGGCATCAATGCATGTTCTGCCATGCTAGCTTTCAGGCACGTTTCCCTATGGGATCCCATTGATTTGAATAGAAGTCGCACCAGAAGTCGGATCCGACTTGCGGTGCAACTTGTGTGCTGAGGATCTTAAAGGGGAACCCCTGCCAAAATTGAAAAACAAATCGGTGTGGGGTTCCCCCCTAAAATCCATACCAGACACTTATCCGAGCACTCAGCCCGGAAGATCAGGAAAAGGGGGGGACAAGCGAGCGCCCCCCTCCTGGACCATACCAGGACATGTGCCCTCAACATGGCGGGGTGGGTGCTTTGGGCAGGGAGGGCCCTGCGCCCCCCACCCCAAAGCACCTTGTCCCCGTGCTGATGAGGACTAGGGCCTCTTCACGACAACCCTGGCCGTTGGTTGTCGGGGTCTGCGGGCGGGGGGATCAGAGGTGTAGAGTGGCCAAGAGTCATGTGACTAGCCTGAAGATACATTACAAAAAGGTATTTAGAGTTTCTATGCAGAGCTACCTCAGATTTTGCACTCTCCAGTTTTAGTAAATCAACCCCATTGTTTTCATGTTCATTCACTGGAGGGGAGACCAGCGAATGGATGTTCACTGGTCTCCCTCCACTCTACCTAATGACACCTGCCTTGTCGGTTCTGGCCCACAGATGGGACAGTGGAGCCTGGAATACATGGCGGGCGTGGTCACTGGGGAGTGTGTGGAAGTATATGTCCCAAATGAGTCTAACCTGAAAGTTGAAAGTGCATTTAAAAGCCCACACTGCTGCCAACGTAAGCTTTATGCTTACCTTTTTGGATGAAGTGTATGGGATTAGAGGAGAGGGGTTAAAAAACTGGTCAAGTTTTTAATGCTGTTTTTAATGCTGTCTGCGTCACCCTTTCCATTGGTCCTAGTAAAGAAAATCCAAAATTTTGAGTGGCCATCAGAACAGTAAAAGATTGAAAATCTTCCAATGGGAACACTAGTTCTGGTACCCTGATGACTACCAGGGATTTCCTCTCACTTCCTATTCTGGCTTATCGACAGATCGTCCAAATTTTATAATTGGTGCCAATGCAGAAATAGATCAAATACCTTCCAAAGGGTAAGCCTGTTCTGGTGACAACTGTCAAACTGGGATTTGCACTCATATCTCTCAGACAGGAAGTGCTGGGAAATGTCTCCAATGGAACACACATGACAAAAAATCTGACAGAGGTTAAAACCCTCCTTTATTCTATTCAAAATGAAAAAAAAAGTTGTCCTACTTTATTCACTTGCCAACCGTATAGTGTATATATACAGAGGCAAGGCAGCTCCAATCACAATCACAATGTCCGCCGGGACCCGCTGATCATTCGGGAAACAGGCAGAATAGTGGTCTGACTATGTAAACAAGGAACATCGCCGTTCTGTGAGAAGGGAAGGTTGTGATCCTTTGTTCCTGCAAAGCAGAAACACAGATCTATGCCTTCCCATAGTACAAGCACCCCCCACACGGTTAGCAAGCATTCTTTAGGCACACATTTAACCATTTGATTGCCCCTGATGTTAACCCCTTCCCTACCAGTGTCATTAGTATAGTGACAGTGCATATTTTTAGCACTAATCACTGTATTAGTGTCTCTGGTCCCCAAAAAAGTGTCACTTAGTGTTCAATTTGTCTGCGGCAAAGTCGCAGTCCCGATATATGGTAAGTCGCTGATTATCACCATTACTAGTAAAAATAAATAAATAAAAATTCAGTAAATCTATCCCATAGTTTGTAGACAATATAATTTTTGTGCAAACCAACCAATACATGCTTGTTGGGATTTTTTTTACCATAAATATGTAGCAGAATACTAATTGGCCTAAATTGATGAAGACATTTGATTTTTTTTTTCGATTTTTTTTATTAGATTTGTTTTATAGCAAAAAGTAAGAAATATTGTGTTTTTTTTTGTTTTTTTTAACTTGTTGCTCTTTTTTTGTTTATAATGCAAAAAAGAATCACAATCAAATACCACCAAAAGGAAGCTGTATTTGTGGGAAAAAAGGACATCAATTTTATTTGGGTACAGTGTCGCATGACCGCTCAATTGTCAGTTAAAGTAATGCAGTGCCGTAAAGCAAAAAATGGCCTGGTTATCAGGGGAGGTACTGTAAATCTTCCGGAGGACAAGTAGTTAAGAAGGTTTCTGGCTACAACTGCTCCTATCATCACCTGTAATAGCATCCTTTCTGTACCAGAAGCTATTGGTACACCTGTAATGTTCTAATCTATTAAACATTTTGTTTAAAAAGAAAAAAATATGTTAAAAATAAGGATACTGTAATTGTCGGTTTGCAATACCTTACACCGTAAGGATTGGTTCACTAAAAAAATGGTTGTGGTCATAAAAGAGCTGCTCTTACCCCCAAGACTTATTTTCCTATCACACATCGCCAGCCAAAAATGACATGTCGCTTGTGTAAATAATTAAATGTAACGCTCCCCTCTGGTGCCGCATTATACTGTGTATTGGATTTGTCATTTTTTGAAAAAAAAAAGTGCTTCTGAAGTTTGAAATATCTCATGTTTATTTAATACTTCAAGTCTACGGGAAGAACTTCAGAAGCAAAAGATGACATTTCACAGAATCTACAGCATGTAAACGGCTTTCAAGAAGTCAAATGGTAATGCATTTTCCATATTACGGGCATTAGTATTTTGGGAGCTTTGAAAGAACATTTCGGCATTTTTATTTGAGATGGCCCAAAACAAATATTTGACATCATTTTCAGCGGTTCGCACAGCTTTCCCGAATAGGTCACTCTAAAGGGAGGAATATATTTGTAACTTTGCATGGGGCCTGAGTGTATCACTCAACTGTGACTTACATCTCCAGCAGGGTATACATCAGACTGCCAGGCTGGGGCTAGGAAGGCGATAGCTAGGGTCAGCTAGACAATGCATCAGATAATGAGCATGGAAAATATGACCAAGTCTGTGTTCTGGGCTATATATACCATAGCGTTACTGGTAGATTGTGGTCTAAAGCACCATGGTTAAAGCAGGTCTAGATATAAAGGCAACCCACAAAGGGTAGGCCCTAGATGGCCAATACCTCTAGATATTTTTTCTATACAAAAATAATTTGGGATGTTGGCAACGCTAAATTGAGAATCTTGTGATTCTCCATGGTGGTTCTCACTCTCTAATTCAATACCTCTAGATCTGGTGCTTTTAAAAATTCAATGTAAAACCAATCACCAAAATCTCCTATAACTTTAACATGTTAATGTAATTTCAAAATGAATATTCGACATTTAAAATTTTGTAGTTTTAATTAAAATAACACCTGGCGATCTTGCCAAAAGAGTCTTGTTCCGCTTTATCCCTTGTCTTGACAACGCTTTATCACTGTCTCACATTCGCTGTCCTGTGTTGTCACTCTGTTACATGCTCTTCCAGTGTAGACAATAAGTGATCATGCTGATGTAGCTGATGTAGCACCCTCCTAGATAGGTGCTAGTTTAGGTAAATTTTGTTCTGGCTCACTGTAATCACTGTAGCTGTTTGTGATTGTTTTGGTCTGTTCTGTGTTTCACTAGCTGCAGGGTTGACTGCTTCACCCTGTCTGTTTGGGAAGGTTCTGCAAGATAGTGGGCTGGGAAAATCTAATCAGCAACTGAATATTTGTGCTTCCCTGGCCAATCCTTTGTGAGATGTACCCAGATGGTGACTGGGAGTGTTTATAAATACTCTGAGACTTTGAACAGAAGTGTCTTGTCCCTCTGGAGGAGATCACAGCCTGAGGGCTGTTTGTCCCCTAGGCAAGCGTGCCATGTGTCTGCGGTTCATCGCGGTCCCAGCTAAGCTGGCTGGGGGCTTATTCTACTAAAAGTTTGCTTAGGATGACTAAGGGACTCTTTGTCTGGGTATCTAGTCTGGCATCACTGGAAATATATCTGGGAGATATTGGAAGGTGGGAACGAATTATCCAAGGACATTAGTGAGTAGAGGCTGGTGTGAGAGATACTTGAGAACAACAAAAGTGATTAGGCGCCTACGATGGAGACCTATGCAAGTAAAAGGGATGACAGTCCTGTGGATCTTAGCTCCTGGGAGGGAGTGTCAAAGAAGAGTTGCAGCAAAATGTTCCGTGAAGCGCTTAGATCCAGGTATATAACTTAACATAGATGTAGAAGAAGGCAACTGTCTCTCAAATTTCATATGAATAACAGCCTCTAAAATGTTCCAGGGTTAAAAGGTAGTTTATTGAAATAGCAATGGTAAAAACTTACATAAGATATGCCAACCCAGAAATCCAATCTCTATTACCAAGTCCCAGTGGCTGTGTTACCATGCTTGTCCTAAGATGGAAGGGTCCTGGGCAGTGGCGGTGCGTCCATAAAGGGCACAGGAGCACCGTCCCCTCTCTCCCGCACCTGTCTATCATCACCAATAGATAGATTCATGTATTGCATGAATCTATCTATTGTCGCCGATGCCGCCCTCTATTCAGATGTCTGGCCCCTTGTCGGGCGCCTGGCATCTGAATTACAGCTGTTTTTTTTTTTTGAAGCGCCTGATTAGAGCCGTGGGTACACTGGTGGCAATTGATGGGGCACACTGGCGGTAATTGATGGGGCACACTGGCAGTAATTGATGGGGCACACTGGCAGCAATTGATGGGGCACACTGGCAGCAATTGATGGGGCACACTGGCAGTAATTGATGGGGCACACTGGCAGCAATTGATGGGGCACACTGGCAGCAATTGATGGGGCACACTGGCAGCAATTGATGGGCACACTGGCAGCAATTGATGGTTACAGTAGCTGCGTTTGATGGCACAGTGGCAGCAATTTATGGGTACAGTGGCTGCGTTTGATGGGGGTTTTTTTCAGTATGTTTGCGCCCCCCCCCCAAAATTTTTGAGCACCAGCCGCCACTGGTCCTGGGTGTGTCTATGTATCTGCCAGTATTGGTTTTGTTGGATCAGTAGGCAAGGTAGGTGGATGAAGTGGGTCTGAGAGATTGAGAGACTATGTGCTACTGCCATATCTCTTGTGTTAGAGTCAGTTTGTCTAAAGGGGATATTGTGTCTGATGTCCTGAAAAGCTTAGTCCATTATCTGCTGCAAGCAAGGACTCTTTTTTCACATTATTGCTCTGCTAAATTTCTTGCAACAGCGTCAGTTCTGCTTAAAGAGAATTCACTACTAAAGTGTTCCCCGAAAGCTCGTTCCAATATTTTCTGCAAGCAAGGACCCTTGCTCACCTTACTAAGAAGAAGTATAGTGTCCTCAAGTTCACTACTAAACGTTACTGGAGTAACCCACTGTTACCTTGAACCTATCCAAGTTCAAGTTCTACATACAAGCAACAGAAAAGCATAACCCTAGACTGTTCATTGAGCTATAGTAGTGACTGTAATTGTGTGCTTGGCTGCAGGGCAATTACTGGGAAAAGAACCCTGAGCATCTATTCAGCAGCCCCTGTGGGGAAGAGCACTACACTGACATTCAGGGATAGGTTTACTAAGGCAAATAGACTGTTCACTTTGCAAGGGATCAGAACTCAGTGAATGTGGAGAAGATATGCAAAGATTACCCAAATACATTATTATTATTATTATTATTTAAGGTACTTATATTGTCAAGTTACGCAGCGCTTTACATATACATTGTACATTCACATCAGTCCCTACCCTCAAGGAGCTTACAATCTAAAGTCCCTAACTCACATTCATATTAGACATGTGCACAACCAAAAAATTAGTTTCCTATCGTTTCGTTTCGTCTCGTTCCGTAGGTTCGTAAAGATTCGTAATTTCGTAAGACGTGAGTTTTCCTATTCGGACTCGTTCGTATGTTCGTAACAGTTGAATTTTCGTTGATACTGAATGATTCATAGTTCTGTCTAAGTTATTTTCGTTGATTTGAAATTCGTAATTTTGTTGATATTGAATGATTCGTATTTCTGTTTAAGTTATTTTCGTACTTTCGTAACAGTTTGATTTTCGTTGATACTGAACGATTCGTAATTCGTAATTTTGTTAGATAATCATTTTCGTTTTTCTGTACACTACTCTGCCGTTTCTGTTGATTCGTAACATTGTTTTGTTTTCCTTGATTCGTGTCTACTACCGTGCTTCGAATGGATTCGTAATTTTTTTATACTTTCGTAAATACATCTCGGCGCGGTCATTCGCAATCTCGCGTTACTAGTTATTTTTATTTTCAACACGCGGCTATAGCCGCGTGTTGAAAATGAAACTAAAATACGTCCACGTGCTTCGAATGCATTCGTACTTCCGTAAATACATTGCGGCCATTTGCAATCTCGTATTTTAGTTTCGTTTTCAACAAGCGGCTATAGCCTCCGCCCCTGTACGCCATTTTGAGAGGGTGTAAGTGGTGTGGTGAGGGAGGAGCAGAGAGCAGTGCAGAGAGTGATATTGTGGTTTTTGTAGTTGTTTTTGTGTGGTTTGGTGGTTTTATTGCAATTAGAATGTCTGGGAGTGAGAATGGACGTGTGAGTCTTGTAAGTGAGAATGTTGGTGTTAGTGAGTGTGTTGGTTTGAGAGTTGGTGTTGGTGTGACTGAGAGTGGAGGGGAGCGGAGGAGTGGAGGAGGGGACTCAGAGGAGAGGCGTGGAGTGGAGGAGAGGTGTGGAGTGGAGGAGAGGCGTGGAGTGGAGGAGAGGCGTGGAGTGGAGGAGAGGCGTGGAGTTGAGGAGAGGCGTGGAGTGGAGGAGAGGCGTGGAGTGGAGGAGAGGCGTGGAGTGGAGGAGAGGCGTGGAGGGGAGGGGAGGCGTGGAGGGGAGGGGAGGCGTGGAGGGGAGGAGAGGCGTGGAGGGGAGGATAGGCGTGGAGGGGAGGGGAGGCGTGGAGGGGAGGAGAGGCGTGGAGGGGAGGGGAGGCGTGGAGGGGAGGGGAGGCGTGGAGTGGAGGGGAGGCGTGGAGGGGAGGAGAGGCGTGAAGGGGAGGGGAGGCGTGGAGGGGAGGAGAGGCATGCAGGGAAGAAGAGGCATGGAGGGAAGAAGAGGCGTGGAGAGGAGAGTATTGTTGGGGAGAGGAGGAGTGGAGGGGAGAGTAGTGGAGGTGAACGGAGGCGTGTAGTGGACCCAAGGCCTGAAAGGGAGTGTGGAGGTGGAGTGGAGCGGAAGCATGCCAAAAAACGGAGACATGTGTCCCCCCCTACATCAGATAGTGCTGAATCAGACATGCAGCAACCCCACCACAAAAGTAAGCAAGAAAAATCAAGGGGGCCTGTATATACCCAAGAGGAGAATGCAGCATTGGTTGCTGCAGTTCTAAAAGACAAAGTGACACTCTTCTGCCAAACCGTGCCAACATCCGAGAAGGCAGCAGGCTGGGGACGGGTCCAGGACTCCGTGAATCTGGTCTCCAAGTTTTGCAGGCCCACCACTGGTGTCAGACACAGGTAATTATTGCAATATTTTTTTTTTTTGTTCACAAACATTTTTATTGGTTACAAAAGGGTGGTACAATCACTCAGTGGTGTATTTATGTTTTGTGCTGCCCTACACCTGACTAAACTTGTGCACCCCCTAATTTAAATATGACCCACCCTTTCCTGTCAATGCCACGCCCATTCCTGTTTAAGACCCGCCCTGTCATCTGTAAACCACAGCCTATTCTCTTTAGGCTCCACCTTTTCTTTTTAGAGCCCCACCTCTCTCTCCGTACATTAACCACCTCCCACCCGGCCACTGCACATAAATGGCTGTGTGAACATTTCCTCGTCAGGAACGTCCCTCAGAACGAGCCATGCGCTGCGGCTCGATCCTGTGATCATTATGATCACAGAATCCAGCTGAGCAGAGATCGGATATGGGCGCTGTGATTGGCCCTCCCGATCACGTGACGGCTGATCTGTGACAGCTCTCTGTGTGATGATGATTTTACACAGAGAGCTGTTACAGATCACCCCACAAACAGTACACCAAGCACCACTGTCACCCCTGTCCCTATAAAACACCTGTCTGTCCTCCATCACTGCAACACCAAATAAACACTGACTTGGGTTATTTTTACAGAAGAAATCTAGCAGCATCATTTATGGTCAAAATTTATCAAGAGAAATTACTTTTTTTCAAAATTTTATAACAGAAACTAAGAAAAATGCTTTATTTTTGGGCAAATTTTCAGTCTTTTTTTTATTTGTAGCGTAAAAAAAAAAAACACCAGTGGTAATTAAATATTACCAAAAAAAGGCTGTATTTGTGTGAAAAAAATTATAAAAATTTAATTTGACTACAGTGTAGCATGACCGCGCAATTGTCAAAGTGTGACAGCGCTGAAAGCTGAAAATTGGCCTGGTCTGGGAAGGAGGGGGGTGAAAGTGCACAGTATTGAAGTGGTTAAAAGTGGGTACCAAGTGCAGCCTCATCAGTGCCCATCAAATCAGCCTCATCAGTGCCCTTCAAAGCAGCCTCATCAGTAGGGGTGCAACGGATCAAAAAACTCACGGATCGGATCAATTTTCGGATCAGCAAAAAAAAAAAGACAAAATCTTGTAGATAACGGCGGCTCTTGAATGGCAGCCTGCCGGACACTGCCGGAATTCACGCATGCGCGGGGATCGTGTCGTTCCCCGCGCATGCGCGGGAGTGACAACATCGCCGCTCCGGCCAATCACAGCGCCGGAGTGGCGATACCCGGAAGTCACTCCGGGTATCATGGATGCGACGGAGGACGTGTCCGAGGACCGCTGCGGGGGCTTCGATCTAAGGTAAGTGATTGATAATGAGCTAGTATGCTAGTCATACTAGTTCATTATGACTTTGCCTTGCAGGTTGTGAAAAAAAAAAAAAAAGTTTTGCGGTATACAACCGCTTTAAATACAGTATTTGGAAATCCGACGGACTCTTTACATGTTACATTTTAAAAGCAGCAGCAAACCTGCTGACCTTACATGGTTGCTAATGTGACAGAACACCTCTGATTTTCACATTCAACTGTTGAATGTGAAAATCAGAGGTGTTCCGTCACATTAGCAACCATGTAAGGTTTTCTGTTGCTTTTAAATTTAACATGTAAACAGTCCGATGGATTTCCAAATAATGTAGCATATAAGCTCAGTTTTGTGTTGAAATGAAATGAAATCTAAAACTCCGGTGGGTGTAACAAGATGTCCGCTTTGCCCCTTCTCTATCATTACTGTGCAGGAGTGTGGGGTGGAGCAAGATGGCGGCGAAACGTCACTAGAGCGGCCGCTGCCGGGTGTACCAAGATTGCCGCCGCTCTGGAGCTAGGCCGAAGCCGCGGCCTTTCCTACAGCCAAGGCTCCGGAGCGCTCCGCCGATCGTGTGGTGATCCGATCCAAACAAGGTGGCCGTTCGGATCACCACCGATCCGTTGCACCACTACTCATCAGTGCCCATCAGCGCAGCCTTGTCAGTGCCCATCAGTGCAGCCTCGTCAGTGCCCATCAGTGCAGCCTCATCAGTGCCCATCAGTGCAGCCTCGTCAGTGCCCATCAATGCAGCCTCACCAGTGCCCATCAAGGCAGCCTCGTCAGTGCCCATCAAGGCAGCCTGATCAGTGTCCATCAATGCAGACTCACCAGTGCCCATCAGCACAAACTCATCAGTGCCAAATAAGGGTCTCCAATTGCATTCTAATAATACCAAATTATGTGCGCAGACTGCACTTCCTATTTAAGCACCCTTTACATTGGGCCGATTTGGCATGCGATATCGGCAGCTATTGCTGGCAATGGCACCGTCTGCATTGGTGCAACGAAAAACTTTGTGGCACCGCACAGATTCCCAAAAGTAGTTCCTGTGCTACTTTTGGCGACTTAGGGGGTGATTTGAATAGACATATGTGCATGAACCCGCACAGATGTCTGTCAAATCGCCCCCTAAAGTCGGACTGCATTGCTGGTTTGAAATTGTGAGAGTTTAGCTGAACTTGCACGGTTTCTAACCTGCATCAGTGTGAACCTGGGCTGAATGTAGTCAGCAGGATGGGTAATAAAATTCAGACTGATCTACAATCAGAAATTACACTTTTCTTCATATGTCAGAAGGCAGCATTAGGCCGTGTTCACACCTATGTGAATTGGATGTTGGTTTACCTGCATCCAATTCGCATAGCAGGAGAATGTAACTGGCTCTCTATGGAGCCAGTTCACATATCTCCAGGGGCAGCTGTGGAGTGCACTGCGTCTTTGGCTCTGTTTCAGGGCCAAATTCAGGCAAAGATTCGGTCCTGATTCATCCCTGAAATGGAGAACAGGGATGCACAGCGTTCTTGTGCGATCCGCGGCCAGTTCCAGTGGAAACCCTGCCAAAGCCTAGGTTCACATTGGAGCAATTTGTCATGCGATTTGAGAGATTAAATTGCATGACAAGTCGCAGCCTATTGGAGGCAATGGCACTGTTCCAATCGGTGCGACACCGATTTTGCAGCGTTACACCGATTTGCAAAGGTAGTTTCTGTACTACTTTTGCCGATTTCAGGTGCGACTTCAAGAGACATCTGTGTATGAAGCCCCACAGATGTCTATCAAGTAGCACCTGCAATAGTGCTGACCTTGCTACTTTGAAATCGCGTTACTTCAAGTGAAGTAGCGCGATTTCAAAGAATGATCAATGTGAACCAGGGCGGAGATATACAAGTAGCTATGAAAGGTTAACCACATATACAAGCACACACCAAGGTGTTAAGGCCAGACCTTCAAGGGTCGGACTCACAGCTAATTCTACTTCAGCAGCCTGTTCTGCCTGGTGCCTACTTGGATTAGGATATACTGAAGTTACATCAAAAAAGCTGCTGCTATCTGTTGTGATATTGTCTGATATTTTTTTTACATCTGGAGGCTGAGCAATTCCCTCCTGCTCAAGCTGTAAAATTTCAATTTTTGGCTGCCTAAAATTATGGACACTAGCAACAGCCTTAGTACTAGGAACTGCACAGCCTCTCTTGTAAAAAAGAGACGGTGTTACAGTTGGCCTCTTTTTTGAAGTTGTTGCTGTGTCACACTGAACTTTTTCCTTTGTTGCTTCCCTTGTGGTGGGAATGTGATGAGTGGGAGAAGTAGAGTCCATTATAAAATATTTCTATTTTAAAATAGTATTATTAATCTTTTTTTTTTTATAAAAAAAAATAAAATGATTGGTTCTGGAAAATAAAGGGATTGAGGACTGGAGTATTCTTATTTTACCGGTCCATGCAAAAAAAAAAAAAATATACGAATCTACTTCTCCTACCATGAATACGTAGTATATGCTGCCTGGGCTGGCCTAGTAGTGGCACTGGCTAACACAACAAAAAAAATAGGTAGGGGCAGACAGACAGCAATATAATAAAACACAGTCCCAGAAAAGGGAAAAAAACTAACTTTAGAAAATCCTAGGAGTAATAGAAATAGTAAGAAATTTATAATTTCTATATCACTCTCTTTGAATGACTCACAAATCAAACACCACCCACACCCTGTCTAGAATGTAGTCTGACAAAGAAGAAAAATACAATATGTCAGAGATATTACATAAATAAAATTATAAATTAGAATGTAGACTCTAGAATCTCAATCTAATATCCTTAAGAAACAAAGAATTTCTCTCTCCCAAGTAAAAAATTTACTCACAAAATCCAACAGAACAGTGCAACCTACCCAACCACACCCTATCTGGACTCTGGATGGAATGCACTGCAGTCTAACACAAAAAAACACACACACACACACACACACATTATAGCACATGTCTATAAGAAACAAGCTCATTGGGGGAAGAGACAACCTCTTCAGGGGAAGGGACAAGCTTATTGGCCATTGGCCAAAGTCCAGAACTAATTCAGAACTAACGAAATAGAATTTAAGTTTTTACGAATTGTCGTTGTTTTCATTTCCGTTTTCCGAAGATTCGTAATTTTTTTTCCGTTCATTTTGATATTCGTTAATATGGATCTTTGTTCGTTATTCGTTGTTTTGTTTTTCGAATATTCGTAATATCTCGTTTTCGTTCATTTTTATTTTCGTTATTTTTTATCTTTTTTCTGTGTTTTCGTTGTTTTTATGTTTTCGTTTTTCACTTTTTCGTTTTTTGTTTGTTTCAAATTTACTAAATTCGTATTTTATTTGTTTTCCATATTTGTTCGTTTAGATTATTCGTTGTTCGTTTGTAATGTTATCGAACCGTTCGTTCATTCGTATGTTTACGAATCAACGAATATAAGAATTTTGACGGATAACGAATTCGTAACTAAACGAATTGCACATGTCTAATTCATATACTAGGGCCAATTTAGACAGAAGCCAATTAACCTACCAGCATGTCTTTAGAGTATTACATGAACGGAAACTTAAAAAAACAGCATTTTTGCTTGCACGTGTTTGAATAATAGAAGCCTGCAGAACTTCACCTCATTCACTAAGCTCTGGTGCAGATTCCTTTACAAAGGGCAACTTCTTTTACAAAGTGAACAGCCTATTTGTCTTTAATAAATTAACCCCTCAGTGTGCAAGCTTGTTCTATCATTGTCACTGTAGGGAAGTGCAATGAAGCCTAATAAAGCCCATTCCTCTGTTTTAGGCATGCCAGAGATGTTAAGGTCCAGGTACAAGGCAGGGCTGGAGAACCCAATAAAATACAGGGGTTCCTTATGGGGTAAGTGCTACAAATGTAAACCCAATAGCTAACTTCATATAGGTATGACAATGGCTTTCCATTTAAAACAATGCCTTGCTTTCCAGTTAGATTGGAGTTCTTCTTTAGAAGGGGGTATGTTATTTCTAAATTCTCTATAGAAAATCTAAAATTATTCAGCAAAACAAATGCTGCGTTGCATGGAACAGAACACTGTTGCTCTAATTATCATTTCAAGTAAAGTATTAAATAGTTTTATAATGTTACACTACAGAGAGAAGCCTGTAACCTCAAATTAAAAACAGGCATCGACATGCTGGCTTATTGCCTATTTTCACAATCGTTCTTTGTCTTTCCAACGAGGTATACGGTAACAACAGAAAACAGGATGGATGCTGTTAAGCAAAGAGAAATTTAAGAGAGTAATTATGGTATTACACAGGGCCAAGGGGTGAATTGTTGTAACTAGATACAACTTTTTTTCAGTTTTCAAATAAAATCTTGTATAACAACGTAGAAGGCTAAAGTCCTGATGTTAAATAAAGCATCATATTTCCTGGTATATTTCTGCAGGTAAATTTAGGCTGCTTTCTCTATTTCTGTAAAAACGGGGAAAGGGTAAATCACATCCAACGTCCAAAAATAATAAACGTTCCGCAGCATGTTCTTGGTCCGATGGCAATGTGCATTGAGATCAAATAAACTTTTATTGTGATCTAAGCCTGCGGCCAACGGCTTGACCGGTTTTAGCGGTCAACTTAACCAAACATGTCTCTATGTTTTATGTCAAGGTCATTTCGATTGAGTATTGATAGCTGTGTGACATTTTCACAGGCCCTTTAAATTTGAAAACATTTCTAAGGTTACAGCATGGAACGTGGCGTGGGCTCAGCTATTTGTCTTTTGGTTGCAGTATCTGATACCGATGTCTCTTTGTGTTTGTTATTCCCATGCCACGTAACTCTGTGGTGATATGTTGGAAGAATCAGATTTTTATTTTTTGTCTTGATCTGAATTTGGTATAAAGGGCATTAAATTCAACAAGTGCATAAAAATCATCAGACCAGTTCCAATATCTACATTAACCACTTACCCACTGGGCACTTAAACCCCCTTCCTAACCAGACCAATTTTAGGCTTTCGGTGTTCTCACATTTTGAGTGACAAGTACTCAGTCATGCAACACTGTACCCATATAAAATTTTTGTCTTTTTTTTCCACACAAATAGTGCTTTCTTTTGGTGGTATTCAATCACCGCTGGGTTTGTTTGTTTTTTGCGCTATAAATGGAAAAAGTCCAAAAATTCTGTAAAAAATGAATTTTTCCTTGTTTCTGTTATAAAATTTTGCAAATTAGTAATTTTTCTTCATACATTTTGGCCAAAATTTATACTGCTACATATCTTTGGTAAAAAAATAACCTAAATCCGTGTATATTTACATGCTTTAACCTTTTTTTTTTTTACATTTCCTCAGTTTCTTCCTGGTTTCTGGCCTAGGAGTTCAAGGAGTCTTTATGGTGTAGTGCCCTAGTAGGCTACTAGAGTTTAAATTTAGTTTTCGGCCTTCCTGTAGCCAGAGGGAGAAAATATTATCCATTAATGTCTGTTCTGGGTTCTGTCGCTGCAGGCTCGGTTGCTTTCCCCTGCATCCCATTGTACTAGAACCTAGACCAGTGATGGTGAACCTTGGCACTCCAGATGTTTTGGAACTACATTTCCCATGATGCTCAACTACAGTGCAGAGTGCATGAGCATCATGGGAAATGTAGTTCCAAAACATCTGGGGTGCCAAGGTTCACCATCACTGACCTAGACCCTGGCCTGTATTTTAATACTTCTCGAGCCAATCCCTGGTCAGGGGAATGAGTGGCCAGCAGGGGGCTGAGAGGGATATAAATGGGCTAGGCTCTTGATTCTTGGGGAGTAAGACCCAGCCTGAGGGCTGTGGCATCCCTGACATTTTACCTGCAGCTGAAAGAATCTTCTTTTGGGGTCCCAGCTTGTGCTCTGGCCTAGCCTCAAACATTGTAGATAGCACATCTAAGGATCCAGGATGCAAAACCAGTACAGAACCTGATTGATACTTCGCGCAGGAAACAGTGAGTACCAGCCTTCTAGACTTACAGACTTTCTTTGGCCTGATTTGGGAGAGTTTATTCTTTGTAAACCAAGGACTATATTCCTGTTGAGGAGTCCCTGTTTAGCACCAGTTCACTTTCACTTTAAAGGGGTTGCCCTCACCCTGAAGTAATAGTTCAGATTTAGTGTCCTTTACTGTAAATTATGGAAGTTTATTGGAGTATCCCAAGGCTCATCCAGACCCTGTTCCAGTTCTCTAACAAAATAAAAACCACAAAACAACATGCAGTCTGTTCTCTGACTTGAGTGACTGTGAAACACTGGGATTGATTAACTAA
Source organism: Rana muscosa (assembly GCA_029206835.1). Classification (NCBI taxonomy): domain Eukaryota; kingdom Metazoa; phylum Chordata; class Amphibia; order Anura; family Ranidae; genus Rana; species Rana muscosa. Next base: position 243,591,244 of record CM055122.1, on the reverse strand, counting down.
AGGCAAATGCACTATGCACCACAAGTGCACTGCAAGTGCATTTGGAAGTGCAGTCACTGTAATTCTGTTGGGAAGATCTGAAATGAGGGGAAGCTCTGCTGATTTTATCATCCAATTATGTACATGCAAAAATGCTGTTTTTTATTTTCCTTGCATGTCCCCCTCAGATTTGTAGTGCAAAGGGGATTTGCCTTCAGTAAATAAACCCCACTGTTTACTTGGCTGCTGTGTGCCTATCAGGGAATGGAACCTGGGAGCAAACAGCCAGACCAGTCCCGGATCCGTGCTACAATAGCATTTTTATTCTTTCATCTGGAGGAGGGGAGGAGGGGATTTCTCAGCTAAGCACACCCTCCTGACTGCATGCCTGGGCTAAGGGCAGATGGATTCCAGGAAGTAAATGCTACATGAATCATTTGCCCTTACTCAAGATGGCTGAAGTCAGAAATGCTATGGGGTGTTTTTCAAAGTGATTTCTAAAATAAAACATGACGTAATTGTAGCCGTATTAGTGCAATTATGACAGAGAAAATTAAGTACTGTCCGTGATACTTTTTTTATTTGCACTAACATAGAATTTTTCAGGACAAGCTTTCGGGGTATGTCCCCTTCTTCAAGGTCCAAGCAGTACTGCTTGGACCTTGAAGAAGGGGACATACCCCGAAAGCTTGTCCTGAAAAATTCTATGTTAGTGCAAATAAAAAAAGTATCACGGACAGTACTTAATTTTCTCTAAAATAAAACATGGAGACATGAATAGATGTGTGAGTTTGTTTTGAATATTAAATACGAATTAAACAGCGTTTTCAGTTTGTGTTGCTCAGATACAGTTTAGTTCCCATTTAACCGCTTAAGGACCGCCTCCTGTATATATACATCGGCAGAATGGCACGGACAGGCATAGGCACGTACAGGTACGTCCCCTTTAAGATGCCGCCGTGTGCGCGCTCGCGACCCTGCCGCTTTCTCTGTGAGCCCGACCGGGGGTCCCGCGGACTCGATTGCCATGGGGACACCATGCGATCGTCTCACGGAGTGATAGAGCAGGGAGATGCTTATGTAAACAAGCATCTCCACGCTCTGCCTAGTGACAATGATCACAGTTTCCTGTAATCGGAAGCGGTGATCACTGTCTTGTCACACACAGCCCAGTCATCAGGGCACACTTAACCACTACAGCGCCACCTAGTGGTTAACCCCTTCACTGCCAGTATCGTTTTCACAGTAATCAGTGCATTTTTATAGCACTGATCGCTGTAAAAATGACAATGTTCCAAAAATGTTTCAAAAGTGTCCGATGTGTCCGCCATAATGTCACAGTCACGATAAAAATCGCTGATCTCCGCCATTACTAGTGAAAAAAAATTATTAATAAAAATGCCATAAAACTACCCCCTATTTTGTAGACGCTATAACTTTTGCGCAAACCAATCAATAAACGCTTATTGAGTTTTTTTTTTACCAAAAATATGTAGAAGAATACGTATCGGCCTAAACTGAGGGAAAAAAAAAATTATATATTTTTTGACGATATTTATTATAGCAAAAAGTAAAAAATATAAAAAAATAATCAAAATTTACGCTATATTCTTGTTTATAGTGCAAAAAATAAAAACCACAGAGGTGATCAAATACCACCAAAAGAAAGCTCTATTTGTGGGAAAAAAAGGACGCCAATTTTGTTTGGGAGCCACGTCACACGACCACGCAATTGTCAGTTAAAGCAACGCAGTGCCGAATCGCAAAAAGAGGCCTGGTCCTTTAGCAACAAAATGGTCCGGGGCTGAAGTGGTTAAAAAGCATGTGCTTTTTAAAAAAAAAAAGATCCATACTCAACTCTATGCTACAGCATCTGAGTGATGCTCTAAGTCCAAGAACTGAGTGATCACCTGACCGCTGATCACTCAGTTCTCCATTTGCTCTGAGCAGAGAGCAGTGACTGTCAGTCACTGCAGTTCGCTCTGCTCCGCCAGTGCTCACTGATGCACTTGGCAGGGGAGGGGACGGGATTGGCTAAAAGGTGGAACCAGCTGTCAATAAGGCAGTGGGGTGGATCCCAACAATATTGTTAGGATCCTTTTCAAACTTTGTCTGCTATCAACTGACTCTGGGTCATAGGAGGATAAAACTAAATGTACCCTTGTAATCTGTGACCCACAAGAGAAGTACAGCCAACAGAACATTGACCATACTTCTTTTTTAGGCTGGGTATACTCAAGTAGAATTTTGTTTCAATTTTGAAATATTAATTCGATATTAATTTGTTTTTGAGCATAGGAGGCCAAAAATCGAAAAGGAAGGATGGAAAAATGTTCTAGTTTCTTATCTGAAAGAACCAAATTTGAACTGTGTATGTGAATTCTGTTTGTGAAAAAATAGGATTTTTATAACAGCTTACCTGTAAAATCCTTTTCTTGGAGTACATCACGGGACACAGAGCGACATAGTCATTACTAATGGGTTATATAGTTACCGTCAGGTGCTGGCACTGGCAACTTCCAAAACCGGAAGTACCCTCCCCTATATAAGCCCCTCCCATCCGGGAGCACCTCAGTTTTGTAGCAAAGCAATAAGTGTCCCCAAAGAGGGGCGGGAGCTCTGTGTCCCGTGATGTACTCCAAGAAAAGGATTTTACAGGTAAGCTGTTATAAAAATCCTATTTTCTTTCTCGTACATCACGGGACACAGAGCGACATAGTCATTACTAATGGGATGTCCTAAAGCAATGCCAAATGAGGGGGGGGATACACCATATATAAGCTGAGCGCTATCAGACATGAGGATCTTTTGCGGCCTGCAACACACTGCGCCCAAAGGCGACATCCTCCTGACTTCTAACGTCCACCTGGTAGAACCTAGTAAACGTGTGTACTGAAGACCATGTTACGGCCTTACAGACTTGAGCCAGGGAGGCCTGGTGATGCACTGCCCATGAAGTTCCAACTGCTCTCGTGGAGTGCGCCCTAACTTTGAACGGAGGCGGTCTACTTCTCAAGCTATAGGCTTGTATTATGACCTGTCGAATCCACTTGGCTAAAGTAGATTTTGACGCTGCCTGACCCTTTCTGGGGCCTTCCGGCAGAATAAACAAAGTATCCGTTCTGCGAATCTGAGCAGTGGCTTTTAGATAAGCTTTAACTGCTCTTACTACATCCAAAGAATGCAATAACTTTTCCTCTACCGAAGTAGGCTTGGGGAAAAAAGAAGGAAGAACCACATCTTGGTTCAAATGAAAACTCGATACCACCTTAGGAAGAAAGGCTGGATGAGGACGTAACACTACTCTGTCCTTATGGATAACCAGATATGGCTCCTTACAGGACATAGCTGCTAATTCCGATACTCTTTTAGCCGAACAAATGGCTACTAGAAAAATCAATTTCCTGGTGAGAAGCACTAAGGAAATATGCTGTAATGGTTCAAATGGTTGTTTCTGTAGAACCGACAGAACCAAGTTTAGATCCCATGGACATATGGGAATATTAACCGGAGGACTAATACGCATCACTCCTTGTATAAAGGCTTTGACTAGTGAATGCGAAGCCAAGGGCCTTTGAAAAAATATTGACAAGGCCGAAATCTGACCTTTGATAGTACTCAAGGCAAGCTTCCTATCTACAGCCCATTGTAGGAAGTCCAGAATTCTACCTATTACGTATTTACGTGGATGCCATTTCCTGGCCTCACACCAGGCGATGTACGCCTTCCAGATTCTATAGTAGATCTGCCTGGATACCGGTTTCCTGGCATTGATCATGGTAGACACCACAGCATTAGAGAGCCCTCTCCTTTTTAGAATGTGGGCTTCAATAGCCAGGCCGTCAAACCTAGGGCTGGTAAGGAAGGGTGGTATATCGGTCCCTGCGAAAGCAGGTCCGGACGATGTGGGAGGGTCCAAGGACTCCCCACAGACATTTTTACAATCTCCGCGTACCATGCTCTTCGGGGCCACGCTGGAGCCACCAGAATCACTGGTTTCTTTTCTACCCTGATTCTGCGGAGTAATCGAGGTAACAATTGTGGCGGTGGGAATGCATATATCAGCTTGAACTGATCCCAAGGGAACACTAGGGCATCCGAGCCGCACGCTAGGGGATCCCTTGTCCAAGAGACAAACCTGTCCACTTTCGTGTTGAACCTGGATGCTAGCAGATCTACATCCGGTGTTCCCCACCGCTGACATATTGTCCGGAAAACCTCGGGATGAAGGGACCATTCCCCTGGGCATAATTGTTGGCGACTTAGAAAGTCCGCCTTCCAATTCTCCACCCCTGGAATGAATACCGCAGATATGGCTGGGACATATCTTTCTGCCCATCTCAGGATGTAATTTACTTCCCTTTGGGCTGCACGACTCCTGGTGCCCCCCTGACGATTGATATATGCCACTGCTGTGGCATTGTCTGACTGAACTCTGACAGGGGACCCTTGGAGTTTGGATGTCCATGCTACTAGGGCATACCGGGCTGCTCGTATCTCTAAGAGATTGATGGGCAGGGCCTTTTCCGCATCCGACCATCTGCCCTGGAGAGACCATTGCTCCAGTACTGCTCCCCAGCCTAAAAGGCTGGCATCTGTAGTGACCACCTTCCAAGAAATCGGACTGAAGGATTTCCCTCTTTCCAGATTCCGGGGAACCAACCACCAACGGAGGCTTCTGCGAACGGAAGGGGACAAGGACATTGGTACGTCCAGAGCCTGAACTTTTTTGTTCCAGGCTGACAGTATGGCCCTTTGCAACTTCCTTGAATGGAATTGACCGTAGGGTACTGCTTCGAATGATGCCACCATTTTTCCCAGCAGCCTCATGCACAGGCGTATGGATGGCTGTCTTTTTGAACCCACTAAGTGGATCAAATCTCTCAAAGACGACCCCTTTTCTCGAGGCAAGAAAATTTTTCTCTGGTCTGAATCCAGCCTTAGCCCCAAGTATTCCAGACTTTTGACTGGTTTTAGGGCTGACTTGTCTCGGTTGATAATCCAACCGTGATATTCCAGATACTTGATTGTCTCGTGAACAACCACTTCTAGTTTTTCCACTGAGTGGTCTATCAGCAACAAGTCGTCTAGATATGCCATTATCGTTACACCTCGTGTTCTTAGATTGGCCAATAATGGGGCCAGAATTTTTGTGAACACTCTTGGTGCTGTGGCCAGACCGAAGGGTAAGGCTCTGAACTGAAAATGGCGCCCTTCTATCGCAAAGCGTAGAAATTTTTGGTGGGCTGGAAAGATGGGGATGTGCAAATACGCATCTTTGATGTCGATCGAGGCTAACCATTCCTCCCCTTGTAGGGCAGTGGCTACCGATCGGATCGACTCCATCCGGAAAGTCCTGATATGTAGGAATTTGTTTAGCCCTTTTAGATTTAATATGGGCCTCACGTCCCCGTTTGGCTTCGGAACTGTAAAGAGGTTTGAGTAAAACCCGAACCCCCATTCTTCCAGGGGGACCTCTATAATTACTGCTTGAAGCAATAATTGTTCCAGTGCCAACAGGAGGGATCCTCTCTTCTGGGGATCCCTTGGCACGTTCGACCTTATAAAGCGGGAAGGAGGGGAGTTTTTTAACTCCAATTTGTATCCCAGATTTACTGCGGAGAGCACCCATCTGTCTCGGATCGTGTCCCGCCAGGTTTCTGTGAACAACTGAAGTCTTCCCCCCACCCGATTGGGTGGGGGCAACCCTTCATGCATTTGACTTTGGGGGAGGTTTTGTACCTCTCCTGCTCCAGGGCTTCTTGTTACCCTGCAACTGTCCCTGATTTTTACCTCCGGGATTTGACCGGGGAGGCCGTCGGAACTGTTTCACAGCCGATGTCCTAGGGACTGGAGAAGCCGGCCTCTTAAAAGAGGGACCTCTAACTCTATTTTTGACCGGCAAGAGTGTACTTTTACCGCTGGAAATTCTCTGGATATACTTGTCCAGGTCTTCCCCGAATAAGCGCTCCCCATGAAATGGGAAGCTGACCAGCAATTTTTTACAGGGAGCTTCAGCAGACCAGTTTTTGAGCCATAGAAGCCTGCGCATATGTACTACAGACAGCGTAAGGCGGGAGGCCTGATGGATTGAATCCTTTATAGCGTCCACCGCAAAGCATAAGGCTCTAGGTAGATCAGCTAGAGCAAGAGCCTGCTGATCTGGCACGTCCCTTAAGACCTGTTTCAACTGATCCTTCACTGCTTGGCAGACCCCTATAGCTGCCACTGCTGGTTGTGTCACCAATCCTGCTGTAGAAAAAGCAGATTTCAATAAGGACTCCAATTTTTTATCTATTGGGTCCTTGAACATTTGGACATTTTCCACCGGACATGTCAGTGATTTATTCACACAAGAGATGGCTGCGTCCACTGTAGGGACCTTCCATTTTCTGACGAACTTATCCTCCATAGGATAGACCACCGGAAATCTCTTGGGGGGAGTAAATATTTTGTCAGGATGCTCCCAATCCTGGTAAATGAGCCCCTCCAGTAAAGGATGGATCGGAAAAGAACAAACAGTCTGGGGAGCTTTTAGCGACCCCAACGAGGAGACAGAAGAGGAGGATGGCTCCGCAAGTGGCATTTTAAATGCTGATCGGACCATATTAGTCAGGGACTGCACCCATAACCTCTCAGCATGTGATGCTGAGAACGGCTCCTCCACTGTTGATTCCTCTACAACTGAATCAACCTCATCCTGATCCCCCTCAGGTAGGTCGTTCTCTGTATGGGACTGTTGCTCTGTTAACAGGCACTCTGAGGGAGGAGACGGAGATCGAGCGCTTTTCTCCTGTGACAGGGAAGCAGCAATTAGTGCTGACAATCTCTCTTCCAGCCCTCCCAGAGCTGAGGAAAAAACCTCCTCTGTTACATACACAGGAGCAGGTGAACTGGGGACAGCCACAGTACCAGGTACTCCTGGGGGTGCCCTACGGTCACTAACCTCTGATTCTTCAGGGGAGACTGGTGCAGCCAAAGCATGCCCAAGATCCTCAGAGCCCGATGGAGACCCCCTATTCCTCCTGGAATTTCTAGTCCCGGAGTTTTTAGACGGCATATTCCTAAGCCACAAAGCTGAGGTATTCCAGCCGAAAATACACCAGTTACTGATAATAGTCTAGCATAAATGCTGCTATAATAAACAGTTGGTGTCTACTAATGTGCCTTTCTAGGGGATGCCTGTATCAACCGCTTGCTGTATGCCTTTAAATGTTGCCAGCTCTGTCTCTGTACTTCATAGCCAGCTTACTGCAATAATGTGGCTTTTTAAAAACCTGCTGGGACGCCCGCACATGCGCAGAAGCGCTGCGGCGCGCACAGAGCGTCATCCCCCAGGCCCCGCCCCTTTTTCCGGCCACCTCTATATATAGAGGCGCGTGCACGCGCACGCGCGTGGCCACGTGCGCCTCGGCGCTAATTTTCAAACATGGAAACCAGGGACAGGAGCCAGGGCCCCCTTTTGCCGCAGGCCGGGGGATAGACGAACACTGCAACATGGCAGAGGAAACAGTTTCCTGTAGGAGAACTCACCAGCTGCCTGGACTTTGCTCTCTGAGAAGAAACTAGTCCATATGACAAGAAAAACATTCCACAGCGGCCTCTAGTGGACAAACACAGGTACCGCAGTTTAATATACTAAACATATATAAAAAAACATTCTTTTTTTTTTTTTTTTTTTTCTTGACCACCATTAAAAATTATTACATTTTTTTAGTAGTTATAGGCATGCACAGATATTAGCGGGAATACCGTTAGGTAACAGACAGAAAGACAAATTAGGCTTGGGGGTCCCCCAATAGAACCAAGTTCCTGGGGGCCCCCACTTACCTGTTCCCCGCCGCAGGACTTTGTTTGGTCCACAAAAGCCCAAACTTCACCTATCACGGCAGGCATTGTATCTTCTTGGCCAACACCTTAGACACTGGCAAAAAACTGAGGTGCTCCCGGATGGGAGGGGCTTATATAGGGGAGGGTACTTCCGGTTTTGGAAGTTGCCAGTGCCAGCACCTGACGGTAACTATATAACCCATTAGTAATGACTATGTCGCTCTGTGTCCCGTGATGTACGAGAAAGAAAAATCATTATAGTTTAATGCGCATGAGCCATAAAGCATTCTTTTGTACATAAGACTACAGGAAAATACTGATGAGTTAATGCCATTGGCAGACTGCATCATATATGTAATTTTTATATTGCCCTTAGTTCAACTTTAAATTGAAAATGTAGGATTTGGGGCAAAATACCCATCAGAATTGTAAGTATGAAGCATCTTCTTTTACAGACTGCAACTGATTTGTCTTTCTTTATGTAGTGGGGTGCTAAATTTAGGGGAAGTGTTTGGGTGGTAGTTATACCCAAACACCCTAATTGTTAGAGTTCTTGCAACCATTTTTGTCTGCAGGGAGAGTATTGGTGTATAGTTCCCTGTGGCCTGCAGGTGGCGCTGCAATAGTAGGCCAGGGTCGAACCGCTAATCCAGTGCTGTACCTCGTGTGTCCCCTCTCAGCATCCGTACGGTAGGTGTGGTAGGCCTGCTGTGCATGCTGGGAGACGATATAAAAGGGGCAGACACTGCCTGTTCAGGGTTCATTGTCGGGGGTCCTACCCCAGGGAGTGTGTGTTCCTGTTCGTCCTGGGCACCTTTGGCCCAGGGGCGGAGGTCAGTGGATCAGTCCCAGGCACCTTTAGTCCTGGGGCTGCAACAAAGGCCTGGGCCCAGCACCTTCGGCTGGAGCCCACCGGGGATCGAGGAATCTCAGGGTGCCGCCTTGCGAGGGGACCCGTATCCTAGATGAGGTGGCCGGGGGAGGAACCATTCCGAGGGACTTGTGCAGAAGTCACAGTAAAGGAAGGGTCCCAGTTACTCTCTGGAGGGATGTTTTCTCCTTAACAGAGGCCAAGTTCACCAGGTCTGTGGCAGAGACCAAGTTCAGCAGGTCTGTGGCAGAGACCAAGTTTACCAGGTCTGTGGCAGAGACTTTGGGTAAAGTTCGAGCACCATGTTGGCTGCTAGTCCCAAGCTAGGGAGACTATCCGAATGGGCTGAGTCTGTTTGAGAACCGGAGCAGTGAATTGGGTTACGTTTGTGCCTGGACCTCTTCCACACCTTAAGCTGTCCTGTTCTCCCTCCAACCTTTCCTGTCAGAGACTGTGTTTTACAAGAAAATAAACTCTACGTTGGAGTTGCAGCTGGTGTGGACATTCAAGTTACTGTGGGGATACAAGGACTTGTCTTTTTTTAATATAGAGGTGAGAAACATTCTCTGGCTGTCTGACTGTGGAAGACCCATCAACAACACCGCTCAACCTCTTCACACAGGAGGGTACGAGCTTGTGGTGCGGTGTGCCCCTCTATTCCACTGAGGAGCCGAACAAGGCAGGTAAAGAGAGGGATGGATGCGCTACACTTATTACTTTCTATACCCCACACCCTTGCTGCTGAAACATATTTTTCACCCTTTCCTCCGCTCTCTCATCCACTAACCAGACCCTTGTGAAAAAGACCAGTGTATGCTCCAAATCAGCCCGGTTGGTGTTATTACAATAAAGACCCTACCCGCACAATCACCTTTCAATCCTCTGGTGGTTGGGTGCTCAGGAACTCAGCACAACATATTGCGAGGAAGGGAAGAGGACTTCAACAGATCCCCCAAACTTGGAAGTTCATTTGGCTCCAGTGAGCAAACGGGGTGGTTTGGAACCGTTGGGAACATCAGTGTCAGCAATAAGAAGGGGCAAGAGTTATCAAGTAGTGATGAGCCGAACACCCCCGGGTTCGGTTCGCACCAGAACCCGCGAACGGACCGAAAGTTCGCACGAGCATTAGAACCCTATTAAATACAATGGATGCGAACGTTCGGATTCTAAAGTGCTAATTATAACGACTATTATCCATGTTATTGTCCGAAACAGAGTTTGGGAACCCGGGTTCTGCACCAGGGGACATGTATCAATGCAAAAAGAAGTTTTAAAAACTGACGTTTTCTGGGAGCAGTCATTTTAATGATGCATAAAGTGAAAAAAAATAAGTCAAATATTCCTTTAAATATTGTACCTGGTGGGTGTCTAAAGTATGCCTGTGAAGTGCCACGTGTTTCCCGTGTTTAGAACTGTCCCTGCACAAAATAACATTTCTAAAGGAAAAAAAGCCATTTAAAACTGCTTGCGGCTTTAATGCAATGTCTGGTCCCGGTAATATGGATGAAAATCTTTAGGAAAAATGGCATAGCTACCCCATCAACCCCCCCCCCCCCTACCCCAGCCCATTACCAGCCCCTTTGGGTCTTGTATGGATATTAAGGGGAACCCCGCACACAAAATAAAAAAGGCCCTATATACTCTGAACAGCCGTATACAGGCGGTGCATACAAGACAGGGACTGTAGGTTTGTTCTTATGTAGAATCTGTTTGTAATTTTGAACAGCTGCATTGTTTAAGTGTAGCTCCATGCCAAATTCCTTTTTTTTAGCTTTTTGGAAAACATAGTGAACGGTTATCACCCCTGTCACATTTTTTTTGCTGTCTGTGCCCCTGTTCAGAACATTTCACCTCACTTTGCGTCCCAATGACAACTGTTTTTGAAATGTGGTGTTTTTATTGAAACAAGGATTGGTGATAAAGCATCAGTAGAGAGGAGACACCTTTCTCCCATATTAATTCTTACAGGAGAGAATTTTCCTTCCAAGGGGTAGATTTCCTCTCACTTCCTGTTGTCTTCTTCCGTTTGCAAGTAGTAGTCGTTTGTAAGTTGGATGTTTGAAAGTAGGGACCTGCCGTATATACTCTGCAGAAATTGGCCCCTTAGGTGTTGGTGTTGGCACAACACTGAAAGCACTCACAGTTATTCTTGGTGGGTGCTGGAACGCCCTGCTGTCAACTATTATATCAGGAATTGTAATAACATATAATTGTTGATCAGTGGTAGTAAAAATTGGGCCTTTGATGGTGGTGCTGGTGCCACAACACTGTAAGGCCTGACAGTTACTCTTGGTGGGCGCAGCAATGGGCCCTGCTGTGAATTATTAGATCAATAATTATAATTGCATGCCCCTGTTGAACACGGGCTGAAAAATTGGGCCTTTGGTGGTGGTGGTGGTGGTGGTGGTGATGGTGGTGCTGGTGCCACAACACTGTAAGGCCTGACAGTTACTCTTGGTGGGCGCAGCAATGGGCCCTGCTGTGAATTATTCGATCAATAATTATAATTGCATGCCCCTGTTGAACAGGGGCTGAAAAATTGGGCCTTTGGTGGTGGTGGTGGTGGTGATGGTGGTGCTGGTGCCACAACACTGTAAGGCCTGACAGTTACTCTTGGTGGGCGCAGCAATGGGCCCTGCTGTGAATTATTAGATCAATAATTATAATTGCATGCCCCTGTTGAACAGGGGCTGAAAAATTGGGCCTTAGGCACTGGTGGCACAACACTGCAACCCCTCACAGATACTGTACTTGGAACACAGCAATGAGGCCTGTTGAAAAGTATTGCATCAAAAATTGTAATTACACGCCCCTGTTAAACAGGGGCTGAAAAATTGGGCCTTAGGCACTGGTGGCACAACACTGCAACCCCTCACAGATACTGTACTTGGAGCACAGCAATGAGGCCTGTTGCAAAGTATTGCATCAAAAATTGTAATTACACGCCCCTGTTAAACAGGGGCTGAAAAATTGGGCCTTAGCCACTGGTGGCGGCACCCATAAACCAAAATGATCTTCCAAGCTATCATCATTAATCGGATCATTGAGGAGGAGGAGGAGGATAGGTAGTCAACATAACAGCACAGGAACTCAGCATCAGCATCAGTTTTGAAGGGATGTGACATTTTAAAATCAATTAGTCTGTTATATCAGCATCAGGTGTGTGGTAGCTGGTGGTGATCCAAGACTGGTTCATCTTGATGAAAGTCAGTCGATCAACCGAGTCGGTGGACAGGCGCACCCTGTGATCCGTGACAAATCCTCCAGCAGCACTGAATGTGCGTTCTGAAAGAACGCTGGATGCAGGACAGGCCAGTAGCTCAATTGCATACTGTGCAAGCTCTGGCCAGTGATCCATCCTCAAGACCCAGTAAGCCAGAGGATTTTCGGTGGGGAAGGTGTCCAAGTCTGACCTTGCCCCTAGGTATTCCTGCACCATGTATATCAGACGCTGGCGATGGTTGCTGGAACCGATCATACTTTGGGGCTGCGGACTAAAGAATTATCTGAACGCATCGGTCAGACGGCCACCTTCCCCACCGCTCCTTCTTTGACTGCCCGAAGCCTCAGCAACTCGTTGTCCAGGACCAGGAGTTTGTAACCTCCCAGTCTCTGGGAACGCGTTGCACAGACCTTTCTGCAAGGCCTCCCGGAGTTGTCTCATCCTCTGCTCCCTCTGCGACGGTAAGATAAGGTCCGCAACCTTACCCTTGTACCGTGGATCAAGGAGAGTGGCCAGCCAGTAATGGTCCCTCTCCTTGATCCGAAGAATACGAGGATCCTTCCGCAGACTTTGCAGGATCAGGGAGGCCATGCAGCGTAGGTTAGCTGAGGCATTCAGTCCGGAGTCCTCTGGGTCACTAAGGACGACATGATCCGCAGCCACCTCCTCCCAGCCACGTACAAGTCCACTGGTTTCTTGGGACTGTAAATCATCCCTAAAAGACTGCTGCTGATGATGCTGAGTGCCAGCCTCCACCTCCATGCTGACACAATCCTCCTCCTCCTCCTCCTCCTCCTCCTCTTCCTGTGCGATGGGTGGGACAGAAGGAACACTGTCTGGGTAAAGGGGGCCTTGAGAGGCAAGGAAGTCCTCCTCTTCCTGCCTCTGTTCTGCCTCAAGTGCCCTGTCCATTATTCCACGCAGCGTGTGCTCCAACAGGTGGACAAGAGGTACAGTGTCACTGATGCATGCACTGTCACTGCTCACCATCCTCGTGGCCTCCTCAAATGGTGCCAGGACAGTGCATGCATCCCTGATCATGCCCCACTGGCGTGGTGAAAAAAACCCGAGCTCCCCTGACCCTGTCCTGGTGCCGTAGTCGCACAGGTACTCATTGATGGCCCTCTGCTGCGTGTGCAGTCGCTGCAGCATGGCCAACGTTGAGTTCCACCTGGTGGGCATGTCACATATAAGGCGGTTCTTGGGCAGGTTCAACTCCTTTTGCAGCTCAGCCAGGCGAGCACTGGCATTATAAGATCCGCGGAAATGCACACAGACTTTCCTTGCCTGCCTCAGGACATCCTGTAAGCCCGGGTACCTGCCCAAGAACCGCTGCACCACCAGGTTAAGGACGTGAGCCATACAGGGCACATGGGTCAGTTGTCCCTGTCGGAGGGCGGAGAGGAGGTTGGTGCCATTGTCGCAAACCACCATTCCTGGCTTAAGCTGGCGTGGCGTCAACCACCTCTCGGCCTGCCCCTGCAGAGCAGACAGGACCTCTGCCCCAGTGTGGCTCCTGTCCCCCAAACACACCAGCGCAAGCACGGCATGGCATCTTTTTGCCTGCGTACTTGCGTAGCCCCTTGAACGCCTACGGAGCACCGCTGGTTCCGAGGACAAACCACAGGAAGAGGCCATGGAGGAAGAAGAAGAGGAGGGGGTGGAGGAGAGAGGTGTGTCACAACCAGTAGTAGCATTTTGGAGGCGTGGCGGTGGAACAACCTCCAACACTACTGCACCTTGTCCTGCATCCTTCCCAGCTGCCAAAAGAGTGACCCAATGGGCCGTGAAAGAAAGGTAACGTCCCTGTCCATGCCTGCTGGACCATGAGTCAGCGGTAATATGCACCTTACCGCTGACCGCCCTGTCCAGCGAGGCCAAGACATTGCCTTCCGCATGCCTGTAGAGAGCCGGAATCGCCTTCCGTGCGAAAAAGTGGCGTTTGGGAACCTGCCACTGAGGAACCGCACATTGCACAAACTCACGGAAGGGGGCCGAGTCTACCAACTGAAAAGGCAGCAGTTGAAGCGCTAGCAATTTAGCCAAGCTAGCATTCAACCGCTGGGCATGTGGATGGCTGGGAGTGAACTTCTTTTGACGGTCCAGCAGCTGGGGCAGGGAAATTTGCCTGCTAGAATCGGACGTTGGTGTACTGCTAGCAGAGTGCCCGCAAGTACTTGACTGTGACACACCTAATTCTACACCTTCATTCCTCTCAGAGCAGGTTTCAGAGAGGACTGAAGGTATAGTGGGGTTGGAGATCCCAGCTGATGCGGTGCAAGAAGAGGTCAGCTTTGTTCTTTGGTGTGGGTCTTTAAGGTAGGCTTGCCAACGAGCTGCATGGCAGGTCAACATATGTCTGATCAAGCATGTGGTGCCCAAGCGGCTGATGTTTTGGCCACGCGATATACGCTTGAGACATATGTTGCAAACAGCAGCTGTGCGATCTGATGCACTCGCCTCAAAAAAGGCCCACACCAAAGAACTTTTTGAATGACGGGCAGAGGCAGCGCCCTGCACAGGCGGAGCTCTGCGGTGTGATTCCGTCGGTGTGCTGCCCATACGCTGGCCACTCAAGGGCATCCTGCCTCGTTGGAGATGTGCCTCCTCCTCATCCTCCTCCTCCTCCTCTCTCCTATTAGGCACCCACGTGGAGTCAGTGACCTCATCATCCCCTCCCTCCTCATCACTGGAGTCAATCTGGCAGTATGCTGCAGCTGCTGGAGCATGACTGCCAGATTGGTGTCCTTCTTGAGCATCCCCTCTCTCTGCTCTCACGCTACTGCCTTCCTCTAGCTGGGTATCATCATCAGATCCTTCGAAACGCTGGGCATCCTCCTGGAGCATGTACCCAACACTGTGCTCAAACAGTTCGGGGGACTCCTCAGGAGGAGGACATGGTGGGTCTAGGGAAGGATTGACTAATGAAGATAATGATACCAGAGAAGAGGACGCTTTGGCAGCTGCTTTGCCAGTACCCTGAGCCTGGGTGAGAGAGGATGAGGAGGATGAGGTGGGCTTGGTCATCCACTCTACCAAGTCTTCGGCATGATGTGGCTCAACATGTCCAGCTGCCGAAAAGAAGGACAAGCGTGTCCCATGGCCATGTGCTGATGACAATGCACCGCGTACACGACCAGCACTGTTGCCCCCAGACACAGAGCCTGCTTGCCCTCTTTTTTTGCCTCCTGACTGTCTGCCTCTCCTTGTTTGCCTTCCAGACATTTTAATGGATGGCCTGCAGGGAGATGGGAAAAACAGCAATAAGGGCTACCTTCAGGTGTATACTGTGCAGGAGGCTTAGCAACAATGACACTGACACTGTCCCTTGCCTATCCTTCTCTGTCCCTAAACACAAGGATTTGCAATATGCTTCAGCAAGATTGGTTTAGCACAGAACAGCACACTGACAGTTTCCCTCACTGTCCTTCTCTGTCCCTACAAACAAGATTTAGCACAGAATAGCACACTGATAGTTTCCACGAGTGTCCTTCTCTGTCCCTAAACTCAAGGATTTCAAATATGGTTCAGCAAAATTGGTTTAGAACAGAATAGCACACTGTCAGTTTCACTCACTGTACCTCTCTGTCCCTACAAACAAGATTTAGCACAGAATAGCACACTGATAGTTTCCACGAGTGTCCTTCTCTGTCCCTAAACTCAAGGATTTCAAATATGGTTCAGCAAAATTGCTTTAGAACAGAATAGCACACTGTCAGTTTCACTCACTGTACCTCTCTGTCCCTACTAACAAGATTTAGCACAGAATAGCACACTGATAGTTTCCACGAGTGTCCTTCTCTGTCCCTAAACTCAAGGATTTCAAATATGGTTCAGCAAAATTGGTTTAGAACAGAATAGCACACTGACACTTTCCCTCACTGTCCTACTCTGTCCCTCCCTACAAACAAGATTTAGCACAGAATAGCACACTGATAGTTTCCACGAGTGTCCTTCTCTGTCCCTAAACTCAAGGATTTCAAATATGGTTCAGCAAAATTGGTTTAGAACAGAATAGCACCCTGACACTTTCCCTCACTGTCCTACTCTGTCCCTACAAATAAGATTTAGCACAGAATAGCACACTGATAGTTTCCACGAGTGTCCTTCTCTGTCCCTAAACTCAAGGATTTCAAATATGGTTCAGCAAAATTGGTTTAGAACAGAATAGCACACTGACACTTTCCCTCACTGTCCTACTCTGTCCCTACAAACAAGATTTAGCACAGAATAGCACACTGATAGTTTCCATGAGTGTCCTTCTCTGTCCCTAAACTCAAGGATTTCAAATATGGTTCAGCAAAATTGGTTTAGAACAGAATAGCACACTGACACTTTCCCTCACTGTCCTACTCTGTCCCTACAAACAAGATTTAGCACAGAATAGCACACTGATAGTTTCCACGAGTGTCCTTCTCTGCCCCTAAACTCAAGGATTTCAAATATGGTTCAGCAAAATTGGTTTAGAACAGAATAGCACACTGACACTTTCCCTCACTGTCCTACTCTGTCCCTACAAACAAGATTTAGCACAGAATAGCACACTGATATTTTCCACAAGTGTCCTTCTCTGTCCCTAAACTCAAGGATTTCAAATATGGTTCAGCAAGATTGGTTTAGAACAGAATAGCACACTGACACTTTCCCTCACTGTCCTACTCTGTCCCTACAAACAAGATTTAGCACAGAATAGCACACTGATAGTTTCCACGAGTGTCCTTCTCTGTCCCTAAACTCAAGGATTTCAAATATGGTTCAGCAAGATTGGTTTAGAACAGAATAGCACACTGTCAGTTTCACTCACTGTCCTACTCTGTCCCTACAAACAAGATTTAGCACAGAATAGCACACTGATAGTTTCCACGAGTGTCCTTCTCTGTCCCTAAACTCAAGGATTTCAAATATGGTTCAGCAAAATTGGTTTAGAACAGAATAGCACACTGACACTTTCCCTCACTGTCCTACTCTGTCCCTACAAACAAGATTTAGCACAGAATAGCACACTGATAGTTTCCACGAGTGTCCTTCTCTGTCCCTAAACTCAAGGATTTCAAATATGGTTCAGCAAAATTGGTTTAGAACAGAATAGCACACTGACACTTTCCCTCACTGTCCTACTCTGTCCCTACAAACAAGATTTAGCAAAGAATATCACACTGATAGTTTCCACGAGTGTCCTTCTCTGTCCCTAAACTCAAGGATTTCAAATATGGTTCAGCAAAATTGGTTTAGAACAGAATAGCACACTGACACTTTCCCTCACTGTCCTACTCTGTCCCTACAAACAAGATTTAGCACAGAATAGCACACTGATAGTTTCCACGAGTGTCCTTCTCTGTCCCTAAACTCAAGGATTTCAAATATGGTTCAGCAAGATTGGTTTAGAACAGAATAGCACACTGACACTTTCCCTCACTGTCCTACTCTGTCCCTACAAACAAGATTTAGCACAGAATAGCACACTGATAGTTTCCACGAGTGTCCTTCTCTGTCCCTAAACTCAAGGATTTCAAATATGGTTCAGCAAGATTGGTTTAGAAAAGAATAGCACACTGTCAGTTTCACTCACTGTCCTACTCTGTCCCTACAAACAAGATTTAGCACAGAATAGCACACTGACACTTTCCCTCACTGTACCTCTCTGTCCCTAAACTCAAGGATTTCAAATATGGTTCAGCAAGATTGGTTTAGAACAGAATAGCACACTGTCAGTTTCACTCACTGTCCTACTCTGTCCCTACAAACAAGATTTAGCACAGAATAGCACACTGACACTTTCCCTCACTGTACCTCTCTGTCCCTAAACTCAAGGATTGAAAATATGGTTCAGCAAGATTGGTTTAGAACAGAATAGCACACTGACAGTTTCACTCACTGTCCTACTCTGTCCCTACAAACAAGATTTAGCACAGAATAGCACACTGACACTTTCCCTCACTGTACCTCTCTGTCCCTACAAACAAGGTTTAGCACAGAATAACACACTGACACTCTCCCTACCTATCCTTATTTGTCCCTAAACACAAGGAATCCAGGATTAGTAAAGGAAAAAAAATTACACTGTCCCTGCCTATGCTTCTCTTTCACTGCTCCGGAACACACTACACAAGGCCGCCGCGCTGGCGGCCTTTTATAGTGTGGGGCGTGTACTAAACCCCCTCAGCAATAATTGGCCACAGGCATCCTGCCTGTGGCCAATCATTGCTCTCCTCGCTGCCGGCGCTGTGATTGGCCAAGCATGCGGGGTCACAGTGCATGCTTGGCCAATCACAGCGCCTGGATGACACTGCGATGGCGTAGTGCATTGTGGGCCGTTCGCGTCACTCGAATTTGGCGCGAACGGCCC
Source organism: Rana muscosa (assembly GCA_029206835.1). Taxonomy (NCBI): domain Eukaryota; kingdom Metazoa; phylum Chordata; class Amphibia; order Anura; family Ranidae; genus Rana; species Rana muscosa. The sequence continues at coordinate 243,572,995 of CM055122.1, read as the reverse complement.
AAATCGTTCGATCTTCGTCGAACGATCGAACAGCCGATGTTCGAGTCGAACGTATGTTCGACTCGAACACGAAGCTCATCCCTATTATCAAGTAACCAGTTATTTTGCCCTCAATGGGTTCATTAGAAAATTACATTTTAAGGGTTTCACCTCCCCAGTATATTGGTCTATTACTTGACATAGGTGCATGTTACTTCAACCAATGTTTGTGTCATGCCTTCATTAGAACTTCAAACAGAAAGCCTCTTCTTAAAGCAAACCTGTCACGAAAAAAACATGGAGACTACCATTGCAGATATGTCCTTTTGAAAAAGCTAGTTGTATGGTTGTCATGTTTACCCCCATGCTTTAATATGCTGTATTATAGTGTAACATCCTCCTAGTTAGGCTACTAAGCTGTAAGGTAAATTTAGTTCTTTTTGGCTCCCAAATGCTCAGTAAAGCAGTTGTTGATTACTTTTGGCTGTTCTGGATCTCACAGTCTGCATGTTTGATTTCTCTCCCTTGCCGTCCAGAGGCTTTTGGAACATAAAGGCTTGATAAAAAGCAAATGGGCAGTCTGAATATTTATTGTGCGCCAGCCAATCCCTGGGGAAGTCTGCCTAGTAGGTGGCTGAAGATATATATAAATAGTCTTGGATTTAGAGGCGCCGGACTCTTCCTCTTCACCTTGTTGGAGGAAATCCACCTGTCTAAGTATAAGTGTGTCCGCCACTACCTACAGCAGCAGCTAACCTGAGTTCAGCTTTCTTTCATCGAGGTCCCAGCTGTGGGAGAGTTGAGGGGCCTATTTCCCAGGATCCCTGTTTGGAGCTAGTCAGGGAAACCTCACCTGGAACCTGGTCTGGAGAGCTCACTGAAGAGTGCCCAGTGGAATTTGGAAGGAGTCTGGCTGTCCTGTGGCATTGTGAGCATTAACCTTTCCCTCACTAAAGAGTGTCCGCTGGATACTGGAAGGAGGCATCCAGTGATCCTTTAATATTGTGAGTACTGACCTGATCCCAGGGCTTTTGTGACTCCCTTGGAGTAGAGAAACAGTAATATTCCTGATTGGTATAGCTCCTGCAAAGAGACCCAGACCTTCCATTTGTACTGGCTCTTACAAGGAGACTGCTCTGAGAGACTTAGTAAATGTAAAGTGTCCTGCCCAGAATTCGGGAATCTGGAGTATCGCACATTGGCCTACATCCCACCCCAAGCTATTCAGCAATGAAAGCAATGAAAATCATAAAATCCCCTAGGCTGATCATTGAACCAGAACAAGTGAAATGTTGCTGTGTTTCTGGCTGCCTCTGTACTAATCTTGGGAAAGAACTGGGTAAATGACAGCGGCTCCTTCAGTGCTACAAGAGTGAGTAACCTGGAAGAAATATTGGGGGTTATTTACGAAAGGCAAATCCACTTTGCACTACAAGTGCAAACTACAAGTGCAAAGTGCACTTGAAATTGCACTAAAAGTAGATCTGAGGGGTAGATCTGAAATAGGGGGAAGCTCTGCAGATTTTATTATCCAATCATGTACAAGCTAAAATGCTGTTTTTTATTTTCCTTGCTTGTCCCCCTCGGATCTACAGCGACTGCACTTCCAAGTGCACTTTCAGTGCAATTTCAAGTGCACTTTGCACTTATAGTTTGCACTTGTAGTGCAAAGTGGATTTGCCTTTAGTAAATAACCCCCATTGTTTTATTCTGACTTCCCTAATCTGCATTCTTGTTCTTATCCTCCCTGGCGGTAATCCCGAGTCAGGCTCGGGGTGAGTTTTCCATGCTAAGAGCGGTAACCTCGAGCCAGACTCGGGATTGCATTGCAGGATACAGGGAAGTTACTTACCTTATTCCCTGGATCCTGTGATGTCCTCCCGCAGTGTCTGCGAGCTGTCTCCTCGCTCGATCCACACTGCAGAGTGCCGAGCTCAGTTCCCTGCGACGTTGCAAAGCATGGGGACGGAGTTCGGCGCCAAATTCAAAAAGTACATCTTAATTTTAACTTTTTAAAATTAACCTTTACAGATTACAGTACTGTATCAAATAATAATTACACCTCCCCTTTGTCCCTAGTGGTCTGTCCAGTGTCCTGCATGCAGTTTTATATTATAAAAACTGTTCTTTCTGCCTGGAAACTGGAGATTGTCCATAGCAACCAAAAAGTGACCCTTTATGTCAAAAGTGGTTTTAGACCAGCTAGAAAACAGCGATAATAAATTAGAATCACTCGCAGAATTGAGCGATAGCGATTTGTGGGGAAATTCGTCATCAAACACTAAATCTAATGACAGCGACAATTCTGCAACTGAGCAAATTTTAGTGTTTTTTAATTTTTATTATAATTACATTACTATTTGTTATAATTATTTATAGTTATTTATTATATTATAATTTATGATTTTGTGTTTCAAACTTTTTCATACCCGGGATGTCTACTAGACTCTTGTTTGGTCAGGTTTAAGTAAGTAATTACTAAGAATTGCAGGCCTACAATACATAACACCAAATTTCCATGCAAAATAATTGTACCGCTTTTGGTACATAATTCCAGACAGAATCATACCGCCAGGGAGGTTAATGATGAGTTCACTTTAATGAAAGGCACACTGACATAATTTGTACACATTAATGATACAGCAGTGTGGTTGAAATGGGTGGAGCTAGGTACTGTATATAATAAATAATTTGGATACATTTTTTATAATTGACCTTTTCTATATTGTAAGAACAATGAAGCCCCATTGGTTTTAATTTACTCAATGGACCAATGCCAAAAATAAAAGTTTAACCACTTTAGCCCCAGACCATTTGTCAGCCTAAGCACTGCGCTGCTTTAACTGGTAATTGCGTGGTCATGCAATGTTGTACCCAAACGAAATTTGCGTCCTTTTTTCCCCACAAATAGAGCTTTCTTTTGGTGGTATTTGACCACCTCTGCGTTTTTTTTTTTTTTTTAAAAATGCAATATTTTTTACTTTTTGCTATAATAAATATCCCCAAAAAATATATATATAAAAAAATTCTCCACAGTTTAGGCCGATACGTATTCTTCTACATACTTTTGGTAAAAAAAATCGCAATAAACGTTTATTGATTGGTTTGCGCAAAAGTTATAGCTTCTACAAAATAGGGGACTGTTTTATGGCATTTTTATTAATATTTTTTTTTTTACTAGTTATCAGCGATCACATGGCGGACACATCGGACACTTTTGACACATTTTTGGGAACATTGTCATTTTTACAGCGATCAGTGCTATAAAAATGCACTGATTACTGTGAAAATGACACTGGCAGTAAATGGGGTTAACCAGTAGGTGGCGCTGTAGGGGTTAAGTGTGCCCTGATGAGGGTTTCTAACTGAAGGGGGGATGGGCTGTGTGTGACATGACACTGATCTCTGACTACACGGACCGGAGATCAGTGTTATTGTCACTAGGCAGAGCGGGGAGATGCTTGTTTACATTAGCATCTCCCCGCTGTATCTCTCCGTGAGGCGATCGCGGGTGTCCCCGCTCGCGGAGAAGGCGGCAGGGTCGCGAGCGCACCGCGGGCAGCGCGCACGACCACATGGCGGCATCTTAAAGGGGACGTACAGGTACGTGGTTATGCCTGTCCGTGAAGCTCTGCCGACGTATATGTACAGGCGGCGGTCCTTAAGCGGTTAAGTTATTGAAGCAGATGTGAAATCTGCACTTGCAGCTCATGATACCAGAAGGAACATGGAGAGATTGGACTATGGGGGAGATTTACTAAAACTGAAGCACTTAGAATCTGGTGCAGCTGTGCATGGTAGCCAATCAGCTTCTAACTTCAGCTTGTTCAATTAAGCTTTGGCAATAAAACCAAGAAACTGATTGTTTCAGTGCAGAGTTGCTGTATACGATTTTGCACTCTCCAGTTTTAGTAAATAATGCCCTATGTTACTACAGAGATGGGATTCTATTCTGTTTCAGAAGTAGGTTTTGATTTCAGGTTATCATTTTTTTTCAAAACAAACTTATGCAAAATAAAAAAAAAAAAAAATCTTAATTGACAGATGTAATGAAAGATCTGCATTAGGTTTGTGCATGTTACTGTTCCTTTAGAAAATATTAAATTAATGTAATTATAAAACATGTATGAAGTTGTCAGTGTAAAATATTTTCATTGTGCGTGTTGCTGCTGTTACCTAAACTTTCTTGTAGCATTTACAGCATTTTCCATTCTGCTTGAGAAGCATATTTGTATTTAAAAATCAAGCAGTTTGGTCATTGCCTTATGCTATAGCACTAAAAATAAGTTGGAGCTTTCTCTTGCTGTCTTTGTCTCTATTTGGGAGATTGATCTTCACTTTCTATTTATTTGACAATTGCCACTGTCAAGTATAATCATAAGTGAGGGAAAAAAAACAAAAGTGGGCTCTCCGCTCATTTTCACAAAGTTTCCTGAGTCTTTTTAGCTTCTTTGATAGAAAAAGGCTCATGTTTACAAAGCTCAATAGCTCAACTTAATATTTGCACATGCAAGAGAATGAATCAGAAAAGTGACCCATTCCTAATTTGATGTTTCTCTTTGAAGTTTCAAAGAGAGGCGTCCTAACTGAGAGGGAAGTACTCTTCATCTAACCCATAATTCCCTGGGAATCCTTTGTTTGCCACATACGGATTTTATATATAAAAATGTAATAATATTTAAGAACCTTAAAAACGTAAAAAGTAAAATTACCCAAGACCAATATAATTTTCCTTGAAATTTTTTTTTTATTATATATCTGACAGAAGTTTATTTTCCTACTCTATTGAAAACTGGAATACAACATTTTAGCTGTAGTTGAGCTGTAAAGGGTTAGTTCATCTTTACCAAAAAACTGCCTATGAAGGTAAGTGGCACCTGTAGATAAAAACAAACTGTGCAGTTCTGACCAAAGTTTAATAATGACCTTGCTATGGGTGTAGGCCATTTACATACCTTATGAAGCCTGACTGAAAAACTGCCAGAGATTGCATCCTCCTGTCCTGCCTTGTTGCTAGGATGTTGCTAAGGCATGCCCCCTGTTACTGTTCACCTCTACCATCACAGGAGCAAGCTCTTTCTCTGACTCAAACCCCTCACATGCTATTTCTCTCCCCTGATGCAGTAGCTCTAAGCTTAGCGTTTGAGAGCTCACCCCATGATGGTGGGGGTGAACAGTAACAGTGGAAGTGTCTTAACAACACCCAAGAAACAAGGTAGGATTATATGATGTGACCTCTAATTGTTTTTAGCATGCAGGCTGCAGCTGCAGGCATCAACCCGATACCGTTTTTTTAGAGCCAACGGTAATAACAACCGATGTGGCTAAGCAGTCACTCTGCTGTTATTACAGGCAGCGGGAGGGGACATCCCCTCTCCTGCGGCCTTCCACGGCTCTCCCGGGCTCTCCTGTCCCACCAGAATTGGCTTTGATCGGGTCTCGAATCTAGTAACTCGGAAGCGTTATCATGACATCACTTTCGGATTACAGGAGCCTTAAAGGCGCCATATTTAAAGTAAATTACTGTATTTAAAACAGCCAAACTTGGCTATTTGAATGCTTTTAAGTGCAAAGGAGGGATTTAGGGTCTTATAGATACTGTCTATTACTATCACAGGTGATGTTTACCTTCCTTGTGACAATAAAAGTGATTAAAAAAAATTAAAAGGGACAGTGTAAAAAATAAATAAAAATAAATAATAAAAAAAATGTAAAGCTCCCATCCCGCCATGCTTGCGCGCAGAAGTGAACGCATACGTAAGTTGCACCATTCAATGTAAACAGTGTCCAAACCACACATATGAGATATCGTTGCGATCGTTGGAGTGGGAGCAGTAATTTTAGCACAAGACCTCCTCTGTAACTCTAAACTGGTAGCCCCTAGAATTTTTTTAAGTTTTTAAATCGTCTATGGAGATTTTTAAGTACTGTAGTTTGTCGCCATTCCACGAATGTGCGCCATTTTAAAGCACAACATATTAGGTATCTATTTATTCTGCGTAACATCATCTTTCACATTATGTATTTCTTCCAAAAAAAAAATCATTCGAAAGACTGCTGCATAAATACAATGTGACATAAAATATTTCAAAGATCGCCATTTTATTCTCTAGGGTCTCTGCTAAAAAAAATATATATATATAGCTAATGTTTGGGGGTTCTAAGTAATTTTCTAGCAAAAAATATTGACTTTAACTTGTAAGCAACAAGTGTCATAAAAAGGCTTAGGTATGAAGGAGTTAAAGCGGAGGTTCACCCTAAAATTACACTTTTTATTCCTGTAATCCTAGTGCTATGTACAATACTGTGTCACTAACCTTTTTAAGTTTTGGATGCTGTAAAAGAAGTACATCTTCGGAATTCTGTTGTACTTCCTGCTTTTCCTCCCGCGGGAGTGGGCGGGTCCTTTGGTTTGCCCGGCGGCCCTAAGTGTCCTGGGATGTCGGCGTAATGTCATCACAACGGGGCGTGTACTTAATGTTGACGCCCGTTGTGATGGCAACCAGGAAGTGTTGACGGCGTTGCTCGCCGTCAACACTGCACTTGAGCGAGATACAGCGGTGAATGCCGGGAGACGCGCATTCACCGCTACCCGGAAATCTATGCTTGTGGGCTTCAAGATGCCCACAAGCAAAATGGAAAATCAAGGAAACATTTTATAAGTGTTTATTTCTTCAAAAAACGGACGGGGGATGTTATGTAGCGCTGGAGATGTGAGTACATTACAGTCATCATTAGTCACATTGAATGCACAAAAAGAAAAAACATGTATGGACCGCGGAACCTCCGCTTTAAAGCCAAACTCCAGCTTTATAAGTAGTTACAGCAAACTATTTTCCTTTTGGGTTTGAAGCACTTACCTCCGCAGGAGCCACTGGATATGATGGATTCTCTGTTCTGCTATGACACTTTAAGCTGCTCAGACCCCACTGACACACATGTCTAACTTATAAATGAGTATGCTACCACTCTATAATAATGCACAGAAGATAAACCAGAAGCAACTGTATGGTAGACTGAAAGGATTTATTATGACAGTGTAGTTAAACAATACATAAACAAACAAACAAGCAATTAAACAGGTTTAAAATTGCAGTACTAGATAATGTGAACACTGAATCATAAGATGGCAATCAACTGAAAGGTAGTGATGCTAAACCAAATTATAACTGGTTCAATCAGGGTAAAAGTATTGGCATCAACTAACCCAAAAAAGAAAAGGTCCTCATGTACACACTATGCATACAGCCCCATTACCAGATGGGTGCATGCGTTCCTAACAAAGGATTTACCCCTGGAGGTGACTACAAGTAGTTGGACCTTAATTGTCAGTATTAGCCGGCTTTTGTTGGGGCCTTTCTCTAAGGTGGTGAATGGTTGATGGGCTGCTAAACAAGGAGCAGTCTTTATTACATTAACTGCATCAGTGTTGAAATAAGCACAGATGGTTCAGATGACCCCTCCTGGTACACTCGTATCTGTTCCAGATCACTTGGTGGTCTGCTGTCCTCAGATACCCAGGACCCAGTGACTTAGTCCTCCCAAATGGGTCCTCACAAGGTTCAGTCTCTCAGCTCTGGTCCTAACTGGTTCTCCCTTGCTGTAGAGGCTCATGGTAAAGGGTCCTTCCAGCTCCAGTCACAGCTCAGCAAGCGATCTTTCAGTAGCTCAGTCTCATTGGTGCCATGCTTAGACACCAGCAACAGGTCCATGTCCTTTCGGGTGTAGGCACAGACACCTCAGTGGTGGGTCTGCACCCTCTGGTCCCCATGTTGAAAGAATCTCTGGCCTTAGTCACTACTGTTCCTCTTCCTCAGATCTCTCCAGAATTGCCTGGGAAAAGTTCTAACTCTCCTTCTCTGTGGTGAGAAGCAATCCTGAGTTGTAGTTTTTCAGCCATTCATTTTCATTCACTTGCATTGCACTGTGCCCCTTTAAGGGGGCTGCAAAATAAGTGCCCCTCATTAGGGCTGCATAGTAAGTTCTCTCTGCCATGGACTGGTTGAAGGCTGCTGCTACTAGGACAGAGGCGGGCAGGAGTGAGAGGGGGGGACACACAAAGTCCCCTCCGATCACAATGAAGAAGTTGTTATAGAGGGGGGAAAAGCAGACACGAGACTCCACAGCCTGCTCTGTCCTCTAGATAGCCTGCAGCCCAGCAATACAGCGGCTCTGTCATACAGAGGAGAGCAGGCAGGGGATGCACAGCCTGCTCCTCTAGCTTCAGAACCCAACTACAGGATAAAGATTTGGCATACATGAATAAAAGCTGATCATTGTAAGCACAGCTGTCAGTGGTAAATGATTTGTCTCAACCCTCTAACTATTACTTTGTTTGAACAGCTTGTCTGTCAAAGGAATTTGAAAAATAACAGACTGAAGCCTCGTACACACGCACGGTTTTCTCGGCAAGAAAGCTGCTGGGAGAGCTTTCTGCCGTGAATACCGTGCGCGTGTATGCTTTCTCAGAAAACTGCCAGGAATCCAGACGAGAAAAATAGAGAACCTGCTCTCTATTTTCTCATCGGGATTCTCGGCAGAGTGTTTCCTGCTGAGAAAACCGTGAGTGTGTATGCTTACCTGTCCCCATGCTCGAAAAGACTTTGATGCATGCGCGGTAGCATACAAGGGTAATGTAGGGTGTAGCAAGATAGCGGCGACGGCATCGAATGTGATGAGCGCTGGCTCGTCCTAGTCGATGACGTCACTGCGTTCTTGCCATTCAAAAGAACGGCGGTTCTTTTGAATGGCCGTCTGTATGCACGGCTTGGCAAGGAAAGCTTGCCAGGAATCCCGTCAGGAAAACCAACGTTTTTTTCCTGACGGGATTTCCAGCCGTGTGTACGAGGCTTTACTGTCTGGATTACCAGGTGAAAATAAAGGAAAAAAACTACAAAAATGAATGCAGACATCATAACTAAGATTTGGTAAGCTGAAATACGTTTTTGTTTTTGGGGTTACTACCGCTTTAACTTTTTTTTTTTTTTTGGGGGTGGGCGTTTTTTATTTTTTCACATCATGCATGATTCGTGCCACAAGAAAAGATTGTGGAAAATTTTGGTGAAATGTCAACAAAGTGCAAAGTCAAATTGGTCATCCCTAGAAACAAACAGGAGATTCCAGGCAAGCAGCTAAATATACTGTATATTAGAAATACATATATGTGAACTATTTTTCCTGCAAAATATTTTTTTGTAGTTATTGCAGATGCTCTCCTTAACCATTTTAAGACCAACCGCCACAGTTATACTGCGTCAAGTTGGCTCTATTGCGTCAATCGCCGGAGCTGTACATTGCTTTGTGCAATAGATACAGTGGGCGCGGCATCAGAGACGATGTGCTTGGCCGCGATGTTCACCACAGAGAGCCAGAACGGGGATCTGTAAATGTAAACTAACAGATCCCCATTCTGTCAGGGGAGTAGAGAGAGATCGTCTGTTACTAGTGATCAGGAACAGCGATCTCTCTCCTCCTCCAGTCAGTCCACTCTCCCCACAGTTAGAAACACCTCCCAGGGAACACATTTAACCCCTTGATCACCACTAGTGTTAACCCCTTCCCTGCCAGTGTCATTTATACAGTAATCTGTGCATTTTTATAGCACTGATTGCTGTATAAATGTCACTGGTCCCAAAAAAGTGTCAAAAGTGTCCGATCTGTCCACTGCAATGTCGCAGCCCCGCTAAAAATTGCTGATTACTAGTAAAAAAATAAAATAATAAAAATGCCATAAATCTATTCCCTATTTTGTAGATGCTATAACTTTTACGCAAACCAATCAATATACGCTTATTGTGATTTTTTTACCAAAAATATGTAGAAGAATACGTATTGGCTTAAACTGATGAAGAAATTTGTTTTTATTTTGCTTTTTTGGGGGATATTTATTATAGAAAAAACTAAAAAGTATATTTTTTTTGCTCAAAATTGTCGCTGTTCTTTTGTTTATAGCGCAAAAAATAAAAACCACAGAGGTTGATCAAATACCACCAAAAGAAAGCTCTATTTGTGGGGAAAATAAGGACATACATTTTGATTGAGTACAATGTCGCACGACCTCGCGACCCCTAGTCATTAAGGGGGTAAATCCTTCCAGTCCTTAAGTGGTTAAAGATGACATTGCAACTAATCACTGCAGCCCGTTCTTGAACTGTAAAAGAATATCAAAACACTTAAAAAGTCATCCCTTTTGCTCCTTCCTCCTATAAGCAGTGTTATGCCGCGAACACACGGTCGGACTTTCCAACGGGAAAACTTCCTTCGGAATTTCCGACAGAAAAATAGAGAACCTGCTCTCTATCTAAGTCCGTCAGAATTTCCGACAGAAAAAGTCTGATGGAGCATACACACGGTCAGAATTCCTGACCAAAAGCTCTCATCTGACTTTTTCTGTTGGAAAGTCCGACCGGGTGTACGCGGCATTAGAACTCTTGCATACAGCCATAATTTACAGCGCCTAGACATACAGAGTAAAATGTCTGTAGTTGTGCTGTATGAGAGCCACAGCTACAGCGTATTTTTGCCCATTGAAACGCATTACAGAAAAAGTTGTGCGTGCCTATACAGGTGTAACCTCTGGCACCAGCGTTTATGTGTGCACGCTTACAGATGTATTTTTCAAAATATAGCATTTGACATTTTTTAAAATATATCCATATGCGTGAGCAAGTAAACAACTGGAGAAATAAGAACCTACCTGTCCCTATTCATGAACTCTGAGAGCACTACAGCCAGTAGGTCAGCAAGGCAGCCAGACAGTTAGCACTTTTTTTGCAAAAAGAGCCTTCCTGACAACAGCTTACATATTTGTCTTAGGAAAAAATTCCTTTAAAACAAGAAATACATTAATGTTTAGATTTGTGACATCATAATCAACACTCACAATGCCTACAACTTTAATTATGTAAAAATCAAGGTCCTCAGAGAACTGTATCAATTTACGAAGTGTAAAAACGAGGATATGTAAAGGTTTGACAGGTCTCACTCATTAAATACATTTATTTTCCCAGTGATTATTATAATAGCCAACAACTGCGGCTTTCCCTGCTCCATAAAACAATTTACGGCAGACTTGGATCCCATTCTGCAAACTGTGGTTGGGACAAGAACTTTAATCAAAGTGAATTTCATATCCGTGATATTAAGACTCACTAAGATATTTTAATTAATTGAAAATGCTTATTAAAAATAACAAAAAGACATAATGCACATTATTCTGAAGCTGGTGACAGCTTGGCGGGACCTAACCAGTTTATAATGGCATTTCAGTCTGGAGGGTTTTTTTCTCTTTTAATCACAGAATACCTTTTTTTTTTTTTTTTTTGGAACGTAGTACTGGAACCTATTTTTTTCCGATAATAAACTAGCTTGTCATGGAAGAGGTTCAGTGGAGTAAATAAAATGTGGACCCTTGTTGGAGAAATGGATAGCCCTCCCCCATCTCACCTCCTATATTTAAAGACATTTTAAACACCAAATTGTTTTTAAATACATGCATTCTTAGACACCCAATAAAAATTCCCTAGTGCATATTTTTTATATATATGGCCAAAATACACAATCTTTGCAACGCACAACCGATGGCTCCAGGTTCACATTGCCACTTCTCTGAACTTCTGGGTATGGGAGTGTGAACCCTGAGCGCTTCATAGGGAGGTGGGGGGGATGGGGAGTGGTCTGCATCCAATGATATCTGTTTCTCTAGCCCACGGGTCTGCAAACTTTATATGCAAAGGGCCCGTTTACTGTTTCAGACTTTACGAGGACCGGGCTGTGGCCAGTGGGAGTAAAAGATGCACCAACATCTGTGGGGATAGAGAATAATAAGCTGCGCCAATCGAAGTGGATCAATCATTACATTAACATCCAATGGCTGACATGCCAAAAAATATGAACCAACAATGATGTCAAAACCAAGTCTCTGAATTGGAAGTTGTACCAACTTATCATAAGAGCAGACAACAGTCATGTCCAAAGTATTGATATAGCATGTCACGTAGAAAAAAGGTGAAATGATGCCAAGTAAATTGTAGTCCATATGATGAATTAAATCTCGTTAACATCACCCCGGTGATTCACATAATACAAGAGTGCCCACCACCGTAGAAAGATGTCAGCTTACCAGAGGGTAAGCACAAAGAGCATTCGGCTGTAACCCAGCCGCGGCCTTTGGCTTGTATATGGAGTGGAAGGACCAGGATTGCACCAGGAAGTAGAAGATCAGCTACATGTGTCCCACCAAGTCACAGCAGTCCGTACACATGGATACGATAGTAAAGTCTTCACATAAGTAGTAGAAACAAGTCACTTCTGTGGGGATAGACAATGCCTTGGCCGGGAGTAAAAAAAAAAATACATAGCACCTGTAGTCAGTAGGAGGAACTGTTTCTATCATTGGTATTAGTGAGAAGAATAGTGCTCCATCTTTGGTATTGGGGGGGGGGGGCAATAGTGTCCATCCTTGGTATTTGCCATGGTCTAGGATCAGGCTCAGAGACCAATGTCTGTAACAGCAGAAAAGTTCACAAGAAGTCAGCAGGAAATATACCAGCAGATCCTTCTAGCAGATAACACGGGTTCACTTGAGGCGTGGAGTTTACCAGAGCTCCTGATGGTGGAGATGGGTTTTTCTCTGTGCTAGTACCAGGTTGCAGTGCTCAGAATCACCCCACCAGGAGGTGAGCAAGCTGGGGTCTTATAGCAGATAAAGCAGGTAGGCATCAAATAGAAGTAGCTGGATGGGTTCAGATGGAAGTGTAGTCAATAAATAAGCCAAGGGTTGATAATGAATGGTAGCGAATATAAGGACAGCAGCAGGTATGCAAGGAGCAAGATATCGGCTTGAGAGAGCGCAATAATCTGGCAAACAGGAAGTGCAGAGACATGGCTTAAATTAGAAAGTTCATAGGAGGAGCAAAGGGTTTCAAGGTTCACCAGAAACAAGACATAATCTCTAGTGGCACAGCAATAAGAGCCACAGCCTGACACCATAGAGGTTGCAGGTTCAGACTCAGATCCTGACAGTATTAGTGGGAGTAGTAGTGCCCCCTAGTTGGTGTCAATGAGAGGAACAGTGTCCCATCTTTGGTAACAGTGGGAGGAATAGTGTTCCACCATTTACAGTATATCAGTGTGCATAATTATGCCCCATTGTTGGTGTCAGAGGAAGGAACAGTGCCTAATTGTTGGTGTAAGTGGAATTATGTTCCACTGTTGGTGTCAATGGAAGGAATGGTGACTCATCCTTGGTTCCAGTGGGCGGAATAATGCCCCAAGGGCTGAATAAAGGCAAACAAAGGCCATATCTGGGCTGCAGTTTGGAGACCACTGCTCTGGAGGCAAGGAGACCCATCCACAGTGCCAACCATGAACACACAAGCAAGAGTGGCTCCATGGGACCCCTATAAGTGCATGAACAGTGCAATCTAAGCACCCTGAACGAGCTGTCACCAACAGCTCCTAGTCACTGCTTGTGATCGGAAGCTAGTGTGACAGGCTCCAGACCATGTGGTCACGGTAACTTCCAATCACAGCCTTCACACATGCTCTGCTCTTGGTCTCAGCACCTACTTATGGGGCCACGAGAGGCAGCAGCAAGAGGTTAGTGTACATAAGTACAGAGTAAAACATGTAGACTGGCCTCCTTCTGAAAATATTAGTTAACTGGCTGTCTCTAAATTCAAAACTTTGAGTCAGTGAACAAGCATGCAGCAGATAAAGTCAAAACAAAGTTAGAACTGATCAGCATACTTGTTCAAGGTCAGTGACTCCAAAAAGGGAATTTAAGCTATTAGATTAACATAGAAGCCAGACAACTAGCATTTTATAAGGTAGAGGTCAGCAATGCCAGACTATATCTCCTTTTAGTATAGGTTTCCATAACCAGGATTGCGGGGAAGTGAGGATCTCATATCTCACTTGCTGCCCTCTGCAGATGAAATCTGATATTGCAGACCCTTGGTAGAAACTTAGTAGAGCCTGGAAAATAGATTTGTTGCTTTAACAACCAATCCGATTTCAACATTCACTCTGTATATATAAAATGGATAGATAGACCTGATTGTCAGCACTTTGGCCATTTGTTTTTCTATTCATTTGGGTATTTCCCCCTTTTTTATTTAGAATATAACTTTTAGCTTGGGTGGTGAGAGAAAATAAGGCAATTGTTGCTGACCGTCCATTCAAGAGTTGCCTTTCTTCACAGCACCCCAGTGAATCCTTTAAAAAAAAAAGTAAAAGCACTTGTAAGGGCAGGCGTGCAGATGTCAGTCACATCCCTCATGTTTCCCTCCTCACATGAGAGGCCTACCCCGGTGTGAGTTCTTCTGGGCTACTTTAGGCACTTAATTACAGGGTCACTTTACACACTCACATTGGGTACCTTTACTTTCTGTCATCTTCCTCAATTCCTTTTAACAAGGCTGAGTTGAGGCTGCCGTGGGGGAATGCTCAACCTTATGGCAGACTACTAATCTTAGTGATGAACGTACACCATGTAAACTGCACTGCAATTGTTCTCCAGTTAACTCTCAGTTTCTCGTGTCAATGCACAACTTCCACAGTATCTTGCATTTTGGAGGGACATGCTGAGCCAATGTCCACAAAGAACTATCCAGCGTTTTCTTCTACAACACCTCAGTATTGGAGTGGGCCCTGCCATGCCCTCTGCGCAGGCTCCACACGTACACTCACACTTAACTCCCGAATGTCCGCACCTCTGTAAAGGATGTGGAACCTCTGCAATGCAATCCACTCCCGTTGCTTTGGGAGTGCAAACAACATCTCCCTTGCTGCTAGAGGCTGCGCCATCTGAAACACGTACACGTTATCGACAGGCTGCTTGTTACACCTCCATTACTCTTGGCAACTTCGTATGACTTCACGTTACTTCATTCTAAGCTGATGTCTTCATACTCCAATGTGTTAAGACCCACTGGTTGACTGTGTGTAGCGGTTACTTACAATACACGTCATTAATAACTTCAGACCAGGCAGGGACAAACCTTCTAATGCTTTACTTAACTACTTCAATACAGGGCACTTTCACCCGATTCCTACCCAGGCTATTTTTCCGCTTTCAGCGCTGTCACACTTTAAATGACAATTGCGCGGTCATGCAACACTGTACCCAAAATAATTTTTTTAAATTTTCTTCACATAATCAGAGCTTTCTTTTTGTGATATTTAATCACTGCTGATATTTTTTTCTTTTTTACAAAAAAAACAAACAAAAAAAAAACAGTTTTTCTTAGTTTCTGTCAGTAAATTTTGTAAATAAGTAATTTTTCTCCTTCACTGATGTGCGCTTAGGAGGCTGCACTGATGGGCACTGATGAGGAGGCACTTATGGGCACTGATGAGGTAGCAATTATGGGCACTGATTAGGTGGCACTGATGACGAGGCACTAATATGCTGTGCTGATGAGCACTGATAGGTGGCTCTGATATGCGGCACTGATGAACACTGATAGGTGCCACTGATGGGCACTGATAGGTGGCACTGGTGGGAACTGATAGGTGGCACTGATGGGCACTGATTGGTGTCACTGATGGGCACTGCTGGGGCTTAACTGTAATCTGTAATGATCAGTGCCCTGATTACCTGTCCTGGTCTCCCCTGCGAGGAGATACTGCTGATCGGCTCTTCTAGCCACACACTGTCAGTGTGAGGCAAGGAGAGCCGATAAACATCACTTCAGCATCTACATGTGACTGGCTGTGATTGGACACAGTTGATCACATGGTTAAAGAGCTGCATCATCGGCTCTTTACAGAGATTTGATGTTGCGCGTCAGTGTTGCCAACCCCCCGAAGTGAAATTTACTGGCAGGATGACAAAATTTACAAAGAGCACCAATTTTTTACTGCCAAGAAATCATGAAATGTACTGACAACACCACATTTTTTACTGACACTGCAAAAAAGTACTTACAATTAGGCTCCATGTACACTGAAGCTGATAAACTGCAGTTTATTGCCGTTTTTTAAAAAGCCCATTAACTGCACTCTATGTTAGCCTATGTGTTCATGTACAGATAACATTTTTTAGCGTTAATGAGCAGTGGAGTTAATGGGCTTTTTTCTGAACGCAAGAAATTTGCGTTCAAAGTGACGTTTTTCGACGGGAAAAAACGCAAAACGCTGAAAACGCTAATTAACGCTCAAAAACGCTCAAAAACACTGGTCGCGAGCATTTTTTAGCGTTTTTTGATCCATTGAAAAAAAAAAAAAAAGCTAAAGAGTGCTACACTGAAAAACGCTAATAAACGCTAGTAAAAAAACGCTGACAAAAACTAGCTTTTTCTGCTGCTTTAAAAACGACCGTTTTTGAGCTTCTGTGTACATGGAGCCTTACAGTTTTCAGTGCTGAACAGTGCAAATATCAACTATAAACATGTAGCTAGTACTATTAGCAATGTGTTTAAGCTAAACAAAAGTCAAAAACCATATTTCTTTATTTACATGAAGGTCAGGTTACTATAACCCAGCCAGCACAGAGTTCCCCCTTACATCTGAGTGTGCAGGATCCCCCTTACAGTGAACTCTTATGTAAAAGGGAATGCTGCCACTTACATCAGGGTCTGCAGCATTGCCCTTGCATTGAAAGGGGGGGAATCCTGCAGACTCTGATGTAAAGGGGAATGGCAGGAATTCTGATGTGGTGGCACTCTGGTGACTAGAGACCACCTTCCGCAGAGTGAATACACTAAGGTAAGGGGGGGTTACTAATATAGGGGGAAACCTTTGTATCAGTGCCCCCTTACATTATTGTATTTACTCCCCCCTAACATCAGCAACCCACCCCCCTCAGACTGGCCTTGCGGCGCTGTCACTGACCTCTCAGGTGCATTGTGCAGGGCTCAGTCAGACGGCTCCAGGTTGGCGGCTCTGGGTTTTATCCTATAGTCTCCTCTCCAAAAACGTCTGACTCTATCCTGTGACTACCATCCCGGCGGTGTTCCCACTCTTGATTCCTCTCCAGACTGATACAGGAGGTAGACAGTGGCTGCGGACATGATACAGAAGGTGGACAGAGGCTGCGGACATGATACAGAAGCTGGACAGAGGCTGCGGACATGATACAGAAGGTGGACCGAGGCTGCGGACATGATACAGAAGGTGGACAGAGGCTGCGGACATGAAACAGAAGGTGGACAGAGACTGTGGACATGATACGGAAGGTGAACAGAGACTGCGGACATGATAAAGAAGGTGGACAGAGACTGCGGACATGATAAATAAGGTAGACAGAGACTGCGGACATGATACAGTCAGGAGGTGGTCAGAGAGGCTGAACGGACATGGTAGTTTCCTCCTCTGATCCCTTCATATCACTCTCCACATCAGTATCCTTCTGTGCCCCTTTCAACCCTCCAGTCCGCAGGCACATCAGTGTGACAGTGTCATCTCCTCCTCCTCCTCCTGTGCCCCTTTCACCTCTCCACAGGGCAAGGCAAGCACATCAGTGTCCTCCTCTGCATGTGTGTGTTTGACTGACTGAATGTCCTGTCCTCCTCATTGGCTGCAGCCGTGTTGCGACTGGCAAGGCACCCCACACAGAGAACGAGTGCCGCAGTCGCTACCTTCCATTTTAAAATGCATCAGGCAGCGTCATTACGTTACTGCGCATGCGCTGCCCGGCCGAACATGTACAAGCTTTCCCGAGCCCATCCGGCTTTGAACGGTGCATGCGCAGTTGCATGGCGAGCTCGCGGCCATCTTTTTTACAGGCACCGATGCCCGTAACTGACATTTACCGGCAGCCCGAAAATGGGCTTAAATTTACGGGCTGCCCGTAAATCTATGGGAAGTTGGCAACACTGTGCGCCATGTCCTAGGAACACGGAGCGACCATGATCGCTGCGCTACGCTCCCCTGCGGGTGCATGAGAGTGAAGTGAATAGCTCTGCTTGTACACTGAAGAGAGAAACCGATTAGCTGCCTGGGTTGTAGGCCCCTCCCCTCTCCACTGTACACACAGAAGGGACCTGCTAGCCACATGGAGATCTCCCTAGTAGGCCATGTTTTCACAGCAGGGAGCTGCGGCCGGTGGTCAATTGACAAAGCCAATTTCCCGGGACAAGTGTGAATACCGGGCAAATTGGGACTGTTGGCAGCTATGAAAAATGTTGGGGTTCCCTAGAATTATTGTAGACATGCCCCCTTGCTTTGTTAGTCAATGTAGGTGTCACAAGTGAGTCTGCAGTTTCCTGCTTTTGTATTCTTACCTCCTTGCTTCAGTGCTTTCTCTACTCTGATTCCTTTCACATGTGAGGTTTGGCTGTGCTCACCTATAGGTGTCAACTGCTATTCTGTGAGCTTTTATTTCCTTTCCTTCCATGACTTTCTGGCCCGCCTCCTAGTTTGCTTGCCTATATAAAACATGCTAAGCATAACCCACATTGCCTGATCAACTTCGCAGTTCTCTGAGCTCCCGTTCGCTGCTTTCATACTGTCCAGTCTCTGAACAGTATCTCTGGTTTCTGTATCTCAAAAAATATACCGTGATTTCTATTTCAAGATAAAACCTGCCTCTTCTCTCCCTCTTATACTGCAGCCCAACCCAACTGTGTAGCCACCGAACAATTTTTGTGGCTATTGTCTCGTAAATAATATACTGTAATATACTGTAATAAATAATACAGTGTAACTTCTATTTCAAGATTTAAAAACCTAAATCATCTCTCCCTCTAATATTGTGGTCTAAACCAACTGCTTATATACTGTCCAGCCACTGAAAAATATTTGTTGCTGTTATTTCTTGAAAAAAACTCTCACATTTTTATTACAAGGACACTCTCCCTGCTGTATATATTTATTTTTTCACCCATTCTTTATCTAGAGGCCCACCTGCACCCCCTCTGTGCCTTGAAACTTATCTCAGGAATTGTTAAACAGGAATGAACAGTGATTACAATGGCTACTCTACCTTGCCTCTAGTAGCTAATATCTACATTTAATGCAATAAAAACAACGAAAAACACTCATGTACAAATGTGAAAGTCATAACAAAAAATGATATTACGCTGCAATAATAACTTTAAAAACTTTAAAAACTATGCGCACACTGATAATACAATCTGCTTTTACCTTTAAGCAGGCATGAAGACACTTGCCCAATAGACATAGAGTGGCATCACTTTAGACTTTATATACATTTCCACTTAGAAGACTCTTTTCTACTGCGAAGTAAAAAAGTAACAGGATTAGTGGGGTTCCATGTCTGAATGACTATAAGAGGTTTTAACACAGTCTGGATTACTTGTGTGATATTCATGGAAAGCAAAAGTGTAGTCAGGGCTTGAGTACACACAGACAGTTGGATAATGAAAAGAAGAGCAGGTGTCTCTTTCTGGGAAAACACAGGCATGAAATGAGCGAAGGTGTTTAGTAGGTGATGTGTTAGACATATTGATATTTTACTGTTTTATTATCAATCTTTAAACAATTATTTGATTACTGTGTAGCGCTTACCCCGGAAGGCACCGCTTGATGTACTGGGTCACCTGCTCCTGTGCCCATGACTCTGCGAACAGCACAACACACACTGACACACCTGGCTGAGCAAGACATTTTTTACTGAATATATCTGTATATACACCCCAAAGGCTCAAGGTGAATAGACACCAGAAATGACACATCAATTGGATAAATTATAGTAAATAGTATATTGCAAGCGGATAAACAAAAGACATTTACTGTAATAAATCAGCAGTCAATTATACTGCAATTGTTGAACAGGAAAAGGAAAATACTATGACATTTAAGCAATAGGAGTCATAAACTGCAGAATTAGTAAGAGAAATACACTATGACAGCAACATCTGGTCATCCATGGCTAAGTTTTTATCTGTTTAGCCAGCTGAACCGATTCCAAATCCACACACCGTTGCTCTATTGGATTCTGACAGCAGGGACTCCCCTGAAGCAAATAATTTTTTTCCAAAAAGCTCCTTTGAGTGTAGTCAGTCCCTGCTGAATTTTAATTAATCTCTATGGCCAGCTTTAGCAATAGGAGTAATATACTGCAGAAACAATGATTGTTATAAAGCACAATCCCTCATAAAGCCTGTACTAGGCAACCCTAACTAGAGGAGGATTATATATACATCATGATAACAGTCAGTAGGCAGTAGTATGCTATCCTATCTCTTCTGCTGGCCAGCTCGTTGGGGCCCATCCGTTGTGGAGGAGCACTTGAGGCAATGTCCCTTTAGGAATTGATGCATGCTCTGCCACTGTAGTTCTTGCAGACAACTCTTGCCTTCTTTTATCAAGAGGTGCAATGCAGGGTTTGCCAGCTGCCTCTTACTACTCTGTGTCTGCTGGGTATCTCATTCTGCTCACTGGCAAAGTGTACCCTGGACAGTGTTCTTAGCCTTCAGCTCTTCAATTGGGCAGCAGGCTCATCCAAAATCTTGCTCTTGGATGGCTCTTACTCTTTCACTCAGGTGCAGTGGTCTGCTCCCAGTCTCAATCTCTCTGCAGTCGTTTTGTCTTCCTTTTC
Source organism: Rana muscosa (assembly GCA_029206835.1). NCBI lineage: Eukaryota > Metazoa > Chordata > Amphibia > Anura > Ranidae > Rana > Rana muscosa. Next base: position 243,552,510 of record CM055122.1, on the reverse strand, counting down.
TCAGCCCAGAAAAGCAACAGGAAAAACCTCTCTCCACCACAGTGCCTCTGGAAGTTGAAGTTCAAGAACAGAACTGAGGTACAGGCTAAATCCCTTTGTGAACTATATCTCCCACAGTCCTCCACACTCCTCCTCAGATTCCCTAGCAATTCATATCCTTAGTACACCCCCTAGTAGATGGAGTTCAGATTAACACTGGCTTTTTTGTTGTTGTTGTTGTTGTTGTTAGTACTGGAGTGGGAAAGGTTTAAGACCTGGGACCGTGTTTAAATGTTTTTTTCCCCACAGGGAATGTATCCCCTTCAATTTCTGTTCTGTCTGATACCTGTCAAATAGATAATCTCCATTAAATTTAACAAAATATAATGTAAGGGGTTTCCTAAAGAAAAATCCACTTACAGTTCTATTCATTCATTCTTGAGATTTACACAGCTCTGCCATCCAGCACAGACAGGAAATTGACATCACCTTTTCTGTTACACTAAAGGACTGCGTTGCTGATCACTACCCTTCCCCCAGCCTTTTAATTGCACATTGAATAAGCAGCAGAGGACTGATGAGATCATCCCTCTGTACTTGTTTCTTGTACATCTGCATTTAGCTCACCTGAATTGCTCAGAGTGCTGTCCCTCCCTCTCTTAATTTGAATGCCGCTGTACAGGGGTTTGAAGGAGTCTGAACTCTAGTGAAATTTAAAGGGGAGTTCCAGTCCCCCAGCTCAATTTTTTTTTTTTCAAGACAGACTCCACTTTAACTTGATCCACTTTATATGCACTCTTTAGATAGTGTTATTCTAGTACTCACTTTATTTCAATTCAAACATAAATAAAAAGATCTGGATCTCGGAAGCTGGCAGGGTCCATCTCCACTGTGGGCATCTGAAGCCCTCTTCTATCCATTTCCGGGAATCCGTGCAGCGTACATCTCCACATCTCGCGCCTGCGCAGTAATGCCACCGCACGGCTCTCCTTCTTCTTGAGTCCTGACACGTTGCCATAGCGGTGGTGGCGGACGTTCCGTCAATCATTGCGCGATTTCGTCAAGGACTCCTGGGATACATGACGCTGCTATCCTAGGGGCCCTTGCGAATCGCCTAGTGACATAATCGCCTCGGCGGGGAATACCGGAAATGCAGGAGAAAAATAGATAAATAATGTATTTCCTTTTTAAAAAAATAATAATAATAATTTCCAATACAGGGGATACCAGAGTGAGGAAGTGTGTAAAATGGGTGGAACTCCACTTTAAGCACTAGCACTAGTCAGAAAAGAAATTAAAACCCTGCACTCCTGGTTGCACCAATTTCTCTTGTTTTTTGAATAGCAGCAGAGGTCACCTCTGACATGAGAAAAGTTGCTGCAGCTGGAAGTTTGATGATTCATTTTCTCTTCTAACTGATTTGTCAAAGTGCAATGAGCCAGTCCAGCACCTGGGGATTTCTCAGTGGAGACTGTAAAGAGTCATCTTCAAGTACTTGCACTAGTTGCATTTAAACATATATTTAAAGGAAAAGTATCCAAATCGAAAATAAAACAAACATCAATACTCACCTCCTCCTCCATGCTGCAGCATAAGTATAATACTGCAGCTGTCCCCTGCTGGCTCTAAGCCTGAAAACCGAGAGATCCATGACCGCAGATCACAATGAGTGCACTTCTGTGACCCAGAAGATAAGTATGACTAAAAAAGCTTTGACCATCCTTCTCTTTTAATTATTTATTAATAAATGAAGATTGCATTACTATGTATCTAGGGCCCATTTACACCACTCAGGTTTGTTGTGGTGTGCTGAATGGGTTGCCTAACAATACATTTTTGGGAAAACGTGTCAAACTAAAATAAATAAAGTAAAATGAACAATAAAAAAAATTATAATTTTAAAGCGCCCCTTTCCCCGTGTGCTCGCATACAGAAGCGAACGCATACGTAAGTCCCGCCCACATATGAAAGCGGTGTTCAAACCACACATGTGAGGTATCGCTGCGAACGTTAGAGCAAGAGCAATAGTTTTGGCCCTAGACCTCCTCTGTAACTAAAAACATGTAACCAGTAAAAATATTTAAAGTGTCGCCTCTGGGGATTTTTAAGTAGCGAAAATTGGCGCCATTCCACGAGCGTGTGCAATTTTGAAGGGTGACATGTTAGGTATCTATTTACTCGGCGTAACATCATCTTTCACATTATGGAAAAACATTGGGCCAACTTTACTGTTTTATTTTTTTTTTTTAAAGCACAAAACAGTTTTTTTTTTTCCCAAAAAAAACGCGTTTGAAAAATTGCTGCGCAAATACCGTGCGAGATAAAAAGTTGCAACAGCCGCCATTGTATTCTCTAGGGTCTTTGATAAAAAAACATATATAATGTTTTGGGGTTCTATGTAATTTTTTAGCAAATAAGTGATGATTTTTACATGTAGGTGAGAAATGTCAGAATTGGCCTGGGTGCTCCAGAACGCCTGATGGTGCTCCCTGCATGTTGGGCCTCTGTATGTGGCCACGCTGTGTAAAAGTCTCACACATGTGATATTGCCATACTCAGGAGGAGTAATAGCAGAATGTGTTTTGGGGTGTAATTTGTGGTATGCATATGCTGTGTGTGAGAAATAACCTGCTAATATGACAATTTTGTGAAAAAAGAAAAGAAAAAATCTTGATTTTGCAAAGAATTGTGGAAAAGAAATTTACAACTTCGAAAAACTCACCATGCCTCTTTCTAAATACATTGGAATGACTTCTTTCCAAAAATGGGTCATTTGGGGGGTATTTGTACTTTTCTGGCATGTTAGGGTCTCAAGAAATGATATAGGCCGTCAGTACTTGGTGTGATCAATTTTCAGATATTGGCACCATAGCTTGTGGACTCTATAACTTTCACAAAGACCAAATAATATACACCAATTTGTACTTATTTTTACCAAAGATATGTAGCAGTATAAATTGTGGCCAAAATTTATGAAGAAAAATTACTAATTTGCTAAATTTTATAACAGAAACGAAGAAAAATTCATTTCTTTACAGAATTTTCAGTCTTTTTTCTTTTATAGCGCAAAAAAAATTAAAAACCCAACGGTGATTAAATACCACCAAAAGAAAGCTCTATTTGTGTGAAAAAAAGGACAAAAAATTCATTTGGGTACAGTGTTGTATGACTGAGTAATTGTCATTCAAAATGTGAGAGCACCGAAATCTGAAAATTGGTCTGGTTATTAATGGGGTTTAAGTGCCATAAAACAAACATCTATACTCACCTCCATGCTGCAGCATAAGTATAATACTGCAGCTGTCCCCTGCTGGCTCTAAGCCTGAAAACCAAGAGATCTGTGACCGCAGATCACTTCAGTCTTGGTGAGCTATGAGCAGAGAGCGGTGACTATCAGTCACCGCTCTCTGCTCTGCCCCTTCAGCACATACAGAAGATCTGGGCTAGGGAGGGGTCAGGAATGGCTGGCTTTGTCTCTCAGCTGTGTGCTGAGTGGCTGTGCCAGCTGCCAATCAGGCATCGCATCTGGGAGGGTTCCAACAATATGGTCAGGATCCTTCCTGAGCCCGAAGCACCTTTAGCCCGCTGTCTACTGATTCTGGGTCACAGGAGTGCAAAAATTAGTGCACTTCTGTGACCCAGAAGATAAGTATGACTAAAAAAGCTTTGACCATCCTTCTCTTTTAATGATTTATTAATAAATGAAGATTGCATTACTATGTGTCTTCTAGGGCCCATTTACACCACTCAGGTTGTTGTGGTGTGCTGAATGGGTTGCCTAATGCACCGCAACAGACCTAAAAAAAATGTTTGTTTCAGAACAAACTGCAATGCATGGTAGTGCATTACCCAGTGCTGCAGCACACTGCAATGCAAATGCAATGAGAAAGTTTGTTAGGGTGCCATTCTTTGTGTATGAGAACCAGCACATGCAAGGTGCATCACCACTGCATTAGTGAACGGAGTTCTACTTGGATTTCTAATTTAAATTCCTTGGTGTGTCTCAAAATGTTTATTTATTAAATAACAAAGACAAGAAAAGAAGACTCTCAAAAATATACTCAATGCAGGGTAGCCAACCATCCATAAATTTACGGACTGTTTAAAAAAATCAGCCAAATTTTACACTGTCTGTAAAAAATATGGCTGCCAGGCTGGCCACAGAACAGCATATACGCAGTTTCGAAGCCGGCAAGGCTCAGGCAGACACGGGAGGGCTCAGGCAGGCTATGGAGGGCTTGGCCGGGCTGGTCCACAGCGTTCCCTTTAGATCAGAGTTCCCCTTTACATCAGGATCTGCTGTGTGCTGCTTGGAGGACACATCCTGATCTATCTTTTGGCGTTTAAAATCCCTTCCTATTGGGGAAGCCTGTTGGTCACAGGTATCTGGGATTGCTGCTTTGTATCACTTTTGGTTACATCACCCAGAACCATATCACCTACCACTAGCATTTCTCACCTATATATCCCAGCAGATCTCCAAAAACCATCCTGTTAAAATACTACATTTATCTATACGTATTACTCTTTTAAATACGACTAAAAGACCTCCCTATATCCAGAGGGGTCTATTATCCAGCCTGTTACCTTTCTCATTTTATACGCCTATTATTTCTGGGATGATTCTGGATGTGTCCTCCTAGGAGACTATCTCCTCCTGGATACCTGTGTCTCTGGTGGGGTCCCATGTCCCCGTGGACACACCTGGATCCTTGATCCACGTCTCGGCTGTTTGGCCCGGCTCCCATGTCATGTGACAACTCATGCTTTTATCCACTGAAAATAATATTTGTATCTAGCTCCTGAAGAATCCCTTGGAATCATTAAAGCGAAACATGTTGAGCACTGCATACTATGTAACTATATCTGTATGATTTTCCATTGTTTGCAATGGTATGAATTGTCGATTGTCACAAAACTATTTATTTATAAATATGCACATGGTGAAAACTTTCTCCTCAATACTTTTGAAATAAAAAAAACTTTTTATACTTATACCTTGAACTGTCTATCAGTTTTTCATATGGTGCCGATATAATCCATTTAAGCCTCCCTTTCTCCCCATACAACATCAGGATCTGCGTATCTGCAGATTCTGATGTAAAAGGGAACTCTGATGTAGAGAAGAACTTTGCAGACTGTGATGTAAAGGGGAACTCTTGAATCTGATGTAGGGGGGAACTCTGTGAACTGTGATGTATTTGCACTAAAAACAGTAATTTTAGATGACTTTTTGAGCTGTCCATAAAACATTTAGCTGTGTCAGTAAATTTTGTGTGTTGTGTTATTTAAAAAAATTGTCTATGTCAGTCAATTTTTTCTGTTGTGTGAGTAAATTTTACTTCTGGAGGTTGGCATCCCTGACTCAAAGGCTTGAATTTTAATAACTTTAGGCATGGCTTAGCGGTTATTTTCTTAAATAGCATTTTGGCATTTGTGTATTTCCTAAATTAGAAAACAATGCATACAAAAAATGATCAAACAAAACATGCCAGCTCTTATTAATTTGGAAATGACAGAATATTTATCTTATCTATACCTCATTCAAAGAACTACATTTTTCAATTTGTGTAAGAATTTTTTTGTAATGATTTAGGCTATCTTTTTCTGACGTTTACAGAGTGCATGTAGAATTTTTCATCTGTTCCATTTTTTCCTGTTTTGTTATTTTTGTGCTGGATTTCCATAAATGTAAACACAATGGGAGACAGATTTATATGCCTGCATGTATCTCTTGGCTAAACATTAGAAATGTTTTTTTTTTTCTCTTTGTTAGAATACAATATGCGGACATCAAACTACTTTTAAGGCACTCCCATATATTTGTTTTACATGTATTTATTATCTGTGCAGTAGATAGTAAAAATATTTATTTTACATATTTAACAATGGACAATATGTTTTGTTTTATTGCCATTTGAAATATTAAATGTTTGCCAGAAACGTTTTGTACGTATATAGACCCATATTTTGTACATTTTCTTTTAATCATCTTTATGTCAGCATTTTATTTGCTTTCTTTGCTATCAGTACTCTCTAAAACAGACTGAAGGAATTAAACTTTTAACAGAAAGAAATATTCATACATTTTTTTAATAAATTTTTGTGCTTGTTAACATTTTCGGTTGGGATATATAATCCTATAGAATTGTGCTTTATTGGAGGAAGCTAAAAATGTAATCATTTTATATTCACTAGCCATGTACTCCCGACAAAGGAAAGATTGGTTCCCTTCAAAACTGCCAGTAAAATGCCTATTGCCGCGTACACACGGCCGTTTTTAATGTCATTGAAAAAAACAAAGTTTTTCTCGACGTGATTTTTCGTGTTTCCTCTCAAGCCTGCCTTGCATACACACGTTCATAAAAAAAATTAAAAAAACGCTTGAGCAAAGCGCGGTGACGTACAACACGTACAACGGCACTATAAAGGGGAAGTTCCATTCGGATGGCGCCACCCTTTGGGCTGCTTTTGCTGATCCTCGTGTTAGTAAAGTTTGGTGAGAGACGATTTGTGCTTTTCAGCCTTGTGCTCTTAAGTCCGTTACAGCGTGACAAATGTGCTATCTCCATTACGAACGCTAGTTTTACCAGAACGAGCGCTCCCTTCTCATACTTAATTCTGAGCATGCGTGTTTTTTTCCCCTCGTAAAAGCATACACACTACCGTTTTTCACGACGTTAAAAAGAACGACGTGAAAAACGACGTGAAAAAATAGAGCAGGTTCTAATTTTTTTTAGGCCGTTAAAAATGCTCTGGAGCATACACACGATCGTTTTTAATGACCAATTTCAAAAATGGCATTTTTAACGTCATGAAAAACGGTCGTGTGTATGCGGCATATGTGTTAATGGATTGTTTTTGCTGTGCTATTGCAGTATTTGAGGTGTCATTTTTAAAGGACATGTGACTCAAAAACTGCACCAAAAAGCTTAGCAGGGCGTTTTTGAGGCATTTTAAAGCGTTTTTGATACAGTTCCCATTCATTTTGATGGGGAAAAGCATTTTTTTGGATCCGTTGTTGCAGGAAAAAAAATTGGCTTTACAGAGATTCATTATCTCTATTTGTCCTTGTGACTATTGTCTGAAAGTGATGGATAATCCAAAATTTTGAATTGTCATCAGAACAGGAATAGAGGGGAAATACTTGAGTAAATACACTTTTTCAGTGACAGCTGAAAAGACTTCCCTCACTTTGAGGAATTTTCTGCTGTTTCTGCTGTTTATACAGGACAGGAAGTCAAGGGAAATATCCCTAACAGGACACAGATGGAAAACCATCTGTTATCTAATCAATCCAAAATTTAAAACACAAACGTTTTAGCTTTAGATAAATTCTAATGCCCCGTACACACGACAAGTCTGATGAGAGCTTTTGGTCAGGAATCCCGACCGTGTGTATGCTCCATCAGACTTTTTCCAACAGGAAAACTGCTGGAAAAAGATAAAGAGCAGGATCTCTTTTTTCCCATCAGGAAAAAAACTGTTCGGAAATTTACGATCGTGTGTACAAATCCCGACGCGCTGAATTCCGACGCATGCTCAGAAACAAATCGACGCATTCTCGGAAGCATAGAACTTTATTTTGTCGGCTCGTCGTAGTCTTTTTTCCGTCACTGCGTTCTTGCCAGTCAAAAGTTCACCGGACTTTTGTGTGACCGTGTGTATGCAAGGCAGGCTTGAGAGGAATTCCGTCGGAAAAACCATCCAACTTTTTTCCAAAAAACGGTCGTGTGTACGGGGCATTACAGTGCAATTGGCTTTTAAAATATTCTCACCATTTTCTTGTACCAAAAAGGCCCCTCATTTACCTCACTATTGTATTTATTATTTTTTGTTTTTCAAAAAAGAATGATGCTGAGTGTCATTCAAACCCAAAAGAGGAAAGCCGGCTGAGATTACATGTGAAAAGGGATTGCAGCATTGGTGCATAGAGATGGTTAGTACTTCTTTGAGATTTTTTTTTTTTTATAATGGTGGGGAGGGTTTTTTTTTATTATTTCACTGGAGTTAGGCTTTAAATCTGTTTGGCTATCTGAAGTAGATGACCTCATGCCCAGTCTATTTAGTCAGAAGCCCATTAAATGTGGTCCAATGTCTTTGGAATGTATGAAACCCAGAGGAAAGTCCAAGAAAGCCACAAGCTGTGGAAGAATATACCAGTTCCTACAGATGTTATTAAGATTCAGTTTCAACTATATATGGTTTTCTCTAGACAGCAGAGTATGGACAACCATGCTTGGCCGGTACTTGCAAATGAGACAACCAACTCAAGTATCCTTTTCAATAACTGGAATGTGTGGGTGTCCGCTCCTAAGAAACAATAAACATTTCCGAGCCACAGAAGTGTTTTTTATAGTGCATAAAAACTTGGTATGCCAATCAGAACCTTCATTATGTTACTATATTTGGTTTTTAGCCTTTGCAATGCTTCCAGGGCTGGATTTGTGATGGCTTTCCTACCACAGATGACCCACTCTGAGTAACCTAAACCTACCTAGACATTTCCTCAAGTACATTACGAGGGTTGTTCATAAAATGCAGAGAAACAGAAAAGTGAAGGTGCTGCTACAGGATACTAGGGGTCTCCTTACAATTTCAAACTTGAGCTCCAAGAAACTGAAGCCTAATTTATTTTCACTAATACCATCAAGTTACTTTTCTACATCTTTAAGAAATACGACTGCATGTTGCAAATTCCAGGTCATATACATATAACATATCTTAGGCCATAAAAAGTAATTTCAAAAGGAACGGGTTATGAGAAAAATGCATAGCTTGCCATTGCTGACCTTTCTAAAAGGTGCTAGTTTTTTAGCTGTTATGCTGACACCCTGGCTTTTAATTTTCATGTCCCCAACCTGGAGCAAGTATGCAGATTTGCAAAGTCAGAAGTCCTTAACAACATGCTTGTTTCTGTCACTAAAATACAGGAGTGAGGATTAGTGTGACAGCAGATAACTGGCATCTTTAGACAGATCGGTCATCAATCGCAGCCTCGTGTTCCTGTCATTAAATGTATACTTTAAGACAAATTTTTAGGGGTTATTTAATTATATAATGAAAAGCACAGAGAATTTGTCTAGTACAGTAGCCCTCAAATTTTCCACTTGCCTACTCAAATTTTGCGAGTAGAAAATGATAGCTGGGCTGCCTGGGAGCAGGGAGGGGCGAGCACCGCCAGCAGGTGGGGTTGAATGGGAGCCGTTCGCCCAGGGGGAGAGAGCTTAGAGGAAGAGAGAGGGTGGCCAGATCATCACAGGGGAAGAGAGCATGCAGGAAGAGGAGAGCTGGCCGGATCTCTGAGCGGGGATTGCCTGCTGTAACAGTGTCAGCTCGCGGTCACACACAGTCCTGCCTCCTGACCCAGCGCCTGTGACAGACAGGATGCGGCGCCGGTCCAATGCCGGTCTAGCCGTGTTCTGTCTGTCACAGGTGCTGGGTCAGGAGGCGGGACTGTGTGTGACTGGGAGTGGAGACAATTCAAATGTAATCTGTTAAAGCGGGTAATCCCCGCTCTGTGATCCGGTCAGCTCTCCTCTTCCTCCATAGTCTCTTCCCCTGTGATGATCTGGCTGCCCTCTCTCTTCCTCTGCACAGGTCACCCTGCAATGATGGACACAGCGGAGGCTGCAATGATGGACACAGGTGAGGCTGCAATGAAGGACAGAGGTGAGCCTGCAATGATGGGCACTGGTCACACTGTAATGATGGGCACAGGTGAAGCTGCAATGATGGGCACAGGTGAAGCTGCAATGATGGGCACAGGTCAGGCTGCAAGGATGAGCACAGGTCACGCTGCAATGATGGGCACTGGTCACGCTGCATTGGTGGGCACAGGTCACGCTGCAATGATAGGCACAGGTGAGGCTGCAATGATGGGCACAGGTCACGCTGCAATGATAGGCACAGATGAGGCTGCAATGATGGGCACAGGTGAGGCTGCATTGGTGGGCACTGGTCACGCCGCAATGATGGGCACAGGTGAGGCTGCATTGATGGGCACCAGGGATGAGCCGAACACCCCCCTGTTCGGTTCGCACCAGAACCTGCGAACAGACAAAATGTTCGTGTAAACTTTAGAACCCTATTAAATACAATGGACTCGAACGTTCGAAATCTAAAGTGTTAATTATAAAGGTTAATATGCAAGTTATTGTCCTAAAAAGTGTTTGGGGACCCGGGTCCTGCCCCAGGGGACATGTATCAATGCAAAAAGAAGTTTTAAAAACGGCCGTTTTTTCGGGAGCAGTGATTTTAATAATGCTTAAAATGAAAAAATAAATATTCCTTTAAATTTCATACCTGGGGGGTGTGTATGATATGCATGTAAAGGGGCGCATGTTTCCCGTGCTTAGAACTGTCCCTGCAAAAAATGTCATTTTTGAAAGAAAAAAATGCATTTAAAACTGCGGCTATTAATGAATTGTCGGCTCCCGGCAATACATTCAAAAGTCATTGATAAAAAAAAAAAAAAAAAAAAGCGTGGGGGTTCCCCAGAGTTCAATTACCAGGCCCTTCAGGTCTGGAATGGATATTAAGGGGAACCCCGCCGCAAATTTTAAAAAAAATTTACGTGGGGTTCCCCCAAATATCCATTCCAGGCCCTTCAGATCTGGCATGGATTTTAAGGGGAACTCCACCCCAAATTTAAAAACAAATGGCGTGGAGTCCCCCTAAAAATCCATACCAGACCCCTTATCCGAGCACGCAACCTGGCCGGCCGCAGGGGAAAAGGGGGGGACGAGAGAGCGGCCCCCCTCCCTCCTGAACCGTACCAAGCCACATGCCCTCAACATGGGGAGGATGTCCCCATGTTGATGGGGACAAGGGCCTCATCCCCACAACCCTTGCCCGGTGGTTGTGGGGGTCTGTGGGCGGGGGGCTTATCGGAATCTGGAAGACCCCTTTAACAAAGGGGACCCCCAGATCCCGCCCCCCCTATGTGAATTGGTAAGGGGTACATTGTACCCCTACCATTTCACGAAGAAAGCGTAAAAAAATGTTAAAAAAAACACACAAACACCTTAAAAAAGTCCTTTATTAAAAAAAAAACAAAAAAACATTCCAGCGGTGAAATCCAGTGTCCCGCGGCGATCCCGATGTCCAGCGCTGTCCTTCAGTGGTTGTGCCTGAGCGGACCTGATGGGGAACTCCCTCTCAGTATTTTAAATGTATAGACCTGCCCCTTCTAAAGTTCCCCATCAGGTCCGCTCAGCGGACCAGATGCAGAACATGAGAAGGGGCGGGTCTATACATGTATTACCAAAGTGAGAGCAGTTCCCCATCAGGTCCGCCCCCTCGGTATGTCGGACCCGCCTACGTCATTGGCTTGAGCGGGGAACTTCCTTCACTATGTAAATTTAAATTACACAGTGAAGGAAGTTCCCCGCTCAAGCCAATGACGTAGGCGGGTCCGACATACCGAGGGGGCGGACCTGATGGGGAACTGCTCTCACTTTGGTAATACATGTATAGACCCGCCCCTTCTCATGTTCCGCATCTGGTCCGCTGAGCGGACCTGATGGGGAACTTTAGAAGGGGCGGGTCTATACATTTAAAATACTGAGAGGGAGTTCCCCATCAGGTCCACTCAGGCACAACCAATGAAGGACAGCGCTGGACATCGGGATCGCCGCGGGACACTGGATTTCACCGCTGGAATGTTTTTTGTTTTTTAAATAAAGGACTTTTTCAAGGTGTTTGTGTGTTTTTTTAAACATTTTTTTTACGCTTTCTTCGTGAAATGGTAGGGGTACAATGTACCCCTTACCAATTCACATAGGGGGGGCCGGGATCTGGGGGTCCCCTTTGTTAAAGGGGTCTTCCAGATTCCGATAAGCCCCCTGCCCGCAGACCCCCACAACCACCGGGCAAGGGTTGTGGGGATGAGGCCCTTGTCCCCATCAACATGGGGACATCCTCCCCATGTTGAGGGCATGTGGCTTGGTACGGTTCAGGAGGGAGGGGGGCCGCTCTCTCGTCCCCCCCTTTTCCCCTGCGGCCGGCCAGGTTGCGTGCTCGGATAAGGGGTCTGGTATGGATTTTTAGGGGGACTCCACGCCAATTTTTTTTAAATTTGGGGTGGAGTTCCCCTTAAAATCCATGCCAGATCTGAAGGGCCTGGAATGGATATTTGGGGGAACCCCACGTCAATTTTTTTTTAAATTTGCGGCGGGGTTCCCCTTAATATCCATTCCAGACCTGAAGGGCCTGGTAATTGAATTCTGGGGAACCCCCACGCTTTTTTTTTTTTATCAATGACTTTTCTATGTATTGCCGGGAGCCGACAATTCATTAATAGCCGCGAGTCAGTTTTAAATGCATTTTTTTCTTTCAAAAATGACATTTTTTGCAGGGACAGTTCTAAGCACGGGAAACATGCGCCACTTTACATGCATATCATACACACACCCCAGGTACGAAATTTAAAGGAATATTTCACTTTTATTTTTTCATTTTAAGCATTATTAAAATCACTGCTCCCGAAAAAACGTCCGTTTTTAAAACTTCTTTTTGCATTGATACATGTCCCCTGGGGCAGGACCCGGGTCCCCAAACACTTTTTAGGACAATAACTTGCATATAAGCCTTTATAATTAGCACTTTAGATTTCTCCCATAGATTTTTCGAATTTGCCGCGAACACCCCAATTTGTTCGCTGTTCGGCGAACGGGCGAACAGGCAATGTTCGAGTCGAACATGAGTTCGACTCGAACTCGAAGCTCATCCCTAATGGGCACTGGTCACGCCGCAATGATGGGCACAGGTGAGGCTGCATTGAGGGGCACAAGTGAGACTGCACTGATAGGCACTGATAAAGTTGTTGCTAATATTATATATTGTATACTCCTCCCACTGACACCAATGCTGGCTCCATTTGATGGGTCACAATTCTTTTCACTTCTTTCCACTGAAGCAAAGCTTCACCTCATTTACTAAGCTCTGTGGAAAATTAGTGCACCTGCACTTGCAAAGTGCGCAGTCTATTTGCCCTCAGTAAATCAACCCCAATGTCTCTGAAACACATTAAGGGACACTAGGGGGAGAAGCTCTGGGGGAATCTAGGATGGAAAAGGACCCGCTGCTAACAAAGCAAACAGAATATTGGCATGCATTAAAAAGGGAATTAACTCCAGAAATAAAACGATAATTCTCCCATTCTACAAGACTCTGGTCCGGCTGCACCTGTAGTATGCTGTCCAGCTCTGGGCACCAGTCCTCAGGAATGATGTACTGGAAATGGAGTGAGTACAAAGAACGGCAAAAAAGCTAATAAAGGGTCTGGAGGATATTAGTTATGAGGAAAAGTTGCGAGCACTGAACTTATTCCCTCTGGAGAAGAGACGCTTTAGAGGGGATATGATTTCAATTTACAAATATCGTACTGGTAACCCCACAATAGGGAAAAAACTTTTTTCGCGGAAGGGAGTTTAACAAGACACGCGGCTACTCATTAAAATTAGAAGAAAAGAGGTTTAACTTTAAACTACGTAGAGGGTTCTTTACCGTAAGAGCGGCAAGGATGTGGAATTTCCTTCCACAGGCGGTGGTCTCATCGGGGTGGTTTCAAGAAACTATTAGATAAGCACCTGAACGACCACAACATACAGGGATATACAATGTAATACTGACATATAATCACACACACAGGTTGGACTTGATGGACTTGTGTCTTTTTTCAACCTCACCTACTATGTAACTATGTAACTAGGTGGCATTACAGCTCAGTCTGTATAAAGCTCTGTAGCCATAGATACTAGAAACCATTTTTCAAGCAAACAATTCTGTACATAAGCAGTCTTGTGCTAGTTGACAGTACAGTATAACAAATTCCACAAGGATACTGAAGGAGTCTTTGGTCCTGGAGGTTCAGGTGTCAGAAAGCAATGCCACCAAACTTGAAGAGCAGTACTCCTAAAGCCTAGTATGCCGTATTGTTTTTTTTTTGTTCAACCCAGTGGGCTGAACGAAAAAACAGCTAAAGAGCTTGATAGAAGCCGATGTACTAATTATGAGATGTTAGTACAGCAACACCCCCCCCATCCCCACTGAGCTATTGTGTTCTGACAGGGGAATGGCCGATTGGCAGGCTTTTTTCAGTCATGTTGATTGGACAGAAGCTGTTCGTTCAGCCGGCTTCTGTCCGAGGGGCATGACAAAAAAAGATCTGTTGGCCCAGCTGCCGTACACAGGGGCCAAATGTCAGGCAGTTTCTATTGAACCAGCTGTGGCCATGCCATATTTGGCCCATGTGTTCAGCCCTTTAGTCTGCTGGCAGAGCACCACAGTGACTGGGGCTTAGTCTGAAGCTGAGTGCTCTTGTGCTCTCTGCTGGTGTCCTACCAATGGAAGCACCTGAGAACAGCTCACATGTCCAGTCACTACTGTCCCATCAGGAAGGGTCTCTCTGAAGACCAAATGGCAGGAGTAGCTGGAATTTATATTCCCTGGGCATGTCCGGGAGTCTGGAGGATGATGGGAGCCCAGGGGATTGTGGGGAACAGAGTTAAAGAAGCCCATGCCCGCTGCTGAGGAAGGTAGTTAAAGGGGCACTCCACTACAGAATCTGCATGCTATTGGGCTCCTGCCGCCATGCTGAGACTAATGTTGGAGGACCGAACACCAACCTGCAGATCACATGCCCAGCCAACTCTGTCTTATCAACTCTAAACTGCAGAAGGCGGGAAACAGGAAAACGTATACCCCCTGGATATATGCAGAAATATAGAGGCTTGTGGGAGGCCAGGTATTGTGGGAAAATTAGTTAAAGGAGCCCATGCCTGCAACAGAGCATTATAGGTAAAGCGGCATCTTGCTAAAGCTGCTTGACTTTTCTGAGGGAAGGTTACCTGACAGTAGCAATAGTAGTTTACACCTGTCTAATGTGTGTTGAAACACCCACTTGTATTTTCTTTTGAAAGCTTGTTTAAAAACTTAACAACCCAGGAGCACAATAGGGAGACAGGGACAGGACACTGTTTGAACAGGACCTCCATAACAGGACCAATAGGTATTCTTTTTAAGTGTTTGTAAACCCGTATGTATGCCCATTGAAGTGGCTATCCTCGGGTGATATGCAGAGATGGAAAAAAAAAAATCTTCCTACATAAGTTGTACCTGTTTATCTGCAGCACCCTTCTTTAAGCCTTCTAAAACATACAGATCAATGGCTATTGCTCAGCTCTGGAAGGCAAGGGGCAGGGCTTATGACATTACACACTGCACAGCATACGTCAGGGAGCTGAATGTAATCTGAGATCCGATTAAAGGGAAAACCAAATCCATAATTATAGATAAACATGCACAACAGAGGCTGTCAGTCAACTTCTGTGTGCTGGAGGGGGCGTGGGGCCATCTTCCGAGATTCTGTAGTGTTAGGGTAACCCGTCTAAAGTGATTCATGCAAATAGCAGGGGGAAGAAAGAGGAGACAGAAAACACACTTTGTGCTTTGGACTGAGGTAAGTACACACTACTTTCTGTTCATTGTTCATTTCTGAGGTTCACAAACTATTTAATAAAAGCTGCAGTTTTAAAAATACTAAAAATGTTTTGAAATTACATTAAAAAGTTAAACGGTAAAATAAGAAGATGTTAGTGATTGTATTTACATAAACCTAAAAAGCGGGGAAAAAACTTGGAAAAATCATGCCAATTGAAGGTCAAAAAAGAGTAATTGTCAGTTGAATATTATTCAGTCTTTGTGGGGATGGAAGGCAATAGAACAAAGCGGGAAAATAAGCAGATTATTTTAACGCCTATTGCCCTGTACACACAATCGTTTTTTCCGATGAAAAAAAGTCCGATGGACTTTTTTCATCAGAAAAACCGATCGTGTGTGGGCCTCATCTGACTTTTTTCCATCGGTGTAAAAAAATAGAACATGTTTTAAATTTTTCCGATGGAAAAAAAAAAACGATAGGAAGTTCCGATTGTCTGTGTGGAACTCCATCGGAGAAAAATACACGCATGCTCAGACTAAATTAGAAGACGGGAGCGCTCGTTCTGGTAAAACTAGCGCTCGTAATGGAGATAGCACATTCGTCATGCTGTAACGTACTGAAAAGCACGGAGACTGAAAAGCGCGAATCGGCTAACACCAAACTTTTACTAACACGCGGTAACACAAAATCCGCAAAAGCAGCCCAAAGGGTGGTGCCGTTGGACTTGAACTTCCCATTTATAGTGCCGTCGTACGTGTTGTACGTCACGGCATTTTGGACGGTCGGAATTTTGTCTGATGGTGTGTATGCAAGACTGATGGAAGTCAGCTTCATCGGAATTCCGATGGAAAATTCCATCTGATTTTTTTCCATCGGAAATCCGAACATGTGTACAGGGCATTTGTGTAGTTGGCCTCAGTGATCTGCCATCAACAGCTACAACTACAGCTCAGATCACACACAATACTTGTAACCACCCGCTGTATAGACTGTTTTAAACACAGGTACAAACTGAGAACTACAAAATGAAGCTTGCCTCTGAACAAAAAAAAAACTGTTAATTTATTCAATCTGTTTTTAGGAGAAGGCCAACATTACGTTAATAACTCTTGACTTTTTGCCTCTGAGTACGCTTGTAAGTGTCACATTTCTGTTTCACATTAGGCAAATGTAGAACGTTTTTTTCACTTACCACCTCTTTGATGCAATATCTTGATATATGTGGTTAGAGGAACTTCCTAGGAACATTTCCACAGTCAGGAAGTACGTGGACTTGCTCACATTTGGCATTCCAGAACAGTGGCTCTTATTTCCAAGCAACCCCAAACATGTGGAGCATTTTAATTCCTATCTTAATCTAATTCCACAGCAGGCTGATTACGGTGAGAAAAAATTGTGTTATTCTAAACATTTTCCTTTCTCCATTGAGTAGTGGTATGAGTAAGCCATGCATTCATGTTAAATGAAGACCTCAAGAAGGATGCAGAACCAACTCAAACTGTAAATACAGTACATAGGAATGGCTGAATAGAAACACACATCTCAGGAGCAAAACTCCACATTCCCACGTTATCAGATCCCTGACCATTAAAGTAGATGTAAACAATAACTATATGATATTTTGTTTGCTAAAGTACTTTGTCTCATAAACAATTGCTGTGGATTTTTTCCCATAAAGTACTTTATTCACCTTTTTTATATTCTTTTTTGCATTTCAGTGGTGCTGACCTGCTACAACTTGTTTTCAGTCAACTTCTGTCTACATGCACTCACTTCAACACAGGCTGTATGTAATTGCAATGTTCTGAGAGTGAATCATATCTGGGCAATGCGTGTCAGCAGGGAAGTATATGACAAGGTGACAACATAAGAGTATACCTCAGGGACAGTTGTTAAGTGGAAGTACCTGAACCTATGCCCCATTAAAGGGAGTTCCCCTAATTTTATGCCCTGTACACCCAGCAGGAAGGACAAGGAAATCTATCCAAAGTGAGGGCAAATCCCATGTTAGACCATTGTTGCCAGAACAAGTGTTACCAGTGGATTTTTCCATAATGTTCAGTAACAGTCACAATGGTCACCATAGTTACATAGTTAGTCAGGTGGAAAAAAGACACAAGTCCATCTAGTTCAACCATAAAAATAAATAAAATAATAATATCATACAATCCCATATACCTAATTCTTTACCCACAGTTGATACAGAGGAAGGTGAAAAACCCCAGCAGAGCATGATCCAATTTGCTACAGCACGGGAAAAAATTCCTTCCTGATCCCCTGAGAGGAAATCGGATATTCCCTGGATCAACTTTACCTATAAATGTTAGTACCCAGTTATATTATGTACATTTAAGAAAGTATCCAGGCCTTTCTTAAAGCAATCTACTGAGCTGGCCAGAACCACCTCTGCAGGGAGTCTATTCCACATTTTCACAGCTCTTACTGTGAAGAAACCTTTCCGTATTTGGAGATGAAATCTCTTTTAATCTAGACGTATAGAGTGCCCCCTTGTCCTTTGTGTTGACCATAAAGTGAATAACTCAACACCAAGTTCACTATATGGACCCCTTATATATTTGTGCATGTTGATCATATCCCCCCTTATTCTCCTCTTCTCAAGAGTGAATAAATTCAGTTCCTCTAATCTTTCCTCATAGCTGAGCTCCTCAATGCCTCTTATCAGTTTAGTTGCCCTTCTCTGCACTTTCTACAGTTTCCCAATATCCTTTTAGAGAACTGGTGCCCAAAACTGAACTGCATATTCCAGATGAGGTCTTACTAATGATTTGAACAGGGGCAAAATTATATCTCTCTCTCTGGAGTCCATACCTCTCTTAATACAATAAAGGACTTTGCTCGCTTTGGAAACCGCAGCTTGGCATTGCATGCTATTATTAAGCTTATGATCTACCAAAACCCCCAGATCCTTCTCCACTACGGACACCCCCAGTTGTACTCCCCCAAGAATGTATGATGCATGCCTATTCTTAGCCCCCAAGTGCATAACTTTACATTTATCAACATTAAACCTCATCTGCCACATAGTCGCCCAATTAGACAGAGCATTGAGGTCGGCTTGTAAATTGGCGACATCCTGTAGGGACGTTATTCCACTGCATAGCTTGGTGTCATCTGCAAAGACAGAAATGTTACTTTTGATCCCAGACCCAATAACATTTATAAGATATTAAAAAGTAAGGGTCCCAACACTGAACCTTGGGGTACACCACTGATAACCTTGGACCATTGAGAGTAAGAATCATTAACCACTACTCTCTGAATTCGGTCTTTTATGACAAATAAAGATGGTGAATCAAAACTTGAGTAATCCCTTAGCACTCAATCCAAAACTTAAAAAAAGCGTTAGATACTTTAAGGGGGAAATTTAAAAAGCAGCGAAACCGACATTCACCAAATATTCACTGAAGGTAAATCTTCCATGTGCATGTGTTTTAAATGACAGTTGATTCCCCACCAGAAAATATTTGGTGAAAGTAACAGTCACTGTTTTATAAATAAGACCCTAAAGCCTCAGGCTCAGGCCCAGATTTAACTCTGCATGCTGAGTTTGACAGGTGGCACTCTTTGCCAAACTTGTCCACAGAAGTAAAGGAGACCACGGCACAGTGTTTTTATGCAAAATCCCCTTCTGCTGAAAAAAAAAAACAGTCATTCAGAAGGCGGCAGTATCGGCTCCTGAGCTCCTGAAGCCACCTCTCTCCCTCTAAAAATTGATTCACCACAGATCCCTTTTCAGATTGGCAGAAAAGACTGCTGCCTGTGTAAACCAAAACTGCCAAACCAGCTGCTACCAAGGCCGGTTTTTGTAATCACATTAGAAGGAATAACATTGATCCAGTTCACTTTTAGTCCATTCACATTGTTTTCAATCAGCCCTAATGAAGGTGGTGTTTTTGGACCTCTGAAACATTTTGGGTATTTTTTGGATTGACTCATGACTTTTTTTTCCGAAAAAATTGTATCTGGACCTCTTAGCAGTGGTTTGGTGTTTCAGTTTCCATTTTTCTTACATTACCTTGCAAGCCAAAAAGACCATGGAGATCCTCAGGGGTATAGAAGTTGCATGCCTGGAAACAAGATTATTTACATCAACATCAATACTTTAGGATAGCATTACCAATAAGATAACCTTATGGGTCCAGCACTATTTTTCCACTTGCCTCAACTGCCCATGTAAAGGCCTAAATGATATTTAAATTTTCTTTATTTTTTTACCTATACAGTCATGGCCGAAATGGTTGGCACCTCAGAAATTTTTCCAGAAAATCAAGTATTTCTCACAGAAAAGTATTGCAGTAACATGTTTTGCTATACACATGTTTATTCCTTTTGTGTGTATTGGAACAAAACAAAAAAAGGACATAATGTCACACAAAACTCCAAAAATGGGCTGGTCAAAACCCTTAACTTAATATTTGGTTGCACACCCTTTAGAAAAAAATTACTGAAATCAGTCGCTTCCTATAACCATCAATAAGCTTCTTACACCTCTCACCCGGAATTTTGGACCACTCTTCCTTTTGCAAACTGCTCCAGGTCTCTCTTATTGGAAGGGCACCTTTTCCCAACAGCAATTTTAAGATCTCTCCACAGGTGTTCAATGGGATTTAGATCTGGACTCATTGCTGGCCACATTAGAACTCTCCAGCGTTTTGTTGCCATCCATTTCTGGGTGCTTTTTGATGTATGTTTGGGATCATTGTCCTGCTGGAAGACCCAAGATCTCGGACGCAAACCCAGCTTTCTGACACTGGGCTCTACAGTGCGACCCAAAATCCTTTGATAATCCTCAGATTTCAAGATGCCTTTCACACATTCAAGGCACCCAGTGCCAGAGGCAGCAAAACAACCCCAAAACATCATTGAACCTCCACCATATTTCACTGTAGGTACTATGTTCTTTTCTTTGTAGGCCTCATTTCATTTTCGGTAAACAGTAGAATAATGTGCTTTACCAAAAAGCTCTATTTTGGTCTCATCTTTCCACAAGACATTTTCCCAGATGGATTTTGGCTTACTCAAGTACATTTTGGCAAACTGTAGTCTTGCTTTTTTATGTCTCTATGTCAGCAGTGGGGTCCTCCTGGGTCTCCTGCCATAGCGTTTCATTTCATTTAAATGTCGACGGATAGTTTGCGCTGACACTGATGCTCCCTGAGCCTGCAGGACAGCTTGAATTTCTTTGGAACTTGTTTGGGGCTGCTTATCCACCATCTGGACTATCCTGTGTTGCAACCGTTCATCAATTTTTCTCTTCCGTCCATGCCCAGAGAGATTAGCTACAGTGCCATGGGTTGCAAACTTCTTGATAATGTTGCGCACTGTGGACAAAGGCAAATCTAGATCTCTGGAGATGGACTTGTAACCTTGAGATTGTTGATATTTTTCCACAGTTTTGGTTCTCAAGTCCTCAGACAGTTCTCTTCTCCTCTTTTGTTGTCCATGCTTAGAGTGGCACACACAGACACACAATGCAAAGACTAAGTGAACTTCTCTCCTTTTTATCTGCTTTCAGGTGCTTGAAACAATCTTATTTATCCACAATTTTGAAAGGGTGCCAAGAATTTTGACCAGCCCATTTTTGGAGTTTTGTGTGACATTATGTCCAATTTGCTTTTTTTCCTCCCTTTATTTGTTTTATTCCAATACAGACAAAGAGAATAAACATGTGTAGCGCCCTACTCCAGTTGGGTAAGCGCTATGTGTTAAATGTAGTTATCTGAACTGTAGTTTAGCGCGTTTTCCACCTGACAGTAGGTGTCGCTGTCACCACAGGTCAGGGTTGGAAATGCAGCAGGCTAGGTATCGGGTATTCCTTTCCCAGAAGTGGCTCAGGGGGGCGTGGTCAACCCGCTGTGCATTCTGGGAGGGGGTACTTAAGAGACAGAGACCATTCTAACGGGGTTTGTTGCCCGATCCTGACCTGAGGGCCCTCCTGGCCTCAGGGATCTGCAACTGAGAAGTAGGCCCAGGAGTTGCTGGGGCCTACTAGTCCAGGGATGGTCCTAAGCGGTCTTGCCTGCGGGAAGAAGCGGAACAATTGGGGACTCAATTGAAGGACACATCCTGGCCAGTTTGCCTCACGGTGCTGCCGGCTGGCTGAAAGATTCTGGCACCATGAGCTGTGTACTCTTGAGGGAACTTTTTGAAAAGTGTCAGTGTGGTTACACGATCTTGTGGCGGAAGATTGTGGAATGACTTGACGGCAATCATCAAGTCTGTGGCAGAGACTTTGAGCAAGTTTTGCACTGTTTGCTAGGTCAGTGAGAGTAGGCCTATCCGGTGGTTGCTGAATCCAGCGTGGAACTGATTTGTCCTCTGGATCTAAGATTGCACCCGTGATCTGCAAACAAGGTACCTGAACCTCCCCTATCCCTCTACCCCTCTGTCGGAACTGGTATAATAAAGCTCTTGAAGAAAAAGTAACCAAGCGTTGGTGTGAACATTCATGAAAGCTCTTCAAGAGAGATCCCTGACACGAGTGCGGTGAACAGAAAGGTAACGGTAGGCCCAAAACTTTAAACCAGCAGCTACTACGGGGGTAGTGCTACACATGTATATAGCAAAACATGTGTCACTGCAATACTTTTCTGTGAGAAATACTTGATTTTCTGGAAAAATTTCTGGGGTGCCAACAATTTCGGCCATGACTGTATATTTTATCATGAGTGTACTAATCCTGTTTTTATTATCTTATCTTTATATTATTTTAGCATGAATCAGTCCCATGTTCTAAAAACAGGCTTTTTCTAACTTGTAATATTATTTCTCTAGAACAGTATCAATTTCTTTCACGTTTCTGAACATCCCAGAAAGTTGAGGCCAAGCTGAAGAAGTGCTGAGTGCATTTCTATGGTCTTCACAAAAGACTATATTGTGTGTGGAATAGGCAGTGTCCCTGCAGACGGCACTAAATCAAACTCATTAATAGCCCATCGCTCAAACCGCTTCTGACAACTCATACTGATAGCATCAGTTGAAGTAAACTGAAACAGTGGCAGCAGAGAAGGCTGATTGCTGCTGACAAACCATGGCAGCACCATCTGCTGAGTCTCAAGAACTAGAGGCTGCCATTACCAAAAACTCCTGAAAGTCCAAAAGGTGACTCCAAACAAAGAGACCTTTAATGACCGGACAATAAAGGGTCCATAGACCTTTCAGGTTGTCTGATGACTGTCATAATTAGATATAGGTGGAAACAACCAAGCTTTATAGTAAAACATTAAACCCATTGATAAATCATCTTCATCTCATGGCAGACAACTCTGGGTTTGTTTAAAGTTACCGAGAATGTTTTACTACTGGTCTGACTGCGCAATGTTACAGCCACATGTGGAGCTGTGTGGAAAAACTCATTTGTTATATAGTAACATATCAACAATTATAATGAGTTTTTGGGCCACCGGGAAATCCATGGCTAGTTTCAATGTGTGTACCAAATATGTCACTTTAAGAATAATAAAAAGTACGGATGTCCTTTTAGACAATTATTTAACATAATAAAATATATGAAGCACTAAATTTATGCAACAGAGAACAAAAAGACACAAGATGTAAACAACATCATTTTCATAAACTAGTTTATATAAGGTTTTAATAACTTGAATGGATGGAAATGTAAACCTTTAGGGGATTATTGCAAGATAGTTGGATGGCAGCTGGAGAGCTAAGTTAGCGCACATGCCCTGCAGCATTGGGGACCTTTGTTCAATCGCCTCTTCCTAGGGACAATATCTATATGCAGTCTGTGTTCTTCTCTCTGTTTGCATTTTGGTGTGCTTCTTTCTTTGCAAGTCATAAAAGCATACCAGCAATTTAAAGTAGTTGTAAACCATTACATATACCCAGTGAAGTGACTGGCCTCAGGTGGTACACAGAGATGAAACAAATCCTTCTACACAAGTTGTACCTGTTTTTCTGTAGCTCTCTCTTCTCTACAGCCTTCTAAAGCACACATTTAGGCTGGATTCACACCTATGCAGTTTTAGTGCTTTTTGCGTTTTGCTGATTTGCACTACAGTCCATTTAACATGGTTTCCTATGGAACACATTCTGTAGTTCAAATCTGCAAAATGCAAAAAGCACAAAAAATGCATAGGTGTGAATCCAGCATTAAGGCATAAGGCAGGTACACTGCAGCTGCTAAACTGACGTTTAGGCCCCTTTCACACTGGGGCGGGCAGGTGCGGTGGCGGTATAGTGGCGTGATTTTTAGCGCCACTATACCGTTGTATTTACCGCGATATTAGTCCGCTAGCGGTGCGGTTTTAACCCCCGCTAGCGGCCGAAAAAGGGTTAACAGCTGCGGTTTGCAGGCGGTATTACCGCGGTGTCCCATTGATTTCAATGGGAAGGAGCGGTATACACACAGCTCCTTCACCGCTCCAAAGATGCGGCTTGCAGGAGATTATTTTTCCTCCCACCAGTGCATCACCTCAGTGTGAAAGCCCTCCGGCTTTCACATTGAGAATACTGGGGCAGGATTATTTCAGGCGTTATTTATGCGCTATTTTTAGCACTAAAACGCCTGAAATACGCCTCAGTGTGAAAGGGGCCTTAGGAGCAGTTGGGCATTTTTTTCAGCAGCTCCTGAACTCTCCTCAATGTTATCTTATATGTACATGTACACTCGGTCGTTTATAGTAGGTTAGAGGCAATTAAGGTTACAGTTATAAAAAAAAAAAAAACTTGCGCTAGGTGCAAAAAAACAAATCTGACAATAGTAAATGAATAAATCCTGAACGGAAATCCTGCTGCTAAACACCACAACCCTGATATAAGGTGCAACAAAGAATACAAACAAAAGTGTAGCGCTGGATGAATAAGCTATATGTGACCATATAGCTCAAAATAAAGTGTCAGCAAAAAAAGCACAAAAAAAATAATTGGTAATAAGTGCTGAAATGAATCACATAAATATTCTCAAAGTTCAAAGGAATCCATGTGAAAAAAACTCCTGTCCGGAGGTATGGTGAAAGTTCAGTCAAACTGTGTAGATATCCAGTGACAAACATATAAGTGGCATCAAGTGCATGGAGAGACCCGCCACCAGGAGGAGAAATAAAGGCTTACCAGACAGCCTGCGACCGCCCTTCTCAGGGGGGTTAAAACAGGCTCAGCAGAGTAGTGGTCCTCACTAGAGCGTTGAGGGATTCACCAGGGATGCCTCATCCACGCTATCCAGAGACCGGAAGTAATCCGCACACTTAGACAGCCTGCGACCGCCCTTCTCAGGGGGGTCAAAACAGGCTCAGCAGAGTAGTGGTCCTCACTAGAGCTTTGAGGGATTCACCAGGGATGCCTCATCCACGCTATCCAGAGACCGGAAGTAATCCGCACACTCAGACAGCCTGCGACCGCCCTTCTCAGGGGGGGTCAAAACAGGCTCAGCAGAGTAGTGGTCCTCACTAGAGCATTAGGGGATTCACCAGGGATGCCTCATCCATGCTATCCAGAGACCAGAAGTAATCCGCACACTCTGGCTCCGGTCTCTCTCAGCTCCCTCAGCCTCTTCCTCGCTTCTCAGGCCTCTGGGCTCACTGTGTGGGGAAACTCTGACATGGCGTGACATCCACTGAGAGGCCCTAGATATCTTGTATCTAATGCCACCAGGTACCTGGCCACCTAGCAGCAAAAGAGACAAGTGCAGCAATTACAGTCTTAGTGTGAAATCAAATGATCCCTAACAATGGCCCAAGGTAGCTATATCTGGCAGTTAAATTTAGGAGCAACCCTGCCTAAACACCAGGGTGCTACATCTATTTCAGAGGGTCTCCTGAGGTTATCTGTAAAAAACACTTCTAAATGAAACGCTCATAACCGCAGCAAAAAGCGCATAAACACTGTATGTAAAACCGGCAAAACTGACGTTTTTAACTGTCAGTTACTAGCTGTCAAGTTTCCAGCGTTCAGAAGAGGTTTTCAAACGTCCTGTTTACACAAATCCTTACACAGCATTTTTATTCTAGCAGGCAGGAGGTGGGGATCTGATGTCACGCACTGTAGAACATAGAGCAAAGACCTTAGTGTAATCTGAGACATGAGTGGAGGGAATGGACACACCCCCCTCTAAACAGGATCATTGTAAAACATGCACAGCTGAGGCTGTCACTCACAGATTGTGTGCTGGTGTGGGGGCAGGGCCATCTCCCATGATTCTGTGGTGTCGGTATATACTGTCCAAAGTGTCTCCTGCAGATGGAAGAGTTAGCAGACAGGAACCACACTAGACACTTTTGAATGTGGCAAGTACACACTAAAGAGGGGCATTCTGTTCATTTTTCATGCCCACTTGCCAACTTATCACCCATTATTTGAACAGTTACCAATAGGATGTATTGTAACAATAAGTCTTCCTAGTTGTAACTGATCACATACTGGACCTGATTTACTAATGAACAAGAGCAGGGCTAAATCACTATGATACAATTACATCACAGGGCCACATAAACACACGAATATATGCACTTTTAGTGAATGCAGTCCCTAAACCCTTATAGCCAACCACTAATATTCAATGCATTTGGTTCTTTCCTAGTTTGCCATGCATGTTGAGCAGCCAAAAATTCTGCTTTGGTGCCTTCTGTACCGATACAATGGAGTAAGGCATGCATATATCAACATTTCCCCTGAAAAATCAAAGAAGCAAAAAAATAAAAATAAAATTGAAGTCTTGTTAAGCAATGCACCAAGCAAAGCAGTAGGTCTAAACTCCAGCAAGCTTAGAAACCCTTCCTTGCAGTCAGGCTGTGCCTACACTGCAAGGGTTAACTGCTGGTTGATGTCTAGGACAGAAAAACAGCTTTCTTACCTGGTCCTCCATTCCCCCAGGCAGAAGCCACTCCCACATGCTCTGATGGTGGACTGTTCCTCAATGGTCTATGGTCAGCGGGCTATGGTTCCTGTATCAGTTTTGATTACGTCAGAGGACTTTTGCCCACCAGAGCATAGGAGAGGAGGCCAGATAACTGAAAGTGCCCCTTAGACAAAAATGGGCAGTTAACCTTTCCAGTGTTGGTACAGCTGGAATATTAAGGTTTCCTGGAGTTCAGCTTTAAAGAAGAATTCCCGATATGGTATTTTTACATTGGCCCAGTTTTGACCAACTATGAATGTAACTATTTATATACTATATCTGTGGGATCCCCCTTGAAGCTGGAAATCACTACAGTAGACACCACTACTCCAGTGATCTCCATGAGCTTCCAGGTCCCGCACTGAGCTGCTGCCCTGCTGAATTGTGAACACAGAAGGTCAGCAGGGAGGAGCTGAAGAGCTTGACATTACGGTCCCACCTCCATGAATATGAAGGTCAGGGTTAACTCTCCTGCAACGCTGTATCCTGGCCTAGGCCAACAAGGCCCTGGCCTAGAGCAGCACTTTGCAGGGGGGCAGCACGGAAAGAGTCCCCACTGGCTTGCGCTACACTGTTAGTGTAGTGCCAGTCTGATGGGGTGGACTGGGCTGAGAGGAAGATTAATCTAGCGCCCCCATAAAGCGGCCGCACTGCTTCCGGTATGCGGGAGGCCGGCATTCCACAACTGTGGGGGTGTGCTGCTTCTAATTTTGACTGTCCTATCATCCTGGACCACAAACCTTCCTCACTGTGCTATATGTTTTCTGCTGCACCATTGGCATGGTTATATCTTCTTAGTCCTCTCCATAAAATTATCAGAAATTTGTGCTTAAAGTAGAACTATAGGCAGCACTTTTATTTTTTTATTCTGGATAGAGTAAGGGAGGGTTATAGCCCCTGTCAGTTTATTTTTTACCATCCCTGTCCCATTGCAGAGATTTCCCTTCACTTCCTGCCCCGTAGCCAAACAGGAAGTGAGAGAAAATCTATGCAAATTAAGGCAATCCATTGCATCAGGCTCTCAGAACTAGTATCCCCGCTCGAAAATTTCAGTGCGGGTCTTAAACAGAACGGGATGTGGCCTTGACAGGAAGGGGTGGGTCATATTTAAATTAGGGGGTGCACGAGTTTAGTCAGGCCTAGGGCAGCACAAAATCTAAATACACTACTGCTCTCCTGTCCACTATATCCCAAAGCTCAGTGGGATGCAGGGGAAAGTAGCTGATCCTGCACCAGCTGAACCTAGAACAGACACAAATAAATGATTAATGCTCTCCCTGATTACAGGGAGACCAAAAACTAAATTTACCTAACACTAGTAGCCTACTGAGGGGCGCTACAAAAGAATCAAACTACTAGAAATAAATTTTTCACGTAAGCTATATGAAAATTCATATTTTCAAGTATTAGTTAAATAATCAGCAATAATCAAAATAATTGTTTCTTGAAGTTGTGAAACTAAGAGTGCGCTGCCTGAATTTATTCAGCATATCATTGCAAAGAAATAGTGAATACTTTATAGTCTACTCAGGAATTTGGAATTGAACCGTATATAACAGGGTACCTACCACCCCTGCTGTGTATAAAAATGAAATTAACTTTAAACCATAGAACAACAGAGAGGCTCATTAATCACATTAATAAATGTCTGTATTGTATCAAGTGAGAATTCCAAACTGCTGATCAACAACACAAATGTTCTTTCTGTAGTTAAATAAATGGTGAATAATTGAGATACGAAGAAGGAAATAAAAATTCTGATGACTTTCAATGTTACACACCAGTTAAATATTTTGCAATTAAAGTGGCCCAGGGCACACATTTCACCTAAATTCAACCTACTTAGGCTGAATTACTAGGCCTGCTCGTAATAACTTGCATTATAACGTGTGTTACAGCAGCACACTGTATATGTGTACTGCCATACAATGCCATTCATTGTGAAGTGTACCCCAATTCAGATCTAAAGTTCAGTGCAATACACATGTGCTATAGTGCACCCAAACATACAGATGGGTTGAGGTGTGTTGTTGACAGTCTCTTCAAAATGAAAAGGCTGCCTAACACTTACCCTTTCCTAGGTCATGCACCGAGGCTGCCTAATCGCCACCATTTTATTTTCCTTGGCACTAGAGCCATTAGCCATTGCCATCTGCCATAATCACAACATAAGGGGCTTGGATATTTCAGTTTGCATGTTGACAAATAACACCACCATCACCTTACCAATTCCCTACCTAATTTTCTACAGTTACTATCCACTTTTGGGTCCACTCTTTGGCCTAAGGGTTAACTAAATAAATCTAAACCCCAAACATCAATCTATCCCCTACTTTGCTTTAGTCATCCTCTTCATTTTAGTAGGAAACCATCAGAATTCAGCATGGAGTACCTCAGAGCTCACAGTATGGCTAGTTATCATACAGTGTACTCTGTAATCTGTATGATTTTTTTTTTTTTTTTTGGAGTTTTACCAATACAAATCCCAGCTCGCATACTGTGTATATTGCAATACGTAATTTCCCCATTTCATATTGGGGATCCCAACCACAAGTTTCCAAACATCTTCTCTTCCAGCCAGGCCACATTGGTGGCTTATCAATTCCTCATATTTCTAATTATTACCACAACTGGCCCACTGTCCACAGCCTAAAATCATTTGAATGCTCTTCAGTGGATATTGACACTCTTTTATGGACAATACCATCGCACAGCAAACAGGTTGGTATTGGTAACCCTATCCTTCGGCACTCCTTAAAAATGTGGGACAATGTCAATTACTCTGGGAACATGACATCTCCACCCTTAGCTACCATAGCATACAATCCAGCTATCCTTCCTGGGTGTGAAGAGCCACACAGGTTCAATCTTTGAATGCATAATGGTCAAAAACAGAAAAATGACTTCTGTTCTCCATCAGGTATTTTAGCCTTTGACGAAAAAAACTTTTTTCCTCGTAGGAATTTTACACTATCCACAAGAAAAAATCGATATAATATCATTCTCCCCTGGATTTCCTTCCCTGCAGCCATTAGCACTCTGAGCATCTTTTTCTTTGCGATACACAAGGAAAAAGGACCATCTCTTCTATTAATGTGTCATTATTAGAGTGCCAATGGCCCCCCATTTTACCTTATCACAGAGGGATAAATTATTCCCATAAGCAGCTTGATCCATGAAACTGGGCTTACATTTGGAACACTGTAGCCCATTGCTCCATCAACTCAATGGCTGTTGAAGCTAAATATGAGGTTCTTTTTGTCTGGAACATGGCGCCCCAGAGAATAGCCAAGTTTGCCCAGTGAGATTCGTTCTTACTGCTTTTGGGGATACTATGAACCAGGTACGTTATTACATGTATGGTGGGACTGCCCCGAAATAATACACTATTGGGCAGGAAAACCTTATGGGAAGCCCTACTATATATGAAACCTGAGGGCTGTAAACACACCCAATGTAAACCAATCAACTGAGTGGTGTGACTCACGGTTCTGTTTTGGGGCCAACACTGTTCAGTGTGTTTATTAATAATATAAAGTTTGGAATCAAGAGCTCAATTTTAGTATTTGCCAATGACACCAAATTATGCAGGGAAATCAGTACAGGATATAGCATCATTACAGAAAGACAAAATAGGGGGTTGGGCAGCTACATGGCAGATGATATGTAATAATAACCACTTGACCTTCGGAAGATTTACTCCCTTTCATGACCAGGCCATTTTTTGCGATATGGCACTGCGTCATTTTAATTGACAATTGCCCACCCGTGTGACACTGTACCCAAATAAAGTTTATGTCCTTTTTTCCCCCACAAATAGAGCTTTTCTTTTTGTGGTGTTTGATCACCCCTGCGTTTTTTTGCGCTATAAACAAAAAAAGACCAATAATTATGAAAAAAACAACAATATTTTTTACTTTCTGTTAAAACATATCCAATAAAAAAGTGGAAAAAAATTCGGATTTCTTCATAAAATTTAGACCAATATGTATTCATGCTACATATTTTTGGTAAAACAAATCTCAATAAGCATATATTGATTGGTTTGCGTAAAAGTTGTAGCGTCGACAAACTATGGGATATTTTTATTCTTTTCTATTTATTTATTACAAGTAATGGCTACCATCAGCAACTGCAATATTGTGGTTGACATTTGGACACTACTGACACTTTTGACACTTTTTGGGACCAGTGACACTAATACAGCGATCAGTGCTAAAATATATGCACCTTGACTGTACTAATGACACTGCCCGGGAAGATATTAACATAAGGGGCGATCAAATGGTTAACTGTGTGCTTAGCCTGTGTTTTACTACAGTGTGGGAGGTACTTTTACTAGGGAAAGACATGGATCCTTGTCCCTGGTTTGGTGAGACACAGCATCTATGCCTTCCCTCCTGTCAGAATGACAATCTGCCTTGCTTACATAGGCAGATCGCCGTTCTGTCTGTCTGCAGGGTGATTGGCGGGTGCCGGCGGACATTGAGTCTGCGATACTCACTGATCGGCTCCCGCTGTGTATAATCACAGCAAGAGTGAGCCACTGGTGCCGCGCATTCGCGCCCACTAGCCGAGTGCAGGATCACATATATATGTATGTGATCCTATGCATAGCTGCCGCTCTGTAGCAGCAAGTGGTTAAGAAATGTAAAGTTATGCACTTGGATGCCAAAAATACATATTAGGAGGAGCTCCCATGGGAGAATGATTGATAGAAATGGATCTGGTGCTTTCAGATCACAAACTTAGCAATAGCATGAACTGCCAAGCTTCAGCTAGCAGAGCTAGCAAAATACTGTTATGCATTAAAGAGGAAGTAAACCCTCCTCAAAAAAAAAAAAAAAAGACCCTGCAAGACAAAGGCATAATGAGCTAGTATGCATAGCATACTAGCTCATTATGTAGTATTTACCTCCGATCAAAGCCCCCGCAGCCGTCCACATCTCCCCCTCCGGCCGCCGACATGTTGTTCCGCAGTGACTTCCGTTATCGCGGCTCCGGCGCTGTGATTGGCCGGAGCCACGATGACGTCACTCCCGCGCATGCACGCGGGAACGGCACAGTACAACTGAAGCAGCAGCACATAGTGCCATTGCTTCAATTGGCTTAAGTGCCCGCATGACGTCGGCACATGCAAATACAGGGATATCTCCTAAACCGTGCAGGTTTAGGAGATATCCTTGTGAGCTACAGGTAAGCCATAATATAGGCTTACCTGTAGCATAAAGTTGTAAACAAGGGTTTACAACCACTTTAAAAATGGCACACATTCCAAAGATACATTTTTATTATTATTTTTTAGGATTTATTTAGCGCCAACAGTTTGTGCAGCGCTTATAAATCAATAAATCAATAATTCTACTCCTTTATTAAACACTGGTTTAGCCTTTTTTGAATATTCAGTTCAGTTTTGGTCACCAATCCACAGGAAGGGCAATTAGGAAAGGGGATGGAGGACCTCATCTATAAGTATCAATCACATAGACTACAGTTATTCACTCTTAAAGTGATTCTAAAGTCAGATTTGTTTTTTAAATAAAATTAACAAACATGTTATACTTACTTCCTCTGTGCAGAGAATTTGCACAGAGCAGCCTGGATCCTCCTCTTTTCGGCTTCCTATTCTGTGCTCTTGGACCCTCCTTCCTGTCGAGTGCCCCTACAGCAAGCAGCTTGTTATGGGGGCACCCGAGCAGAGTCACAACTCCCTGTGGCGCTGCTGCTCTGTCTCAGCCAATCAGGGTGGAGAGTCTCAAATGGCCGAGACACTCGTGGACATCGCTGGACAGATATGGGACTCAGGTAAGTATTAGGGGGTACTGGGGTGGCTGCTACACACAGAAAGCCTTTTATCCTGATGCATAGAATGCATTAAGATAAAAAAACTTCTGACTTTACAACTCATTTAAAGAGGAAGTAAACCCTGATGGGTTTTACTTCCTCTTTGTTTCCCTGCAACAAAGTCGACGGCATGCGCCGTCGACATCGGCGATTGTCTCTTTAGTAAATATCTCCTAAACCATGGAGGTTTAGGAGATATTTCGAGCACCTACAGGTAAAACCTCAATCTAGGCTTACCTGTAGGTAAAAGTGGTTGTAAAGGGTTTACAACCACTTTAGGAAAAGGTAAAAATGTCTGTTGATCTTGCCAGACATCTTGTGAGCTGATAACTGCCTGTGCTGCACTTTATACAAACTACAGAATCACAGTCGTCTATGCTATGAACACTAGCAAATGGGTTGGGTTCCGTAGTCAAATCTTATTTCTGCTGTCCTGATAAAGAAGAATGAGTGAGTGTCCTAGGACTGGAAGTGTGTTACTGGCATAGTAACCAAGTGAAAATAAAGTAAAGAAAACTTGAAAAAAATGAATGCATCAACCACATCTAAGGACTGGTAAGCTGCAATATAAAATGTTTTTGTTTTTAGTTTTAAATCCGCTTTTTGCCTAGTACACAGTATTTAGTTAGAGACAGGTTTACTTTAAGTACTATTGCAGCTTGATATGTTAGCATCTAAAATAGATGATTCCATCAATGTTGCGTTGGAAGGCAAAGGTCTACAAAAATAATGGAAGTGGAGACACTGACAGACAGTGATGAAGTGATCTTCTATAAAGAAGCCATTATTAGGAGTCAAACATTTTTATGACAGACTCCATCAATCATTGCGCTGAAAATTCCATAAAAATGTATTTGCTCTGAAAAATATATAAACTGTTTGGCTAAGACATTCTTAAAGTGTGTGTTTTAATGTGTTTTCTCTGTATGTTTTCAGGAAAAAGTGTTTGAAGTACACAATCGCGGCGGCCCTTCCATAAGTTTGGACTACTATTTTCAGTCTGGCTTCTGCTGGAAGAAAAAAAAAAAGACTAACTTGTAAAATAACGTTGTGGGTCTACTATTCATGCGTTGCAAATTCCGATTATGAAGGGAATGTATTTTTGTCTTGTAGTAAACGTCCTTTTAATGTTTCTCAGGTTGACTAACTGTTTTGGCTCCTACGTCCCGGCAGTTAGGAGTCTTGTCATCTACTTGGCTATGGACTGGGATTTGTCACGTAATTGGTGCTGACTGCCTGTATGCTGCAGACTATAATACAAAATGTATAACTCGGTATTGCATTCCCAATAATCCAAATACAGGCTATACTGGATGAATACTCAGCAGGGTTTCAGGAGAAATACTATGAGCAAATTATTATTTAAAGAAAAGTCATAATAGTTTTGTACATATTTTTTGTACCATAATAAATACAAAATCTAACCATTATGAAACACTGCGTATTTCAATATTGTTATCTTATATCTTGCCAGCAGGTGGAGATTTACTCTCCTTCTCATGTTTCTGGTATATGCTTTGTTCCTTTGTTGTAAAATGCCTTTTGTTTACAGCGCTCTGTAACTTAAGCTAAAATTCATATATAGTACATCTATGAATAATTAAGTATCACTCTATCAATTATCCAAAAACAGGCTATGCTAGATGAATACTCAGCTTGTGGGGGTAATACTATGAGCAAATATTTTATTGTTAAAGCAAATGCCTAATAATGTATACATATTTATTACAGTCAGAACTATAAAAACATATTTTTTATGGTAAATATGAAACATTGCATATTACAATGTTGTAATCTTATATCCAGCTAGCAGGAGGAGATTTCCTCTCTTTTTATGTTTTCTATATCTGCTTAGCTCCAATGTTGCAAAATGCCTTGTGTTATTATCCAAATACAGGCTATGCTAGATGAATACTTAGCAAGCTTGTAGGGGTAAGACTTTGAGCAAATTACTTATTTTTTAAAACAAATGCATAATAATTGTATACATATTGATTTGTATTTAATATGGTC
The DNA here is from genome assembly GCA_029206835.1 of Rana muscosa. Taxonomy (NCBI): domain Eukaryota; kingdom Metazoa; phylum Chordata; class Amphibia; order Anura; family Ranidae; genus Rana; species Rana muscosa. The sequence goes on along the minus strand of CM055122.1, from coordinate 243,518,353 downwards.
AGCGCTTTAAAAAAATATTATTATTTTATTATTATTATTTTATAGGTAAATATGAATCATTACATTATACAGTTTTGTATTTTTATTTCTAGTCAGCAGGTAGAGATTTAGTTTTCTGTTCATGTTTGCTGTTTCTGCTTAGTTTCTGTGCTGCAAATTGCCTTTTGTTTACAGTGCTCAATAGTTTAAGCTGGAACTCATCTACCTATCCCCATAGGAAGCAGTTAAAATGCACATTACCTCCAAAATTTGTGCTACATCGCTTGAGCCACCAATGATCCAGGTGACAATGGACTTAGCACTAGGCTGATACTTTGAGAGGAACACTCAATATTTTTCTTGTCAAAAAAATATTTTCTTAAGTACAGTAAGTTAAATACAATAAATTAAGTACTGTACATTATACAATTCAGAATTATTATTATTAATTATTCATATGTCGTTAAAAATATAATGTTGTCTAGGATATAAGGAAGTGTGAAAAGTTAAAGCAATTAATTAACAATTATGTGTTCAACATAAGGAGATGTAGAAATCCAAATAGTAAATGATTCTAATAGCTATGAGTAACTGAATAAAGATTTCCTGAGCAAACTTGGGTTAATGGATTGTCTTTCAAAACTGGTACTATATTTGTAACCTATGGAACTTCAAAATCATAAGGTATAAGGAGAGACAAACTAGAAAAGAAAAGTGAAGAGTAGAGAGTAAAGAAGAAGTAGTGGGGAGGGGTCCACCGGGTCGATCCAGTAGTCACAGTCAGACCTGTATGATCAGTATGACTTCAAATCATCTACCATGGCATTAAAACAGAGTTATTAAATGTTGTCGGTAAGAAATGTTCTATCCAAGGTTGCCTAAATTTACAGAATTTAGGAATTTGATTTTGTTCAATAGCCGCCATTTTGGCATTTATCATAACGTTGTTCATTCTTTATTTTGTCTCGGCCAACGCCAAAGAGGGAGTTCTCCAAGCTCTCGCCACAGTTTGTTTTGCTGCTGTGAGCAAAAATATAAAAAGTTTAAATTGGGCATGAGTCAGACTATCTGGTTTGAGATTAAGTAATGTCGTAGTAGGATTGGGTTGGAGGGTTACGTTAAACATTTTGGAGGCATATGTATATATTTCTTTCCAAAATGTTTGTACTGTCGGACAGGACCACCAAATGTGTTTGTATGTACCTTCTTCTGTGCAGCCGCGGAAACAATACCAGGATAGTCAGGGGTAAATTTAGCAATTTTGGCTGGTACTAAGTACCATCTAGTTAGTACTTTATAGTTGGTTTCCATAGCTATTACATTAGGGGAGGAAGATTTAATTGTGGACCAAATTTTTAACCATTCTGCCTCATTTAGGACATATTCCAAGTCCTCCTCCCATTTCCGCACGTAGGTAGGTTTATCCGTTTCAGCATTTATTAGTAATTGAGAATAAAGGGAGGAGATTAGTCCTCTAGCGTGTGGGTCTTTTTTGCAAGTGGATTCAAAACTAGTGAATTGGTTCAGAGGTGTGTCTGAAGTGATATTAGGTGTAAAGAAATTTTTCATTTGTAAGTATCGGAACATTTCCGATTGTGGGATACCATATGTTTTGCAGAGAGACGGGAAGGGGATAAAGGATGATGAGTTAATAAAATTGTGAAATTTCACTAAATCCAAGGAAGACCATGCTTTAAAAGATAAAGGATATATCCAAGCCGGGTAAAAGGTTGGGTTTTTGAGGAAGAAGAGTAGAGGGTTGTGTGGAGATTGCAAATTGTGTTTAAATTTATATCTATCCCAGATGGATAGGTAATGTTTAGCTATAGGATTACTTAGGCCAAGACGGTTTTTGGAATGAAGCCATAATAAATTGGAAATCGATAAAGGGTCACATTCGCAGGCCTCTATCGATACCCATAAAGGTATTTCCTGAGTGGCATGATATTTGGCTAAACTAGCTATGTGAGCTGCTCTACAGTAAGTGGCAAAATTAGGTACTCCTAGACCTCCTAAGTTTTTAGGTAAGTATAGTGTTTTGAGAGGTATACGTGGTTTTGAAGATCCCCATATAAATTTGGATGTTCTTTTCTGGATAATACGTAAGTAGTGGGTGGGGACTGTTATCGGTAATACTCTAAATAGGTATAGCAGTTTGGGTAGTATTGTCATTTTAACAACATTTATTTTCCCCATCCAAGAAATAAGGAGGTGGGACCAGTTTTCCATTAGCTTTGTGATGTGTTTTAGAATCTTAGGGTAGTTAGCTGAGTATAGGTCTGATAAAGAGGCTGTAAGGTGAATCCCTAAAAACGGGATTGACTCTACGGCCCATGTGAAGGGTAGTGCTATTTTAGCTGATGTTAATTCTATTGTTGAAAGCGATATGTTTAATGCAATACATTTCTTGGGGTTCATCTATAATCCTGATATGGTAGCAAATTTGTTAAGAATGAGTATTAGATTTGGGCCTGAGACTCGGGGGGATGATAGGAATAATAAGATATTGTCTGTAAATAAGCTAAGTTTATGTTGGAATCCACCTAGTTCTATTCCAGTGATAGTTGTATCTAATCTAAGGTATTGGGCTAAGTGCTCTATTAAAAGGGCAAATAGTAAGGGGGAAAGTGGGCAGCCCTGACGTGTGCCTCTCTCTATATTAAAATATTCAGATTTATAGCCTGCGTATTTTACATAAGCTTGGGGTTTGTTATAGAGAGCTGATATCCAACTACTGAAGTGGGGACTGAATCCCCATTTCTAGAGAGTGTAGTGTAAGTATGGCCAGGTTACTGAATCAAACGCTTTTCTAATGTCTAGAGACAGGAAGCATGTAGGAATGCGTCTTTTTTTGGCTATATATGCCAAAAGGGTAGCTTGACGTACATTATTGCTTGCTTGCCTCTTTGGCATAAATCCAACTTGGTCGTTGTGTATAATTTTCCAATTATCTTGTTGAAGCGGGTAGCTATAATTTTTGCTAGGATTTTAATGTCCTGATTTAAGAGGGAGATGGGACGGAAGTTCATGCAGGATGTGTTATCTGATTGGGGTTTGAGGATCATGCAAATAATTGATAGTAATGATTCGCATCTAAAGGAATAGGCATCTTTTAGGGTATTAAATGTGTCCACTAAAATAGGAGAAAGGGTTTTAGAAAATGTTCCGTAGTATAGGGCTGAGAAGCCGTCTGGGCCAGGCCTCTTGTTTATTTTCAGTTCTTTTATGGTTTTCAAGACTTCCGCTGTTGTTATGTGTTCTTCAAGCAAGACTTTTTGTGTGTGTATTAGTTTAGTAAGAGCAGCATCGGTCTGATTAAATTCTTTTGATTCTGAATACAACATGTTAAATATTTACGGATTTTTTGAACGATTTTAAGAGGGTTACTTGTGTAAGTGTTGTTTGATAGTTTAAGTCGTATTGGGTTGGATTGTCTGTCAATGGATTTCAGTGCTCGTGCCAGGAGGGTATTAGGTTTATTTGATTGAATGTAAAACGTGTGTTTTGATCTGCGTAGTGTCTTATCTGCTGATTCTGTTAGGAATAAATCATATTCCAATCTGTTTTTTTCCAATTGTGCTTTTGATGTAGGGGTAGGCTTGCTTTAGAAAGAGGTAAAGGCATTATTAAAATTGGTTTCTAATTTACGTGCTAGAATATTACGTTCTCTTTTGATCAGTGACATCTGTCTTTGGATCATTCCACGCATTACAGGTTTGTTCCCATAAGGTAAGCGGAGATATGTCAGGATTAGTGTTATATTCTAGATAGTCCTTTATACCTTGTTCAATTATTTGGCTATAGGAGGGGTTCTTGAGTATGATGTCAGGGAGATACCACGTTGAGTCGTGAGCTTTAGGGATGGTAGAGGATAAAGTGGTGAAAACTGCGTTGTGGTCCGACCGGGGGATGGGGATTATGCTAGATGCAAGTACTTCAGGTATCATAGCTGTAGTTAGAAAAATGTGGTCTATACGGGTGGATATCTTATGTGGGTGTGAATAGTAGGTAAAACATCTTTTGGATGAATTAGAGTCTACTTAATTATATCGAGAGAGTAGTTTAGAAAATGATTGGTTGCTTGAGTTACGAGAAGGAATATAGGGCGACTTGTCGAGAAATGGGAGGAGGACTTGGTTGGAGTCACCACATATGATGACTGTGCCAATTTTATGGGCATTTACCACTTGTAATAAGTGTGATAGAAATGAGGTTGGTTGTTTGTTAGGGGCGTAGTATGATACTATCATTACTGCATTATCCATGATATGATCAGTGAGTATTAGATATCGCCCCTCAGGATCTTTAATTTCTGACTGGATTAGGAACAGGGTAGATTTGTGAAAGGCTATAAGGGTTCCTCTCTTTTTGGCGCTGGCCGAGGCTGTAAAGACTTGTGGATAGAAAGGGCTCATATACTTTGGATAGAATTCACTGCAAAGTGAGTTTCCTGTAGGGCCTTCTTGGCTTGAAAGGAACTAAATGCTTTGGTTCTTTTCTGTGGTATGTTGAATCCCTGAACATTCAGGGAAAAAGTTTAGGGGTGCCCTGATATATGATCTAAAAGGTAACACTCACCAGTGTCTGGTAATGTCTGACTGGATGATTCGACCCGTGTGGACCCGTAAGAGGAAAAAAAAAGAGGAGGGACAAGTACTGTCAGAAATATAGAGAAGCGGAGAGAACTGAAAATAAAAAGGATAAAGTTAGATAAAATGCAAAATATCATATATTGAAGAGTAAAGTTTTCCCGTGATGGGGGGAATGGACCACCATCAGGGGGAGTGCAGCCTGCGTCGTTTGCCCACATATTATGGATGGGCAAACGAGGAGGGTCAATTGGGACACACTGAACATCTGTGTGAGGAAGAAAAAGCCCTAATAATATTATTGAAGAGAAAAAATGCAGAATAATTAGAAGTAAAACTAATACAAGTAAAACCCGCTTGGTATTAGATTATTAATCCTGGGGTGCATGAAAAAATATAAAAAAAAATCAGTAGTGGTAACCATCAGATAGAGATTAGGTTAAATTAGACCAGAACAGATGGTAAATTTCTTATTGATTCTCATTAATAACTTTGTATTATGAGAAGACTGGCTATCAACCTTGGGTGATAACTTTTATAAATAAAAATAGAATTAAATTAAATAAGACCTTCCAATTTGTGTTGGTAATTTTAGTAAAAAAAAAGCAAAATAAATAAATAATATTATTGAAGAAAAAAAAAAAATAATAATTATGCCCCATACACACAATCGTTTTTCATGCCGTTAAAAATGCCATTTTTAAAAATGGCCATTAAAAATGATCGTGTGTATGCTCCAGAGCATTTTTAATGACGTGAAAAACGGCCATTAAAAATTTCGAACATGCTCTCTTTTTTCACGTCGTTTTTCATGTCGTTTTTTTTAACGACGTGAAAAACGATAGTGTGTATGCTTTAACGACGTGAAAAAAACGCGCATGCTCAGAATCAAGTATGAGACGGGAGCGCTCGTTCTGGTAAAACTAGCGTGCGTAATGGAGATAGCACATTCGTCACGCAGTAACGGACTGAAAAGCACGAGGCTGAAAAGCGCGAATCGTTGCTCAACAAACTTTACTAACATGAAGGGTGGCGCCATTCGAGCGGAACTTCCCCTTTATAGTGCCGTCGTACGTGGTATACGTCACTGCTCTTTGCTTGATCGTTTTTTAAAATGATCGTGTGTACGCAAGACAGGCTTGAGAGGAAACATGAAAAAAAACGACGTGAAAAACGGCAAGAAAAAAAATGGCAAGAAAAACGATCGTGTGTATGGGGCATTAGAAGTAAAACTAATGCAAGTAAAACCCACTTGGTATTAGATTATTAATCCTGGGGTACATGAAAAAATATATAAAAAAAAAATCAGTTATGGTGTCCATCAGATAGAGATTAGGTTAAATTAGACCAGAACAGAACGTAAATTTCTTATTGAATCTCATTAATAACTTTGTATTATGAGAAGACCGGCTACCAACCTTGGGTGATAAAAAAATAAAATAAAACTAGAATTACAGTACATAAAATAAGATCTTTCACTTTGTCTTGGTAATTTTGGTCAAAACAAACAAAAAAAAAAGGGGGGGTGGGGGGGGGAAGGGATGCTAAGTATATAGAAACATAAATTTAAACATACAAACATATATACAAAACATTAACATTCATACGTGTGCTTACATATATATTCCCATTCATACCACAGCTTATAATTGTATATGTACACCTAAATATACAAGTATACTTTCTATTATACTGGTATTTGGATTTGGATTAGGTGTTTCAATATTGTGCTATAAGTTTAGAGAGTCAAATGAGACATCATCTGGGTTTCAAAGTAAGGGTTAGGTGAAAAGGTGGAAAGTAGATGGGCATTACTTAGTTCAATATAGTAACGATTTAAAGTGTCTTCATATACTATTTAGTCCATGGCGTCTTCTCTGTATTTTGTAGGGGAATCCAGGCGACTTTTTTGTGAGATTGGGGATGATTTCCATTGTTTCCAGAAAGATTTGAGGATTTTTGTGATGAAGATGATGCAGATCTTTTGCGTGGCGAATTGGGACCAGGTCCAGGTTCCACCAAATGTAGATTTTGTAGGGTATGCTGTAATTCTTCTTTTGATCTACAGATGAATTTAGAGCCTTGGTGTGCAAAACGGATAGAAAAAGGGAAACCCCATTGGTAATTTATGTGGTGATTTTGTAGTATCTGAAGTTGGGGTTTCGATGCTCGGCGTTTGGTAATGGTCAGTTGAGAAAGATCAGCAAAAAGTTGGTATTTATGTTCCTGGAACAATAAGTCATTTCTTTCTCTTGCTGCTGCTAGCAGGTTCTCCTTTGTGCGGTAAAAATAAAATTTCGCAATTATGTCGCGCGGTGGACCCTCTGCCTTTTTGGGTGCAAGAGTGCGATGAATTCTATCCATTTCTAAATGTTCTGCTGGCAGTGTAGGCAGAAGTTCCTGAAATAAGGCAGTAATGGTAACTTGTAGGTCTATCACTGACTCTGGTATACCTCTGATGCGAATGTTGGAGCGTCTGGCCCTATTCTTAAAATCTTCCAGTTTAGATTGTAAAGTTAAATTTTCCTCCTTAAGATTTTCCAGTTCAACCATGTAGTCCTGTGCTGAGTTTTCAATCTCATCCACTCTGGTTTCCAGTGCTTCTGTGCGGCTACCCAGCTCTCTTATCTCTTTTGTGAGGCTCTTTGTGATATGTTCTGAGGTTTGCCTCAGAGCTTTGTTAAGTATTTTTTCAAACTGCCTTAATAAAGCTGGAGAGGCAGGGGAATCTTGTGAGGTAAACTGTATGTCATTTGTTTCTGAATCTGACTCGCCAGGGGAGTCTATATGTATAGGTTGGTGTTTCTGTGAGAGCGTTGAGGCTTTTGAGGAGGAAGGCACCGGCGCCATTTTAGCTGTGGCCCGTGCTTTGGGTTCCTTAATGGAAGGGCTTTTGTTTTTGGTGCGGGTGCCTCCGAGCACCATAGTTTTGCCCAAAACTGTACTTCTGTATTCCAGGAGGTGTCCGGTGAGTTTCTGTGTGACTGGAACCAGCGGGCTCAGGTTATTCTGTAGCTTTTCTCTTCACACAGAGCGGAGTTCTAACAGTGCATGACCTTTCCTGTCAGAGTCCAGGCACACTCAATATTTTTAATGCAAGTGCTAAATCCCATATAAATGCAATCTCACAGTGAGTTTGAAGTATAATACCTCCAGTATGGTAACTCTCAAAAGCAAAGCAGGTTATAGGTGTTGCTTAACCACTTCAATACCAGACAGTTACGCACCTTCCTGCCCAGGCCAATTTTCAGCTTTCAGCGCTGTTGCAATTTGAATGACAATTGCGTGGTCATGCTACACTGTACCCAAACAATTTTTTTATCATTTTGTTCCCACAAATAGAGCTTTCTTTTGGTGGTATTTGATCACCTTTTTTGTAAATAAATACGTTTTCTTCTTCAATGATGGGCACTGATATGGCTGCACTGACGGGCACTGATAAGACGGAACCGATGGGCACTGATGAGGTGGCACCAATGAAGTGGCACTGATGAGGTGGCACTGATAAGCACTGATGATGGGCACTGATAGGCGGCACTGATGGGCACTGATAGGCGGCACTGATGGATACTGATAGGTGGCACTGGTATGTGGCACTGATGGGCACTCATAGGCAGCACTGATGGGCACTCATAGGCGGCACTGATGGGTACTTATGGGTGGCACTGATGGGTAAATATGGGTGGCACTGATAGGTGGCACAGATGGGCGCTGATGGGCACTGATAGGTGGGCACTGATGGGCACGGATGGGCACTGATGGGTGGCACTGAGGGACACTGATGAATGGCACTGGTTATTACTGGTGGTGTATTGCTGGGCATCACTTTTTTTATGGTATTATGGTGCCAGTCAGTGCCCATTTGTGGTCACCGATTGGCACATGTTGGGCATGTTTTAAAACACGTGGATGGCCATGGGGGGTGTACCTGGCCATCCAAATGTTGCCCGCTTTCCTGGTGGTCCTGGACGGCATCCTGGTTGTCCAGTGTGGGCATCCAAGGGGGGGCTGCGCTGATGAACAATCAGCGCGAACCCCCCCTTTCAGGAGAGCCGCCGATCGTCTCTCCTCTACTCGTGTCTGACAGACACGAGTGAGGAAGAGCCGATCAACGGCTCTTCCTATTTACATCGTGATCAGCCGTGATTGGACATGGCTGATCACGTGGTAAAGAGCCTCCGCCGGGGGCTCTTTACCGAGATCGGTGTATCGGTTTGTCAGACTGACACACCGCTCCACTGATCGCCCCGATGCACGCCCCCCCCCCGGGCGCGCGGCGGCTGTTATCCTGCAGGACGTCTATAGACGTCCAGTCAGGATACCGAAACCACTTCCTGGACGTCAATTGTCTATTGACCGGGCGGGAAGTGGTTAAAGTGACATTTAAATGATATAGGAAAAAAAGACAAATGACTAAAGCCCTGTACACACGATCGGATTTCCAATGGAATAAAATCTGATGTATTTTTCCATCGGATTTCTGATGAAGCTGACTTCCATCAGTCTTGCCTATGCACCATCAGTCGAAAATCTGACCGTCCCAAACGCCGTGACGTAAAACACTCTGACGAGCCGAGAAAAATTAAGTTCAATGCTTCTGAGCATGTGTCGACTTGATTCTGAGCATGCGTGAGTTTTTTCTCCAATGGAGTTCCACACAGATGATCGGAATTTGCTATTGTTTTTTTTTCCATCGAATAAATTTAAAACATGTTCTATTTTTAATCACTGATGGAAAAAAGACTGATGGGACCCATACACGATCGGTTTGTCTGATGAAAAAAGTCCATCCGATCGTGTGTACAGGGCTTTAAAGTCCAAGTGTATTTATTTATTTAAAAAGTCCACAATAACAAGCCAATACATTTTGTGGGTGGGTGGGTCTCAAAACTCCCCCGATCAAAAACTTTATGACTGCTATTAAAGGGGTAAACTTGGACTTCGAGGGCTAATATAATATAAAAAAAAAGATATTTACATGTACCAAGACTACTTCAGCAGCTAATTTTTGCTCCTGTGGTCTTTTTTCTGTTAAAGCTGATCTCCAGGTAGGGAGTAAAAAAACGAACCCACACCACCCCCTTTAACTAATATACATATCTTATTTCTTAAAAAATCTATCTTAATACCCTATATTCTTAACTAAACCTGTGGTCATATGACAGGCTAAGTGAAGAGTCTTCTTTCTTCTGCCATGTGGTGTGGAAGAATCCTTTTTCACTTGCCTATCTTGTTCCCTAATGTTGTGAACACTTCATGCTGGCTATAAGAAGGGTCATAGGGACTCGAGGGCTTCAAGCAACAGTGTGATTGACATCACGGTGCAATGGGCAGCAATAAGGCCATTCGGTGGATGTGGACTGCAACTGCAGATCACCAGTCTCAGCTCCAAGAAACATCACAGAGGATCAGATGACAGCTGATACAGGTAAGTATAAAGGGTGATAGTTTTTTTCCAGTTCTTTTTCCAAGATTGTGAATGGGTGGAAGCCTGGGAGGGACTGAGGCAATTGATTTTGTTCTGGGCTTTAAGATCATTGGTAGTCATAGATTGGAAATCTAATTTCTGAAGCTGATTTTTCTGTCTACATTTGTTCTAGTTCACGTGAGAAACGTTAGAGAACTTTTCAAATACACTTTGCTCTGACCTCTTCTGAAATGCAATGATGAATTTTTAGTGAGAACACACGGAACAAGACCTATTGATTGTATTATATTTTATTGCCATAAAGGCAAAGACTGCACTTTTAAAATACCATTCAAACCCTTTATGCATGACATATTTCACCCAACCTTCTAAAACCATATTCTTAGTCATTTCTTAACTTTAATACACAATTTATGATCTATCAAAGAAAAATAATTACTATTTTTGTGGGTACACATTTGGATTATTACTATTATGTTTACTTGGAAGTAGTTTTGATATGCATTTTACTAGCTTGCTACACCATATTTTCTTGTTCATTCAACAGCTTCATACGCTTTATTAAAGGGATTTTGTGAATATATAATTAATTATTATTATAATTATTATTATTATAGCCATGAACAAACAAATACAAATTTTAAAAATATTTAGAATTTTTTTGTCAGATAAAAAATAAATATTGCCTGAATATTATGTAGTCTGATTACAACCTGTAAAAAAAGCCTGTTATTAGCTGTCATGGATATGCATTAATGTCTGTCTGCCATCTTACCTTCCTCCTCATGTGTTCATCTAGAGACCAGACCTCCTTCACCTGGCTTCCTTTATAATCTCCTCCCAGCCTGACTCCACCCCAGGCCCTATCACTGAACACTATATTAACCTGTGCACTGCAAGCCTGCTTTGCTGATCAACGTGTTTGTTAGGCATTGTGTGTTTGGGTTCCTGCCTGCCGTGTGCTACGTCTGTCTCTCTGTTACGTTATTGGCTTGTCCCCGACCATCCCTGTCTGCTCGTGACCCTTGACCTTCGGCTCGTTCTTCGTTATCCTTGTCTGCTTGTGGCCCCTGACCTTCGGCTTGTTATTCGGTTCTCTCTATCGTGTGCTGCTGCTTCCCCTTATCCTACGGGGCGTGAGCTAGGAAACTCCAGGGGCCGCGACCTGGTCCCAGCCTGCAGCGTAACATCCTCACCACTAGAGGCCCTGGAGAAGACCAGCTGGGTCTTAGACTCCGCGCCCTGGGGAATCTTGGCTCTCGCTTCCGTTGGGATCCCGGTTGTGCTCCTCTGGTCCCGCTTTCCACAACCACCCAGTTTCCTATCCACAGAAGCCAGCCATAGGGTTCACTACCTCGCGGTGCACTCCTGTCCCCCTACGGTGTGCATCTGTCACCTGGCCACAGGTGACCCTGACAGTTTGATCAGCCATGGACCCGGCTGACATCCCGATCCCCGCGGATGATCCATTGCAGGGCATAGTCCACAGACTTGAAACCCAGGAATCGAATCAGACTCAGGTGATGCGATTCCTCCAGGATCTGGCTTCTCGATTCGAGCAGCTTCAGGCCTCCTTGGGAACCCCGAATCCGCAACCTCAAGTACAACCAGCGGTGGTACCTATCGCACCAGTCGCAGCCACACACTCACTAATACTGCCAGCTCCGTTCCGTTTCTCTGGGGACTCCAAGGCCTGCAGAGGGTTCCTTAGCCAATGCACGATTCATTTTGAGCTTCAGCCTCAAAACTTTCTGTCTGATAGGGCAAAGGTAGCCTATATCATTTCCCTCCTCTCCGGTGAAGCTTTAGCCTGGGCAGCCCCTCTGTGGGAACTGAATGATCCAGTGGTTTCTAGCCTGTCTGGCTTCTTGAAACTTTTTCGGAATATCTTTGAAGAACCGGCTCGTGTCTCTTCAGCGGCCAGCGCCCTTCTACGTCTCCGCCAAGAGTCTGCTTCAGTGGGACAGTACGCCCTTAATTTCCGCATACTGTCGGCTGAGTTGAGCTGGAACAATGAGGCCTTAGTCGCAACCTTTTTGCATGGCCTTTCTGATAGAGTGAAGGATGAATTAGCAGGAAGAACCATCCCCACTGATCTGGACGGAGTTATCTCCTTGTGTAACCAGATCGATATTCGCTTTCAGGAAAGGACCCTAGAAAAGCGGCGCCAGCACTCCTTGGTCCTTAGTCAGCCTGAGCTCCCCTCTCCTCGACCCGTGGAGCATCTCCTGCCAGCTGAGGAACCCATGCAGCTGGGCAGGACCAGGCTATCCCCAGAGGAACGTGCTAGGCGCAGAAATCTAGGCCTGTGTCTCTACTGTGGGGGCAAAGGTCATTTTCGTGACACTTGCTCTCTTTGTCCAGAAAAACGTTTGGGTCCACTTCATCTGGAGAGTGGAGTATTGGACCCAGAAATATCACCTTCCCCTTCTCGTCTTCTGCTTTCTGTGTTCCTTCATGTTGGTGCTTCTTCTCATTCGGTCTCAGCATATCTGGATTCCGGAGCCGCTGGTAATTTCATGGACTGGGAAATCGCATCGTCCATGAGACTTACTCTTTTGCCCCTCACCACGCCATTGGTGGTCTTGGCGATTGATGGTACTGTTCTCCCAGGGGGACCTATCCGCTTCCAGACCCTCCCTGTTAAGATGTCGGTGGGTACACTCCACCAGGAGTGGATATCCTTCCTTATCTTACCCAAGGCCTCAACGCCTATAATTTTGGGTCTCCCATGGTTACAGCTCCATTCTCCTCATGTGGACTGGACTACTGGACAGATCCTGGCTTGGGGTCCCTCCTGTTCCTCGTCCTGTCTACCCAAGGTTGCCCCCTGTGAATCTGAGCCGGTCATTCATTCCAGGTTGCATAACCATTTACATTTCTCTGTCCCTAACCACCCTTGGACGCACAGCCAGGCTAGCTTGTCTACAAGTCCTGCAGTCGCTACGTCTTGCGATGCGATTCAGGTAGTCGCTACACCTGACTCAGCTATTCACTCTGCCTCTGTACTAGTTATGCCAGTCCAGCCCATGCCCAGTGAGCCTCTTACTTTTTCTTGTTCGGGACATTCTGCTTGTCCTTCAGCTATTCAGCTTGACTCCGGCGACATGTCACCTTCTAACCAACCTGACTTCAGGGTTCCACTGACATCTGCCCAGTCTGATGGTCCTGTGCAAGATGACCAGTTCCCCTTTAAGGGTCTAGGGGACCCTCCTCAGATTCCTGTTGATCCTCTCATGCCCTTGCTTATTCCTAGAGAGCCTTTGGTCCTCAATAGATCTTCTTGTCATCTCCCTACCTCGTTTTCGGTCTCTGAGGATAATTTTAAGTACGAGGTTAGACAAGTTCTGGATTCTCGGCTCTGCAGAGGCATTCTTCAGTACCTTGTGCATTGGAGAGGTTTTGGTCCTGAGGAGGCGTCTTGGATCGCTGCATCTGATGTCGCTGCACCTCATCTGTTGAGAAGGTTTCATCAGAGATTTCCCTTTAAGCCTGGGTCCAGGCGGGGGAGGGCCCATAAGAGGGAGGGTACTGTCATGGATATGCATTAATGTCTGTCTGCCATCTTACCTTCCTCCTCATGTGTTCATCTAGAGACCAGACCTCCTTCACCTGGCTTCCTTTATAATCTCCTCCCAGCCTGACTCCACCCCAGGCCCTATCACTGAACACTATATTAACCTGTGCACTGCAAGCCTGCTTTGCTGATCAACGTGTTTGTTAGGCATTGTGTGTTTGGGTTCCTGCCTGCCGTGTGCTACGTCTGTCTCTCTGTTACGTTATTGGCTTGTCCCCGACCATCCCTGTCTGCTCGTGACCCTTGACCTTCGGCTCGTTCTTCGTTATCCTTGTCTGCTTGTGGCCCCTGACCTTCGGCTTGTTATTCGGTTCTCTCTATCGTGTGCTGCTGCTTCCCCTTATCCTACGGGGCGTGAGCTAGGAAACTCCAGGGGCCGCGACCTGGTCCCAGCCTGCAGCGTAACATCCTCACCACTAGAGGCCCTGGAGAAGACCAGCTGGGTCTTAGACTCCGCGCCCTGGGGAATCTTGGCTCTCGCTTCCGTTGGGATCCCGGTTGTGCTCCTCTGGTCCCGCTTTCCACAACCACCCAGTTTCCTATCCACAGAAGCCAGCCATAGGGTTCACTACCTCGCGGTGCACTCCTGTCCCCCTACGGTGTGCATCTGTCACCTGGCCACAGGTGACCCTGACATTAGCACAAAAAGATCCAAACACAAATATAACAACGTCAGTCAAACCACCTCAAGGTATCTTACATCCCAATGATGAATATTATAAATAAATATAAAAAAATAAATAAAATAAATTCATTCTGAAAGACTAAAAATTCATAAATACACATACAAATGAAATATACGGTATGTGTTAAATAAAGTGCATCAATAGTGCTACCATCAATATGCAGTATATTCACAATGAAAATACATACCCAACTGGGATGCAAACCCCTCCTGCCTAACAGTTTTCAACAAATTGAAAAAATAGAGAAAAAATAACAAATAAACCAATATGTGTTAATACAAATTAATATGAGTGAATAACAATATGCAACGATAAATAAACACCCCACTGGGGTGTAAACCCCTCAAGGCTAGCAAAGATTCCAACAAACTAAATCAAATGAAATTATGAATAATAATAATGTTATAAAGAATAAGGCACAAAGAAACATCCCAATGATCATTCAACTCCTAAATGGTTCAATCGGGTACCCCACTTCACCAATTAGAAGTGTTCCTTAAAACATTCACCAATGTGTCTTTCCAGCATGCAAGCTCGCCTTCATATCGGACCTATACAGAACATTTCTGTAATCTCTTAATCGGATTAGTATTCAGGATCCCAGGTATAGCATATCCCAACAGGTAGGCGATGTATGCCCCCTTCTGTGTCTCACTCAGATGGATCAGCATTCAAAAATAAGAAACCAAAGAAGGCTTTCCATAGTGCAGTATATGAATTTATTACCAGAAAGTGGTAAGCTAAAAACTCACTCACAAGTGAAAAGGGCTCCAAAGCCCATAAACAGCTTGTATCAACAAACTGAATGTACCAGAATGGACGACTTCCGACCGTGACTGGAAGTGACGTCACCACATGTTACGTCCCACCCCGTGTGACTTCCTCAGATTTTATATTAAAAAATTCATATATTCGATGTGCTATTGATGCACTTTATTTAACACATACATTTAACTTGTATGTGTATTTATGTATTTTTAGTCTTTCATACTGAATTTATTTTCATCATCATTTCGTCAATTTTAGTCATCATTGGGACGTGAGATACCTTGAGGTGGTCTCATTGAAGTTGGTTATATTTTTGTTTGGATTGGAGCAGCGCTACACTATCTTTTCGCTTTTGTTTTAGTGTGGGAACACATGGAGGAGAAAGAAGCAGAAACCATTACCATTATTAATATTGTTATTGTTGGCAGCGCATAAAAATCTTCTTTATCTGTTATTTGAAATATGAAATTCAGACAGAGAGGTGGATGTAGAAAAGGGATAGAGACTGTTCACAATAAGGACCAGCAGCAGCATAAGGCTACTTAGGCACCAGGATGGGGGGGCAGAAGAATCAGAATCCCCAATCACTTGCTGGGGATTCAGATTTTTAACCTTTTTACTGCCAGGTCTGTGCGTTGTACAGATCTGACAGCGGGAGGTTTTACACATAACCAGGAGTATGTACAGTATCTCACAAAAATTAGTACACCCCTCACATTTTTGTAAATATTTTATTATATCTTTTCATGTGACAACACTGAAGAAATGACACTTTGCTACAATGTAAAGTAGTGAGTGTACAGCTTGTATGCAAAGGTAAAGCAAAGGTAAAGCATAGTAGCCCATTATGTGTCACTTACCTGAAACCGAAGCCAGCGATGTCACTGCTGTCCCCACTGGCAGCAAGCGCCCATCTTCACACCTCTTCCTTCTGGGGCCGGGGACTCCGGCGCTGTAACTGTCCGGAGTCGCATGACTTCACTCCCGCGCATGCCCACGAAAGCCACCAGTCAAGGCATGACCCCCTAGAAACTATCTGCCCTTTCTAAAGTGCGCATGCGCCGTAGACATCAGTGAATGCGCCGTAGACATCGACGCACAGCTTTATTTTAAATATCTCCTAAACCGTGGAGGTTAAAGAGATATTTCCAGCACCTACAGGTACGCCTTAATATAGGCTTACCTGTAGGTAAAAGTGGTTGTACATGGTGTTGACAGGGGTGCTTAGAATGATCAGTTTTTATTTATGTAAAATCCTTTATCCCAACTGCTTGTTTAACTGCAGTGTGAGCTGGAGTTTGGCTTCAATTTTGTTAGCGTATCTGAATCTGCTAGCCCATCTAATGCTCCCCTCCCCCCAGACTGACAATGCTGCTGTCTAGGTTCAGGCATCACTATTTCTGTCATCTCAGCACTGGAAGGGGCAAATAGAGGAGGAGAGGGATAAGAGGAGGTGCGGGCTGTGCTCTCTCTCCCCCTCCTCATCATTAGTTTGCACATAATTGTGGGGGTAGGCGCAATTTGGTATCTTTACCCTGGGCACTGGGTAATCTTATCCCAGCACACTGCTGTCCAAAGGTGTCCCTGTGCTCCTTCATCCAGAGTGGAGGTAATCTAATACAGGGGGTGTGTTACTGGCCAGATCACCAGGTATAAACAGAAAGAAAAAAGCCTAGAAAAAAACAAAACAAATGCAGCCCCCACACCTAAGAATTGGTAAGCTGCAATCTAATAAATGTTTGCTTTTGGGTTTAATACCACTTTAACCACTTCAATACCCAGCCATAGTCATATGACGCCCACAGATGGGGTCTCCCATCCTGGGTGGGCGTCATATGACGTCCCGGGCTTTGTGGGGGGATATCTGAATGATGCCTGCAGCTAGAGGCATCATTCAGATATCCTTCTATTATGCCGGCGATTCTGCGCACAATAAGAACGATCACAGCGGCAGTTCCGCCGCCGTCGCTTGATCGTTCTTATAGGCGGCGGGTGGGGACATCCCCCCCTCCCGCCGCCATCCGGTGCTTCTCCGGGCTCTCCCGTGTCATCGGGGGCCCAGAGAATGAATCGTCCGGCGCCGGATGGGAAGCATAGTGATGACTGGTGACCAGATGGTCACCAGTCATCTCTATGACCGTCGGAGGCCCTGGCGCGATGTGATGACTTTACGCCCGGGTTCTCAGAAGTAAACAAAGCCGCGATTACGGCTAGTAAGCATGAGATCGGTGACATGTTTTTCACAATATCATGTTTTCCAGCCTGGAGGACCTGTCACACACCATTCCTATTACAAGGGATGTTTACATTCCTTGTAATAGGAATGAAAGTGAGCAAAAAAAAAAAAAAAGTAAAAAAAGAAAAAAAAAATTAAAACGCCCCTGTCCCCGGTAGCTCGCGATCAGAAGTGAACGCACACGTAAGTCCCACCCACATATGTAAACGCCGTTCAAACCACACATGTGAGGTATCGCCGCGTGCGTTAGCGCGTGTGAAACAATTCTAGCACTAGACCTCCTCTGTAACTCTAAACTGGTAACCTGTCGCCTATGGAGATTTTTAAGTACCGAAGTTTGGCGCCATTCCATGAGTGTGGGCAATTTTAAAGCGTGACATGTTAGGTATTTATTTATTCGGCATAACATCATCTTTCATATTTTACAAATAAATTGGGCTAACTTTACTGTTTTGTTATTTTTTAATTCATGAAACCGTTTTTTTTTCCCCAAAAAGGCGTTTGAAAAATTATTGCGCAAATACCGTGCAAGATAAAAAGTTGCAATGACCGTCATTTCTATTCCCTAGGGTGTCTGCTAAAAAAGCATATATAATATTTGGGGGTTCTGAGTAATTTTCTAGCAAAAGAATGATGATTTGTACATGTAGGAGAGAAGTGCCAGAATAGGCCCGGTATTGAGGTGGTAAAAAAAGCCTGGTGTTGAAGTGGTTAAAGTCTTGTTTTAAAAATAAATTACAAACGTGTCATACTCACCTGCTCTGTGTAATGGTTTTGCACAGAGCAGCCTGGATCCTCCTCTTGTCGGGTCCCACATCAGCGCTCCTGGCTTTTCCCTCCTGCCAGGTGCCCCCACAGCAAGCAGCAAGTGCCACCAAGCTGTAGCTCTGTGTGTCCATTCACACATGGAGCCACGGCTCGATCCCCTATCCCAGTGATGGCGAACCTTGGCACCCCAGATGTTTTGGAACTACATTTCCCATGATGCTCAACTACACTGCAGAGGGCCTGAGCATCATGGGAAATGTAGTTCCAAAACATCTGGGGTGCCAAGGTTCACCATCACTGACCTATCCCATCTCCTGATTGTCCCACTGGCTATGATTGACAGCAGTCAGCCAATGGCTCCCGCTGCTTCCAAAAGCCAATCAGGAGTGCGAGTCCCCAAAGAGGCAAGGCTCTCGTGTACATCACTGGATCAAGAGGGGACTCAGGTGAGTATTAGGGTGGCTGCTGCACACAAAAGTTGTTTTACCTTCATACATAGAATGCATGAAGGTAAAAAACCTTGTGCCTTTACAACCACTTTAACCCCACTCCTCACCCCCTCATAATATTATATATTTTCTGAAAGTAAGCTGCAATATATTAACTTTTTTATTTTTGGGCTTAATACCACTTTAAAATATGTGCAAAAAATTAAGGAAGTTATTTAACCATTATCTGGTGGAAATAAAGGTAAAAAAGTAGGGTTGCACCAATACTGTTTTTCTACCGGCGAGTATGAGTACCGATACATTAGAGTTCCAAAACCTTTGCGGTGCGATTTGAGGCCATACAAAATTAATGGGCTCAAATCGTACTGCAAAGAATCGCATGCGTGAACCCAGGCTGAAATCACTTTTAAAAGCATGGATTCGCACAGCAGTGGTGCTGGAAACCGCTTGCAATTCGGACAGAAATCGCACCACATTCCTGTTCAAATCGCATGCGATTCTTTGCAGTGTGATTTGAGCCCATTTATTTTGTATAGGCTTATATGATGTCATATGATGTCCTCGGGCCTCCCAGCCGCTGGGGGGCGTGCGCGTTCCGCCGGCAGCGCGCGCGTGTGCCCGCTACGTCACTCAGGTGCCGATGCGCGTGCCTAGCGGCCGCGATGTCCGCCAGGTACCCGCGATCGGCAGTTACAGAGCCAGGTACGTGGATCTCTGTGTGTAAACACAGAGATCCACGCCCTGTCAGGGAGAGGAGACCGATGGTATCTTCCTTGTACATAGAGACAACCATCGGTCACCTCCCCCAGTCAGTCTCCTCCCCCCACAGTAAGAATCACCTAGCAGGGCACACATTTAACCTCTTGATCGCCTCCTAGTGTTAACCCCTTCCCTGCCAGTCACATTTATACAGTAATCAGTGCATATTTATAGCACTGTTCGCTGTATAAATGTGAATGGTCCTAAAAATGTGTCAAAAGTGTCCGATGTGTCCGCAGTATTATCGCAGTCCTGACAAAAATCGCTGATCACCGCCATTACTAGTAAAAAAATAAAAATAAAAAAAAAGTCATAATTCTATCACCTATTTTGTAGGCGCTATAACTTTTGCGCAAACCAATCACTATACGCTTATTACGATTATTTTTTTTAACAAAAATATGTAGAAGAATACGTATCGGCCTAAACTGAGAAAAAAAATAGTTTAAAAAAAATGGGTATTTATTATAGCAAAAAGTAAAAAATAGTGTTTTTTTTCCAAACTGGACGCTCTTCTTTTGTTTATAGTGCAAAAAATAAAAACCGCAGAGGTGATCAAATACCACCAAAAGAAAGCTCTATTTGTGGGGAAAAAAGGACGTCAATTTTGTTTGGGAGCCACGTCGCACGACCGCGCAATTGTCATTCAAATCGTGACAGCGCTGAAATCTGAAATTTCGCCTGGGCAGGAAGGGGGTATATGTGCCCAGTAAGCAAGTGGTTAAGGCACAAACATTTTGTTTTTACTTTGATAGAGAAGAGGTTTTAATTATTATCTTTCTGGGAACAGTACAAATTAGCGTTCTCCTAGGAAGCATAGGGCGACAGGAACTAACAACATATACAGGTCCTTCTCAAAAAATTAGCATATTGTGATAAAGTTCATTATTTTCTGTAATGTACTGATAAACATTAGACTTTCATATATTTTAGATTCATTACACACAACTGAAGAAGTTCAAGCCTTTTCTTGTTTTAATATTGATGATTTTGGCATACAGCTCATGAAAACCCAAAAATCCTATCTCAAAAAATTAGCATATTTCATCCGACCAATAAAAGAAAAGTGTTTTTAATACAAAAAAAGTCAACCTTCAAATAATTATGTTCAGTTATGCACTCAATACTTGGTCGGGAATCCTTTTGCAGAAATGACTGCTTCAATGCGGCGTGGCATGGAGGCAACCAGCCTGTGGCACTGCTGAGGTGTTATGGAGGCCCAGGATGCTTCGATAGCGGCCTTAAGCTCATCCAGAGTGTTGGGTCTTGCGTCTCTCAACTTTCTCTTCCCAATATCCCACAGATTCTCTATGGGGTTCAGGTCAGGAGAGTTGGCAGGCCAATTGAGCACAGTAATACCATGGTCAGTAAACCATTTACCAGTGGTTTTGGCACTGTGAGCAGGTGCCAGGTCGTGCTGAAAAACGAAATCTTCATCTCCATAAAGCTTTTTAGCAGATGGAAGCATGAAGTGCTCCAAAATCTCCTGATAGCTAGCTGCATTGACCCTGCCCTTGATAAAACACAGTGGACCAACACCAGCAGCTGACATGGCACCCCAGACCATCACTGACTGTGGGAACTTGACACTGGACTTCAGGCATTTTGGCATTTCCCTCTCCCCAGTCTTCCTCCAGACTCTGGCACCTTGATTTCCGAATGTACTTTGGACCACTGAGCAACAGTCCAGTGCTGCTTCTCTGTAGCCCAGGTCAGGCGCTTCTGCCGCTGTTTCTGGTTCAAAAGTGGCTTGACCTGGGGAATGCGGCACCTGTAGCTCATTTCCTGCACACGCCTGTTCACGGTGGCTCTGGATGTTTCTACTCCAGACTCAGTCCACTGCTTCCGCAGGTCCTCCAAGGTCTGGAATCGGTCCTTCTCCACAATCTTCTTCAGGGTCCGGTCACCTCTTCTCGTTGTGCAGCGTTTTCTGCCACACTTTTTCCTTCCCACAGACTTCCCACTGAGGTGCCTTGATACAGCACTCTGGGAACAGCCTATTCGTTCAGAAATTTCTTTCTGTGTCTTACCCTCTTGCTTGAGGGTGTCAATGATGGCCTTCTGGACAGCAGTCAGGTCGGCAGTCTTAGCCATGATTGCGGTTTTGAGTAATGAACCAGGCTGGGAGTTTTTAAAAGCCTCAGGAATCTTTTGCAGGCGTTTAGAGTTAATTAGTTGATTCAGATGATTAGGTTAATAGCTCGTTTAGAGAACCTTTTCATGATATGCTAATTTTTTGAGATAGGATTTTTGGGTTTTCATGAGCTGTATGCCAAAATCATCAATATTAAAACAAGAAAAGGCTTGAACTACTTCAGTTGTGTGTAATGAATCTAAAATATATGAAAGTCTAATGTTTATCAGTACATTGCAGAAAATAATGAACTTTATCACAATATGCTAATTTTTTGAGAAGGACCTGTACTTCCCACGTACTAGATTTAAAGCCAGCGATATTGTCTTTATTCTCAGAATTTTCACAGCAGTAAACATTGTTCAGAAATATTCACTAAAATCGAGCATCCTTTTCTATGTCCTGTGAGTAATCAGGGATGGGATTTTTTTCAGCAGCAGTTATCTACTGTTCAATGTCAAATGCCATTTGGCCAGTGTGGGAACAAAATCTTGTTTCTTATACAATATCCACAAGGTACAGTATATAGCTAAACTGCTATCAACATTACATAAAATAATCAGTGAGCTGCTTCTTTTATCCAGTAAACCTTGCAGCTGTGCTAAATACAGAAACTCCATTTGTTTTGCCTAGTCTGAGTTTTATGCACTCATGTTATACAGGTTTCTAACAGTGCTTCTGGGGGACACAGCAGCATTTTGCTGTATGATTGTGTGCTGCAAAGATTTTTTTTCCCTAAAACTAATGAACATGTAGTCTTAAAGCGGTATTATAACCAGGGGTGCACTGATATGGGTATAGGTGCTGATACTAAGCATTAGCACAAGTATCGGTACTCGTACAAATGCTCTGTTATCTGGAACTAATACGGTTCTTTCAGCTGTCGGTGGGATTCCCCCAATGTAAAAAAGAAAAAAAAAGCCGTCAATTATGAGTTGTTAGGGAGCGGGGCCGCTGCCTCTTTAACAACCGATGACTCATTCAGCTGTCAGTGGGGTCCCCCTGTTGAAATATAAATAAAGTTCCTGCAATTGAAGCTGTCCAAAAAAAACGAAACAAAGCATCAGGGCAATGTTTATCAACAACATTGCTCTGATACAGAAAGATTAAAAGAAACATTGGGGTTGATTTACTAAAACAAAAGAGTGCAAATTCTGGTGAAACTCTGCATACAAACCAATCAATTTCCAGGTTTTATTGCCAAAACTTAATTGAACAAGCTGAATTTAGAAGCTGATTGGCTACCGTACTGTTTTAGTAAATCACCCCCACAGTTTATTTTTCTATCTTTCTGTTTATTTATCTGCATTTAAAAGGGATCAACTTCCACCTGCAGATGAAGTCAGTTTAAAGCAACCTGTCAAGTGAAAAAAAGTTTTTATTTTTTTTATTAAATGTTCTTCTGTTTACCCCCCTTTTTAATCCATCATTTACTCTAAACAGCCTTAATTAACTGCTTAATCTCCTTTTCCATTTAATTATAAATTTCCTGCTAATTTTTGTTTACTTGCATCACCTTACCATCCACACTGGCGTCCCACAAGATGTGCTGCAACCAATTTTTTGTTTTACATGTGGTCTATTTACCTATGTGAGTTAACCACTTAAGCCCCGGACCATTTGGTAGCTAAAGGACCAGAGGTGAATTCAGAATTTTGCACTGCGCTGCTTTAACTGTAAATTGTGCGGACATGCAATGTTGTACCCAAACGAAATTTGCGTCCTTTTCTTCCCACAAATAGAGCTTTCTTTTAATGGTATTTGATTGCCTCTGCGATTTTATTTTTTGCGATATAAACGGAAAAAGACCGAAAATTTTGAAAAAAAATGATATTTTCTACTTTTTGTTATAAGAAAAATCGAATAAACTCAATTTTAGTCATACATTTAGGCCAAAATGTATTCAGCCACATGTCTTTAGTAAAAAAAATGTCAATAAGCGTATATTTATCGGTTTGCGCAAAAGTTATAGCGTTTACAAACTAGGGTACATTTTCTGGAATTTACACAGCTTTTAATTTATGACTGCCTATCTCATTTCTTGAGGTGCTAAAATGACAGGGCAGTGATTGAATAATGACAAAAAAATAAATAAAATAAAAAAATTACAAAAAGTTGTCACTAAATGATATATTGCTCACACATGCCATGGTTATATGTGGAATTGCACCCCAAAATACATTCTGCTGCTTCTCCTGAGTACATGTGTGGGACTTTTTAGGAGCCTAGCCACGTACGGGACCCCGGAAACCAAGCACCGCCTTCAGGATTTCTAAGGGCGCAAATTTTTGATTTCACTCCTCACTACCTATCACAGTTTTGAAGGCCATAAAATGCCAAAATAGCACAAAACCCCCCCAAATGACCCCATTTTAGAAAGTAGACACCCCAAGGAAATTGCTGAGAGGCCTGTTGAGCCCATTGAATATTTTTTTTTTTTGTCCCAAGTGATTGAATAAT
Source organism: Rana muscosa (assembly GCA_029206835.1). NCBI lineage: Eukaryota > Metazoa > Chordata > Amphibia > Anura > Ranidae > Rana > Rana muscosa. The sequence continues at coordinate 243,494,520 of CM055122.1, read as the reverse complement.
GAAAAAAAAAAAATTACAAAAAGTTGTCACTAAATGATATATTGCTCACACATGCCATGGTTATATGTGGAATTGCACCCCAAAATACATTCTGCTGCTTCTCCTGAGTACGGGGATACCACATGTGTGGGACTTTTTAGGAGCCTAGCCACGTACGGGACCCCGGAAACCAAGCACCGCCTCCAGGCTTTCTAAGGGCGCAAATTTTTGATTTCACTCCTCACTACCTATCACAGTTTTGAAGGCCATAAAATGCCAAAATAGCACAAAACCCCCCCAAATGACCCCATTTTGGAATATAGACACCCCAAGCTGTTTGCTGAGAGGCATGGTGAGTATTTTACAGCTCTTATTTGTTTTTGAAAATGAAGAAAGAACATTTTTTTTTTCTTTTTTTTTTCAATTTTCAAAACTTTGTGACAAAAAGCGAGATCTGCAAAATACTCACAATACCTCTCAGCAAATAGCTTGGGGTGTCTACTTTCCAAAATGGGGTCATTTGGGGGGGGTTTTGTGCCATCTGGGCATTCCATGGCCTCCGAAACTGTGATAGGCAGTGAGGAGTGAAATCAAAAATTGACACCCTTAGAAAGCCTGAAGGCGGTGCTTGGTTTTTGGGGTCCCGTACGCGGCTAGGCTCCCAAAAAGTCTCACACATGTGGTATCCCCGTACTCAGGAGAAGCAACAGAATGTATTTTGGGGTGTAATTCCACATATGCCCATGGCATGTTTGAGCAATATATCATTTAGTGACAACTTTGTGCAAAAAAAAAAAATATATATATTTTTTCCGCAACTTGTGTCAACATATAAAATATTCCATGGACTCGACATGCCTCTCAGTATATAGCTTGGGGTGTCTACTTTCCAAAATGGGGTCATTTGGGGGGGTTTTGAACTGTTCTGGCATTTTATACACAACATTAGGAAGCTTACATCCACTCTTCTAACCACTTGAAGACAAAGCCCTTTTTGACACTTTTTGTTTACATGAAAACATATTTTTTTTTGCAAGAAAATTATGTTGAACCCCCAAACATTATATATATTTTTAAAGCAAAGGCCCTACAGAATAAAATGGTGGGTGTTGCATTTTTTTTTTCTACACAGTATTTGCGCAGCGATTTTTCAAACGCATTTTTTTGGGAAAAAATACACTTTTTTTATTTTAATGCACTAAAACACACTATATTGCCCAAATGTTTGATGAAATAAAAAAGATGATCTTAGGCCGAGTACATAGATACCAAACACGACATGCTTTAAAATTTCGCACAAATGCGCATTGGCGACAAACTACATACATTTTTAAAAGCCTTTAAAAGCATTTACAGGTTACCCCGTTAGATTTACAGAGGAGGTCTACTGCTAAAATTACTGCCCTCGATCTGACCTTCGCGGTGATACATGCATGGTGCAATTGCTGTTTACATATGACGCCAGACCGACGCTTGCGTTCGCCATTGGGCAAGAGCAGGGCAGGACAGGGGTGCTTTTTTTTTTTTTTTTTTTTTTTATTATTAATTTTGCTTTTTTATTTTATTTTTAAACTGTTGCTTCCATATTTATTTATTTTTATCACTTTTATTGTTATCTCAGGGAATGTAAATATCCCCTATGATAGCAATAGGTAATGACAGGTACTCTTTTTTGAAAAAACTGGGGTCTATTGGACCCTAGATCTTCCCTCTGCCCTCAAAGCATCTGACCACACCAAGATCGGTGTGATAAAATGCTTTCCCAATTTCCCAATGGCGCTTTTTATATCCGGGGGGGGACATTCCCTCCCACTGCTTGTAAAAGCAGTCCAGAGGCTATTTAGCCACTAGGATTGCTTTTACATGAAAGCCGGCCGCTGGCTGAAAAGAATGATACCAAGATGATACCTAAACCCGCAGGCATCATTCTGGTATAAACATTCAAAGTCCAGCAACATACCAGTACGTTGCTGGTCCTTGTTGGACATGTATTGTAATCTTTTTTTTCATGCAGCCTGTTGGCTGAACGAAAAAAAAAGATTGATCGGTGGGTATGCCCACCATTAGAATACCGCCCTTCATCCACCCACTTCTAATGATGAGCATACATGCACCATTTATATATGCCGAAGCATGGGGGCATCTTCTTGCAAAAGTTATGCCGCGTACACATGGTCAGACTTTTCCACGGGCAAGCCTCCGTCGGAATTTCGACTGTATATACGCGGCATTAGGAGCAAAATCGCTCCTCCACTCCTGCTGCCCCAATGCTTCGGCATATATGCTTTTTTTTTTTTAACTGTGGTGGTGAAATCACCTCCTACAGCACTGGAGTCGCAGGGATCAGGCCTGTCTCTGCGAACGCTGCAGTTATGTGTGTTTTTGTTTTGTAAGTGACAGTGATCGATCGATACTGCACTTGGGTGGCCTGGGCTGGACGGAGGGGCAAAACGCAGGTGCTAGCAGGTATCTAGGCTGATCCCGCTAACACTGCGTTTTTGGGAACCCTAAATTGCTGGGGACGCTAGTATAGATCTGATCAGATCAGATATTGAGCTGATCAGATACTATACCACTAAGGGGGGTGTATGCTTCACGTGTGGGTGTTAGCGCTACTGGCACTAACCTGACGCTGCCTGGGGTGTGACGCAGACCCTCTCTGACGCTAAAACCTAATTGATATCACCCGCCGGGCGATCAGGGGGTTAAACCTTTATTGGGTTATATACGGCGGGTGCCCTGACACTATAAAAAGCAAACTAACTAACCAGCGTCACCCGTAACACTTATATGATGATCACTGCTGAAAGGGTTAACTAGGGGCAATTAGGGGGTTAAAACCTTTATTAGGTAATATATGGGGGTACCTGACGCTATATAAAAACCTGACGGCGAACCTAAAAAAAAATTACTGGCTACCTATCGGCATCACCGACACTAAGACAACGATCATAAAAACGATTGCTTAGCGACAGTGGTGATAGGGGGTGAAAGGGTTACCTGGGGGGCGATCAGGGGGTTAAACCTTTATTAGATAATATATGGGGGTACCTGACGCTATAAAAACCTGCGGCGAACCTAAAAAAAATTACTGGCTACCGATCAGCATCACCGACGCTAAGACATCGATCAGAAAAATGATCGCATAGTGACGGCGGTGCTAGGGGGTGAAAGGGTTACCTGGGGGGTGATCAAGGGGGTTACACCTTTATTAGGTAATATATGGGGGTACCCGACGCTATAAAAACCTGCGGCGAACCTAAAAAAAATTACTGGCTACCGATCAGCATCGCCGACGCTAAGACATCGATCAGAAAAATTATCGCTTAGTGACAGTGGTGATAGGGGGTGAAAGGGTTACCTGGGGGGGCGATCAAGGGGGTTAAACCTTTATTAGGTAATATATGGGGGTACCCGACGCTATAAAAACCTGCGGCGAACCTAAAAAAAATTACTGGCTACCGATCAGCATCACCGACGCTAAGACATCGATCAGAAAAATGATCGCATAGCCACGGCGGTGCTAGGGGGTGAAAGGGTTACCTGGGGGGTGATCAAGGGGGTTAAACCTTTATTAGGTAATATATGGGGGTACCCGACGCTATAAAAACCTGCGGCGAACCTAAAAAAAATTACTGGCTACCGATCAGCATCGCCGACGCTAAGACATCGATCAGAAAAATTATAACTTAGTGACAGTGGTGATAGGGGGTGAAAGGGTTACCTGGGGGGCGATCAAGGGGGTTAAACCTTCATTAGGTAATATATGGTTGTACCCGACGCTATAAAAACCTGCGGCGAACCTAAAAAAAATTACTGGCTACCGATCAGCATCACCGACGCTAAGACATCGATCAGAAAAATGATCGCATAGTGACAGTGGTGATAGGGGGTGAAAGGGTTATCTGGGGGGTGATCAGGGGGTTAAACCTTTATTAGGGGGGGTTTGGGGGCTACACTGGACCTAAAACTAAATGTAGTGACACTTTTACAGTCACAAATGTCACTGATTGCAGTGATCACTAAATAAATGGTCACTGCAATCAGTGACACTGTGACTGGGGGCTGGGGGGGGGCTGGGGGGTGATCTGGGGGTGTCTGGGGGGGTCTGGGGGGGCGATTTATGTGCCTATGTGTCCTGGTGTCAGTGTGCTGTTTTGTGTACTAACCTGGCATCTTCTCCTGTACGGCGCTCGGTATATGTGAGCGCCCCAGGAGAGATGACATCACTTCCTCCTTCCTGGCAGGCAGGGGAAGCTCTCTCATTCGCCGGGAGCGATCGAGAGGGGGTGGCCGGAATCGAACGGCCGTCCCCTCATGTTGGATCGCTCCCGAAGGTAAAACGACCGCTCACTGTAAAGAAGGGGGGTCCGATCGGACCCCCCAACTATACAAAGGCAATCACGTACATATACGTGATTCTGCCTGTCGGTGCCATTCTGCTGACGTATATTTACAGTGGGCGGTCGTTAAGTGGTTAAAGTTGGTGACCTTGTAGTTCATGGCTATTGTTATTGCTTTGTAATATATTTGGATCTATATGCTTGTCGTTATTGTTCTATCTATTTAGGAATTTTCCCACCTCGCGTTGGAACAGTTTGGTGTCTATTTAACTATCAGACTATGTATATGGTATCTCCACTCCCTGTTAGGAGAGTATGAGAATATTCAAATACTAGACCAGGAATTTGATTGTATAGATTAGAGAAATTTTAGTCTTGTTGTACAGTAAACATTTTTTACTTTTATACATAAAAATCTATCTTGTTTGTGTCTAATTTGCTGCAACAAAGCCCCATTGGAGTTGCATGTGGTTTTCATTTAAACTAGGGATGGAGCAGCCGCCAACCCATGATATATTCACCTTCCTATTCCAATATTTTTACACCTTTAACATATATTTACATATTTCACATTGAAAAAAGTGCAAAATTGAAAATAAATAAATGTATTTAATTTGTAAAGTAAGGTAGGGTTATAAGCCTGTTGGTTTATTTTTTGCCATATGTGCCCCATTGGGGAGATTTACCTTCACTTCCTATCCCATAGCCAAAACAGAAAGTGAGAGGAAATCCCCACAAATTAAGGGACTTTTTTGAGACCCCCTGGTCACTAGACCTAGTGTCCCTATTGGAAGATTTTCCCTCTATTACTTTTCTGGGGACAACCCCAAATTCAGAATTTTCTTTTACTTTGACTTTAAATGATTTTGGTAAACAGGACAAATATAGAGAGTAAATCTCCCTCTATGGGGGCACAGATAAAAACTGACAGTTTTGCCTTTAGTTATACTTTAATGTTAAATGAGAGAGTTTAGTTCCACTTTAAGATTTGTATGATAAGTATGTATGGGGGTATTTAAAAGAATGTTGCGTGTCCATATAGGCTACGCAGGGGCAGGAGAGATGAGAATCACCAGAATCGGTTAGTTTTATATAAATTAACTGTTTGCCGACCAGCGCACGACGACATACGTCGACAGCATTGCACGGACAGGCAGAAGGATGTATATATACGTCCCCTTTAAGAAGCCGGCATTGTGCACGTGCGCGCCCACCGCGAGCTCCGTGACTCCGACCGCGGGTCCCGCGGACTCGATGTCCGCAGGCATACCCGCGATCGTGTCACTGTGAGGAAGAAGGGGGAAATGCTTATGTAAACAAGCATTTCCCCAGTCTTCCTACTGTAAGGGGAGTGACCACAGCTTCCTGTAATCGGAAGCAGTGATCACTGTCGTGCAGTGTTGCCAACCGTACGTAGAATTACGGACAGTTCGTTAAAACAAGGCACTTTTTCCCTGTACGTAAAAGTCCGTAGTAAGGGAAAGGTGCCAGTAAAAATGGCGGTGATCGGCTCGGGGTCAGAACTGCGCATGCGCAATTCCGGAAATCCCCGAGAAGATCCGATCCTGAGCCGCCGAGTCTGACTCCTGCAAAGCCTCTGCCCAGCCCACCCGCCGCGCAGCTAATGAAGTCAGTCAAAGCATTTTCCCGCCAGCCTATGAACAGGCAGGACGGAGGAGCCTCATAGTGTGGAAAGGAGAGCTGCATGTGTGACGGTCTGTGAGCGGAGGGAGCCTAAATACGGATAAGAGAGCACACACACCCCCACCGGAGCAACGGACGGACCCCTGCCAGCCTGGCATACTGAGTGAGTGACGTGTGTGGATCCTGCTGCCCGCCGTTGCCGTGCCTGGTGTCTTTGACTTGGTGAGTCAGTCAGAGGCAGAGCAGACTAGTCTAGTAGTTGGACAGACAGTGAGTGTGACAACTTGTCACACTCACTGTCTGTCCAACTACTAAACTACTATCTCGAGTCAACTGTGTGACTGTCACTGTGTGAGGGTGAGCAGGGAGACAGCCAGGCTGGGATGATTCATTGATGGAGGAGGGGGCTCAGGTGGACCTCTGGTTTCCCCTGTGCTGTCAGACAGGCAAAGGCAGCAGTTTCCAGACGAAAATGGCAGTGGTGAGATTGTACAAAATCATTGTATACAATCTCTGTCTGCTGTCTCTCTGATATCTTCTGTATCTTGTCCGCATGTGTGTATCCTGTTCGCACAACCTTCTCCTGTATCCTGTCCGCATGTGTGTATCCTGTTCGCATAACCATCTCCTGTATCCTGTCCTTATGACCATCTTCTGTACCATATCTGCAATCTCTGACCATCTGTTGTACCATGTCTCCAGTCTCTGACCATCTGTTGTACCATGTCTCCAGTCTCTGACCATCTGTTGTACCATGTCTCCAGTCTCTGACCATCTGTTGTACCATGTCTCCAGTCTCTGACCATCTGTTGCACCATGTCTCCAGTCTCTGACCATCTGTTGTACCATGTTTCCAGTCTCTGACCATCTGTTGTACCATGTCTCCAGTCTCTGACCATCTGTTGTACCATGTCTCCAGTCTCTGACCATCTGTTGTACCATGTCTCCAGTCTCTGACCATCTGTTGTACCATGTCTCCAGTCTCTGACCATCTGTTGTACCATGTCTCCAGTCTCTGACCATCTGTTGTACCATGTCTCCAGTCTCTGACCATCTGTTGTACCATGTCTCCAGTCTCTGACCATCTGTTGTACCATGTCTCCAGTCTCTGACCATCTGTTGTACCATGTCTCCAGTCTCTGACCATCTGTTGTACCATGTCTCCAGTCTCTGACCATCTGTTGTACCATGTCTCCAGTCTCTGACCATCTGTTGTACCATGTTTCCAGTCTCTGACCATCTGTTGTACCATGTCTCCAGTCTCTGACCATCTGTTGTACCATGTCTCCAGTCTCTGACCATCTGTTGTACCATGTCTCCAGTCTCTGACCATCTGTTGTACCATGTCTCCAGTCTCTGACCATCTGTTGTACCATGTCTCCAGTCTCTGACCATCTTTTGTACCATGTCTCCAGTCTCTGACCATCTGTTGCACCATGTCTCCAGTCTCTGACCATCTGTTGTACCATGTTTCCAGTCTCTGACCATCTGTTGTACCATGTCTCCAGTCTCTGACCATCTGTTGTACCATGTCTCCAGTCTCTGACCATCTGTTGTACCATGTCTCCAGTCTCTGACCATCTGTTGTACCATGTCTCCAGTCTCTGACCATCTGTTGTACCATGTCTCCAGTCTCTGACCATCTGTTGTACCATGTCTCCAGTCTCTGACCATCTGTTGTACCATGTCTCCAGTCTCTGACCATCTGTTGTACCATGTCTCCAGTCTCTGACCATCTGTTGTACCATGTCTCCAGTCTCTGACCATCTGTTGTACCATGTCTCCAGTCTCTGACCATCTGTTGTACCATGTCTCCAGTCTCTGACCATCTGTTGTACCATGTTTCCAGTCTCTGACCATCTGTTGTACCATGTCTCCAGTCTCTGACCATCTGTTGTACCATGTCTCCAGTCTCTGACCATCTGTTGTACCATGTCTCCAGTCTCTGACCATCTGTTGTACCATGTCTCCAGTCTCTGACCATCTGTTGTACCATGTCTCCAGTCTCTGACCATCTGTTGTACCATGTCTCCAGTCTCTGACCATCTGTTGTACCATGTCTCCAGTCTCTGACCATCTTTTGTACCATGTCTCCAGTCTCTGACCATCTCCTGTACCATATCTCCAGTCTCTGACCATCTCCTGTACTATGTCTGCAGTCTCTGACCATCTCATCTTTTATCATGTCTGCAGTCTCTGAGGGGGAGCCAGTTGAGGAGTCAAGAGTGGGAGCGCCACCAGATTGGGGATCACGAGAGAAGTCAGATGTGTGTGGACTGTGTCGCGGAGACTATCGGATAAAACCAGAGCCGCCAAGCTGGAGTTGCCTGACTGAGGCCTGCACGGTGCACCTGAGAGGAGGTCAGTCTGAGGGGGGGTCACTGATGTAAGGGGGGGAGTGAACACAATAATGTAAGGGGGCACTGAAATAAAGGTTAACCCTTGTATCAGTAACCCCCCTTACCTTAGTGTATTCACTCTGCGGAAGGTAATCTCTGGTCACCAGAGTCCCCCCCCTCATTAGAGTTCCCAATGTTCCCCTTTACATCAGAGTCTGCAGGATTTCCTCTTATAGTGCAAGGGAGTACTCTGCGGACCCTGATGTAAGTGGGAACTCTGATGTAAATGGGAGAGCAGAGCCCCCCCTTACATCAGAGTTCCTCCTTAGATCGTGATCTGTGGCATCGTCCTTTACATCAAGGTTCACAGAGTTCTCCCTTGCACTGTAATGGGGAACTGGCTGTGTTATATTAACCGGACCTTCATGTAAATAGAGAAATTCCGTTTTTGACTTTTGTTTAACTTAAACACATTGCTAATAGCACTAGCAACATGTTTATAGTTTAAATGCTAAAAGTTGCACAGTTTAGCACTGAAAACAACCATTTTAGGTGTTTTTTTGAAGTGGCAGTAAAAAAATTGGTGTTGTTCGTAATTTTTAGGCATCTTGTCAGTGAATTTCACTTGGGGGGGGGGGGGGGGGGTTGGCAACACTGCTGTTGTGTCACACACAGCTCATCCCCCCTACAGTAAGAATCACTCCCTAGGGCACACTTAACCCCTACAGTGCCACCTAGTGGTTAACCCCTTCACTGCCAGTGTCATTTTCACAGTAATCAGTGCATTTTTATAGCACTGATCGCTGTAAAAATGACAATGTTCCCAAAAATGTGTCAAAAGTGTCCGATGTGTCCGCCATAATGTCGCAGTCAGGATAAAAATCGCTGATCGCCGCCATTACTAGTAAAAAAAAATTATTAATAAAAATGCCATAAAACTATCCCCTATTTTGTAGACGCTATAACTTTTGCGCAAACCGATCAATAAACGCTTATTGCAATTTTTTTACCAAAAATATGTAGAAGAACGCGTATCGGCCTAAACTGAGGAAAACATTTTTTTTATATATAGTTTTTGGGGATATTTATTATAGCAAAATGTAAAAAATATTGAATTTTTTCAAAATTGTCGCTCTATTTTTGTTTATAGCGCAAAAAATAAAAAATGCAGAGGTGATCAAATACCACCAAAAGAAAGCTCTATTTGTGGGTAAAAAAGGACGTAAATTTTGTTTGGGAGCCACGTCGCACGACCGCGCAATTGTCAGTTAAAGCAACGCAGTGCCGAATCGCAAAAAGTGGCCTGGGGCTTAAGTGGTTAAGAAATATTTTCATTTTAAAAATCTATTATTTCAAAAAAATAATTATAATAATAATTATGAAGTGAAAGGAGGATGAAGGGGATTCTATCTGATGCACTCTCCATGCATAGCACAGCTGTGTTTCCTAAATACAGCCAGATATTTCCACCTAATTTAATGGAATCAAAGTTCTCCTATGACGGGGTTTAAGCTGCGCCAATCTGGCACAAGGTGGGTTAAGAGCTTGAGATGTAAATCACTTTATAAAGCCCCCAAAATGTTAATTGCACCTATTAAGCTCCTCAGGGCTTTCCCAGAGTTTACATTTCTCTTGAGTGCTGGGGAAGAGTTCAGGCCGAAGTCCATTAGGCCAAATTAAAGAGAAGCAGAAAAATAAACAGAGATAAAGGCTAACATTTTATGACTGAGAAAGAGCTCTGAGTTGTGTTTGCCCGTGCATTGGAAATATCATTATCTGGATTGCAGCCAGCTTAGTTTAGAATGACGTTCAGAACGTTTCTTCGGAGCGGTAAAATCGCCTGAGCTAAATTTCTTCTGACAACGTAATAGTAAGGAATTCTCCTAATGTTTCATTGGATGGTATGACGTACTTTGACTTGCAAGAAAGTTATCTCACACTACAGATCAGAGGAGTGTTGGCTACTGTTGTTTTTATACATACTGTATACAGGTGAGATACAGTGATTACACCTACACCTAGACCAACTTACCTAAAGCAGGGGCTCTTCACGTTATCAAAGGGCCACACAGAATATTTAGTGAATGTAATGTTACAAAAAGTTGTCAGACTTCAGACATTTAACAGTAGATGGTCAGAGACTGAGGACATGCTACAGGACATGGTCAGAGACTGCAGACATGTAACAGTAAATGGTCAAAGGTAGCCAACATGTAACAGGAGATGCTTAGAGACTGCAGACATGCTAGAAAAGATGATCAAAGACTGCACACATGTAACAGAAGAAGGTCAAAGACTACAGAATGTAACAGAGGATGCAGAAACTGGAGTACATGCTAGAGTATATGGTCAGAGACTGCAGACACCTAAGAGTAGATGGTCAGAGATGGCCTACATGTAATAGGAGATAGTCAGAGACTGCAGATATGCTACAAGAGATGGCCAAAGACTGTAGACATGTAAAAGGAGATGGTCAGAGACTGGGAAATGTTACAGGATAAGGTGAGAGACTGAAGACATGTAACAAGAGATGGTCAGAGACTGTGGACATGCTACAGGAGATGGTCAGTATCTGCAGAGATGTAACAGAAGAGGGTGAGAGACTGCAAACATGCTACAGGAGATGGTCAGACTGTAACAGAAGAGGGTCAGAGGCTTTAGAATGTAACAGGGGATGCAGAAACTGAGGACATGCTAGAGTATATGGTCAGAGACTGCAGATATGTAACAGTAGGTGGTCAGAGATGGCTGACATGTAACAGGAGATAGTCAGAGACTGCGGACACGCTACAGGAGTTGGTCAGAGGCTGTGGACACGCTACAAGAGATGGTCAGACTGTGGTTATGTAATGAGAGATGGTCAAAGACTACAGACGTACAACGGGAGATGGTCAAAGACTGCAGACAAACAACAGGAGATGGTCAAAGACTGCAGAGAAGTGACAGGAGATGGCCAAAGACTGGAAACAGGTTACATGAGGCTGCTAGAGACCACTGCTATTTCCACTATTTACAAATAAATCCTTTCAAATTTTTGCTCCCTATAGCCCCCTTAAAAATGATGTGTGCCACATGTGATATTTCTCTCAGCAACATTATAAAGATAAAAAAGCACACCAAGAGAAAAAGGATTGACAGCACAGAAAAAGTAAGATAGTGTGAAAGAAATAAGCCAAACTGTTTAACTACAGTATTAGTGGCCACTGGCCAGTGTAAAACATATTTTACCTTCATTGACTTGGGTAAACACTAAAATACAGAATATTGCCTGCAAGGGCCCTAGAGCTTCCCAAAAAGCGCCAAAAGAACCATGTGACCTCTGGGTTGTAGGTTGGGTACCAGGGACCCTATGTCTGGCTTGTTTGAAGTTTATGTAAACCCAATCCTTAAACTCTCATATAAGTTTTAACATGTAATGTAATTTAAAAAAAGTAATGTTCAATATGTTTTAATCTCTATAGATAAAGTTCTGTCACTGAAGTTTTAATACAGGAGTGCAGGACGCTGAGAGCAGAACTTTCCTTACAGTTTAGCTGAGATCAAAACTACACAGCCCAGGAGCCTTTGCCAGGGGGCGGGAGCATATAAAAGAAAAAGCCCTGGAACAGGAGGGGGGAGAGAGAAATTTGGCTGCTGGAAAGACATGTTGAGGACAGTTGTGTGGAGTCAGGTGGGCCCAGGCTGGGCCAGGAAGCCGCGAGTGCCACTGGAAAGCCGGGTGACCTGAGGAGGTAGACCAGTGAAGACTTATCCATTGCAGTCTACCACTCTGAATCGGCTTCCAACAATACTGCAGGTTATCTAACTGAGTTAACCCCACTATCCCCTACTAGGCAGAACTTGTGTTTACTTTAGCCCAAGTTTAAGCCACCTAAGGAAGGAACTAGTTGCTCAATATCAACTTCTGCATTTAAAGGGACATACATCTTACAATCCTCCCCCTCTCTTTTCTTAAAGTGGCCGTTATCAGCAATTTAACCACCAAAGTGACTCTTGCCTACATATTAACATTCTTCTTCTTTGATCAGGTGATTTTAGTTCTCGGTCCGCTCTGAGCAAAGAGTGGTGACTGTCAGTCACCACTCTCTGCTCTGCCCCTCCAGCACTCACTGGGCTGGAAAGGGGGCAGGAGCAGCTGGCTCAGGCTCTTAGCGGTATGCTGAGAGGCTGTGCCAGCTGCTTGTAAGGAATCTGGGTGGATCCTGACATCAAGGGTCTGGAGCTGCTCTGTAACTTTAACTCACTGTTGGCTGATTCTGGGTCACAGGATAGCAGAACTAAGTGCACTTCTGTAGCCCACATGGGAAGTATGGCCAAAACAGCCTAGGCCATACTTCTCTTGTAACGTATTACCTTACCTTTAGTTGAAATTTTGCAAAAACTCCCTTTGGCTTTTAGTGTCTGTCTTCGTGAATTTCTACAAACCTGTGATGAAGATTATATTGAGTTCAGCTTCAGGTTTGTAGCTATTTAAAGCAATGACAGCCATAAAGCATACCCATTTTAATGGTAGATTAAAAGAATCATAAGCCGGAGGAGCACACAGCTTTCTATTTTATTATACAGTTGGTGCATCTGTTTATCTTACTGGTTTTATGACTTGTCTTTGCCAGCAGTTATCTAAAGAGGTCTTCACATAAGAGTTTCAGATGATTTCAGGCGCCGTGAGACATCCTTTTCTTTATTATAGTCCTAATTTTTCATGCAACTGAAGGAAGAATTGTCTCAGTTTACATTGTTCATAGCAACCGATCATATTCTTCTTTTTCTTCCACTAATACATTATTGAAGAGTGAAAGGGTGCATGCAACTAAATATTACAGACACTGTCAGAAAGAATTCTCACCTTAGACCAGGGTCTCTCAACTAGGGATCCTCCTGAGTTTGCTAGGGGTTCCTTGAGCAATGAGCAATTTCTGCCTCTCAAATGAATTCCCACTGACACCATTGATCTTTTTAGCTATCTGTAAGGGGGTTCCTCTTCCCAATGACCTCAAGTGTTATGCCGTGTACACACGATCGTTTTTAATGTCATTTTCAAAAACGAAGTTTTTCTCGACATGATTTTTCTTGTTTCCTCTCAAGCCTGTCTTGCATACACACGTTCATTAAAAAAAACGCTCGAGCAAAGCGCAGTGACGTACAACACGTACGACGGCACTATAAAGGGGAAGTTCCGTTCGAATGGCGCCACCCTTCATGTTAGTAAAGTTTGTTGAGCGACGATTCGCGCTTTTCAGCCTCGTGCTTTTCAGTCCGTTACAGCGTGACGAATGTGCTATCTCCATTACGAACGCTAGTTTTACCAGAACGAGCGCTCCCGTCTCATACTTGATTCTGAGCATGCGCATTTTTTTCCCCTCGTAAAAGAATACACACTACCGTTTTTCACGTCGTTAAAAAAAACGACGTGAAAAACGACGTGAAAAAATAGAGCAGGTTCTAATTTTTTTAGGCCATTTTTCACGTCGTTAAAAATGCTCTGGAGCCTACACACGATCGTTTTTAATGCCCAATTTAAAAAATGGCATTTTTAACGACGTGAAAAACGATTGTGTGTACGCGGCATAAGAAGCTTTCTTCTCACTGTCCATCACACTAATGTATCATGAGTTGTAGATATAGTAATTTTTAGTAGGGGTTGCCTGAGACCGGAAAGTTATTTCAAAGTTATTTCTATGATTTCTCTGTGTTGAAAATGTTGAGAAAGGCTGCCTTAGACACATAATGAATGAAGCTCGTGTACTGAGTTAAAAGAAAAAAGTGGTGAGTTTTTGTTTATCCTAGTGTTGAAGAACTCATGGCAACCAATAAAACTCAAAATTTGGAAATTCAAAAGAATATAACTAATAAGAATGTACGGTTTATTTTGGTTACAATTACCAGAAATCTTATTGGGTGATGTAGGCCACTTCTATTAGGCGAAGTAAGCTTTTGTGAGTAATGCGGAAGTTAAACCTCTGCATACAAAAATAAAAAAGTGGCCCAGGGAGCTTTGCCATAATGTACTATGTAATATTAGCACATTATGGTAGACTTAACTGTCAAGCTATCCCTTCAAGCGCTGCAATGTCTCCACTGTTAAGGGTGGTTCAATATTCTCCCGGTCTTTTTTCCAGGTTCAAACTCTTCAGCTGCTTGATTGGCTGGTCCACGATGATGTCACTCCTGCGAATGCACACGGGAGTCATCATCACAGCACAGAGGGGGTGCTGTAAATATACACTGCTTTTTTTAGTTTAATTCTACTTTAAAGTAGAAATATTGGTATAGCTAAGGGCTACCGCAACTAAACCCTCAGCATATGGAAAATTAACTATCTCGGTACCCAGAAAGTAACATAAATTTATATTAAAAAGTTTTTACATTTTATTTGTACAAAGATTGATTAAAAAAGGACACATATCCATACACATAGAGCAAGCAATACTTGCGACAACATTTCTGTTGCATAGATATTTACTGGTGGTATGGTATCCCCAGGTAAGTCCTAAGGATGCAGGGTGTGATGTACAACCAATACTCTACATGTTTCGTGGTTACAACTGCTTCCTCAGGAGGAATTAATTTCTATAATTTGTAGTGAAGACAATGCAACAAATAATCAATTGACAAATGCATGGTAATAGACATTGGTAATGGGGGGCAAAAGGGGATAATTGTATTTTTGTTGCTTACCCACAGTGAACCAGCAGCCAAATAGGATATGCACCCCATTTTACCCTATGTGTATGGATATGTGTCCTTTTATAATCAATCTTTTTACAAATAAAATTTAAAACCTTATTTTATGGAAATTTTTGTTACTTTCTAGGTACCGAGATAGTCAATTTCCATATGCTGAGGGTTTAGTGGGGGTAACCCTTAGCTATACCAATATTGCTATCAACAGGATGGTGGTAACCCTTTACTTTGAAGAGACTTAATCACCTTGAGGCATACATTTACTTAAAGTAGAAATAGTCTGGAAATAAAAATAACTGGGGAGGTAGAGCATCTGGAGTCTCTATTGCCCAAAATCTGGAGACTCTACTGCCTAAAAACATTGTCCCCTGGCTAGTAGCAATTATTTACTTTGTGTACACTGCATGTAGCTCATGTGCTGCACAGAATATACTCCCCAGGCCATTCCCAGTATCTGTAAAATGCCCAGAATGAATTGGTGGGACAGTGGAACTCCGTTGTGTATGGATCATTGGTGGCCACTCAATGATCAAAGAGGATAGATGCCTAACACAAAAGAAGTGATGG
This sequence comes from Rana muscosa, assembly GCA_029206835.1. Lineage (NCBI taxonomy): Eukaryota > Metazoa > Chordata > Amphibia > Anura > Ranidae > Rana > Rana muscosa. Next base: position 243,478,964 of record CM055122.1, on the reverse strand, counting down.
GGAAGTTGGTAGTGGCAGGGGACAGAGTGACTTCAGATAACCTGGACCTGAGAGTGCTGAAGAAAAGCACACTAGTAAATAGGCACACTATAATGTTTATTATGCTATGTATAAGTGAACATTGTGGAAAAAACCCATACCCAGCTTCAAATTAAAGGAGAGAAGCTGTAATGCTGTAAAAACAGATTCCTCCACCTTAACCCAAACAGCTAAAAAAAAAAAAAAATCTAGCTGCTCTTTCTATAGGCCATTATTGGGCAAACCAAAAAATATAGTAAAGTTGATATAACATTCCCCTCTGTAGATATCCCAAATCAGAGTAAATAATCACTATATACATATATACGATCCACCGATAAATGTATAAATAAATATCAATATAGCCACCAACGATATGTCACAATTAAAAAAAAAAAACGACTGTGTGCTTGGTGCAACATTTAGGGCTCTTTCAAAAATTCTCGCACATGAGAACCAGAATAAATAAATTGAATGGTGTGGGTCCTCCGGCAAGATAACCATATCATATTTTAATTTGTGTACTGAAAGACAAAGTTACCAGCTCAGTAACTGGGAATCGCATATTGGTCTGTAGTCATCACCAAGCAAAAAGACTCTGATTGACTGGGGCACGTTATTTTTCTTCCCAAGCTTTCATGGTAGCAAGAATCAATTCCTTTCATTCATTTCTCAGCAACCTTTCAACAAAATTATAGAACAGAAGGAAGCCGTTGTATCTTTGTCTATTAAACGCACCTTCCCGATGACACTAATCAATATCAATCATATACTCAATACTGTATAAAAAATTGTATTCAATTGACCAAACAAGGTCTATAACATTTCAGTCAAGATCAAAACATTCCAAAATCCCTGGCTTATTTTTCTTCAAATTATTTGAAAGTTTTGGACAGTTGTTACCTGGCAAATCTCTCATCCAACATCGGAGAATACAATTGCCTGACTGCCTGCAGTAATGTTATTTCCAGGAAGCATGATTCTGGGTATGATGCTGCAGAGCTAATTTTACATTATACATACTTGTTATACAGATCAGGCACTTTGAACATTACAGTAACCTATCAGAAGTTAGCTTTGTTTGGACTGCCATTTTATCTACAAAAAGATTGAGCTGGAAACTATATATATATATATATATATATATATATATATATATATATATATATATATACTGTATATATAGATATATATAGCTATATCTATATATATCTATATGTATATCTATATATAGATATATATCTATATCTATATATCTATATATATATATATATATATATATATATATATATATATATATATATATAAATATATAGATATATCTATATATATCTATATAAAACACACAAGACTACTTTTACTTGCTATGGCAACATAATATTATCAATACATTATATGGCCAAATGTTTGAGGACACCTGACCATCACATCTATATGCATCTGTTGGACATCTAATCCTGAGACTATGTGCATTAATATGGAGATGCATCACTCCCCCCTCCCGCCTTCCCTGGTTGCAGCACTACCAGCCTCCACTAGGGTTGCCACCTTTTCTTCAAGTCAAACCCGAACACTTTAGTGGCACACAGAATAATTTTTTTATAGTATAAACTATACATATATTTTGCAATTAAATAACATTTCTAATCATATGAAGTTAATCACAAGAGTCCCCCTTTACATCAGAGTCCACAGAGTTCTCCTTTTACATCTGAATCCGAAGAGTTCCCTTACACTTTAAGGGGGGACTCTGTAGACTCTGATGTTAGGGAGAACTCTGGGGCCTCTAACATAAGGGATGCTCTTGGAACCCTGATTTTAAGGGGGAACACTGAGAACTTTACTGCGAGGAGAGGACTCTGATGTAAGGGGGAACACTGTGGCCTCTGGTGTAAAGGGGAACTGTAATATAAGGGGTGCTCTGAGAACCCTGATTTACCTTAGTGTACTAAGAGGCAGGAGAGAGAAGGGGGGGAGGGGGGAGACGTCAGTCACAGACAGGGATGGATGGTGAGCTCACTCACCCCTTGGCAGTCAGCACTTCTCATCCAGATGTATCTGAGGCTGCTGGACTTTAAATTTCCAGCCCCCACTTCCCTTTTCTGAGACACAGCGCCGGGGAATGGAGTGTGGGCAGACAGAGAGGGTTAGGGGTGGGAAGAAGAGGAGCAGATTGAGCCCTCTCTCCTCTCCCATCTGTATGTGGGGATTTGTTAGTGCTGGCTTTGGGCACTGTGAAAGAGTGTAACAGACACTCTCAGCTTAGACAACTGCAGCCAGCAACCCTACTGGGAGGCCATAATCCAGTCTGAATAATGTGTCCGGGTTTCAGGCAGTTTGAAACCTGGACGCATGATTCCAAACCCGAACTGTCCTGGTGAATCCCGGACAGGTGACAACCCTAGCCTCCACTCTTGTTGGAAAACTTTCTGAAAGAATTTGGAGGTATCTATGGGAATCTGTGCCCATTCAGCCAAAAGAGCATGCTTTCACACTGGGGCGGTGCACTTGCAGGACGGGAAAAAAAGTCCTGCAAGCAGCATCTCTGGGGCAGTGTTGGAACGGTGTATACACTGCTCCCAAAACGCATTGCCCATTGAAATTAATAGACAGCGCTGCCGAAGCGCCTGCAAACCACTTTGGCAGCGCCACAACACGGGTGCTATTAATCCTTTCCTCGGCTGCTAGCATGGGTTAAAAGCACCCCACTAGCAGCCGAATAGCACTGCTATAACAGCAGTAAAGCGCCGCTAAAACTAGCAGCGCTTTACCGCTAATGCCAGCACCACCCCAGTGTGAAAGGGGTCTAGTAAGTAGTAACCAATGCTGAGGACCAAATTCAGATATTCAAAGTATTCACTCACACACATACCGGTATATATACACATTGGTTTTAGATTTCAAATTCAAATCTTATGTGAGAACATTTAGCTTATACGTTTTTTCATAAAAAATGTATAGAAAGGGCAATTCTAAAGGCACAATTAAAAAATCTATGAAAATGTAAATTGATATTATTATTACTTATCAGGCTTTGTTTTCATTACATAGCAATATCTAGAATAGATATTAACCACTTGACCTCTGGAAGGTTTTACCCCCCCTCCCCCCCCCTGATGACCAGGGCTGTTTTAGCTATTCAGCACTGTGCTACTTTAACTGGCACTTGCTCAGTAATGCAACACTGTCTTTTGGTCCAATTTCTTTTAGTGGTATTTAATCACCACTGGGGTTTTTTATTTTTTGCTATATAAATAAAAAAATGCCAAAATTTTGGAAAAAACATCTTTTTTTGCAAACAAATAATTTTTCTATATAAATTTAGGCCAAAATGTATTTTGCTACATTTCTTTTGTAAAAATAAGCCAAATCAGTGTACGGTATATTATTTTGTCTGTGGGAAACTTATAGCGTCTACAAACTATGGCACATATATTTGAAAATTTATCAATACTGGAATACTGACGATCTCATTTCTTGTGGCCCTAAAATGCCATAAATGACCTCTTTATGGAAAGTATAAAGTCCAAGTTATCTAGAGGTATGGCAAGTTTTTTAGAAAATGAAGTTATTAAATATATATGTATATTATTAATATTATTTTTTTTAATGTTGATCAGGGGTACTGACTAGTGACAGAGTATATAAAAAGATATTAAATTATATTTTATTTTAAAAAAATTATAATTTTTTTTCCTTTTTTTACATATTTACTGATTCAGGTTATCTTAATTTCATAATTTATTCATGTATTAATGACTCACAAGCTTTGCCAGAACTTTTAGTTGTAAGGGCCCTTTCACACCTGGGGACCGTATGTCCGTTTTCATCCATCTGTTTGCGGATGAAATACGGACATACATGTATCCCTATGGGATTGCGGATGTCAGCGGATGAACATCCGCTGACATCCGATCTTATTAGTCTCCGCTATGGTCCGTTTCTGCAGACGGAGGAAAATCCTATTTTTCCATCCGTCTGCAGATCGGATCGGATGAACACAGACAGACGGTCCGTGTTCCTCCGATCCCCCCATAGAGGAGAGCGGAGATCTGACAGGGCGGTCCCTGCACAGTGTGCAGGGACCGCCCTGTCATCTGCCAGCTCAGCGGGGATCAACGGAGCGGTCCCCGCTGAGCAAGCGGATGTTAAAGGAACGGATCCTCACGGGATCCGTACCTGTGAAAGGGCCCTTAAAGTCGTTAAAACACACACACATTACAGGATAAACAGATCTCTTACTTGCCATAAAAAAAAAAAAAAAAAAGCTCATTCATGTGACCTAAAGCCTAGGCAGTTTATAAGATAATCTCTCTATACCGAGTATATATGAGTGTGTTTAAGCCCAGGTTCACACTGAATGCGGGTTTGAGCTCGCATGAATTCAAACCAGCATTTCTGACTGACTTTGGGGATGATTTAAGAGACATCTGTGGGGGTTCATGCACAGATGTCTATTGAAATCGCTCCCGAAGTCACCAAAAGTAGCGCAGGATCTACTTTTGGAAAACAGTGTTGCTATTGCTGGCTTTGCACCGATTCGTACGGCGACGATTCCCGGCAATAGGCTCCGATTTGGCATGCGATTTTTCAAATGAGCCTGGTGTGAACGAGGGCTTAATGATGTTACATCATTAGGAATGGCAGAGAGCCTAGTATTTTCCATAAGGAAGACCCAGTTTGATAGACAATAGAGTTAAAGTGACACTAAAGGTTCACTTTTTTTTTTTTAAATAACAAACATGTCATACTTACCTCCACTGTGCAGTTCGTTTTGCACAGAGTAGCCCCGATCCTCCTGTTCTGGGGTCCCACGGCGGCTCTCGCGGCTCCTCCCCGGAATAGATAACCCCCTCTGGGAAGTTCTCTCCTGAGGGGGTTACCTTGCGGGCGCGCTCTTGTGTCATACATTCGGCATCAGTAGCCGCCGAGTGTATGACTCGGCCCCGCCCCCCTGGTGCCCGCGTCATTGGATTTGATTGACAGCAGGTGGAGCCAATGGCTCCGCTGCTATCAATCTATCCAATGAAGAACCGAGAAGCAGTGGAGAGAGCGACGTGGGATCGTGCCCACTGAAATTCGGGGCCCAGGTAAGTAAAACGGGGGGGGGGGCTGAGGGGCCAGAGAGTGCAAGGTGTTTTTTCACCTTAATGCATAGGATGCATTAAGGTGAAAAAACACGAAGGTTTACAACCCCTTTAAGTTGGCTTTACACTGTTCAAATTTCGCTTAGTGGGTGGCCCTGTTGGACCCTCCTATCCGACAGCCTTCAATTGGAAAATCAAAGGAGTCAGCCTTAAAATTGTCAGCCAAACAGCAGCTGTATCCAATCATATGCAGCTGCCGTTGGGATATTCTGACAGTTTCTGAGGCCCCCCGAGAAATTCGTCAATCCATACAATATAGTGTGGATGAAGCCCGCAGCCCACAGACTTAATGAAAAAAATATAACAGTGTATTTTTAACAACATTCGTTAATTTTTGCAATCATTAGTTGGGTCAAATTGATATTCGTTTTCAACCGCAGTGATGAGAAAGTTGAAGAAGCAGGATGGAATTTTTTTTATTTAGTGTATGTGGTTTTTCACTCGGTAAAACCCATTCATTCCAAAATCAAATGTTGAAAGCAAACAAAATTTTTCAAACGACATTTGAATGTTCTAAGAATTTTTTGTATACATTTTCCTAAGAATTTTCCTGTGAATATTCGTACAAATTTTTGTTTAAAATTCTACTAGTGTATAACGCTACTTAAGAGGATCAGAAAGGTACAAGAGCCTCCATATTTAACAAATATGGCTGCCCTTATGTAAAGTTATAATTGCATTCCAAGAATGTTGACATAAATCTGATCTCTTTCACATACCGTAGTAGTAAAATCTATTGAAAAAAAAATTACGAGTGTAGCGATACCCTCAACTAAGAGGGCCGCAGATTTGGCTTGGGCCCTGAATACAGCTCCGCCAACCCCCGGCAATCTACTCAACCCTTTCTGGCACAGTTAGTCTAGGGGTATACACATTTAATATTTATACTCTATGAGAGACTCAGACACAGAATAGTTGTAAAGGAATAACAGATTTTACTTTCAGCTATGCAAAGAGAATGAACAGTGATGACAACTTAACCTCTAGATTATATGCAGAGCCCTGCAATATCAGTCACACTACACCATAGAGAAGGGGGGGTGGATAAGGAAACGCCACGTGGGGCGACCGTTAACTAGGCGCCCTGTGGCGCGATAACTAAACTAGGTACCTAATGAATCAGGCCTGATTCCTAATTCTAGAACTCAGTCCTGTATGGATGATGGATTCTTCACCGGCAATCTGTAGAGGTGGTGCACATAAGAATAAACAACATTTGTAATCCAAGAAAGGGGAAAGTTGATAACTGGCAACACTTCACTGGAGATCCTCTGGATCAGTCCTGCTGTGGATCTCCAGTAAGAGTCTTTAACATGAGGTAGTAGGCCTCAGCAGTCTATAGGCACAGTACTATCAAACAGGTTATGGAATGAGCTTGCGCTCGCTCACCCGCCGATCTCCGTCCGGGACTTCCACCGGCTGTGTCCTCACTCGCCCACAGCGGTCGCTGCGATCGGGTCCCCGATCCAATCTAGGCTGTAAGTAGAGATGTCGGATGCCACCCAGGCTCGCAGTGGGGTGGAAGGCTCCTTGGTCAGCTCCGGAAAGGCCCCAAGCTTCAGGCCTTACCCAGCGCAGGTCCGCACAGGTGTATCAGTCTCTGCCGTCCCGTGTCCAAAGAGGCCGAGCCAGGCCTCGCCCCTTCCTTATATCTCCGCACCCATGAGTCTCTGGGGCAGAAGCAAAACATCCTGGGAACCAGTGGGGTTCTGGGAACAGTAGTTCAAGAGTCTTTAAAGGAACCCCGCTACACGAGAAAATAGAAAACACCTTGCAACTTCTTACCTAAGATATGTTCATATTAAATTGCTGTAATACTGTATATACCGTAATTAAACCCCATAGTCTGTGTTGCCAAAAGCTACCAGATCTCATCTGGCGCTCTGCTAGCGCAGGGCATGGCAACTGAAATCTGATTGGCTGCAATGAATAACAAAAACATTTTTCTTTACCCACTTTTGCTCAGCTGTGTTTTTTTCATGACCTAAATTTTAGAGTTATATACGCATTGGCTGGGCTGGCCAAATGCCAGACTCTGTCCTGTGCGGAAAATAAAAAGTTTACTTTACCATGTAAATCGTTAAAATCAACATAATAATGAGAAGCAGACCACAGAGTGAAATACAAATCATTCTTGTTTTTAGGCGAGCACTGTTTATTCTGCCGAGTTTGCTCAACAGATGTCATTGATGGAGAGTAAGAACATCAGAAGTCAGGAGTGCTAGTAAATAGGTTTCGTCCAGAGATCTACAGTATCTTCTAATCAACATCCCCTCTGGGTAATTCAAATAGAAAGGAAACTTCATATTCACAGAAGGCCTTCATTACACAGACTTTTAAAGGAAGCACTTGGTGTGCACTCCTAAAATCCTCTAATGCCGCGTACACACGATTGGAAATTCCGACAAGAAAACCGTGGATTTTTTTTCCGACGGAATGTTGGCTCGAACTTGTGTTGCATACACACGGTCACACAAAATTCCGATCGCCAAGAACGCGGTGACGTGCAACACTACAACGAGCCGAGAAAAATTAAGTTCAATGATTCCAAGCATGAGTCGAATTGATTCAGAGCATGCATATTTTTTTGTGCATCGGAATTGCATACAGACGATCAGAATTTCCGACAAGAACTTTTCTTGTCGGAAAAATTGAGAACCAGCTCTCAAATTTTTGTTGTCGGAAATTCCAACAGAAAAAGTCTGATGGAGCCTACACACGGTCGGAATTTTCGACCAAAAGCTTACATCAAACTTTTCTTGTCAGAATCTCTGGTCTTGTGTACGCGGCATTAGAGCCTCCTTGATTTCAGGGCTGCTTCAGGCCCATCCATCTTCATTTCTTCCATAAAGGGAAACGTAACTGTATTTGAGCAATACAAACTGAAACACTATTTAATTGATTTTTAACATTAAAAACAAACATGCCCATCCATCTGTGTCTCCATGCTTTATTTTGTTGGTAAATCACTTTCAAAAATGTCCCCTAGCATTTCTAGCCGTGGCATGCTTGAATATGGGGCCAATGATTCATGTAGCATTTGCTTCCTGGAATCCATCTGCCCTTAGCTTAGGCATGCATGTAAGGGGGCTTGTGATTGGCTAGGTGTTGGCACTAAACTTTGCAAGTCCCTGCACCACTTCTTCTGGATATGACAACAATCCACCTGCTGTTGATGGAACCTTCAACCATATTGTGCAATATTCCTGGCCATAGGTTCCATGACCATTTAACATTCTTTGCTATAGATCTTAATATTTAAGAATAAAGGAATGTCCACACATAAAATGCATACAATGCACTTTACTGTAACTTCAAAACTTCCGTGACATCTGATATCACATTTGACATATTAGCAGAATTCTTTGGCAGGGGAACACCATACACAGGAGTAGACATTCTGTAGCTGTCATTTAAGCGCAGAAAACCACATAGTTAGGACCACTTACCCCTTGTATACTAAGTCCACGACATTCAGCTTCCAGTAGAATCAAGGTGCCATCATTAGTATACCAGTCTTTCCCAATGTCCCTTCTATAGCTCTGCCAAGCCGGTCACACTCCCAGATGGCAAACTCAAGCCCTGTACACACGATCGGATTTCCTATGGTTTTTTAACCGATGGATTTTTCCATCGGAAAACCGATGAAGCTGACTTTCATCAGTCTTGCCTACACACCATCAGTCAAAAAACCGACCGTTCCAAACGCGGTGACGTAAAACACTCCGATGAGCCGAGAAATGAAGTTCAATGCTTCTGAGCATGCGTTGACTTGATTCTGAGCATGCGTGGGTTTTTTATCCGATGGAGTTCCCCACAGACGATAGTAATTTGCTATCGGTTTTTTAACCATCGGATAATTTTAAAATATGTTCTATTTTTTAAGACCGATGGGGCCCATACACGATCGGTTTGTCCGATGAAAAAAGTCCATCAGACTGTTTTCATCGGTAAAACCTATCGTGTGTACAGGGCTTCATTCCCAGGCTTCACTACTACTCACATCAGAGAAGGGCCGATCCTAGGCTCACAGACGCCTGGGTGCAGAAATATTTCTGGCGCCCCCACATGGGCGTGGTCATCTTACTAACTCCTCCCCTTTACAAATATTTCTATGGCAATGACTCAAACACAGAGATGCTCCTCTAAGGAGTCTTTGTTACCCTGGGATCCTCCCACGATCTCTTAACAATAAACAAAATACAGGAAGAGAATACACTAATGGGATGTGGAGGGGGTCTCTCTAATGGACACAGAGAGGGCTTCTGTTAGAGAGTCTGTTAGAAAGAGCCCCAAGACATAGTACAGGAGATAGTCAGAGGCTGCAGACATGATACAAGAGATGGTCAGAGACTGCAGACATGATACAAGAGATGGTCAGAGACTGCAGACATGATACTAGAGATGGTCAGAGACTGCAGACATGATACAGGAGAAGGTCAGAGACTGCAGACATCCTACAGGAGATGGTCAGAGACTGCAGACATGATACAGGAGAAGGTCAGAGACTGCAGACATGATACAGTACAGGGGGAGGGTAAGCAGACCTAGTACAGGGGTCAGGGGAGTACAGTAAAGGGGCAGTAATGTATTAAACAGATATGGTCTCCTCAAGCAGAGCTGCTCAGGGAAGTTGCTGTTACAGATCCCACCTATTCTGGCAGGCTGTCACTGGGCTAAATAAAAATTGGAATGACATATCCCCCTCTACCTTCCCCTGCAGAGTTTCTGGGTCTCTTCTGGCATTTTGCAGGGGTTAAGGAAGAACCCAGAGGTGGATCTTATTACTGCTGCTGCTAGTGTGGGTAGGATGTGTACTGCACTAATCACATTGGATGAATAGGAGAGGGGGGTGAGCAGGGATTGGTGCAGTACACATCCCACCCACACAAGCAGCAGCAGTAATAGGATCCTCCACCTCGGGGTTCTTCCTTAACCCCTGAAAAAAATGGGGGGGGGGTGGGAACAATGGGGTAGGGAAGAATGAAGAGGGGGTAAAAAGGAGGAAGTGGGTAAGAGATGTGGGGTGGGTAGAGGAGAATTGGTGTGAAACAGAAGGAGGAGGATTTGTACTGGCATGAGGGAAGGGGGGAGGAGAGGCAAATAAATGGAGGTGAAGGGGCTGAAGAGGGATGGATTATGGCCATTTGCAATGTTTGTGTATGGGGGGGGGGCACACACCTGTGTGAAGGTTAAGTGCCTCCAGAGAAGAAGACTGGGAGGGGGGAGGGGAGTGAGGGACTATTGTTGGGAAGGTGTTAGAAAGAGAATTCCAGTCAGCTGGGGAAGAGGCTATATATTATCATGGCTGCTATCATGTTGGAAAACTGGCTGGGAGAAGGTAGCAAGGGTTAACAAGGCTGAGAGGAAAGCAGTGTGACCGGCAGAGACTGATGGATCTGTGTGAGGATGAAAGGAAAGTGGCTGAGGCTGGGAGGGAGAGAGCAGAGTCTGGAGATATGAGAGATGGATAAGGTGACTGACCTGACATACAAAAGAGCCGACCACAGCGAGGGGAACAGTTGGCAACTTGGCAGGACAGTGACTGCTGGGAGAAAACTTCAAGGCCCCTTCATGCACCTAGGACCCCTGGGCAGTTCCTAAAGGTGCCTGAACATTAAGACAGCCCCTCCTCTCACTGCAGACACATCCACCGGGACAGGAAAGCACGCAGGCACACACAGGGCAGATGTGACCCGGACAATGAGGCAGATCAGTGTGGTGTGACAAGTACAGGAACGAACGATGCCATGTGTGTCTCTCCCTCCCGCATTCAGCTGCCGGAGGGACAGAGACACACAGGGCATAGTTTCTGTACTACTTGTCACACCACACTGATCTCTGCCTCATTGTCCGGGTCCTCCCCTATCAGCGTCCCTGGCGACACCACCGCACACAAGGAGAGGAGGAAGGAGGGGAAGCACTTCGGTGCCCCCCCCCCCCTCCGCAGCGCTCAGCACCCCGGCCAGGACCGGCCCTGCATCAGAGAACTGTGGCCTGGCCTAAAATGCCTTTTGAACCCCACTGCAGGACCTGTAGAAGAAGGTCAGAGGAGACAGGGCAACTACAGGCTTCCTTTTGTGTTCTGTTCCACCTCACCTGGGACTTCAGCCCTACAAAGGGTCTTTAGGTACACTCTGCAGGGGACTACATCTTAACAACTCTGGGGTATGTTGTTCCCATGCCTAGGACTGCTGCGCCCCTCCAACAGCTGTGAGCACTCACTACACCCCTGACATCACTAAGACCCCTTTCATACTGGAGTCATTTTTCAGTCACTTTAGCGCTAAAAATAGGGCCTGTAAAGCGCCTGAAAAAAGCCTCAGGTGCAATCCCAGTGTGAAAGCCTGAGTGCTTTCACACTGGGGCGCTGCGTTGTGTCGTGGAATTATTGGTTGCTTGCAGAGCACACAGCCTATAATTTCTGTGCTATCTAAGCACACATCAGATTTCATCTCTTTGCAATAATGCTATCTATAGCTAAGTTTGCTAAGATCCACTCACCGTTCATTCCCATTCATCCCAAGAAGGCAGCACCACAAAAGCTATGTTCTCATCTCAGCATACCAGCATGACTGCCAAGCCGACGCCTAATCATAGGCTTTTATTAAACTCAAAAGATCTCACACAGGAGGTGATTGGCTGCAGCAACCAATCCCCTCCCCCATGGGCGGGGACATCACATGATGTCCCTTCCACACAGGAAAATGGCAATACAAGAACATCCCTTCCAACAGGTTGCCGTACATGAATCCCACTCAAGAAATATAGATTAAAGGATTCAATACAATAATACATACAATGAATACAATAACGTATGATGGCTAAAGTTACCGTTGATAGGAATTCTTATTCTGCGCTATTCCATAGAATAACGCATATTAAGATTATACTATTATTGAATGGGGGAGGGAGGCTATCTGCAGACGCGCACTACGAATCCCAATCAATGTTGATCAGACATAGCAGAGACAAGAGCACGCATCTGCTCATAACCAATGATGTTGTTGCAGAGCGAGGACATCCCCTCCTCAACGATCGTCCGTGCTAATGCACAGAGGGCCCCGTCGGTGGACATATCCGCACCCTGCAAACATCACACTCCAACCTCAAGACGTTTTCCCCTATCAGACGGGATTCAACCAGCCTCAGACTACCCCAATCAGCTCTTTTAGAGCGGGTTGCGGAAGTACTAACACTGGGTGACACTATGACAATACATATTAAATACATCTCCATAAAAATCTCCACAACAGTTGGCAGGGCGTCAAAAAAAGCTTTAGGAGCGGTGAATAAAGAGCCCATGCCCATTGAAATCAGTGGGCAGCGCCACCGAACCACCGGCAAAGCGCCCTACTCACTACTGAATAGTTTGTTCCTGCCTGTACCTCATTGTATATGCACTATTGCATGGCCTGTGACTACCTCATCGTACTCCCTGCTGCATGGTCTTTTCCTATACCTCATGGAGCTTCACCCATTAACTACTGCATGGCCTGTACCTGTACCTCATGGCAATCCCCCCACTCACTTTGTCGTACGCTAATCTGTGATGCATGATCAGTACCTCATAGTACTCTGTGCACTCACTACTGCATGGTCTACAGCTGTACCTCATGGTATTCCACCAGGTCTCCACTGTGTTGTCTGTACATCACTCTACCCCTCTCACTCACTACTGTGTAGCCTGTACCTGTAACTCATGGAACTCCTCTTACTCACTAAGTATCTCCTTAACAAACCAACTCATTCACTCCCTTGTTATCTATTGCCTTGACTATCCCTTCTTCAGTCTATCATGAATGCTGTTGCCAGACTCATCTACCTTACCAGGTGCTCAGTGTCTGTCACCCCTCTCTGCCAATACCCACACTGGCTTCCGATTGCGAATGAAATTCAAAATACTAACAACAACAAACAAAGCCATTCGCAACTCTGCCCCGAGCTACATCACCAATCTTCTCTCCAAATATCACCCAAACCATCCTCTCCGCTTCTCTCAAGCTTCCTCGTCTCCTCCTCCCATGCTCGTCTCCAGGACTTCTCCAGAGCCTCTCCTATCCTCTGGAACTCTCTACCTCAATCTATCTCCTACTTTGGCTGCCTTTAGGCGATCCCTGAAAACTCATCTCTTCAGGGAAGCCTATCCCACTTCCAGCTAATCTTTTATCACTTCCATCAGCTCATCCCCCAACCTTTTGTACCACTTGCCCCACCCTATTAGATTGTAAGCTCTTATGAGCAGGGCCTTCTTAACCCTATTTTTATTTTATTGTATTACAACTGTACTGTCTCCCTTTTTAGATTGTAATGTGCTGCATAAACTGTTGGCGCTATATAAATCCTGTATAAAAATAATAATAAAATAATAACTCTCTATGGCAAGGTCTCTAGCTGTACCTCATGATACGATACCTCATCCACATGGTCTGTACCAAATTTTTTCTATTTCTGTTAACTGAAGTTGCAAAATATCCATAAATGCATATCAAAATCATTTTAGCCCCTCTCACCTTACCATAGGAATTGGCCCAGCAATTACCAGAACTCTGAGTTTCTCATTAAAATATGTTTTTCAAAATACCATTCCCTAAAATAGAACCTTTAATTAAATGCATTCCATGGCATTAGCTGAGGCCTAACCAAATATATTTCTTCATTAAGTATTTCTCTTCATGCTAAATTCCCTATTATTATTTTTTAATTATTCAAAACTTCAATTTTTTTTGCAATTATATGTTTGGATCACATAAAAATTAATAAAAATAAAAAGCTGGACTTTGTTACAAGTTAAAACAAACACGGCGGTTAAAGCCACATGATCTTAGAGGAAGATTGTTGGAGATTAAATATTTGTCTAAAAGGAAGGAATTTTGACACGGAGAAGCACCAGACGGAGATGAAAAAAAAGGAATAAGTATTATCTTCTCTTCGGAATAATGAGCTTCAGATAGGAAAGGAGGAAGTTGGTCATTCTGCCCAAGTTACAGAGATCTTGTCGCACCAGTCTGGTGTGATAAACCACGGCAGGGACGAGTTAGCTGTCGCCAGTCTCTAAAACGTGCACTTTTGAACTGTGTAGTTGAGTCTGGCCATAGGAACCCACGGGAAGATGGAATAACTAGGCCTTTGATGTTGCTGGGGTGTAAATAGAAAGGGAGGGGGGGGTGGATAAGCGTTTACAGTACTCCACTGTCTTCTGTACTACATCAGCTTGCAACACTGACCCAGCAAATGAAAGAAAAAAAATCAAAAAACCTTGATAGAGACGACACAGGAGTGGATGAGAGACTGGAGAAAATTGGTTAAAATTACAGCATTCAGGTTTTTGTTGACACTATATCAAAGGTGAATTCAACCTTTTTGATATCTGACGTCTGCGCCACGGAAAAAAGGGCCTTTGATACAAAGGCAACATTATGTAGCCAGTCCTCTGTAATAAGGATTATTTTAGAACTCAAAACACTGTGTGGCCTTTGGAAGACCTGCACGACCAGTAACATTTGTACAACTTTGTTTCATCTCTACAACTCAAGAGAAAATAAGGGAACATTGATGTGTGCTGACGTTATTTATTAAGAAAATATTCCAGGCACTTTGTAGGTAGGCAAGCATGAATGTATACATTTAACTGTATAGATTTCCATAATGAACTAAAAGGGATCCCTAATGGGTTTTCATACTTTTTTACATGTCAAACATATCATCTTAAAGCGGAGGTTCTGCGGCCAAATGTTTTTGTTTTTTTTCTGTGCATTCAATGTGGGTTAACATCACAAGTTAGTACTCACTTGTTTGGCGAATACAACCATCCCCCGTCCGTTTTTGTTTACAAGATTAACTTTTAAAAATCGATCTATTGATTTCCCATTTTGCTTGTGGGCATTGTGAAGCCCACAAGCACTGCTTCCTGGAATGCCTCCCGGCATTCACCGCTCCTTTTCACGTACAAGCAGTGTTGACGGCGAGCAGCGCCGTCAACACTTCCTGGTTGCCATCACAACGGGCGGCGTCATAGAAAGTATACGCCCCGTTGTGATAGCATTCAAAACTCTCACAGCTCAGAACGGGGACAGAGCATCAAGGAGATTACAGCTACGCCCCCGTCACGTGACCGGCTCCCAGTACACACTGCGGCTAGCTCCCAGAGAACACTGCGGCGCTGGGAAAACGCCTACTCCCGCGGGAGAGGGATTCATGAAAATGACAATTACAAAATGTATTTACGTATTAAAAAAAATAAAGCGGCCCATTTTATATCCTACATGTCCACTGATGCGGTGGAGACAGTCTTGTGTTTTGGGTGAACCTCCGCTTTAACTCTTTCATAACTGGGGGTTATTAAAGCCTAGATGCCTAGACTACACTTATCAGTATTAGTATGATTAGCAATAACTGACTAATTTGCTTACCTAAACACGGGTTTACATTTATTTATTTTTTAAGAATAAGACTTTTGCTTGGTATACCGTTTTAATAAATTCCAAGCTCATGTTTTTAATAGAAACTGACAATTGTTTAAAAAATGCATTTTACACTTAAAGTGGTTGTAAACCCACTTTGACAACTTGCACCTACAGTTAAGCCTAGATTAAGGCTTACCTGTAGGTGCAAGAAATATCTCCTTAACCTACATGGTTAAGGAGATATTTGCTGAAAACACAGCACCAATGTCTATGGCGCATGCGCGCCGTAGACAACGGCGCAGGCGCACTAGCGGGCCGGCTTCTTGCCAGTTTTTTTAATGGGATCTTGCCGGCTCGAGCCCGCATGCGTGTGACGTTATCCCCGCTCCGGACCAATCACAGCGCCAGAGCGGCGATAACAGGAATGGACATCGAGGCAAGATGGCGGCGGCAGAGGGGAACGAGGAGAAGTTCGGGGGCTTCGATCTCAGGTAAGTCATTCAAAATGAGCTAGTATGCTATGCATACTAGCTCATTATGCCTTTCTTTTGCAGGTTTTTTTTTTAAAACAAAGAAAATCAAGTTTACTTCCTCTTTAACCGCTTGTAAACAATTTTTAAGCTTGTGTTAGGGCCCTTTCACACGGGGCTGTCCGAGTGCGGGTTCCGCTTTGCTCAGCGGGGATCGCTCCGTCGATCCCCGCTGAGCAGGCAGATGCCGGGTCTATCTCTGCACACTGTGCTGGGACCGACCTGTCGGAGCGCCGCTCTTCCCTATGGGGGATCGGATGACGATGGACCGTAGAGTCCATTGTCATCCAATCCGCCAGATGGATGGAAAATTGGGTTTTCCTCCGTCACACTTTGGCGGATCGAAGTGGGTCGGATGTCACCGCTGAAATCCGTGACTCCATAGACATGCACGGAGCGCCCGTTCAGGTCCGCCTAAAAAACTGACAGGTGGACCTGAACGGTCCGCCCGTGTGAAAGGGCCCCAACTGTAATTGCACTGTACCAGCTGCAGCCTGTGTTACTGTGCCTCTCACAGGTGCACGCTCCAAATTCTACGGTGGAATATAGGTTAAATTGGAATTCCAGGATAGCCCTAGCTACTCTTAAAACTGTCCTCTTCCTATCTTCAGCCTGCTCCGGTTCAGTCACATATCCCATTCCCCTGTTTCAGCCAGAGGGTATGCAGGGAGAGGCAGGAGCACCGACAACGGATGGGTCATTGAAGCCTATGGCTAAACCTAGCCTACTCCTCTCCACTACAGCCACAGCTGGCTGACACCGGAGATCTGGTGACCAGACCAGGGGGATCTGAAAATAGTTACCGTAAGTATGCACACTTGCATAGCGAATGCATTAAGGTAGAAAAAAAGTCTACATTTACAACTACTTTAATGTTGATAATTTTATTGCCATTTAAAAAAAAAAAAAAAAAAATTCTGCACAAATGTAGAAATGGACATTCAATGTACAGTACTAGGTTGCTGAATATATATATATATATATATATATATATATATATATATATATATATATATATATATGTATATATACTGTGAGGGGGTTAGCTCGGTAGCGGGTGTGTGTGACCCCCTGGATGGGCTCCCCACACAAAACAGGCCCAGCAGACGGAGGTTGTGGTTTTCAAGATCAAAAGGTGCGGTTTATTTCTCTATTTACAGTGACAAAAACACAGCAAAGCAAAAAGAAACATAAACAAAATAAATCCTGGTCAGCTTGACCTCTGACTAAACATGCAGGTTTCCCTAACTAACAACTGGGATCAGCCTGGTGCTGTCCTAGTCCCTAAGTCCCTGGTTTAGTAAATGTCCAAACAAATAGCCACACAGGCTTTGTCTCACCGCACAGGGGTTCACTCTCCCTAGACAGTCCACACAGGTCTGGTTCCAGGCATGAGCAAACACCTAATGAAGCTGGGAGTTTTTATAGAGGCCTTAAACGAGCTGACAAGCTTCAGCTGGTCTCATCAACTCCCTGCCTGCACGACGCCCAGCACTCTCCCTAGAGGTATGAATCATCCATGAGCCCACTAGCCTCAGCTGGGCTTCATCAACTCTCTCCCTAGTTGTATAAGTCGGCATAAAGCCTGAATCTGGGAGAAATATACCTACCCCCCTGGATGCAACCAGGTGACTTTACCTTCCTGCTGTCACATACCCCCCCCCTCTTGTTTTAACCTTGGGGTTGGAACACCAGCAATCAGGCATTCATGTACTCGAGACAAAGCATCCACATTCCCCATTTGAACGCCAGGGCGATGCTTTACTGTGAAGTTGAATTCCTGTAGGGCCAGGAACCACCTATTTACTCTTCTATTTGTCTCCTTGTTTTGAGCCATCCACTTTAACGGAGCGTGATCCGTAACCATGTCAAAGTGCCTACCTAGCAGATAGTACCGAAGGGAATCTAGAGCCCACTTCACCGCTAAACACTCCTTTTCAACCGTGGCGTAATTTACCTCATGGGACTTCAACTTCCTGCTGAGGTAAATGACTGGGTGCTCTTCCCCGTTCCAGACCTGGGACAATACTGCTCCTAACCCCACATCTGACGCATCACTTTGTACGACAAAGTCTTTAGAGAAGTCAGGTGAGTACAACACTGGCTGGCTACATAAGGCTTGTTTCAAGAATTGGAATGCTGCCTCAGCCTCGGGGGTCCATTTAATCATGACCGACCCTTTCCCTTTCGTCAGGTTGGTTAGGGGCACAGCCTTAGAAGCAAAGTGGGGAATTAAGCGCCGATAATAACCCGCGATTCCCAGAAAGGCTCGTACCTGCTTCTTGCTGTTGGGACGTGGCCAACTCTGGATGGCCTCGACTTTGTTGAGTTGGGGTTTTATTACTCCCCTGCCAATGGTGTACCCAAGATATTTGGCCTCCTCCTGCCCAATGGTACACTTCTTGGGGTTAGCCGTAAACCCCGCTTCCCGGATAGAGTCTAGGACTGCTTGCACTTTTGGCAGATGTGAGGCCCAATCTGTGCTATGGACAATTACGTCATCCAGGTAAGCCGCAGCATACTTCCGATGGGGCCTCATTATCTGGTCCATTTTCCGCTGGAATGTGGCCGGCGCATTCTGTAACCCGAACGGCATTCTCTTATATTGGAACGCCCCGTCTGGGGTTACAAATGCGGTTTTCTCTTTGGCCGACTTGGCCAGGGGAATTTGCCAATACCCTTTTGTGAGGTCAAGAGTCGTCATGTATCGGGCTGTTCCCAGCCGGTCGATCAACTCATCTATACGTGGCATGGGGTAGGTGTCAAATTTTGTAACTTTGTTCAACTGACGAAAATCGTTACAAAATCGCCAGCTCCCATCCGGTTTAGGCACCAACACAATGGGACTAGACCAATCACTTTGGGACTCCTCTATCACCCCTAAGTTCAGCATTTTCTGTACTTCCTCCCGTATTGCCTCCCGTCGGGCCTCTGGGATCCGATAGGGTTTTAACTTCACCCTTTCACCGGGCGGGGTAATAATATCATGCTCTACCCCAGATGTTTGTCCCGGCAGCTCAGAGAACACCTCCTTGTTGCGAAGCACAAACTCCTTAACCTCCTGTTGTTGGGGTTGTGACAAGGTGGCTGCTATTCCAACCTCCGGAATCACGCAACCAGTTTGAGCTGGTGACCAAGTTTCTGCGACTAGGGACTCTCTATCCCTCCAGGCTTTCAACAGATTAACGTGATAGATCTGTTCGGGCTTTCGCCTTCCTGGTTGTCTGACCTTGTAATTCACTTCGCTCACTTTTTCCATTATCTCGTAGGGGCCTTGCCATTTGGCAAGGAATTTACTTTCAACCGTAGGGACAAGTACCAATATCCTATCCCCCGGGGAAAAGGTACGGGTCTTGGCTCCACGGTTGTACACTCTCTGCTGTGCCAACTGCGCTTGGGCCAAATGTTCCTTCACGATGGGCATTACCTGTGCAATTCGATCTTGCATCAGGGCGACATGCTCAATCACACTCCTGTGGGGAGAACTCTCACTTTCCCAAGTTTCCTTGGCAATATCCAACAGCCCTCTTGGGTGTCTCCCATACAGTAACTCAAAGGGGGAGAATCCCGTAGAGGATTGGGGCACCTCCCTAATAGCAAACATCAAATAAGGAAGTAGACAGTCCCAATCCTTTCCATCTCTATCCACCACTTTCTTCAACATTTGTTTTAGGGTTTTGTTGAATCTTTCAACCAGCCCATCGGTTTGGGGGTGATACACAGACGTACGCAATTGCGTCACTTTGAACAATTTACACAGCTCTTTCATAACCCGGGACATAAAGGGTGTACCTTGGTCCGTAAGCAGTTCTTTACAAATACCCACCCGGCTAAAAACAAGAGATAGCTCTTTGGCTATGGTTTTGGCCGAGGTATTTCGGAGAGGGATCGCTTCTGGATAACGGGTGGCATAGTCCATTATAACTAATATGTACTGGTGCCCCCTAGCAGACTTGATTATAGGACCTACCAAATCCATTGCGATCCTCTCAAACGGGACCTCAATGATGGGTAGAGGGACCAGCGGGCTACGGAAATGTGGCATCGGGGCCGACCTCTGACACACAGGGCAGGAGGAACAATAATTTTCTATGTCCTTCATCACCCCAGGCCAATAGAATCTCTGTAATACCCTCTCTCGGGTTTTCTCTGTCCCCAGATGACCTCCAAGAATGTGCCCATGGGCCAACTCCAACACCAACTTCCTGTAAGGTTTGGGCACTACAAGCTGCTCAACGGTTTCTTCTGCCCTTTTTGCCACCCGATACAGTAGGTCCTTCTCTACGCTGAAGTATGGGTAAGTGTAGGTATTATCTGGGTTCACTAATTCGCCATCTATTTCCACTACGTTTTCCCGTGCCTTTATTAGGGCGGGGTCTTTTAACTGTTCTGTGGCAAAATTTTCCCTGTGAACCTCAAGATCAGAAAACTCCACAGACGGTAGGTTTTCGTCTGAGGAGGTGGGCTCCTCTCCAGTTTCTTGAGTCTCGCCTGCCAATACTGACAAGGGAAATTCTGGAGAGTCCTCACCACTCTCAGAGGAGTTCTGGCTATCACCTTCCTGGTACATAGGGGCACCAGTGGGGGGCTCAGGATCATCCCACAGTTCCCAGAACTTCGGAAAATCCCTTCCCACAATGGCATCATGCGGTAGTTGAGATACTAACCCCACTGGATGAGAGAGGGTACCTTTGGGGGTCTTGAAACACACTGTAGTCACTGGATACTCTCGGGTGTCCCCATGCACACAAATAACAGCTACCTTGCTATTCCCAGAGACCTCTGTTTTAACTAATTCAGCCTTTATCAGGGTCACAAGGCTACCTGAATCCAGTAATACCACAACATTTCTACCATTAATACACATTTTGCATAAATGTTTCTCAGTTCCCCGAATGGCAGTGCATGTGACTGTCGCACACAGCGACTGACGTCTGTCCGTCAGAAAGTCACATTGCATGGGTTCCTCCACAACCAGGCAATTTGCTGCAATATGTCCCGCTTGCCGGCAGCGGTAGCAAACAATCCTTTTGGCTGCCTCTTGAGCCCCCGACTTCCCAGGCTGTTCTCGCCAAACCCTGGGCAGAGCTCCCACCCTCTCACTCTCTCCACCCTCACCCCTTGGAATCATCTTATCCGCCCCTGGGGATGGTCTGGTCTTAGGGTGGAAAGTCCGAGAGTCTCTGGAAGAGGCCGTCAGGTTCTCTGCAGCCAAGTATCTCTCTACACGATCCACAAGTTTACGGGCCGTTTCTGGGTCTCCATGGCTTACCCACTTTTGAATGGCGGTAGGAAGAGCTCTCAAGAAACGATCCATCACAACACGTTCCACAATCTCCGGTGCGGACAAAGTCTCTGGCTGTAGCCACTTCCTGCTCAGGTGAATGAGATCATACATTTGAGACCTGGGGGGTTTTCCAAGCTGGAAAGTCCAGTTATGCACACGCTGAGCCCGGACAGCCAGGGTGACACCCAGCCTTGCCAATATTTCAGTTTTTAGCATCACATAGTCTTTTGCTTGGTCAGGCTCTAGGTCATAGTAAGCTTTCTGCGATTCACCAGTTAACAGAGGAGCCACCAGTCCAGCCCACTGCTCCTCAGGCCACTTTTCTCTTTCAGCAGTCCTTTCAAATGTGGTCAAAAATACCTCTGGATCATCCTCTCCAGTCATTTTTGTCAATAAACGACTCACCCCAAAGGACGCGGTATTAGTGGGGCGGCTTTCCTCACTGGTCTGCGGACGTTGCTGCATTACTGCTTCCATCTGTTGTTGTAGTCTCTGCTCTTGCTTCTGCAACAGGTCTATGAAGCGGGCCTCAGATTGCTGCTGGGCTTGTTGCTGGGCTGCGAAGCTCTGTTGTTGAGCTGCAAGGCTCTTTTGCAAACCTGCATTTGTCTGCTGTTGATTGGCATTTGCTAGAGCCAGCTGTTTCAGTATCTCCTCCATGCTGGCTTAAAAAAAAACTGCCACTGGTTCTCCACCAACTGTGAGGGGGTTAGCTCGGTAGCGGGTGTGTGTGACCCCCTGGATGGGCTCCCCACACAAAACAGGCCCAGCAGACGGAGGTTGTGGTTTTCAAGATCAAAAGGTGCGGTTTATTTCTCTATTTACAGTGACAAAAACACAGCAAAGCAAAAAGAAACATAAACAAAATAAATCCTGGTCAGCTTGACCTCTGACTAAACATGCAGGTTTCCCTAACTAACAACTGGGATCAGCCTGGTGCTGTCCTAGTCCCTAAGTCCCTGGTTTAGTAAATGTCCAAACAAATAGCCACACAGGCTTTGTCTCACCGCACAGGGGTTCACTCTCCCTAGACAGTCCACACAGGTCTGGTTCCAGGCATGAGCAAACACCTAATGAAGCTGGGAGTTTTTATAGAGGCCTTAAACGAGCTGACAAGCTTCAGCTGGTCTCATCAACTCCCTGCCTGCACGACGCCCAGCACTCTCCCTAGAGGTATGAATCATCCATGAGCCCACTAGCCTCAGCTGGGCTTCATCAACTCTCTCCCTAGTTGTATAAGTCGGCATAAAGCCTGAATCTGGGAGAAATATACCTACCCCCCTGGATGCAACCAGGTGACTTTACCTTCCTGCTGTCACAATATATATATACATATATATATATACAGTGGGGCAAAAAAGTATTTAGTCAGCCACCAATTGTGCAAGTTCTCCCACTTAAAAGGATGAGAGAGGCCTGTAATTGTCATCATAGGTATACCTCAACTATGAGAGACAAAATGTGGAAACAAATCCAGACAATCACATTGTCTGATTTGGAAAGAATTTATTTGCAAATTATGGTGAAAAATAAGTATTTGGTCAATATCAAAAGTTCATCTCAATACTTTGTTATATATCCTTTGTTGGCAATGACAGAGGTCAAACGTTTTCTGTAAGTCTCCAGAAGGTTGTCACACACTGTTGCTGGTTTGTTGGCCCATTCCTCCATGCAGATCTCCTCTAGAGCAGTGATGTTTTGGGGCTGTCGCTGGGCAACACGGACTTTCAACTCCCTCCAAAGGTTTTCTATAGGGTTGAGATCTGGAGACTGGCTAGGCCACTCCAGGACCTTGAAATGCTTCTTACGAAGCCACTCCTTTGTTGCCCGGGTGGTGTGTTTGGGATCATTGTCATGCTGAAAGACCCAGCCACGTTTCATCTTCAATGCCTTTGCTGATGGGAGGAGGTTTGCAATTTAAAATCTCATGATACATGGCCCCATTCATTCTTTCATGTACACAGATCAGTCGTCCTGTTCCCTGTGCAGAGAAACAACCCCAAAGCATGATGTTGCCACCCCCATGCTTCACAGTAGGTATGGTGTTCTTTGGTTGCAACTCAGCATTCTCTCTCCTCCAAACACGACGAGTTGTGTTTCTACCAAACAGTTCTACTTTGGTTTCATCTGACCATATGACATTCTCCCAATCCTCTTCTGGATCATCCAAATGCTCTCTAGCAAACCTCAGACGGGCCCGGACATGTGCTGGCTTAAGCAGGGGGACACGTCTGGCACTTCAGGATCTGAGTCCCTGACGGCGTAGTGTGTTACTGATGGTAGCCTTTGTTACGTTGGTCCCAGCTCTCTGCAGGTCATTCACTAGGTCCCCCTGTGTGGTTCGGGGATTTTTGCTCACCGTTCTTGTGATCATTTTGACCCCACGGGGTGAGATCTTGCGTGGAGCCCCAGATCGAGGGAGATTATCAGTGGTCTTGTATGTCTTCCATTTTCTAATTATTGCTCCCACAGTTGATTTCTTCACACTAAGCTACTTGCCTATTGCAGATTCAGTCTTCCCAGCTTGGTGCAGGTCTACAATTTTTTTTCTGGTGTCCTTCGACAGCTCTTTGGTCTTCACCATAGTGGAGTTTGGAGTGTGACTGTTTGAGGTTGTGGACAGGTGTCTTTTATACTGATAACAAGTTCAAACAGGTGCCATTAATACAGGTAATGAGTGGAGGACAGAGGAGCCTCTTAAAGAAGAAGAAGATACAGGTCGGTGAGAGCCAGAAATCTTGCTTGTTTGTAGGTGACTAAATACTTATTTTCCACCATAATTTGCAAAAAAATTCTTTCCAAATCAGACAATGTGATTGTCTGGATTTGTTTCCACATTTTGTCTCTCATAGTTGAGGTATACCTATGATGACAATTACAGGCCTCTCTCATCTTTTTTAAGAGGGAGAACTTGCACAATTGGTGGCTGACTAAATACTTTTTTGCCCCACTGTGTATATATATATATATATATATATATATATATATATATATATATATATACAGGTCCTTCTCAAAAAATTAGCATATTGTGATAAAGTTCATTATTTTCTGTAATGTACTGATAAACATTAGACTTTCATATAATTTTGATTCATTACACACAACTGAAGTAGTTCAAGCCTTTTCTTGTTTTAATATTGATGATTTTGGCATACAGCTCATGAAAACCCAAAAATCCTATCTCAAAAAATTAGCATATTTCATCCGACCAAAAAAAGAAAAGTGTTTTTAATACAAAAAAAGTCAACCTTCAAATAATTATGTTCAGTTATGCACTCAATACTTGGTCGGGAATCCTTTTGCAGAAATGACTGCTTCAATGCGGCGTGGCATGGAGCTGAGGTGTTATGGAGGCCCAGGATGCTTCGATAGCGGCCTTAAGCTCATCCAGAGTGTTGGGTCTTGCGTCTCTCAACTTTCTCTTCCCAATATCCCACAGATTCTCTATGGGGTTCAGGTCAGGAGAGTTGGCAGGCCAATTGAGCACAGTAATACCATGGTCAGTAAACCATTTACCAGTGGTTTTGGCACTGTGAGCAGGTGCCAGGTCGTGCTGAAAAATGAAATCTTCATCTCCATAAAGCTTTTCAGCAGATGGAAGCATGAAGTGCTCCAAAATCTCCTGATAGCTAGCTGCATTGACCCTGCCCTTGATAAAACACAGTGGACCAACACCAGCAGCTGACATGGCACCCCAGACCATCACTGACTGTGGGTACTTGACACTGGACTTCAGGCATTTTGGCATTTCCCTCTCCCCAGTCTTCCTCCAGACTCTGGCACCTTGATTTCCGAATGACATGCAAAATTTGCTTTCATCCGAAAAAAGTACTTTGGACCACTGAGCAACAGTCCAGTGCTGCTTCTCTGTAGCCCAGGTCAGGCGCTTCTGCCGCTGTTTCTGGTTCAAAAGTGGCTTGACCTGGGGAATGCGGCACCTGTAGCCCATTTCCTGCACACGCCTGTTCACGGTGGCTCTGAATGTTTCTACTCCAGACTCAGTCCACTGCTTCCGCAGGTCCTCCAAGGTCTGGAATCGGTCCTTCTCCACAATCTTCTTCAGGGTCCGGTCACCTCTTCTCGTTGTGCAGCGTTTTCTGCCACACTTTTTCCTTCCCACAGACTTCCCACTGAGGTGCCTTGATACAGCACTCTGGGAACAGCCTATTCGTTCAGAAATTTCTTTCTGTGTCTTACCCTCTTGCTTGAGGGTGTCAATGATGGCCTTCTGGACAGCAGTCAGGTCGGCAGTCTTACCCATGATTGCGGTTTTGAGTAATGAACCAGGCTGGGAGTTTTTAAAAGCCTCAGGAATCTTTTGCAGGTGTTTAGAGTTAATTAGTTGATTCAGATGACTAGGTTAATAGCTTGTTTAGAGAACCTTTTCATGATATGCTAATTTTTTGAGATAGGATTTTGGGGTTTTCATAAGCTGTATACCAAAATCATCAATATTAAAACAAGAAAAGGCTTGAACTACTTCAGTTGTGTGTAATGAATCTAAAATATATGAAAGTCTAATGTTTATCAGTACATTACAGAAAATAATGAACTTTATCACAATATGCTAATTTTTTGAGAAGGACCTGTATATATATATATATATAGTTGGAACTATGTCAGGATTCTTTTTCCTTCTGTTTAAAGAAAGTAAACAGCTAAGCATTGTGGGATATATAGTACAATAAGGAAGTGACTCATGGTGTTAAATCAGTCTGGGAGAACTACTGACCCACAATGCCAAGCCACAGAACAGTCTGCTGGGAAAGCAGATAAAAGGACAGGCGTGGTCTGCTTTTAGTCTCTCGGGATGCCATTCAACAACCAGCAAGAGGCCTGTGTGTGCCCAGGGCTGGGAGAGCCTGCGGCCACAGAGAGAGAGGATCACCCTTGTGAGCAGCCCTGCGGATTGAGCAGGAGGACTAGCCTGCGCTTCAGAGCTTTTGAAGCCATCTGCCTTCCAGCACACCGGGAGGAGCAGCACCGCATGGAGGTGCCATCCACACAGAAGGAGACCACAGCCAGCTGGGATCCAGAGTGGGTGAGAAGGCATCTGCCTATACAAGTAGCGACTGTGATATTAAAAAGTGATTGCCTGCTATACAGACTGCGCTGAGCCCTGTAGTTCTACGGATGTGGATAAGCTGCATTTGAGCCTTTTTTTGCAATCAGATCCTGGGGCCTTGTTTTCCTTTTTACCCATGCTGCCAGGTCAGTACTGTACTGTTCACTCTCAGAAGGAATTACAGGTGGTAATAGTTTGCAGCTAAGTAATCAATCACATAGTTGCCAACAGTCCCGTTTTTCCCGGGACAATCACGGATTTGGGACCCTCGTCCCGTATTTATTTTGTCCCGCCTATTTTCCCGGATTTTTGCCTTCGTCCCGGCCGCCGGGAAAATCGTGAATGTTTGGGTAAAACGGTGGGCTATAAAAAGATGGCCGCCGCAGCAGACACGAGGATTATTTCCTCTTGTGTTCAGTGGCAAGGGGAGGAGCAGCCAATCGGCTTCTCCCCTCTCTGTGTTCACACATGAGAAAGCGAGGCGGGCGGTATTAGGAGCATCGTGAGGGAGCGGCAATGTACAGGGCTGGGGAGGCGGAGTTTCGATAGGAGCCGAGAGCCAGGCAGAGGCGTACTAAGTGGGGGGCGGGCCGCACCGGGGTGCCACACACTGGGGGGGTGTCAGGCCGGCGCCCCCCCCGTGACTTAAGCGCACAGACAGCATCAGCGCCGCGGGACTTAGGCAGCGGCAGTCAGCGGCGATACAGGGGGGAAGGGGTGCGGGTGTCACCGCTGCACCATTCATCCCCTCCTTTCACGGCCGCGGGCTGTGAGCGGTATGCGGCACAGTGGCACTTGCTTCACCTGTGACTAACTTCACAGAAGCACAGCCGAATGAAGCCGCCTCCCCCTCCTCTCTGTTTATGTGTACGGAGGGGGAGGGGACCCGACCTTCTGTCCATGTGTCGCCGCTGTGCTGATCTGAGGTACTGAATGGGGAGGGGGAGTTGCACTGAGGGGGGTCTTGCACTGGGTGGTGTTTGCACTGAGGGGTGTTTGCACTGGGGGGTCTTGCACTGGGGGGTGTTTGCACTTTGGGGTCTTGCACTGGGGGGTCTTGCACTGAGGGGTGTTTGCACTGGGGGATGTCTTGCACTGAGGGGTCTTGCACTGGGGGGTCTTTGCACTGAGGGGGGTCTTGCACTGGGTGGTGTTTGCACTGAGGGGTGTTTGCACTGGGGGGTCTTGCACTGAGGGGGGTCTTGCACTGGGGGGTGTTTGCACTTTGGGGTCTTGCACTGGGGGGTCTTGCACTGAGGGGTGTTTGCACTGGGGGATGTCTTGCACTGAGTGGTCTTGCACTGCGGGGTCTTTGCACTGAGGGGGGTCTTGCACTGGGGGGTGTTTGCACTGAGGGGTGTTTGCACTGAGGGGTCTTGCACTGAGGGGGGTCTTTGCACTTTGGGGTCTTGCACTGGGGGGTGTTTGCACTGGGGGGTCTTGCACTGAGGGGTGTTTGCACTGGGGGATGTTTGCACTGAGGGGTCTTGCACTGGGGGGTCTTTGCACTGAGGGGGGTCTTGCACTGGGTGGTGTTTGCACTGAGGGGTGTTTGCACTGGGGGGTGTTTGCACTGGGGGGTCTTGCACTGAGGGGTGTTTGCACTGGGGGATGTTTGCACTGAGGGGTCTTGCACTGGGGGGTCTTTGCACTGAGGGGGGTCTTGCACTGGGTGGTGTTTGCACTGAGGGGTGTTTGCACTGAGGGGTGTTTGCACTGGGGGGTCTTGCACTGAGGGGGGTCTTGCACTGGGGGGTGTTTGCACTTTGGGGTCTTGCACTGGGGGGTGTTTGCACTGGGGGGTCTTGCACTGAGGGGTGTTTGCACTGGGGGATGTTTGCACTGAGGGGTCTTGCACTGGGGGGTCTTTGCACTGAGGGGGTCTTTGCACTGAGGGGGGTCTTGCACTGGGGGGTGTTTGCACTGAGGGGTGTTTGCACTGAGGGGTGTTTGCACTTTGGGGTATTGCACTGGGGGGTGTTTGCACTGAGGGGGGTCTTGCACTGAGGGGGGTCTTGCACTGAGGGGGGTCTGCACTTTGGGGTCTTGCACTGAGGGGTGTTTGCACTGGGGGGTCTTGCGCTGAGGGGTGTTTGCACTTTGGGGTCTTGCACTGGGGGGGTCTTGCACTGGGGGTGTTTGCACTGGGAGGTCTTGCACTGAGGGGGGTCTTGCACTGGGGGGTGTTTGCACTTTGGGGTCTTGCACTGGGGGGTGTTTGCACTGAGGGGGGTCTTGCACTGGGGGGTGTTTGCACTTTGGGGTCTTGCACTGGGGGGGTGTTTGCACTAAGGGGTGTTTGCACTCGGGGGTCTTGCACTGAGGGGGGTCTTGCACTGGGGGGTGTTTGCACTGGGGGGGTCTTGCACTGAGGGGGGTCTTGCACTGGAGGGGGTCTTGCACTGGGGGGTGTTTGCACTTTGGGGTCTTGCACTTTGGGGTGTTTGCACTGGGGGGTGTTTGCACTTTGGGGTCTTGCACTGGGGGGTCTTGCACTGGGGGTGTCTGCACTGTAGGGGGTGTTTGCACTGGGGGGGTTTGCACTGGGGGGGTTTGCACTGGGGGGGCTTGCACTGGGGGGGTTTGCACTGGGGGAGGGGTTTGCACTGGGGGGTCTTGCACTGAAGGGGGTGTCTGCACTGAAGGGGGATGTGAACTGAAGGGGGTCTGTGTAACATGCAGGGGGTCCAGAGCTCTGGGGGCTGTATAATGTAAAGGGGTCCAGAGGTGCAGGGGCTGTGTAATGTAAAGGGGTCCAGTGATGCAGGGTGCTGTGTAATGTAAAGGGGTCCAGAGGTGCAGTTGTGGAGAGGGGGTACACAGTAGTGACAAAGAGATATTTGTTGATGCAGAGGTATGCCGGGGGCACAGTGGGGTGTTTTTACATTTTAATGTGGGGGGGGGTGCCAGATATAGGATTCGCCCCGGGTGCCAAATGCTCTAGGCACGCCCCTGGAGCCAGGGGGAACAGAATCCGGCGGGGGAACCATTCTCGGCACGACACCGGGAAATGATCATGGACCGTGGAGCTGCCGCTGCCTCTGCCTCCAGCACACACACACGAAGACGCCGGTAGGTGAGAGCATCTGCTCCCCAGGGCCAGTAAAAGATTCTGTGTAAATATGGCACTCAGCATAGATATCCCCCTGAACTCCGCTGTTCTCGTGTCGCTCTCTACTCCTGCCCAGTGGCTGCCGCTGCTAGGGGACACAGTCAGACCTGTAAGGAGGGCTCCGCTGCTGGGGGACACAGTCAGGCCTGTAAGGAGGGCTCCGCTGCTGGGGGACACAGGCCTGTAAGGAGGGCTCCGCTGCTGGGGGACACAGACCTGTAAGGAGGGCTCCGCTGCTGGGAGACACCAGATGTAAAGGAGGGCTCCGCTGCTGGGGGGACACCAGATGTAAAGGAGGGCTCCGCTGCTGGGGGACACAGACCTGTAAGGAGGGCTCCGCTGCTGGGGGACACAGACCTGTAAGGAGGGCTCCGCTGCTGGGGACACCAGATGTAAAGGAGGGCTCCGCTGCTGGGGACACCAGATGTAAAGGAGGGCTCCGCTGCTGGGGACACCAGATGTAAAGGAGGGCTCCGCTGCTGGGGACACCAGATGTAAAGGAGGGCTCCGCTGCTGGGGACACCAGATGTAAAGGAGGGCTCCGCTGCTGGGGACACCAAAGGAGGGCTCCGCTGTTGGGGGACACCAGATGTAAAGGAGGGCTCCGCTGCTGGGGACACCAGATGTAAATGAGAGCTCTGCTGCCGGGGACACCGAATGTAAAGGAGGGCTCCGATGCTGCCAGCTGCTGGGGACACTGAAGTAAGGAGGGCTCTGTTGCTGGGGGACACAGATCTGTAAAGAGGGGCTCTGCTTCTGGGGGCACCTGATGTAAGGACGGACTGCTGGGGAGGCACCTGATGCAAGGACGGACTGCTGGGGAGGCATCTGGTGACAGGCGACGTGACAGGTGACACGCTTCCACTGATTCGGCATTATGGTGAGTTGAATGATTTAATTTTATATTACAATGTAATAATAGAAATAATGCGCTTCAATCACCCTGACACCATAACAAACATGGTGTCGGGATGATTGAAGCGCCAACAGGTGTTTTGGAGTATACTTACCTGCCAATTTTGTTACACATTTCTATTGTGGTGTAGGATCTGGCTTCTTTCTTTCTATTTCTTTCTCTCTCTTTCTCTCACCTCGGACTGTAGCCACACCCCTTTGAACCACGCCCATTTAAGCCACACCCACTATCTGCGTAAACCACGCCACATTTTTCATTTCAGCATGACACGCCTACAAACGAATGCCCCGCCCCCTAATTATTGCAAGGCTCCGCCTCAATACAAAAAAAGTGTCCCAGATGTTTTTTTTGCAATGTTGGCAACTATGCAATCACACCATATTCTACAGTTACTGTTTCCTTTGCTATTTGGATTACAAATACGTGCACCACCTCACACTGCATTACCATTGAGCTAGCTGAAGAACAGTCTGCAACTGAAGGGATTTCCACTACTTTATTTTTCCACAAGGCTTTACTGCTATAAGTGGTGTATCATTTGGAACTGCACTCTAGAGGGAGCCATTTAGCAACATACAGTTGAATGTGCATTTTTATCACTGTGTTCACTGTTGTGTATTCTGCGTGTATCGGTCTGTGTGCTGAGGCCTCAGTGGGGAGGTGTTTCAATACAGGAATTAAAGTATTGGGGACCTGTTCCACTGTGCACCTGTTCACATATACCCTTATCGGGTTGCTATTTGATACAGTGGTATGACATTTTTGCTTTAAACCAATATCTCTGTCAATTATAACTTCTGTTATTCATCTATTATTCACACCATTGCTTTATGTTATTCTTCACCATTCTTCATCATAGTAAACTTCTACAAGTTGTTCATTGATATCTTGTGTGAGTCTCTATTCACTACCACAGCTGATGAAGTGACTAGTAAATAGACTACATGCTCTATTATTATTGTGTTTTCTCTCTGTTGTTGGGTTCTACAGCAATATTACTAAACAGGTGTGCCAGAGGTGTTAAGGCAGTTCTTGGGGTTGAGAGGCAGAGTGAAGAAACATACATATGTAGCACTACCCCCGTAGGAGCTGCTGGTTAATATTTTGGGTCATTGCCGTCACCCCTACCCACAGTTCACCAGTCTATACTGGGCCTTGCGCCCACAAATGTATGCACCAGTCACATAGTTCTTTTTCCAATGCTTTTATTAAACAACTTGAGCAGTAGAGGGATGGAGGGTTAAGGGAAGGTTCAGATACCTTGTGCAGATCACTGAGGAAATTGAGATCCCGGAGACATGTACACTTCAGTCAATGGATCTTGCTCACCCGGATAGGCCTCTCTCACTGACCTAGCATGCACGGAACAAAAGTCTCTGCCACAGACTTGATGAGAACAATAATAGTTGAACAATCCTCTGCCACAGGATTTAGTATCAGTTGAACAATCCTCTGCCATAGGATATTAATAGCGAACACAGCAACACAGTACCAAAGTTCCTTTAAGCCCTCCGGCAGTACTGTGAGGTAGATTGGTTAGGATGCATCCTCCAATTGAGTCACCAGGCACTTCTTGAGATACCAGCATTGCGTTCAGTCCTCTCCAAGACGAGTCCTCCTCCGGATCTTTCAATTACTTGGCTTCTTCCCTCCCGCAGGACAGACAGCACAGGACCACCTCTGAACCAGTGTGTCCCAGACAGACTCTGGGCCTACTTGCAGTCACATAGCCTTGGGCCAGCAGGCCCCGAGGCAGAAGAGGAGTTGTCACATACCTTAGGCCAGGCAGGCCATGAGGTGAGAGAGCAAAAAAGATGGCGTCTGCCCTTTAAGTATCCTCTCCCAGAATGCACAGTGGGGAGACCACTCCCACTGGGCTGTTTCTGGGGAAAAGGACACCCAATACACCTTAGCCAGTTGCCCTTCCATCACTGGTCTGTGGTGACAACGACACCTACAGGCGACAGTGGGGAACTGCACACAACACTGCCAATGCTGGAGCAGAGGCTAATTTAGCCAAAATTAAATCTGAACTATGTACAGAACAGGTAACCCACTAAATTTACATGCGAGTGCCTAGTCAACAGGAGCAGGTGTTACACATACATTAGCGGCTCCAACAGGGGTAGCGCTACATATATATATCACATAAAGTGGTTGTTTTTTTATAATAAGAAATAAAAAAAAATTGGAGGTACCACTTAGTGAGTCTATGCAAATACTAGCTCTCAGGAAGTTAGTATTGATATTTTATCTTCCAGTAGCACATTACAGAAATACACAGTTCAACTTCCTTAGCCAAGTATCCATAAGGAGGCTACCAAAGTTATGGGTACTACAAGTTCCCCTGCTGGTGGCACGGGGGTTCCAGAGCTGAAGGGCGCAGTTACAGTGGCCACCAGTGTGTGTCTTCCAGCTGCTAGCAGATCCCAGTAATTAAGCTCCACCTGATGCTGGCTGCTGAGATGGTATTTAATCCCTTTCTTGATTTGCTTCAGTGTTTTGAATGTTAGTCATATACCTGCTCACTGATTATCCTGATCCCTGCCTTATCCTGTACCTTGCATCCAGGTCCCTGTATCTTGTTACCCCATCCCTGCTCCCCTTGTTCCCAGTCCTGGTCATGCCCTGTTTATGTCTGCTTCCCTTCATTTGTATATAGTGTAATATAGTTATGGTGTTGGTTTGCTTTTGCTTCATGGTCATGTTGGTGATGATATGTGTTATATGCATTAATAATCTTTATTTTAATCATACTTGTCTGATTCCAGATTCCTAAGTACAGCTACACTAAACTGGTCCTTCCTGCTGCCACTGGATACCTGCATTCGGTATCCCTTACACCAGTCTTCAAATGTGGTGACTACATTGTGTTTTCTTTTCTGGCCAAAAACATTTTCTGTAAGTACATAAAATGCCTATTGATCTTACCAGAGTTCCAGTGTTCCTGTAGGTGGAGGTGCAGCGTGGTGTGGCATAAATAACTCACACAGCCAGCTGCAATAGAAGTCTTCTATTGAAGTAAGACAGCAACAGTTCCCAATAACCCAGTGCGACAACTACCCAGCCGGGCACACTCACGGTTTCCAGTAATGTGAAGAAGTAGGTTTCAGCCGAACCAATAGCATCACTTGAGAGGGAACAGAATTAGGCCTGGCCCTCTTGGTCCCAATCAGGAAGGTATCCAGAGAGATGCGACCCTACACTTTCCCTCCTAGTCAGGAATCGTTCCCTACTGCCAGTACTGTTCCTAACAGACGGGGTACCTTTCCATACTCTACCGACTTGCATAGAGTGCGCCAAACCCAGGGTCTTAAATAGACTCTGCCACACCTAAGATAGCCGCCAGAGTCACATTGGAGGCCAGCATCCAATCAGATCGCTGCCCTAAAATAACTCAGGGAACCATGTTCCTCATGACTTTCTCCCACCCTGCATTGTCGCTCCGGTTGAGCACCACCTGCAGTGGAGACAGCACCTGCCAACATTCTTATAATTTTCTGTTATTTAAGCCGCAATTCAAACAGTGGTATTGTTTTTTTTCTCCAGCTATCCTCTGTGTGCTTTGAAAAACACTCCCCTCCTCCATGTTTTAAAGATAAGGAGAGGTGGAGGTGTTATGTAGACATGAATACAGTGCAGTAAGTGAGCATTGCCAACCTAAAACAGGAAGTGTTTTACTGGCAGGATAACCAGATGAAAAGAAAGGAAAAAAAATCTATCTAAGGATTGGTTAAAAAAAATTGGTTTTGGGTTTAAATACACTTTAAAACATGGAATACTGTAGGTGCCCGTGAGTTTTTTATGGAGCCTATAGAGACGTGGCCTGCACATACATGGATCGCCTATTATGAGCATTATGTGGGGGTTCAAAATCTCTCTTTACACCAGAACCCTTTACAATGTCTGTCCTTGACCTTCCAAGATAATACTGTGATCCAAATATGTGCCTGCGTGACTTCTCATCAGACGAGAGATACTTAGATTTCAAGGAATTAGCCAAATCTCATAACATCTTAATAGAAATTTATTTTGCTTGCAAAAAGTATGTTTGGTTGATGACATTTCATCACTCTTGATTCACAGCTCTCAATAAAAGCTTTAATAGACTTCATTCTTGTGGTTTAATGTATGTAAACGTTGCCTAATCCCGGGCTCCATTTATTTATTGTGCTTTGTTTAAAATCCCACTAAAATATGGATAGGCCTGTTTTATGAAGAAAAGGAGAATAGGCGAAAACAGTGCTAACTGCTAAAGTATTTTAAGGGATCTAAAGGAACTTGCCTAGTTTATAGGAAGTCTAGGTAGATTTTTAACTAGGCAATTATTTGCTAGCACAAGCTTCCTTGGTGGGTGGCCCTAAGCCATTGGGAAGATGGGATTGTCTCATTAGGGCCTCACAAAACCTGAAGGGAATTTCCTGGGGAAATATTTTGTTTGTGAATCATGTTATGGCACATAATATACTGTAAGCTCCTGTATTTAAAAGGAACACCAACACTAGACTCCACAAAAGTATACCTAATTGTAAACTATAGAAAAATCACGAATTCATGTGGGTATGTGTCCATTACAAAATTATTAATTGCTTGTATTTTATAACGCAACCTCAAGTTGACTAAGTATTAGCCTCTTGAATTCCCCGGTACAGCAAGTGATGACAAACACTGGTGTGGTTATTGAGGAGCACCCAGTAAAAAAAGTTCATATCACTCAGAGATCTTTTTAAAATGTTTATTAGTAAGGACCATCAAGTAAAGCCAAC
Source organism: Rana muscosa (assembly GCA_029206835.1). Lineage (NCBI taxonomy): Eukaryota > Metazoa > Chordata > Amphibia > Anura > Ranidae > Rana > Rana muscosa. Next base: position 243,443,714 of record CM055122.1, on the reverse strand, counting down.
GCGTTTCAGGGGGAAAGGCCTCCCCTTCCTTAAGGCTGGAGCAGTAGATAAAATTAGAATCACAATGAGATGCAATTGGAGACGTATATTAGGGATTAATAAAGACTGTCAAATTTTAGCAACATTATGAACTGCAGACATGGGTTTACAGCATCACTGGTAGAAGGTGCTACAAGCCAACGAGACGCTTCTCAATGCTCATGTGCTAACAAGGAACATGTTCACAGAAGGAGAAGGAAGAGTGACAGACTGATTAGTTGGGAAGAGTGAAGAATTAGTTGTATTATTAAAGGTAATTTAAATTAAGTTATTTAAAGACAAAACTTTTTTTTAGCTTTGTGTCAGGAAAGACAAAATATACCCAGGCGCATAGTTATCCTATTAGCCAGACCCATTGTCAGGACAGACCAAATGTGCATAGGCGTATAGTTATGCACAGATGGAGAATTCCTGTTAGCCAGACCCGTGCTCGTACAAATTCGCATGCATGCATACGTGTGCACGCCGGTGTGTGTGCCCACCATTAGATTGGCACCAAGTGAGTTATTTAAACACCTCTGCTGCACTAGGACCTTGCCTTATTGTCTACAGAGTTTTGATACTTGCTACTTGTTCCTGTGCTTGATCTCCTGTTGCGGTTCTGCTATCTGTCTGACCATGCTTGAACTCTGCCTGAACCGACCCTGGCTTGCTCGTTGACCACGTCCCTGTCTGAACCTTCTGCCTAGCTGCTTACTGTTGCCAACTCCAGCCTGAACCTGACAACTCTTCTGCCTGTTGCTCTGTTCCTGATGTGTCTGCTAGTTACTGACCTGGCTTGCCTGACCCTGTTCTGTGTCCAGCCTCTGGAGGCCATCTTTACTCCTGCAGCCTGCCAAGTACCTGCTGTCTGCCACATGCCAAGTGATTTCTGTCTGTGACCTGCCAGCCCGCTGTGCCTGCTGCCCTGCATCATCATTCAACCTACATGCAAGTGCGCACAGACTTCTCTTGTGCCTCCTGTTACTGTATCAGGGGTGCCGAGCCAGAGGAGTAAAGCCCTGTACACACGATCAGATTTCCTATGGATTCTAATCCGATGGATTTTTCCATCGGAAATCCGATGAAGCTGACTTCCATCAGTCTTGCCTACACACCATCAGTCCAAAATCAGACCGTCCCAAACGCCGTGACGTAAAACACTCCGACAAGCCGGGAAAAATTAAGTTCAATGCTTCTGAGCATGTGTCGACTTGATTCTGAGCATGCGTGGGTTTTTTGTCCGATGGAGTTTCACACAGACGATCGGAATTTGCTATCTTTTTTTTCCCATCGGATAAATTTAAAACATGTTCTATTTTTTCTCACCGATGGAAAAAAGACCGATAGGGCCCATACACGATCGGTTTGTCCGATGAGAAAAGTCCATTGGACTGTTTTCATCGGTAAAACCGATCGTGTGTACACGGCATAAGAGATTGTCTTCCTCTGCAAGTCAGACTCCATCACCAGGTACGTGACACTTTGGATAAAGTGGCGAGGGATTAGAACACCTGTCCATTTAATTGCTGTGTCCTCATTAGTCAGATTCACCCTCTTCGTTTCAAGTTTACCATTACCACTGAAAGTGAAATAAAATCCCAAATTTTGGGATGTCCCCAAAACAGGCAAAGATTAAAAATGTTCCAATGGGTACAATAGTTCTGGTGACAACCAGGGATTCCCTCACTTTAGAGGGATTTCCTCTCACTTCCTGTTTTGGCTTTGGGACGGTAAGTGAAAGGAAATCTCACCAATGGGACGCAGACAGTAAAAAAAAACTGATGGGATTATAACCCTCCCTTACTCCATTCAGAAGGAAAAATGGTTTTGCCTTTAGTTCTACATTAAAGGGGTTGTAAACTGTAACGGCACCCCAAATACGAAAGGCGTTTAAACGCCGTTTAGATATCTTCCCTGTCCTGGACACAAATTCACTGTCGATCCTCCACAGCCAGACGACCACTTCACATAGAAATTAATCCTTCTGAAAGAACGAGACGCACTCTGTATCTTTCCAAGGATAGACTGACTTTATTAAGAAAAACATTGTACTTTTTATACACATCCAATACTGCATTAACCTAAAATGAACAATGGTCCAGCTCCACCCACAACATAACCAGACCCAATACACATTATTTTGACACCTGTTAGGAGACAACAGGTTCTAATCTCCTTTTAGTTTAAATGACTAAATGACTTGTTAGACTAGCTTTTGTCTCCCAATCAAAAGACTTTACACAATAGAAACCTAACGACCTTCAATACACATCTCACAATGAAAGGATTTGTAGCCTGTCTGTCTGAGTACAATCCACACATGTATAGAATTAATTATCCCTATTCACACTAAAAGGGTCTTCAGACGCCCTTTTAGATTCATTTACATCACAACTGGCAGGTAACACATCTCTCAATTAACCTGTTGAGTTCAGAATAAAATAATCAGTACATATTGTGGACTAATATTACTATTTCAATTTCAAGAAATCCAAGCCATATTCTTAATGTCCATGGTTTCCTGGCTCACCCTGTGTCCAAAGTGACCCCCCTGTCACATAAACTCATTTTTTTTTTCATGTATAACTAATCTCTAGTAGGTACTGATATCGCTAAAAGTAATCATTTTTATCAAAGTAATGTATATACCTGTTTAAATAGAGCATCTATATAAGCCTCGGGCTGTCCTGTAATCCTTCTGCCTTCTATTTCCGGGTTAGTGGTGCGCGTTCACTGCAGTGGCGTCACCGCAATACTGAAACTACAGTACCCACTATGCTTAGCGGCATCGCGCATGCGCAGAGCTGTTTTTTCCCTAATCTAGACTATCGAGAATGAGCAAAGTTCTCGGACACCCGCCAGCACTTGATTCTCTCTACGTCCTGATGCACTCCTGTAGTCCAAGGGAGGGGGCGAGCACGACACTCACCACCAGGCAGAACAGCTCGCCTGGTGGTGGTTAGTTACATACAGAGCAACAGATAGTGCTGAATTCTAAGAAGAAAAAAGGACATTTGCAAGGCAAAACTAAAGAAGAGGTAAGTGAAGCAGCACTACATTAGGTAATAGGAAGCTAATTAGGAGATAATATTTTTTCCTTCACAACCCCTTTAACTGTAGTATAACTGTAGTAAAGAAAGCAGACTGTATGTGCTGTTTGGCAGGGTTACATAAATCAGTAAAGCGAATGGACAAAATACAAGCCATTTGGCAGATATTACCACTGTCATATATGTATTTCATCATAGTTTTAGTTATAGTCTTATGACTAAAATTCCATTTTAGTCGTATTTTAGTCTTTTGACAAAAATGCCATTTTAGTTTTAGTCATATTTTAGTAATTTGAATTGTTTTAGTTTTAGTCGTATTTTAGTCAACTAAAATCTCCAGTACATTTTAATTGACTAAAATTTTATGGGTTTAGTTAAATTTTAATGCATTATTTAAGCATTTCTTTAGAATTGTCAAACTCATATACTCCAGGCGTAAAAATCTAATAACATATTATTTCTGGTATAAAGGTTTGAAAATGCACTTCAGACACAGATTTAGCAGTTACGATATATAACGTCCTTATAAATAAAACCAAGTTTCATAAACAAACAAAAATAGTGCTCTTTGTTAAGCAGAAGTACAATCTGAAAATATAAAAAATAAATAAACTGTAAACTCTATTGGCTGTAATGCCATCGCACATATTACACAAATATATTACCAACAATAAGAGCCCTTTTACACTGGGGTGGTGCTGGCATTACTGCTGTTATAGCGAGGTAGATATTTGCCAGCACACCAAGGATCAGCACAGAGTGGCGTCCAAACGGGGGGTTTATTGCATGATCACAACACAAGAAAAGTGCAACGTTTCGGAGTCACGTAGGCAGGGCCGTCTTTAAGGCAGGGCAAAAGGGGCAGCTGCCCTGGGCCCTGTCATTGTTGTGGGGCCCAAAGCAGCTGCCTCATACTTGCCAACTATCCCAGTTTAAATTCCCTTGTCCCTTGAAGTTTTAGTCCTGTGCTGTGTCCTGATATCTCAGTGTGAAGTGCTGCTACTAATGCTGCCCAGCTCTGCCCTATTGTTGTGTACAGATGACTCACCTGCGGACCCTGTGTTTACATGTAAATAACCGTCATTCATATGTAAATAATGGCCGCATTCATATGTAAATGGTGGCGGGATTCATATGTAAATAACTGAGGGCGGCGTCATTCATATGTAAATAAAGGCGGCATTCATATGTATATCATGCCCTTCTGCAGTGAAGAGATGATGTGCTATAACCTCTAGCAACCAATCAGTGAGCAGTATTACTGTACAGTAATCTCTAGCAACCAATCAACAAGAAGAAATCATGTGCTGTAACCTCTAGCAGCCAGTGAGTAAGTGGAAATTATATGCTGGCAACCAATCGCAATCACTGCCTGATCTGATACGGTAAACTGATTTTAAGACTAGCTGATATTTATTGTATGTCTCAGAGCAGGTGGAAAATACATTTTTTGCCTAGGGTCCAATCAACATTAAAGAAGGCCCTGCACGTAGGACCCCTTTGTCAGGCATGTCATCACATGCCTGACGAAGGGGTCCTACGTGACTCCGAAACCTTGCATTTTTCTTGTGTTGTGATCATGCAATAAACCACCCGTTTGGATGCCACTCTGTGCTGATCCTTGGTGTGCTGGCAAATATCTACCTTGTGACTTGAACCAGTATCCAGCTGGTTGTTGCTACAGCACCCTATTTCTGAGAGCTTATACCAGGAACATGTGCGATAGGAATATGAAATATTACCGCTGTTATAGCAGCGCGCTTTTAACTCCCCAGAATGTGTTAAAAAGGGGTTAAAAGTGCCCACTTAGCGCTGCTTCCAAAGCGATTTTAAGGTGCTTTGAAAGAGGCGGCCATATATTTCAATTAGCAGGGGCAGTGGAGGAGCGGTGTATACACCGCTCCCGCACTACCCCAAAGATGCTGCTTACAGGACTTTTTTTCCCCTCTTGCAAGCGCACCGCCCCAGTGTGAAAGAACTCAGACTTTCACATTGGAAAGGCATGAGGGGCGCTTTTCAGGCGCTTTACAAGTGCTATTTTTAGCACTAAACCACCTGAAAAGTGCCCCAGTGTAAAAGGAGTTTTAATATAAAGAAAAAAAAAAAAAGAAAAGCCTTTTTATTTTAGCAGCTTAGTAGATGCCCCTACATATTCTTATTTGGTAGTGCAGCGTTCATTTTGATTTTTAAAAGTAACTTTCGTTTTAGTCATAGTCTTTTGACTAAAATGCCATTTTAGTCTTAGTCGTATTTTAGTCATCCCAATATAATTTAGTTTTATTTGAATTTTAGTCGACTAAAATAGTATTAATTTAGTTGACGAAATTAACACTGCTGGTCCTCTGTCACAGGGGATCTTTTAGAGAAAAACATTTTGTACCTCTTATTTTCACAAATCAAATTTTGCTTTAGACCCCTTTCACACCAGAGGAGTAGTGATGAGCCGAACACCCCCGGGTTCGGTTCGCACCAGAACCCGCGAACGGACCGAAAGTTCGCGCGAACATTAGAACCCTATTAAATATATTAAATACAATGGATGCAAACGTTCGGATTCTAAAGTGCTAATTATAATGACTATTATCCATGTTATTGTCCGAAACAGAGTTTGGGAACCCGGGTTCTGCACCAGGGGACATGTATCAATGCAAAAAGAAGTTTTAAAAACGGACGTTTTCCGGGAGCAGTCATTTTAATGATGCATAAAGTGAAAAAAAAAAAGTCAAATATTCCTTTAAATATTGTACCTGGGGGGTGTCTAAAGTATGCCTGTGAAGTGCCACGTGTTTCCCGTGTTTAGAACTGTCCTTGCACAAAATAACATTTCTAAAGGAAAAAAAGCCATTTAAAACTGCTTGCGGCTTTAATGCAATGTCTGGTCCTGGTAATATGGATGAAAATCTTTAGGAAAAATGGCATAGCTACCCCATCAACCCCCCCCCCCCCTACCCCAGCCCATTACCAGCCCCTTTGGGTCTTGTATGGATATTAAGGGGAACCCCGCACACAAAATAAAAAAGCCCCTATATACTCTGAACAGCCGTATACAGGCGGTGCATACAAGACAGGGACTGTAGGTTTGTTCTTATGTAGAATCTGTTTGTAATTTTGAACAGCTGCATTGTTTAAGTGTAGCTCCATGCCAAATTCCTTTTTTTTAGCTTTTTGGAAAACATAGGGAACGGTTATCACCCCTGTCACGTTTTTTTTGCTGTCTGTGCCCCTGTTCAGAACATTTCACCTCACTTTGCGTCCCAATGACAACTGTTTTTGAAATGTGGTGTTTGTATTGAAACAAGGATTGGTGATAAAGCATCAGTAGAGAGGAGACACCTTTCTCCCATATTAATTCTTACAGGAGAGAATTTTCCTTCCAAGGGGTAGATTTCCTCTCACTTCCTGTTGTCTTCTTCCGTTTGCAAGTAGTAATAGTTTGTAAGTTGGATGTTTGAAAGTAGGGACCTTCCGTATATACTCTGCAGAAATTGGCCCCTTAGGTGTTGGTGTTGGCACAACACTGAAAGCACTCACAGTTATTCTTGGTGGGTGCTGGAACGCCCTGCTGTCAAGTATAATATCAGGAATTGTAATAACATATAATTGTTGATCAGTGGTAGTAAAAATTGGGCCTTTGATGGTGGTGCTGGTGCCACAACACTGTAAGGCCTGACAGTTACTCTTGGTGGGCGCAGCAATGGTCCCTGCTGTGAATTATTAGATCAATAATTATAATTGCATCCCCCTGTTGAACAGGGGCTGAAAAATTGGGCCTTTGGTGGTGGTGGTGGTGGTGATGGTGGTGCTGGTGCCACAACACTGTAAGGCCTGACAGTTACTCTTGGTGGGCGCAGCAATGGGCCCTGCTGTGAATTATTAGATCAATAATTATAATTGCATGCCCCTGTTGAACAGGGGCTGAAAAATTGGGCCTTTGGTGGTGGTGGTGGTGGTGATGGTGTTGCTGGTGCCACAACACTGTAAGGCCTGACAGTTACTCTTGGTGGGCGCAGCAATGGGCCCTGCTGTGAATTATTAGATCAATAATTATAATTGCATGCCCCTGTTGAACAGGGGCTGAAAAATTGGGCCTTAGGCACTGGTGGCACAACACTGCAACCCCTCACAGATACTGTACTTGGAGCACAGCAATGAGGCCTGTTGCAAAGTATTGCATCAAAAATTTTAATTACACGCCCCTGTTAAACAGGGGCTGAAAAATTGGGCCTTAGGCACTGGTGGCGTCACCCATAAACCAAAATGATCTTCCAAGCTATCATCGTTAATCGTATCATTGAGGAGGAGGAGGAGGATAGCCAGACAACATAACATGCACAGGCACTGAGCATCAGCATCAGTCTTGAAGGGATGTGACATTTTAAAATCAATTAGTCTGTTATATCAGCATCTGGTGTGTGGTAGCTGGTGGTGATCCAAGACTGGTTCATCTTGATGAAAGTCAGTCGATCAACCGAGTCGGTGGACAGGCGCACCCTGTGATCCGTGACAAATCCTCCAGCAGCACTGAATGTGCGTTCTGAAAGAACGCTGGATGCAGGACAGGCCAGTAGCTCAATTGCATACTGTGCAAGCTCTGGCCAGTGATCCATCCTCAAGACCCAGTAAGCCAGAGGATTTTCGGTGGGGAAGGTGTCCAAGTCTAACCTTGCCCCTAGGTATTCCTGCACCATGTATATCAGACGCTGGCGATGGTTGCTGGAACCGATCATACTTTGGGGCTGCGGACTAAAGAATTGTCTGAACGCATCGGTCAGACGGCCACCTTCCCCACCGCTCCTTCTTTGACTGCCCGAAGCCTCAGCAACTCGTTGTCCAGGACCAGGAGTTTGTAACCTCCCAGTCTCTGGGAACGCGTTGCACAGACCTTTCTGCAAGGCCTCCCGGAGTTGTCTCATCCTCTGCTCCCTCTGCGACGGTACGATAAGGTCCGCAACCTTACCCTTGTACCGTGGATCAAGGAGAGTGGCCATCCAGTAATGGTCCCTCTCCTTGATCCGAAGAATACGAGGATCCTTCCGCAGACTTTGCAGGCTCAGGGAGGCCATGCAGCGTAGGTTAGCTGAGGCATTCAGTCCGGAGTCCTCTGGGTCACTAAGGACGACATGATCCGCAGCCACCTCCTCCGAGCCACGTACAAGTCCACTGGTTTCTTGGGACTGTAAATCATCCCTAAAAGACTGCTGCTGATGATGCTGAGTGCCAGCCTCCACCTCCATGCTGACACAATCCTCCTCCTCCTCCTCCTCCTCCTCTTCCTGTGCGATGGATGGGACAGAAGGAACACTGTCTGGGTAAAGGGGGCCTTGAGAGGCAAGGAAGTCCTCCTCTTCCTGCCTCTGTTCTGCCTCAAGTGCCCTGTCCATTATTCCACGCAGCGTGTGCTCCAACAGGTGGACAAGAGGTACAGTGTCACTGATGCATGCACTGTCACTGCTCACCATCCTCGTGGCCTCCTCAAATGGTGCCAGGACAGTGCATGCATCCCTGATCATGCCCCACTGGCGTGGGGAAAAAAACCCGAGCTCCCCTGACCCTGTCCTGGTGCCGTAGTCGCACAGGTACTCATTGATGGCCCTCTGCTGCGTGTGCAGCCGCTGCAGCATGGCCAACGTTGAGTTCCACCTGGTGGGCATGTCACATATAAGGCGGTTCTTGGGCAGGTTCAACTCCTTTTGAAGCTCAGCCAGGCGAGCACTGGCATTATAAGATCTGCGGAAATGCACACAGACTTTCCTGGCCTGCCTCAGGACATCCTGTAAGCCCGGGTACCTGCCCAAGAACCGCTGCACCACCAGGTTAAGAACGTGAGCCATACAGGGCACATGGGTCAGTTGTCCCTGTCGGAGGGCGGAGAGGAGGTTGGTGCCATTGTCGCAAACCACCATTCCTGGCTTAAGCTGGCGTGGCGTCAACCACCTCTCGGCCTGCCCCTGCAGAGCAGACAGGACCTCTGCCCCAGTGTGGCTCCTGTCCCCCAAACACACCAGCGCAAGCACGGCATGGCATCTTTTTGCCTGCGTACTTGCGTAGCCCCTTGAACGCCTACGGAGCACCGCTGGTTCCGAGGACAAACCACAGGAAGAGGCCATGGAGGAAGAAGAAGAGGAGGGGGTGGAGGAGAGAGGTGTGTCACAACCAGTAGTAGCATTTTGGAGGCGTGGGGGTGGAACAACCTCCAACACTACTGCACCTTGTCCTGCATCCTTCCCAGCTGCCAAAAGAGTGACCCAATGGGCCGTGAAAGAAAGGTAACGTCCCTGTCCATGCCTGCTGGACCATGAGTCAGCGGTAATATGCACCTTAGACATTGCCTTCCACATGCCTGTAGAGAGCCGGAATAGCCTTCCGTGCGAAAAAGTGTCGTTTGGGAACCTGCCACTGAGGAACCGCACATTGCACAAACTCACGGAAGGGGGCCGAGTCTACCAACTGAAAAGGCAGCAGTTGAAGCGCTAGCAATTTAGCCAAGCTAGCATTCAACCGCTGGGCATGTGGATGGCTGGGAGTGAACTTCTTTCGACGGTCCAGCAGCTGGGGCAGGGAAATTTGCCTGCTAGAATCGGACGTTGGTGTACTGCTAGCAGAGTGCCCGCAAGTACTTGCCTGTGACACACCTAATTCTACACCTTCATTCCTCTCAGTGCATGTTTCAGAGAGGAGTGAAGGTATAGTGGGGTTGGAGATCCCAGCTGATGCGGTGCAAGAAGAGGTCAGCTTTGTTCTTTGGTGTGGGTCTTTAAGGTAGGCTTGCCAACGAGCTGCATGGCAGGTCAACATATGTCTGATCAAGCATGTGGTGCCCAAGCGGCTGATGTTTTGGCCACGCGATATACGCTTGAGACATATGTTGCAAACAGCAGCTGTGCGATCTGATGCACTCGCCTCAAAAAAGGCCCACACCAAAGAACTTTTTGAATGACGGGCAGAGGCAGCGCCCTGCACAGGCGGAGCTCTGCGGTGTGATTCCGTCGGTGTGCTGCCCATACGCTGGCCACTCAAGGGCATCCTGCCTCGTTGGAGATGTGCCTCCTCCTCATCCTCCTCCTCCTCCTCTCTCCTATTAGGCACCCACGTGGAGTCAGTGACCTCATCATCCCCTCCCTCCTCATCACTGGAGCCAATCTGGCAGTATGCTGCAGCTGCTGGAACATGACTGCCAGATTGGTGTCCTTCTTGAGCATCCCCTCTCTCTGCTCTCACGCTGCTGCCTTCCTCTAGCTGGGTATCATCATCAGATCCTTCCAAACGCTGGGCATCCTCCTGGAGCATGTACCCAACACTGTGCTCAAACAGTTCGGGGGACTCCTCAGGAGGAGGGCATGGTGGGTCTAGGGAAGGATTGACTAATGAAGATAATGATACCAGAGAAGAGGACGCTTTGGCAGCTGCTTTGCCACTACCCTGAGCCTGGGTGAGAGAGGATGAGGAGGATGAGGTGGGCTTGGTCATCCACTCTACCAAGTCTTCGGCATGATGTGGCTCAACATGTCCAGCTGCCGAAAACAAGGACAAGCGTGTCCCATGGCCATGTGCTGATGACAATGCACCGCGTACACGACCAGCACTGTTGCCCCCAGACACAGAGCCTGCTTGCCCTCTTTTTTTGCCTCCTGACTGTCTGCCTCTCCTTGGTTGCCTTCCAGACATTTTAATGGATGGCCTGCAGGGAGATGGGAAAAACAGCAATAAGGGCTACCTTCAGGTGTATATTGTGCAGGAGGCTTAGCAACAATGACACTGACACTGTCCCCTGCCTATCCTTCTCTGTCCCTAAACACAAGGATTGAAAATATGGTTCAGCAAAAAAGTTTTAGAACAGAATAGCACACTGACACTTTCCCTCACTGTCCTACTCTGTCCCTCCCTACAAACAAGATTTAGCACAGAATAACACACTGATAATTTCTACGAGTGTCCTTCTCTGTCCCTCAACTCAGGGATTGAAAATATGGAACAGCAAAATAGTTTTAGAACAGAATAGCACACTGTCAGTTTCCCTCACTGTACCTCTCTGTCCCTCAACTCAAGGATTGAAAATATGGAACAGCAAAATTGATTTAGAACAGAATAGCACACTGTCAGTTTCACTCACTGTAGCTCTCTGTCCCTCAACTCAAGGATTGAAAATATGGTTCAGCAAAATAGTTTTAGAACACAATAGCACACTGACACTTTCCCTCACTGTACCTCTCTGTCCCTCAACTCAAGGATTGAAAATATGGAACAGCAAAATAGTTTTAGAACAGAATAGCACACTGTCAGTTTCACTCACTGTACCTCTCTGTCCCTCAACTCAAGGATTGAAAATATGGTTCAGCAAAATAGTTTTAGAACAGAATAGCACACTGTCAGTTTCCCTCACTGTACCTCTCTGTCCCTCAACTCAAGGATTGAAAATATGGAACAGCAAAATTGATTTAGAACAGAATAGCACACTGTCAGTTTCACTCACTGTACCTCTCTGTCCCTCAACTCAAGGATTGAAAATATGGTTCAGCAAAATAGTTTTAGAACACAATAGCACACTGACACTTTCCCTCACTGTAGCTCTCTGTCCCTCAACTCAAGGATTGAAAATATGGTTCAGCAAAATAGTTTTAGAACACAATAGCACACTGACACTTTCCCTCACTGTAGCTCTCTGTCCCTCAACTCAAGGATTGAAAATATGGAACAGCAAAATAGTTTTAGAACAGAATAGCACACTGTCAGTTTCACTCACTGTACCTCTCTGACCCTCAACTCAAGGATTGAAAATATGGTTCAGCAAAATAGTTTTAGAACAGAATAGCACACTGTCAGTTTCCCTCACTGTACCTCTCTGTCCCTCAATTCAAGGATTGAAAATATGGAACAGCAAAATTGATTTAGAACAGAATAGCACACTGTCAGTTTCACTCACTGTACCTCTCTGTCCCTCAACTCAAGGATTGAAAATATGGTTCAGCAAAATAGTTTTAGAACACAATAGCACACTGACACTTTCCCTCACTGTAGCTCTCTGTCCCTCAACTCAAGGATTGAAAATATGGTTCAGCAAAATAGTTTTAGAACACAATAGCACACTGACACTTTCCCTCACTGTAGCTCTCTGTCCCTCAACTCAAGGATTGAAAATATGGAACAGCAAAATTGATTTAGAACAGAATAGCACACTGTCAGTTTCACTCACTGTACCTCTCTGTCCCTCAACTCAAGGATTGAAAATATGGTTCAGCAAAATAGTTTTAGAACACAATAGCACACTGACACTTTCCCTCACTGTACCTCTCTGTCCCTCAACTCAAGGATTGAAAATATGGTTCAGCAAAATAGTTTTAGAACAGAATAGCACACTGTCAGTTTCCCTCACTGTACCTCTCTGTCCCTACAAACAAGGATTAGCACAGAATAGCACACTGTCACTGACACTCTCCCTACCTATCCTTATTTGTCCCTAAACACAAGGAATCCAGGATTAGTAAAGGAAAAAAAATGACACTGTCCCTGCCTATGCTTCTCTTTCCCTGCTCCGGAACACACTACACAAGGCCGCCGCGCTGGCGGCCTTTTATAGTGTGGGGCGTGTACTAAACCCCATCAGCAATAATTGGCCACAGGCATCCTGCCTGTGGCCAATCCTTGCTCTCCTCGCTGCCGGCGCTGTGATTGGCCAAGCATGCGGGGTCACAGTGCATGCTTGGCCAATCACAGCGCCTGGATGACACTGCGATGGCGTAGTGCATTGTGGGCCGTTCGCGTCACTCGAATTTGGCGCGAACGGCCCAAATCGTTCGATCTTCGTCGAACGATCGAACAGCTGATGTTCGAGTCGAACGTATGTTCGACTCGAACACGAAGCTCATCCCTACAGAGGAGTGATCAGGTCTGCCAGTCGGTTTTTCAGGCAGGCCCGATTGGACCACCCTCTATTCTCTATGGAGCAGCAGATCACCCGCTGGCATTCGATCGGATCCGCTAAAAAAAGACGGATGGTGATCCCATAAATCTGGTGGATCAGATGACAGTCGGATAGAAATGAACAAACAGTCTGTTTTCATCCGACTGCCCCATAGAGAACAGTGGGAACGGACACGGACCTGTCATCGGATCATCATTGGATCATGCGGATCCTCTTATGGTCTCCGTCTGAAAGGGGCCCCAGGTCTGATGTATAGATCTGTATTACTAAATGTTCTGTTATGCTTGAAAATATTATATATTGTTATTTTTTCTGTTTACACTGTAAATTTTATATTCCTTATTTCAAACACCAATGTAAAGGAAATTACCATATAAATTGGTGACATTTTTCTTCTCCAGCTTACAACAGAAGTATTTAGGAATATTTCATGAACAGCACAAGTCAATGTGGAAGTAAACCCTTACAAATACCCAGTGAAGTGACTGGCCCCAGGTGATGCACAGAGATTAAACAAATCCTCCTACGTCAGTTGTGCCTGTTTATCATCCATCTTCTCTTCTTTACAGCAGTTCAAATTCCAGAATATATAAAGCTATCAGAAAAAAAAAGGGGGGTGGAGAGCTGAACTCACACTCTGCAGAGCTCAGTGAGGAGAGGTCTGAGAGCTGATTGGAGGGAAGGGACACATCCCCCTCAACACCGCACATAGGAACAGAGCTGAGGCTGTCTGTCACGTACCAAGTGTGACCAGAACTGTGCAGCTAGCAACAGAGGAACACCAAACACGTATAAGTGAAATATAAAGATTTATTAAAGATAAGTGAAATAATATATATATAACCACCTCCAATACCACACAGTGCACAACAACCAATAACAAACAGAACCCACAATTAATAACAGTAACAGACAAATATGTACAAGTAATGGGGGAACCAGAATCATAAACAGGGCCAGGCCGAGGTCATACACAGGGGGATCAGCAGATGGGGTAAGGATGGATCAGGACAGGGAGACAGGATCAAGCAGGGGGCAACCAGGCTGCAGAGCAGGGATCAGGGATTAGGACGGACACAACAGGTTCAGGATCAGGTTACAGGTTCAGGCTACAGGGATCAGGATACATGGATCAAGGTTCAAGCAGACAGGCTACAGGTCAGGGCACGAGGACGATACCAGGGCAGTGTGTGTATACACCTGCCGGGTATTTATAGGAATGCCTGATTAGCTTCAGGTCACACCTGATCGGAGGGAGGGCAGTCTGCTCCACACTGCCAGGATCCATCCGCTGGTGGAAACCAGTACTGCGTCCAAAAGATAATACAACACCAGCAGGGAAAGATTCTCCTGACAGTTACAAACTGCCAGGAGACACCTGCTGGTGGACCACAGTACTGCAAGATAAATAATAAATGCCACCAGCGGATGGAACCTTTCCTGACACTGTCAATCAGCTGGAGCTCCTTTCCCTGTCACCATTTTTCTCTTGGTGTCAGGAAAACATGTCATAAGTGATTCATGCTAATAGCATAGAAACAAAGCAGAAGACAGAAATTACACTTATTGCTCTTAACTGAGACAAGTACACACTATAGAGAGATATGCTTTGTTCATATTCCATGTCTGAGGTTTACAACCATTTTAAAGGCAAACTATAACGTTTTTGGATTATTCCTTTTTTCACGTTCAATAGATTTTTCACATAGTTTCAGAGAGTCACATGTTGATCATATTCACTGTTGATAGGTTTATAATTAAATAAGAGCGCTTGAAGAATAACATATATTCAAATTTACTTCTAATGGTGTCACACTAATGCTCTGACGAAGAAGCCACACATGCTCCGAAACGTGTTACCACCCCCTTCTCTCCACTGACACCATCAGTCTTGTGTGTCCCGCAGTGAACCCGGAACACATGCTTTCCTGCTGCCGCCTCTCTCCAACACGTATGAGAATGCTTTACAGCTGCTGGACGGCTCTACACTGCTCTCTACCACCATGCTAAGGATGGACACATGCCACAGATGAGGAATCCTGATTTTATCATGTCTTTTAACACTCAACGATCTTGTAAGTGCTTTTAACCCTTTGTGCACTTTATTAAATTTTGCATACTGCACTTAGAGGCGCCTTTCTTGTCCTTTTTTTTATATCTTCAGAATTGCTTCTCCTCTAACCAAAGTGCAGCCAGGGGGCCATAGGGCACTTCATCAGGTGTCTATTCCTATGCTTAATACGATTCAAGCTTGGGAGGCTGGCCTTAGACGCAAGGGTTACCCAAAGGGTGCGATTTCTCCAAACGTCCCTCTATGGCTAATCCCTACCCTACCTCAATTCTTTAAAACACCAGAGCCTATTGCATGGACCAAATACGATATTAAATTACTTGCCCAAGTGGTTATCGATCAGAGACTATCCACTTTCTCTACACTAACCTCAATTTTTAATCTTCCTAGCTCTTATCTATTTAGATACTACCAGCTTTCACATACTTTTCATGCACAGTTTCCACAGGATAGTTTAACGATGATACAATCCACTTTGGAGTTAGTACTTAGGTTGATTGTCTGGATAAGCCTGCCTGGAGACTCTATTCTTATCTTACTTTAACCTCTATCCTGCCATTAGAGAGTCTTCGAGCTAGGTGGATGCGAGATATACCAGATTTGAATATGGAGGACTGGAGTTGTGTGTGGGATTTCCCCTTGAGATCTCTTGTTTCCGTGAGGGATCGTGTTATCCAATTTAAACTGGTGCATAGAGCATATATTACACCCTATAGACTTCAGAAGATAAATCCTGTTTGTTCCTCTAAGTGCTGGAGGTGCGGAGCTGATCGAGGGGATTTCACACACTTCTTCTGGTCCTGCCCATATATAGTTACATTTTGGATGGAGGTAGTGGATCTATTAAAGCGGTTGTATACCCCAAAACTATATATTTTTTTTTCTAAACCTGCAAGGCAAATGCATAATGAGCTAGTATAAGTAGCATACTAGCTCATTATCAATTACTTACCTTAGATTGAAGCCCCCGCAGCGGTCCTCAGACACGTCCTCCGTCGCCGCCATGATACCCGGAGTGACTTCTGGGTATCGCTGCTCCGGCTCTGTGACTGGCCGGAGCGGCGATGACGTCACTCCCGTGCATGCGCGAGGATCGTCACGATCCCCGCGCATGCGTGTGTTCCGGCACTTTCCGGCAGGCTCCCATTCAAGAGCCGCCGCGCTCAGTGCGCCTGCGCCTTTATCTGCGGCGTGCATGCGCCGTAGACATCGGTGCTCGCTTTTCTGCAAATATCTCCTTAACTATGTAGGTTATGGAGATATTGCAAGCACCTACAGGTAAGCCTTAATGCAGGCTTACCTGTAGGTGCATGTATCACAAGAGGTTATACAACCGCTTTAAATTCTATCACCTCTGCTCCTTTACCAGTTTCAATGTCAGTTTGTCTGCTGGGCTTAGTAAAGGATATTACCCCTATAGTGACCGAACGAATATTTATCAATACAACATTATTTTACGCAAGAAAAGCTATTGCATTACATTGGAAGAAATCTTATCCTCCTATGCTTGTATATTGGAAACAATTGATAAATAATAATCTTCAACTGTATAGAGATACCTATAGGAATAGGGGTCGCCCTAGTAAGTATGATAAAGTTTGGGCAAAGTGGTTGGATAAACCATACACGGCATCTAATATAGATGGAGGTAATGATTCATAGAAGGGATATTCCCTATATGGGATACTTGGGCTAAGAAATTATGGTAATAATAGTGATAATTGTTATAATTTTTCTTTATGTCTTGTTTTTTGCTATGCAAAGTGATGGGACCGTGCTATTTTACTAATATATTTCAGATTTAATGTGTATGATGTGTTGTTATGTCATGTTTTGTTTCTTTAAAGGGGTTGTAAAGGTTCATATTTTATTTTCTAAATAGGTTCCTTTAAGCTAGTGCATTGTTGGTTCACTTACCTTTTCCTTCCATTTCCCTTCTAAATGTTTTTTTTTCCTTTGTCTGAATCTCTCACTTCCTGTTCCTCCTCAGTAAGCTTGCCCCCATCATCCGAGCTGTTCTGGCTGGGGGTTAGTCAGCGCTCACAGCGTCTCCCCGCAGGGATGTAGTCCCAAGGGAGGGTGCGACTAACCCCCAGCCAGAATGGTTCGGATGATGGGGGCAAGCTTACTGAGGAGAAACAGGAAGTGAGAAATTCAGACAAAGAAAAAAAACATTTAGAAGGGAAATCGAAGGAAAAAGTAAGTGAACCAACAATACACTAGCTTAAAGGAACCTATTTAGAAAATAAAAAACGAACCTTTAAGAAATCAAATAAAAGGATTCATTAGAGAAAAAAAAAAAAGTGCTGCCAGAAGTGCGATCTCATCACTAACATCCCTCTGACTAGCTATCCACCTCCACCAGAGCGCCCTCATCTCCTCTCTGTTTCACACTAATGTTAACTGGTGTAGAGAGGATGCGTAGTCTGCAATGATCCCGCTGCTGGTGAAGAGAAAATGGAGAGGAAGGGAAAGGAGGAAAAAAGTGCATGGATAGTGCAAGACAAAAAAAAGAGAGCTGAAATGCGAACTTTAAATATTTGCGAGCTGGGCTTCTCCATTGTGTGTTAAGAAAAGAAGGCTCATCCTGTCCCTAAGCCTTTTTATTAGAACAGATTACACTGACCATGCTGCTAAATGTTGCAGTCAGCCATGACACCTTCTCCTTAGAAACATCTAAATTGTAAGAAATATAATCTCCCATACAGGGCCGTCGGAACAGGACAGGCAAACCAAGCAACTGCTTGGGGCCCCCAGCTGGCCTGGGGCCCCAGCAGAGCTGCCTCCCCTTCCGCAATTGGCGGCCCCCCTCCCGCGATTGGCGGCCCCCCCCCACCCGCGATTGGCGGCCCCCTCCTCCCACAATTTGGCGGCCCCCTCCTCCCGCGATTGGCGGCCCCCCTCCCGCGATTGGCGGCCCCTCCCACCCGTGATTGGCGCCCTTCTCCCGCGATTTGGCGCCCCCCCGCGATTGGCAGCCCCCCCTCCCGCGATTGGCGGCCCCCCAACCACGATTGGCAGCTCCCTCCTCCCGCGATTCGGCGGCCCCCCCTCCCGTGATTGGCGGCCCCCCTCCCACGATTGGTGGCCCCCCTCCCGCGATTGGCGGCCCCCCCCCACCCGCGATTGGTGGCCCCCCTCCCACGATATTAGCGGCCCCCCCCTCCCGCGATTGGCGCCCCCTCCCACTATTGGCGCCCCCCCTCCCATGATTGGCGCCCCCTCCCGCGATTGGTGGCCCCCCTCTCGCGATCGGCGTCGATGTCCCGCGTTAGCACCCCCCTTCTGAAAAAACAAAACAAACCCATCGGAGAGATAGCAAAAACATTAGGTGTGGCCAAATCAACTGTTTGGAACATCCTTAAAAAGAAAGAACGCACCGGTGAGCTCAGCAACACCAAAGGACCCGGAAGACCACGGAAAACAACTGTGGTGGATGACCGAAGAATTCTTTCCCTGGTGAAGAAAACACCCTTCACAACAGATCCAGAACACTCTCCAGGAGGTAGGTGTATGTGTGTCAAAGTCAACAATCAAGAGAAGACTTTACCAGAGTGAATACAGAGGGTTCACCACAAGATGTAAACCTTTGGTGAGCCTCAAAAACAGGAAGGCCAGATTAGAGTTTGCCAAACAACATCTAAAAAAGCCTTCACAGTTCTGGAACAACATCCTATGGACAGATGAGACCAAGAACAATTTGTACCAGAGTGATGGGAAGAGAAGAGTATGGAGAAGGAAAGGAACTGCTCATGATCCAAAGCATACCACCTCATCAGTGAAGCATGGTGGTGGTAGTGTCATGGCGTGGGCATGTATGGCTGCCAATGGAACTGGTTCTCTTGTATTTATTGATGATGTGACTGCTGACAAAAGCAGCAGGATGAATTCTGAAGTGTTTCGGGCAATATTATCTGCTCATATTCAGCCAAATGCTTCAGAACTCATTGGACGGCGCTTCACAGTGCAGATGGACAATGACCCGAAGCATACTGTGAAAGCAACCAAAGAGTTTTTTAAGGGAAAGAAGTGGAATGTTATGCAATGGCCAAGTCAATCACCTGACATGAATCCGATTGGGCATGCATTTCACTTGCTGAAGACAAAACTGAAGGGAAAATGCCCCAAGAACAAGCAGGAACTGAAGACAGTTGCAGTAGAGGCCTGGCAGAACATCACCAGGGATGAAACCCAGCGTCTGGTGATGTCTATGTGTTCCAGACTTCAGGCTGTAATTGACTGCAAAGGATTTGCAACCAAATATTAAAAAGTGAAAGTTTGATTTATGATTGTTAATCTGTCCCATTACTTTTGGTCAATTAAAAAGTGGGAGGCACATATACAAACTGTTGTAATTCCTACACCGTTCGCCTGATTTGGATGTAAATACCCTCAAATTAAAGCTGAAAGTCTGCAGTTAAAGCACATCTTGTTCGTTTTATTTCAAATAAATTGTGGTGGTGTATAGAGCCAAAAAGATTAGAATTGTGTCGATGTCCCAATATTTATGGACCTGACTGTATATATATGTAGCGCCCTCACTCCATCCGTTTTGTCTAGGGGTATGTTGTATGTGAGAGTAAGATGCGCTACGGCCCATGTCCTCCCCATGGCAGTGAGTGAGATAAAGGCCAGTACCAGTTATTTTCCTCGGGCCTGTGCGTTTCTGTTAATGACCAAGTCTTGCTGTGCTGACACTTCCCTTTGCTCCCATTAACCAGAGTCCCACACACCGATTAGGGTCCAACACTTGTTTTATTGTCACACTCACAATCAAACAGTTCTTTGCCAGCCAACTGGTTGAGACCCAATAACAGCTCAATACGGTGGGGTGAGCAGGTCGAGGCACTATCCTGATTGTACGCTAAACCACTGTGATTTCACCAGCGGTTACTAAAGCCCATGGCTTGTGAAAAGAACTTAAGCCTTCAGGGTCTCTACCAGCGACCCCAGAGAACAGGAACAGGAGTACCTTCGCTGCGTTGTGGCCCCTATCAGGGGGAAGATGTCCCTCCAAGGGAGTTACCGGAGGCCCATCCGTCACCGGGTTGATGCTGCTCCGGACTCTTCGGACGGGTGACCTCCCCAGCCTCCTCACCTCAGACATGGGCCCCATCCACCTCAGGGACCCTCGGACTCCTCCGCCCTTGCGGGACCCAGTCGAACTCACTGGGCCCCAGGCCTCCGGTTTAGTACCTCACCCCAGGCTGAAGGTGCCTGGGATGGACGCCAACTCTGCTCTGACCAGGCCTAGGGTGCCTGGGCCGGAACTCCGAACCGCCCGCACCCAGGCCAAAGGTGCCTGGGCGCGCGATGCAGGAAAAAGACCTCGTGGCCAGGGCGTCTCTCCCCTTTATCTCCTCCCGCGACGTCACGGCGGGTTCCCTGCCCTCGCCGTACCATTGCTGGCAGGGGACAAAAAGGCCAGCACTGCGGCAGTGAATCTACCTTAGACCCATGGGAACCCCGCCACCCACAGGTCAAGGAGAACAACACACCACCAAGTCCTCCACGAGATAACAATGGTCTAAATCCTTCCATGATTTATACACACCTGGGTCATACTACCACCCAGGTGTATCCCCCTAAATTTAAACCCTGCTACACTTATGTATATATTGTGAGGGGGTTAGCTCGGCAGCGGGTGTGTGTGACCCCCGGGATGGGCTCCCCACACAAAAACAGGCCCAGCAAACGGAGGTTGTGGTTTTCAAAATCAAAAAAAGGTGCGGTTTATTTTCTATTTACAGTGACAAAACACAGCAAAGCCAAAAGAAACATAAACAAAATAAATCCTGGTCAACTTGACCTCTGACTAAACATACAGGTTTCCTAACTAACAACTGGGATCAGCCTAGTGCTGTCCTAGTCCCTAAGTCCCTGGTTTTAAATGTCCAAGCAAATAGCCACACAGGCTTTGTCTCACCGCACAGGGGTTCACTCTCCCTAGACAGTCCACACAGGTCTGGGTCCAGGCATGAGCAAACACCTAATGAATCTGGGAGTTTTTATAGAGGCCTAAATGAGCTGACAAGCTTCAGCTGGTCTCATCAACTCCCTGTCTGCACGACGCCCCACACTCTCCCTAGAGGTATGAGTCATCCATGAGCCCACTAGCCTCAGCTGGGCTTATACAACACTCCACCTAGTTGTATAAGTCGGCGTAAAGCCTGAATCTGGGCGAAATATATCTACCCCCCTGGATGCAACCAGGTGACTTTACCTTTCTGCTGTCACATACCCCCCCCTCTTGTTTTAACCTCGGGGTTGGAACACCAGCAATCAGGCATTCATGTACTCGAGACAAAGCATCCACATTCCCCATTTGAACGCCAGGGCGATGCTTTACTGTGAAGTTGAATTCCTGGAGGGCCAGGAACCACCTATTCACTCTTCTATTTGTTTCCTTGTTTTGAGCCATCCACTTTAACGGAGCGTGATCCGTAACCATGTCAAAGTGCCTACCTAGCAGGTAGTACCGAAGGGAATCTAGAGCCCACTTCACCGCTAAACACTCCTTTTCAACGGTGGCGTAATTTACCTCATGGGACTTCAACTTCCTGCTGAGGTAAATGACTGGGTGCTCTTCCCCGTTCCAGACCTGGGACAATACTGCTCCTAACCCCACATCTGACGCATCACTTTGTACGACAAAGTCTTTAGGAGAAGTCGGGTGAGTACAACACTGGCTGGCTACATAAGGCTTGTTTCAAGAATTGGAATGCTGCCTCAGCCTCGGGGGTCCATTTAATCATGACCGACCCTTTCCCCTTCGTTAGGTTGGTTAGGGGCACAGCCTTAGAGGCAAAGTGGGGAATGAATCGCCGATAATACCCAGCGATTCCCAGAAAGGCTCGTACCTGCTTCTTGCTGTTGGGACGTGGCCAACTCTGGATGGCCTCGACTTTGTTGAGTTGGGGTTTTATTACTCCCCTCCCAATGGTGTACCCAAGATATTTGGCCTCCTCCTGCCCAATGGTACACTTCTTGGGGTTAGCCGTAAACCCCGCTTCCCGAACAGAGTCCAGGACTGCTTGCACTTTTGGCAGATGTGAGGCCCAATCTGTGCTATGGACAATTACGTCATCCAGGTAAGCCGCAGCATACTTCCGATGGGGCCTCAGCATCTGGTCCATTTTCCGCTGGAATGTGGCCGGCGCATTCTGTAACCCGAACGGCATTCTTTTATATTGGAACGCCCCGTCTGGGGTTACAAATGCGGTTTTCTCTTTGGCCAATTTGGCCAGGGGGATTTGCCAATACCCTTTTGTGAGGTCAAGAGTCGTCATGTATCGGGCTGTTCCCAGCCGGTCGATCAACTCATTTATACGTGGCATGGGGTAGGTGTCAAATTTTGTAACTTTGTTCAACTGATGAAAATCGTTACAAAATCGCCAGCTCCCATCCGGTTTAGGCACCAACACAATGGGACTAGACCAATCACTTTGGGACTCCTCTATCACCCCTAAGTTCAGCATTTTCTGTACTTCCTCCCGTATTGCCTCCCGTCGGGCCTCTGGGATCCGATAGGGTTTTAACTTCACCCTTTCACCGGGCGGGGTAATGATGTCATGCTCTACCCCAGATGTTTGTCCCGGCAGCTCAGAGAATACCTCCTTGTTGCGAAGCACAAACTCCTTAACCTCCTGTTGTTGGGGTTGTGACAAGGTGGCTGCTATTCCAACCTCAGGAATCACGCAACCAGTTTGAGCTGGTGACCAAGTGTCTGCGACTAGGGACTCTCTATCCCTCCAGGCTTTCAACAGATTAACGTGATAGATCTGTTCGGGCTTTCGCCTTCCTGGTTGTCTGACCTTGTAATTCACTTCGCTCACTTTTTCCATTATCTCGTAGGGGCCTTGCCATTTGGCAAGGAATTTACTTTCAACCGTAGGGACAAGTACCAGTATCCTATCCCCCGGGGAAAAGGTACGGGTCTTGGCTCCACGGTTGTACACTCTCTGCTGTGCTAACTGCGCTTGGGCCAAATGTTCCTTCACGATGGGCATTACCTGTGCAATTCGGTCTTGCATCAGGGCGACATGCTCAATCACACTCCTGTGGGGAGAACTCTCACTTTCCCAAGTTTCCTTGGCAATATCCAACAGCCCTCTTGGGTGTCTCCCATACAGTAACTCAAAGGGGGAGAATCCCGTAGAGGATTGGGGCACCTCCCTAATAGCAAACATCAGATAAGGAAGTAGACAGTCCCAATCCTTTCCATCTCTATCCACCACTTTCTTCAACATTTGTTTTAGGGTTTTGTTGAATCTTTCAACCAGCCCATCGGTTTGGGGGTGATACACAGATGTACGTAATTGCGTCACTTTGAACAATTTACACAGCTCCTTCATAACCCGGGACATAAAGGGTGTACCTTGGTCCGTAAGCAGTTCTTTACAAATACCCACCCGGCTAAACACAAGAGATAGCTCTTTGGCTATGGTTTTGGCCGAGGTATTTCGGAGAGGGATCGCTTCTGGATAACGGGTGGCATAGTCCATTATAACTAATATGTACTGGTGCCCCCTAGCGGACTTGATTATAGGACCTACCAAATCCATGGCGATCCTCTCAAACGGGACCTCAATGATGGGTAGAGGGACCAGCGGGCTACGGAAATGTGGCATCGGGGCCGACCTCTGACACACAGGGCAGGAGGAACAATAATTTTCTATGTCCTTCATCACCCCCGGCCAATAGAATCTCTGTAATACCCTCTCTCGGGTTTTCTCTGTCCCCAGATGACCTCCAAGAATGTGCCCATGGGCCAACTCCAACACCAACTTCCTGTAAGGTTTGGGCACCACAAGCTGCTCAACGGTTTCTTCTGCCCTTTTTGCCACCCGATACAGTAGGTCCTTCTCTACGCTGAAGTATGGGTAAGTGCAGGTATTATCTGGGTTCACTAACTCGCCATCTATTTTCACTACGTTTTCCCGTGCCTTTATTAGGGCGGGGTCTTTCAACTGTTCTGTGGCAAAGTTTTCCCTGTGAACCTCAAGATCAGAAAACTCCACAGACGGTAGGTTTTCGTCTGAGGAGGTGGGCTCCTCTCCAGTTTCTTGAGTCTCCCCTGCCAATACTGATAAGGGAAATTCCGGAGAGTCCTCACCACTCTCAGGGGAGTTCTGGCTATCCCATTCCTGGTACATAGGGGCACCAGTGGGGGGCTCAGGATCATCCCACAGTTCCCAGAACTTCGGAAAATCCCTTCCCACAATGGCGTCATGCGGTAACTGAGATACTAAGCCCACTGGATGAGAGAGGGTACCTTTGGGGGTCTCGAAACACACTGTAGTCACTGGATACTCTCGGGTGTCCTCATGCACACAAATAACAGCTACCTTGCTATTCCCAGAGACCTCTGTTTTAACTAACTCAGCCTTTATCAGGGTCACAAGGCTACCTGAATCCAGCAATACCACAACATTTCTACCATTAACACACATTTTGCATAAATGTTTCTCAGTTCCTCGAATGGCAGTGCATGCGACTGTCGCACACAGCGACTGACGTCTGCCCGTCAGAAAGCCACACTGCATGGGTTCCTCCACAACCGGGCAGTTGGCTGCAATATGTCCCGCTTGCCGGCAGCGGTAGCAAACGATCCTTCTTGCCGCCTCTTGAGCCGCTGATTTCCCAGGCTGTTCTCGCCAAACTTGGGGTAGAGCTCCCACCCTCTCACTCTCTCCACCCTCACCCCTTGGAATCCTCTTATCCGCCCCTGGGGATGGACTGGTCTTAGGGTGGAAAGTCCGAGTTTCTCTGGAAGAGGCCGTCAGGTTCTCTGTAGCCAAGTATTTCTCCACACGATCCACAAGACCATCGGCCGTCTCTGGGTCTCCATGGCTTACCCACTTTTGGATGGCAGTAGGAAGAGCTCTCAAAAACCGATCCATTACAACACGTTCCACAATCTTTGGTGCGGACAAAGTCTCTGGCTGTAGCCACTTTCTGCTCAGGTGAATGAGATCATACATTTGAGACCTGGGGGGTTTTCCAAGCTGGAAAGTCCAGTTATGCACACGCTGAGCCCGGACAGCCTGGGTGACACCCAGCCTTGCCAATATTTCAGCTTTTAGCATCACATAGTCTTTTGCTTGGTCAGGCTCTAGGTCATAGTAAGCCTTCTGCGATTCACCAGTTAACAGAGGAGCCACCAGTCCAGCCCACTGCTCCTCAGGCCACTTTTCTCTTTCAGCAGTCCTTTCAAATGTGGTCAAAAATACCTCTGGATCATCCTCTCCAGTCATTTTTGTCAATAAACGACTCACCCCAAAGGACGCGGTATTAGTGGGACGGCTTTCCTCACTGGTCTGCGGACGTTGCTGCATTACTGCTTCCATTTGTTGTAGTCTCTGCTCTTGCTTCTGTAACAGGTCTATGAAGCGGGCCTCAGATTGCTGCTGGGCTTGTTGCTGAGCTTCCAGACTCTGTTGGTGAGCTTGCTGCTGGGCTGCAAGGCTCTGTTGATGAGCTTGCTGCTGGGCTGTGAAGTTCTGTTGTTGAGCTGCAAGGCTCTGTTGATGAGCTGCAAGGCTCTTTTGCAAACCTGCATTTGTCTGCTGTTGATTGGCATTTGCTAGAGCCAGCTGCTTCAGTATCTCCTCCATGCTGGCTTAAAAAAAACTGCCACTGGTTCTCCACCAACTGTGAGGGGGTTAGCTCGGCAGCGGGTGTGTGTGACCCCCGGGATGGGCTCCCCACACAAAAACAGGCCCAGCAAACGGAGGTTGTGGTTTTCAAAATCAAAAAAAGGTGCGGTTTATTTTCTATTTACAGTGACAAAACACAGCAAAGCCAAAAGAAACATAAACAAAATAAATCCTGGTCAACTTGACCTCTGACTAAACATACAGGTTTCCTAACTAACAACTGGGATCAGCCTAGTGCTGTCCTAGTCCCTAAGTCCCTGGTTTTAAATGTCCAAGCAAATAGCCACACAGGCTTTGTCTCACCGCACAGGGGTTCACTCTCCCTAGACAGTCCACACAGGTCTGGGTCCAGGCATGAGCAAACACCTAATGAATCTGGGAGTTTTTATAGAGGCCTAAATGAGCTGACAAGCTTCAGCTGGTCTCATCAACTCCCTGTCTGCACGACGCCCCACACTCTCCCTAGAGGTATGAGTCATCCATGAGCCCACTAGCCTCAGCTGGGCTTATACAACACTCCACCTAGTTGTATAAGTCGGCGTAAAGCCTGAATCTGGGCGAAATATATCTACCCCCCTGGATGCAACCAGGTGACTTTACCTTCCTGCTGTCACAATATATATATATATATATAAAACATTATTACATAAGGGTCCCCAAACCCCCCTCATTACATCAGGGTCCCCAGAGAGCCTCCCCCTTACATTGGGGTCACCAGAGAGCTTGCCGTGTCACCTGCCACCAGATGCAGATTGTTACATACAGAGAGGCTAGGGTATATAGAAGAAAATATAGAAGAGAGGCTAGTTTATACAGAGAGTCTGGGTATATAGAAGACAGGCTAGTGTATACAGAAAGGCTGGATATACAGAGAGGCTAGTGTATACATTAAGGCTGGGTATACAGAAAGGCTGGGTATACAGAGAGGCATGTGTATACAGAGAGGCTGAGTATATAGAAAACGGGCTAGTGTTAACAGAGAGGCTAGTGTATACAGAGAGGCTGGGTATACAGAGAGGCTGGGTATATCGAAGACAGGCTAGTGTATACAGAGAGGCTGGGTATACAGAGAGGCTAGTGTATACAGAGAGGCTGTGGTATACAGAGAGGCTGGGTATACAGAGAGGCTAGTGTATATACAGAGAGGCTGGGTTTACAGAGAGGCTATGTATACAGGGAGGCTAGTGTATTTACAGAGAGGCTTGGTATACAGAGAGGCTAGTGTATATACAGAGAGGCTGGGTATACAGAGAGGCTATGTATACAGAGAGGCTAGTGTATTTACAGAGAGGCTTGGTATACAGAGAGGCTAGTGTATATACAGAGAGACTGGGTATACAAAGAGGCTGGGTATACAGAGAGGCTAGTGTAGATACAGAGAGGCTGGGTATACAGAGAGGCTAGTGTATATACAGAGAGGCTGGCTATACAGAGAGGCTAGGTATATACATAGAGGCTAAATAATATACAAAAGATAGGTTAGGGTAGTACAGAGTTCTCCCCCTTCCCCATAGTCTGCACTCACGTGCTCAGGAGCTCTGTGTGAGAAAGTTTCTTGCGGCTCTATGATATGGGCAGGGCAAGGAAGAGACTCGCTCTCACACTGATCTCCTGAGCACGTGAGTGCAGACCATGGTGGAGAGTGCCGCGGCTGTGCGGGACAGCCCTGTGTCAGGCATCCTGCGACACTCTCACGGTAGGGCTGGCCCTGGACTGGGGGCTATGAGCCCCAGATTCGGGGCTCAAGCCTCAATAGCCACCCCCTAGTGATGCCACTGGCCCCAGCGTTCCAGACAAAACCAGTTGATGTGGCTGGGCTCACAAAATTTGAACATTTGGAACTTGGGCATGCACCATCCTCCCCCCTGGCACTGTGAGCACATTTAGTCCACACCAGGGACGTGCAGTCAGGGGAGGCAGGTGAGGCAGGACCTCATCTGCCATGAACATGAACGTGTCGTAGCTCAGCGACCTGGGGTCATAGAGACCCCAAATTCTGGGGGTATGTAGCCTAAGTCCTACCCCGCCATTGGGGGCTCCTACGACCTATGGTTCCAGGGATATGGGGCTCCTTGGGCAGCCTGTCAGAAACTAAATACAGCTCAGCCACTTTAAATATAAGCTGACACACTCTGCAGCAGACTGAGAGGGTGAGCTCACAGTGCCTCTCACTTCTTGTCAGAGGCACTGAGCTCAATTAAAAGCTTGGAGTCTTGGATCAATGGGTATAAGATTTACCCACAATCCCATGTTTTTCTCACACAGTTAAGAGGGAGAATGAGAATCTGCTGTCTGCTGAAAAGATACTGTTAAATTCAAGCTAAATTATATATTTATATGCTATGTTATAACATAACAATTTATTATTTATCTATTTACTGTAACATTACTGGTTGGAAGTTATAACTTCAAACTTCAGTAATCTTGAGTACAGATTTTGAAAATATAGTAAATTACATTAAAAACAATATATAATAATTATTTGTATATTACTTATGGTAATTAACCCCTTGCCACCCAGACCAATTCTGATGCCGCGTACACACGATCGTTTTTAATGTCATTGAAAAAAACGGCATTTTTCTCGATGTGATTTTTCGTGTTTCCTCTCAAGCCTGCCTTGCCTACACACCATCGTGGAATTTTTTTTTCGAGTAAAGCGCGGTGACGTACAACACGTACGACGGCACTATAAAGGGGAAGTTCCATTCGGATGGCGCCACCCTTCATGTTAGTAAAGTTTGTTGAGAGACGATTTGCGCTTTTCAGCCTTGTGCTTTTCAGTCCGTTACAGCGTGACGAATGTGCTATCTCCATTACGAACGCTAGTTTTACCAGAACGAGCGCTCCCGTCTCATACTTGATTCTGAGCATGCGCATTTTTTTTCACGTCATTAAAGCCCACACACGGCCGTTTTTCAAGACGAGAAAAACGACGATGTAAAAAACGACGTGAAAAATTAGAGCAGGTTCCAATTCTTCTCGTCGTGATTCTCTGCGTTTTTCTTGTCGGGAAAAATGCTGGAAAGCCCACACACGATCATTTTTAATGACCATTTTAAAAAATTACATTTTTCTCGTCATTAAAAACGATCGTGTGTACGCGGCATGACACTTCTCTCTTACATGTAAAAATCATCATTTTTTTTTTTGCTAGAAAATTACTATTTTGTTTTAGCAGACACCCTATGGAATAAAATGGTGGTCTTTGCAACTTTTTATGTCACACTGCAATTTTTTTTAATGTGTTTTTTTGGGGGGGAAAAAAATGTTTAATAAATAAAAAAAAAAACACTAACATTAGCCCGATTTTTTTGTATATTGTAACTGTTACGCCGAGTAAAACATGTTACACTTTAAAATAGTGCACACTTGTGGAATGGCGCCAAACTTCAGTGCTTATAAATCTCCATAGGAGACGCTTTTTTTTTTTTTTTTTTACAGGTTACATGTTTAGAGTTACAGAGGAGGTCTAGTGCTAGAATTATTGCTCTCGCTCTAACGATCGCGGTGTATGTAACCTGTGTGTATCTGGCTCTGATACTAGCCAGTGCCTACCCAGTCACTGACCTCACCACACGTCCCTGGTCCACACAGTGGAATGCACGCCCATGAACTGTAGTAATCTCTTCAACTTCATACCAGTGCATTATACTTCTGTCTACAATATGGATGATGTTCAATTTGTGCCACTTGTGCTTGGAGATGTGCAAATAGGATCAGGAGTTAATTAACTGTTAACCGCCTAATTGCAACTTCAAATATGACTGGAAATATTACATATACTTTACATGGACTTGTGAATATTGTTTGCACATTAAAGAACTATTTTTATACCTACCTCTGGTCGTTGGGAGTTTCTCCCTATTTACAGCATATGTTTTGTATGGTTTTGTCACATATGGAATGGAAGATATTCAAAAGTAAATTTGGAAAATATCTCCAAATTCCTTTTTTTTGTATACTTTGTATATTTACATAAAATTCTGATTTTATTGTGGTGCCTTGCTATCACAATTTCCAGCATTTATTTTATGCAACATGTTCAGAGCCTGTCCAAAATGTGGGCTATAAACTCTCACATTTTTAAACTTATCTCACAGTTCTCCCCCGCATTTTCTTCTCCTATTGTATCTAACAATTAAAAAGCTTATTTGTAAAATACAGTAAATATATAATGTGGAAAATCAAAAGGGTACATAATTTCCATTAAAATATTATTCTATAGTCTACCCATTAAAGTGTTACTAAAACCACAACAGTAAAATCAGTCTGTATATTAGGGTTGCCACCTTTTCTTCAAGCCAAACCCGAACCTTTTTGCGGCACATGGCAATTAATTTTTTTTTGCAGTATTATTATTATTATTATTATACAGGTTTTATATAGCGCCAACAGTTTGCGCAGCGCTTAACAAAATAAAGGCAGACATTACAGTTACATTACAATTTGGTACAAGAGGAATCAGAGGGCCCTGCTCATTAGAGCTTACAATCTAAAAAGGGAGGGTAAATTGATACAAAAGGAAATAGCTGTGGGAGCTGATGGAGGAAGTAAAAGTGTTAGTTAGAAGCAGGATAGGCTTCTTTAAAGAGTACAGTTTTCAGGGATCGTCTAAATATGGATAGATTAGGGGACAGTCGGACAGATTGGGGTAGGGAGTTCCAAAGGATGGGAGAAGCTCTGCAGAAATCCTGGAGGCGAGCATGGGAGGAGGTGACAAGTGAGCTAGAGAGCAGGTGGTATTGGGAGGACCGAAGAGAGCGGCTTGGTTGGTATTTTGGGACTAGGCTAGTGATGTAGCTGGGGGCCGAGTTGTGGGTGGCTTTGTAAATTATTGTTAGTACTTTGAATTTTTATTCGTTGGGTGAGTGGATGCCAGTGGAGAGATGGGCAGAGAGGGGGGGAGGACACTGAATGGTTGGTAAGGTGTATGAGTCTTGCAGCGGCATTCATGGTGGACTGAAGGGGGGATAGTCTATGTAAAGGTAATCCAATGAGGAGGGAGTTGCAGTAGTCGAGGCGAGAGATGACCAGGGAGTGAATTAGAAGCTTGGTGGTGTCATTAGTTAAAAGGGGCATATTCTGGAAATGTTGCGGAGGCCAAGGCGGCATGATTTGGACAGGGATTGGATGTGGGCCTGAAAGGACAGTTCAGTGTCTAAGGTTACCCCTAGCACCCTGGCATGTGGGGGCAGAGTGATAAATGTGCCATTGATCTTGATAGAGAAGTCAGGGGAAGGGGCACGTGGGGGAGGAAATATTAAGAGCTCAATTTTAGATAGATTCAGTTTGAGGAAGTGGTTTGACATCCAGGCTGATATATCTGTTAGTAAACCCGTGATGCGTGAGGAGATTGATGGGGTGCGCTGAGGGGCAGAGAGATAGATTTGGGTGTCGTCAGCATATAAATGGTAGTGGAAGCCATGGGAGGCTATTAGCTGACACAGGGAGGATGTGTAGATCGAGACTAGCAGAGGTCCAAGGACAGAACCTTGGGGGACCCCAACGGTAAGAGGAGTTGGAGAGGAGGAAGTGGAGTTGTAAGTGACACTGAAGGTGTGGTGAGATAGGTAAGATTCGAACCAACGGAGAGTGCAGCCATGGAGACCAAGCAAATTGAGTTTTTTGAGGAGGAGGGGGTGGTCAACTGTATCAAAGGCAGCGGAAAGGTCCAAGAGTAAGAGTATGGAATAATGACCGTTGGTTTTCGCTGTTAGCAAGTCGTTTGTGAGTTTTAGAAGGGCAGTTTCTGTGGAGTGCTGTGGGCGAAATCCAGACTGAAGGGGATCAAGAAGGGTATTCTCAAGGAGGTGGTTGCTCAGTCGGTTGTAGACTAAACGTTCAAGGAGTTTGGAGGCAAAAGGAAGTAAAGAGATGGGTCTTAGGTTGTTAAGATTGGTGGGGTCTAGTGAGGCCTTTTTTGGTATGGGAGTGACTAGCGCATGTTTTAGAGGGTTGGGGAAGATGCCAGTAGAGAGTGAGAGGTTGAAGATATGAGTTAAAGAGTGTAGGATAGAGTCAGATGGTAATCGTAGTATTTGAGAAGGAACAGGGTCCAGGGGGCAGGAGGTTAGGTGGGCGTTAGAAAAAAGTTTAGCGACTTCCGCTATAGTAGCTGGGTTAAAAGAGGAAAGTATTGATAGTGCAGGAGGACAAGGAGTGAAGAGTGAGGGAGATATCTGTAGAGCGGAGATCTCAAGACGAATTGTCTCAATCTTATTTTTGAAGTGATTAGCAATCTCCTGGGCAGTGAATAAATTAGTGGGTGGAGGTAATGGAGGACGAAGTAAGTGGTAAAGGTAGAAAAGAGTTGACGGGGACTGCGTGAGAGGGTGTTAATGAGAGTGATAAAGTAGGTCTGTTTGGCAGTGTGGAGGCAAGAATGGTATTTTTGGAGGGCAGATTTATATTGTCTGAAATCTTGCTGTGACTTAGTCTTACGCCACAGACGCTCAAGAGCGCAGCTACGTTTTTTGAGGCTTCTGGTATTGTCTGTCTGCCAGGGTTGTAGCGGTCGGGGCCTGATTCTGTGTGTAGTGAGGGGGGCAAAGGTATCCAGGGTGGATGACAGTGAACTGTTGTAGACAGAAGTGGCCAAGTTGGGGCAGGACAAGGATGAGATTTTGTCGTAGGGACAATCTGTTGCAGAAAAAAAAAGAGAAGGGTTAAGATGGCAACGTTTTCTACGGGTAATAGTTTTGTAGTTGGAAGGCAAGGAGGAGGCAGACAGGGAGAGAGTGAAATTAATAAGGTGGTGATCAGAAAGAGGAAAAGGAATATTGGAGAGGTTGTGAGGAGTGCATAGGTAGGAGAATATGAGGTCAAGGCATTTGCCAACAGAGTGAGTAGAAGCATGTGTCCATTGTTTTAGGTCAAAAGAGGAGGTTAGGCTTAGCAGTTTAGAAGTAGCCGGACTGTTACGATTAACAGGGATGTTGAAGTCACCAAGAATTATTGTTGGAATTTCAGAAGAGAGAAAGTAGGGTAGCCAGGCAGAGAAGTCATCAAGGAAGCTTGATACTGGTCCAGGAGGCCGATAGATCACAGCAATTCTCAATGAAACCACTATAGGATTATATAAGACCTGGGACACATTTGGGTGCCCCAAGGAGAGTAGTAAAGTAGAGCACAGAGCACGCCAGTGGGTGTGGCCAAATTGCTCTTGCTGACATCAAATTGCTCTTGCTGACATCATTGCCCGCCCCTTCAGTGATGCCAAACCTGCCCCCAAACAGCCGCCCACAGCGGCAACATATTTGTGTATGACTATCTCGGTTACTTGGGGAGCCACAGCCTGGTCTGAATAATGTGTTTGTGTTTCAGATGCACTGAAACTCAGACACATGGTTCAAAACCGAACTGTCCTAGTGAAACCTGGACAGGTGGCAACCCTACTGTATTTGCGGTAAAGTATGCTTGTTATACTCACTTGGGAACCTAAGGGGTTAATCCTGCACATTGTGTAAAAAGGCTGTTTGATCCTGTCTTCTCTGATCTTCCTCTTCTTCCACTGTCCCCAATCTATCTACTGATAGTACAGAGGCCAGGGGACACGCTGCACATGCTCAGTTTGGTGTGTATTGCCAGAGAGTTTTGTTTTTGCTTGGGAGAGTTCATGTGGTCAGCACAGGGCCAATCAGCACTGTCCAGACAGAGGGTCAGGGGGCCTGCAGCCTTATAGGACAGTCAGAGCAGAATGAAAACTCCTCCCACAAGCTTTGACCAGACACTGATAGAAGTCACAAGACTCCTATATACTGCTGATGAGAAAATGTATTTATCAGTTTATATTTACTAAAATAATTGCATTTCCATGTTCTGTGTACTGTGGGAGACCAGATATAGTGAATTGCAGGGTCCGGGGTTTAGTAACACTTTAAATACCCTTCTATTGGAACAGGTAACACTGAACATGCTGAGAAATGTTGCCGTCAGCCATGACACCTTTTCCTTAGAAACATCTAAAGTGTAAAAAAAAATATTAATAACAAAAGACTAACTTAAACAATAATGATTTACCCTTGAAGCTCAACTTCAATCAAACAACTAATTACACAGATTAAATTATTATAATAGAGCTATTTAAAAACTGAAAATGATTTGTATTTTGGTGCATCGATTCCTGAATAGGGATGAGTTTAAAGTGTGCAAGGTTCACAAGTTTGCTCAGAACCTTGGCTGTCTGGCATTCAGACGAACACCCAAACATTTACCCGTTTGGTGGGAGATGAACATCATGTATAACAGTGGTGATGGGGGGAAGATATCTAGCCCCCCCCCCTATTGGTAAAAAGAGCTTCCAGATTCTAAAAAGGTCCCCACTCGCAGACTCCTACAACCACTGGGCCAAGGTTGTGGGGAAGAGGCCCTTGTCATCTACATGAAGACAAGGTGCTTTGCCAATGGGGCCCTCCCTTGCAATGTATCCCCCCATGTGGTTCAGGAGGGGGGCTGCACGCTTGTCAACCACCCCCACTTTCTGGCTTGTCATTCCCCCCTTTCTGGATTTTTAGGGAAAACCCATGTCTGTTTTTATATAGTAGTTGATTGGGGATCCCACTTAAAATACATACTAGACCCTTTGGGCATTTGGGGGCTCTCACAACTTTTTTTTTTTTGCGTATGAGACCCTTAAACTTTTTAGCAGACCTGAAGGGCTGGCCATTTAAACCATTTTTTTTTTTTGTAAATGTCAGTGTTTCTGGGATGCACCACTTCACAGGGTCAGGGCATCCCCCAGGCATGTTATTTTATGGAATTTTGCAATTTTATTGTTTTACTTTAAATATTTTTGAAAATTGCTGCTCCCTGCCAAAATTAAATGTTTTACTTTTTTTTTTTTGCTTTAGTACATGCCCCCCAGGGCAGTGCCCAGCACCCATGCCATTTGTTTGACAATCATTAGCATATTGGCCTGAAAAAGGCCATAAATTTTTTTTAATTCATCTCCCATTGAATTTAGGCATATACGCTGAGCCTGCCCCAAAATGTTCAGCTCATCACTTGTTATGAGATTTACACAGCTCTGCTAAACAGTAAAATCTATCTGGAAGGGACCTGTTTTTTTTTCTCCGCTGCTGTTCAGTAACACTTACAGGTCTTACCCCTCCCCTACCCAGTGACTGGACAGTAAAAGAAGAAGCAGTAGGCTAATGAGATCATCTGTCTGTCACTCTGCTCTCTCTCTGCCTATTCGTATGTTCCTTTCCTTGCACTGCAACACCACCGATTGGCTCCTTTTTATGGTTTTCCCTCCCCTATTCTGAGTGCTCTTGTACAGTGCACTGCAAGTCAAAATCAGGTACTTACTCATGTGTATTTAAAGTGATATTAAAGTCTTGTATTTTATTTTTTATTTCAAAATAACAAACATGTCATACTTACCTGCTCTGTGAAGTGGTTTTGCACAGAGCAGCCCAGATCCTCCTCTTCTCAGGTCCCTCACCGGCACTCCTGGCCCCTCCCTCCTGCTAAATGCACCCACAGTAAGCAGCTTGCTATGGGGGCAGCCAAGCCGAACCGCTGCTCTGTGTGTCCATTCAGTCACAGAGCTGCAGCTCAGCCCCGCCCCCTCTCCTCATTGGCTCACTGGCTTTGATTGACAGCAGCAGGAGCCAATGGCGCCCCACTGCTGTCTCAGACAATAAGGAGAGAGAGTCCTGGGCAGCCAAGAACTCTCCTGCACCATGCTGAATCAAGATGGGGCTCAGGTAAGGGAGCTACTGCACACAAAAGGTGTTTTATCTTAATGCATTAAGATGAAAAACCTTCTGACTTTAGAACCACTTTAAAAAAACATTTAGGGATATATCAGTGCATGTACAATAACCACTTGAAGTGGTTGTAAACCCCTAAAAAAATTTTTTTTTTTTAAAACCACCTGTAAGAGAAAGCCATAATAAGCTAATATGACTAGCATAATAGCTCATTATGCATCACTTACCTTAGATCGGGGCCCCCAAAGCCGTCCTCGTCTCCCTCTTCAGCCGCAGCCATCGCTGTGATTGGCCGGAGCGGCGAAGACGTGACTCCGCGCATGCGCGTGGGAGCCGTCAAATCTGGCTAAGCCGAAGCATTGCTGGGACTTAGCCGGATTTGTGAATGGGATTAACCCTATGAATGTGCCGTTGTCTACAGCGCGCATGCGCCGTAGACACGGATGCATGTCATTTTTAGCAAATATCTCCTAAACCGTGTAGGTTTAGGAGATATTTCTTGCACCTACAGGTAAGCCTTAATCTAGGCTTACCTGTAGGTACAAGTTGCAAAAGTGGGTTTACAACCACTTTAAGGACCGCCCCACATACATTTACTGCGGTAGGGCGGCCCTTAAAGTGGATGTAAACCCGAATTCTTTTTTTTTTTTTTTTGCTGTCACAATGTAGTGTATAAGATTTCCTATCATTTGTGCCAGGTCTTGCCACAAAGAGTTAATCCAGCTCTGAGCAATCCTCTTTTCTTTTTTCAGTAAGATAAACGGACAAACAAGAGAACTTTTGTCCGTTCCGCCCCCTTGCTGTGAATGAAAGGTTATTTACATATCTCATGCACTAAGCCTGAGACAGGCATTATTTTTTAATTCCCACCACCCCACTCCTTTTCTGAAGTCATGTGGTTACTTTTCTGGATTTTGACTGGATATTAGTGATCATAGCAGAAGTTCAGTGAGAAAATTCATGTTGACAAGGGGAGTGTAGAGGTGGGTGGGGAGTCTACTGACATCACGACTCCACCCACCGAGCTCCAGACAACAGATCCACCCACAGAATCTGCAGTTTTTCAGTTCTTATAACAGACAGAGGGGAGACATTTGACAGATAAGGATACATGCAGGAGGCATCCATATCCTTATAGATCAGCACTATGTCAGTAGTTTAGAAAGGATGAGAGTGGGTTTACAGCCGCTTTAAGAGCAAAATCACGTACTTGTACTGTTGTCGGCACTGGGGCACGTGATGGCTACCGGGACCCGCCGATCGTTCATAGGAGAAACAGAACAGTGGTCACAGAGGGAGATAGAGATCTTGTGTTCCTGCTAATCAGGAACACAGATGTCTCTCTTCCTCCAGTCAGTCCATTCCCCCCCCCCCCCCACAGTAAGAAAGCACAGCCAGGGAACACAGTTAATCCTTTGATTGCCCCTGATAATAACCCCTTCCCTGCCAGTGTCATTTATACAGTAACAGTGCATTTTTTTTAGCACTGATCACTATTGGGGTCACTGATCCCTAAAAAAGTGTCACTTAGTGTCAGATTTTTCCGCCGCGATGTCACAGTCCCGCTAAAAATGGCTGATCGCTGCCATTACTAGTAAAAAAAAAAAAAAGTCCATAAATCTATCCCATAGTTTGTACACGCTATAACTTTTGTGCAAACCAATCAATATACGCTTTTTTTTTTTTTAAAAAAGATATATAGGAGAATACAAATTGGCATAGATTATTGAAGAAATGTTTTATTTTTTTATTTTATTGGATATGTTTTATAGCAGAAAGTAAAAAATATTGTTTTGTTTTTTTTCAAAATTGTCAGTCATTTTTATTTATAGCGCAAAAAATAAAAACCGTAATGGTGATCAAATACCACTAAAAGAAACCACTACTTGTGGGAAAAAAAAGGACATCAATTTTATTTGGGTACCGTGCAATTGTCAGTTAAAGCAACACAGTACCATATTGCAAAAAAGGGCCTGGTCAGAAAGAGGGTAAAACTTGCCGGAGCTGAAATGGTTAAATTGTGTCTTTTATATATGCCTGGAGATCCTCTTTCTGTACAGATTCACATTAATCATATGTCAGATTCCAATGAATTATTGTATTTAAAATGTTACATTAGTCCTATGTATGTTAATGTACTCCATTGAGAATGTCTACTAATTGTACATATCACTCTCTAAAGCATTCCAGTGAAAGAACCCATCAAAATAAATTCCAATTGACAGTCTACTGTTTCCTTTTTATTACATAGAAATCCTTGTGAATGTCTCCCAAGATTGATGTGATATGACTGTACAACTGAGACATTTGTTGTGGTTTTGTGGGATGTACGTTGGAGACAAAAAAGCAATAAAGCTTATTTCCCCTCAGTCCGTGGGAACTGAACACAAAAGACTTTCAACAAATACAATTCTACTTGTTAGATCATAAAGAATATGCACCAAAATATAATTATTATGTATTTAAGGCATGGTCATTGGATAAACCATTAAAATGTATAAATGAAATTTGCATTAAATTATAACTTGACCAGAATTTACCAAGGCTGATTTCTGAAAACCAGGACAAGGAAGACCAAAGTGATGGAAGAGTAGTTACCTGTAGCAAATTATTAGAGTCCTTAATCCATCTGAAAGATACAACCTGATTAAGCAACTGACCGATCCTTTTTTCTCTTCCTTAATGTAGTTTATTATTTTTGATAATTTACATCCAATACATAACCAGACACATTACCCACTACACAGAGAGAATAAATAATACAATCTTCTCTTCTTTCAGACACTTTAATAAAAAAAGGCCATATTCATTTGTACTTATCCAACAAGGCATTGGCAACACAATTGTGATAAAACTCCAGTATTTCAACCAGAAATACAGATCGCCATTCAATATGAATGTATAGGGGATTTGTACAACCTTTCTTTATTTATTATGGTAAAACAAAAAAATAAAAATAAATAAAAAGAATTGTAGTTTCATTTTAGGCAGATATACTGTATATTACATATTGCATATGCATTGCATCTTTCATTACTGCTCTGTATTTTTTTATGCTTTTCCAGAGATTTATTTGCTCCTCCTGTTGTAAAAAAAGTCTGTATTTACAGAGCTCAATAGCTCAAAATGAAATTTACACACAGTGAATGAGTGACTACACCCACTTAAGGCATGATCACAGCAATCTGTACACAACCCAGAAAGCATAGGAAACTAAACTAACTAATTGTGTACAAAGATAGGGGAAGGGAAATTAGGGTATTCAGCTAGAGCAGAATAAAATAACAGTGTGCAAGAAAGAGGTGCAAAATGGGGGCAAGACAAGGTAGCAATTTCATGGAGTAACAGATTCTGAGTATACAGATACATACATTGGGGAGAACAAGTATTTGATACACTGCCGATTTTGCAGGTTTTCCTACTTACAAAGCATGTAGAGGTCTGTAATTTTTATCATAGGTACTAGGGATGTCCCGATACCGATACTAGTATCGGTATCGGTACCGATACCAGGCATTTCCCCGAGTACTTGTACTCGGGGAAAATGCTCCGATGCTTCAGCCGATACTTGGGCAGTCAGTGATGATCGGTGCGGCGGGGGGAGTTACAAGCACTGATCACCGCTGTATAGATTTCAATACAGCCCGACAGCTTCTCCTGACCCCCCCCCCCCCTTCTTTTCAGCTGTTTTAGTGAAATCTATACAGCGGTGATCGGTGCTTGTAAACTCCCTCCAAAGCCGCACCGATCACTGCTGACTGTCCCTGTATCCTCCTCCAGTTCCCCCATCCGTGCTGCTCTCCCCCTTCACGCTCCGTGTCCCCCCCCCTCCATGCTGCTGATGTCCTTCGTCTTTCTGCTCTCCCCCCCCCCCCGCGCTCCGTGTCCCCCCTCCATGCTGCTGCTGTCCTCTGTTATTTTGCTCTCCCCCTCCGCGCTGCTGCTGTCCTCAGCTCTGTGCCACCCTCCATATCCTCCTCCGCTTCCCTCTGTCAGGATGGAGAGCGGAGGTAGGAGCCGCTAAACCCGGCTCCTACCTTTTCCGAATGTACAGAGTCAGTGACTGACTCTGTCCATTCATATAACTGAAACATCGTAACCTGTGTTTACAATGCTTCAGTTTATGAATGGAGAGGAGCCGTTGTCTCCTCTCCATTCATTTTCAGTGCAGCTGAGAAAGGGACTGGGGAATCTGTTTCCCTAGTCCCTTTCTCTGTCTCAAAGGGGAGATGTCAGAGGTCTGTTAAGACCCCTGATATCTCACCAAAGCCCCCCAACAGGGCTAGAAATAAAAAAATAAATTGCAATAAATAATAAAAAAATAAATTGTAAAAAATAAAAAAAAAATACACTGAGATCATCCCCCCCCCCCCCCCACCCACTCCAACAAAGCATTGTAAAAAAACATGACAAAAATTGTAAAAAAAAAAAAAAAAAATTGTAAAAAAAAATAAAAATACTGACACATAAAAAAAAGTATCGGTATTCGGTATCAGCGAGTACTTGAAAAAAAGTATCGGTACTTGTACTCGGTCTTAAAAAAGTGGTATCGGGACAACCCTAATAGGTACTCTTCAACTGTGAGAGACGGAATCTAAAACAAAAATCCAGAAAATCACATTGTATGATTTTTAAGTAATTAATTTGCATTTTATTGCATGACATAAGTATTTGATACATCAAAAAAGCAGAACTTAATATTTGGTACAGAAAACTTTGTTTGCAATTTCTGAGATCATACGTTTCCTGTAGTTCTTGACCAGGCTTGCACACACTGCAGCAGGGTTTTTGGACCACTCCTCCATACAGAGCTTCTCTAGATCCTTCAGGTTTCGGGGCTGTCGTTGGGCAATAAGGACTTTCAACTCCCTCCAAAGATTGTCTATTGGGTTCAGGTCTGGAGACTGGCTAGGCCACATCAGGACCTTGAGATGCTTCTTACAGAGCCACTCCTTAGTTGCCCTGGCTGTGTGTTTCGGGTCGTTGTCATGTGGAAGACCAGTCACAACCCATCTTCAAAGCTCTTACTGAGGGAAGGAGGTTGTTGGCCAAGATCTCGCGATACATGGCCCCATCCATCCTCCCCTCAATACGGTGCAGTCATCCTATCCCCTTTGCATAAAAGCATCCCCAAAGAATTATGTTTCCACCTCCATGCTTCACGTTTGGGATGGTGTTCTTGGGGTTATACTCATCCTTCTTCTTCCTCCAAACACCGCGAGTGGAGTTTAGACCAAAAAGCTCTATTTTTGTCTCTTTAGACCACATGACCTTCTCTCATTCCTCCTCTGGATCATCCAGATGGTCATTGGCAAACTTCAGATGGGCCTGGACATGCGCTGGCTTGAGCAGGGGGACCTTGCGTGCGCTGCAGGATTTAAATCCATGATGGCGTAGTGTGCTACTAATGGTTTTCTTTGAGACTGTGGTCCCAGCTCAAGCAACATGAGCTG
Organism: Rana muscosa; assembly: GCA_029206835.1. Taxonomy (NCBI): domain Eukaryota; kingdom Metazoa; phylum Chordata; class Amphibia; order Anura; family Ranidae; genus Rana; species Rana muscosa. The sequence goes on along the minus strand of CM055122.1, from coordinate 243,402,823 downwards.
GAGGATATAAGGCAAGTGTTTGCAATGATTTCTGGAATGATTGGGGAGCTATTAATATGTTTTAGGGACTATTTAATGTGATTCATTTTAGCTTGCAAAAAAAATATTATGCCCGGAACCCCGCTTTAATACCCTTCCAGCAGCCAGCATCAAGTGGTGACCAAATGCTAGGAGACCCCTCTGGTGAAGCCTAGAACCACACCATTCAAGTCCAGAGACTACAGTGGCACCAGCAGGTGTTCTAGTTCCTGACAGTGCCCTCTCCTTTATAAAGCAGCCTCAGGATGCTCCAATAAGCTTTGGCCAAACAAGTCCATATTGCTCCCTAACACTCCTGTACACTGATAGTTGTAAAACACAGTCTGTAGGAAGTTACTCTCATAAAGCAAATTAGTGGTCTATGTCAATATGGCATCTTATTTCTCCTTCATCCCTAGTTCCATGTAGAATATGTATTTCTGTAGGACAGGATTTTGCTGGGAACCTGTCTGCTGAGAAGGCTTCAGTAACAGGCAAGTTGTCCAGCTGCCAAGGTCCAATAATAGGGTAGGTTTCCTATCACAGGAGTCTAGTAACAACAGACTGGGTGCCCCACCGCCATTGTCCAGTAGCAGGCTATTTACCCTGTAGTGTGAATCCAATAAGTATTACAGCGCTGCTCTAATATAAACTCATAAAACACAATTCTAGGCTCCTACACAGTTCTTAAAGTTCAAAAATGTCATCTGTGTATAAACAGGTTGTGACAAAGTGCTTCATGATTATTCCATGTAAATAGGTGACTTCTGTTCCCTTGGGGTGTTACACAGACATGCTCCCTTCCTATGGCCCCCTACTCACCAACATTAGGTGTATAACAAGCACTGATCGTATATAAAGTCTCCTTTCTTCCTCCTTCACTTTTCCAGGAAACAGTGTATGGTATTCCCATATACTGTATATAGGGTATTGTATAAAGGAAAAGAACGTTGGTGGGACTTTAAATGAGGCGAAAACCAAAGGGGTAGCCGCCTCCATTCATAACCTTGATTAAAAAAGGGAGAACAAATAGTGGGACTTTAAATGAAGCACACAGCAGCAAAAAGGATGTCAAGCGACCGGGAAATAATATTTATTTATGTTGTACAGTTTCATATAAAACATTTTGGGCATATAACCTCTAAAAAACATTTGAACATTTTCAACATAAGTTACATAGTAATCCACAATCCAATGGACATACATAGTAAATGTAGCACACAGACCCTTTTTCCTAACTTTGGCTCACTTGCAGGAAAAGGGCACACCGTACTATATGCCCGTACCCTCCTGTTTGAGGAGGTTGAGCGGTGTCATGTATTTGGGTCCCACAGCTAGGTTCTCCCTCAGTTGGTTCTCATCTCCTAGGATATACGGACAAGTCTCTGTTTTCCCCCAAGTAATTCCAATGTCCACACCACTCTAAACTCCAACGTTGAGTTTATTTTTTCTCAATATTCAGCAGATAGGAAAGGGTGGATAAGAGACAGGGCAGCAAGGTTTTGGGAGGTAGGTCCAGGCACAAGTAGATATTACAATCACCACTCTATCCCAGCGTAGGTTTAGCTCACCCGGATAGTCTCCTGTAAAAGTGGATCCTAGCAGCCGAAGTGATTCTCGGACACTTAATTAGGTTCTTTTCCTAGATACGATCGGGAGATTCTCTGCCACAGAATCTATCAGACCCCGAACTTCTCAGCTTTTTTCGATACAAGGACAGGTGCCAGCTGCAGCACATTAGTAGGCCCTTGGTGGATAGATGAATCCCTCCAGAAAGTTACCGGGCCCCTTCCTTCACCGTGAACTCTCACCGGTCCGTCAGAAAAGTCCTCCCCCGGCCTCCTCTTCTTAGAAGCGGGCTCCATCGCAAGGGACACCTTGGGATTCCTCTTCCCAGAAGTGGGCTCCAGCTAAAGGTGCTGGGCCCAGTGCTGAAGTTGCAGCCCCAGGGCTAAAGGTGCCTGGGACTGATGCACACGTGGCCCCATGGCCTGGAGGGCCAGGCTCCACGCACCTGGACTTTAACTCCCCTCACGAACTCCAGAGAGCGACCCCTCCCAGGCAGCGTCTGCCCCTTATGTATCCTCTCCCAACATGCACAACAGGCCAACCACGCCCACTGTACCGCTGCCAAGAGAGGACACCCTAAGGCACAGCACTAGTACTGATGGTTCAACCCTGACCCATCATGGCAGTGCCACCTACTGGCCACAGGGAACTGCACACCAGTATACCACCTGGAGAAATAAAGTAGCACAACCTATAAATGAGAACGGTCTGAGTCCAACTACTATCTCAGACCAGCCCCTAAATTTGGGTATATAGCACCCCTAAATGGGGTGGGCGCTACATAAATAAAACAAACCATAAATACATTCATGAGCAAAGCATGTATTTATGTTTTTTTTTTATTAACTATGTATGTCCATTGGATTGTGGATTACTATGTATCTTATGTTGAAAATGTTCAAATGTTTTTTTAGAGGTTATATGCCCAAAATGTTTTTATGAAACTGTACAACATAAAAAAATATTATTTCCCGGTCACTTGACATCCTTTTTGATGCTGTGTGCTTCATTTAAAGTCCCACTATTTGTTCTCCCTTTTTTAACTGTATATAGGGTATGAATATATAGTCTCACTTTTAACCTCCTCTTCTCCTCCAATATAGGTCCCAGTTGGTCAGAAGTTAAATCATGTAGGGAAGGATAAAAAAAACTCCATGCTGTAATATTGTTTTATTAAAATAAAGTTAAAACGCAATTGCACTTACATTGGCATAGAACCATAAAAGCAGAATTAATCTCCAAACGGCCACCACAGCACGCAGGTCGGCTGTGTATATCGCCACTGACTGTCCTCACTTGACGTGTGTTTTTCTCCCCTCCCTCTGAGCGTATTCAGAATTACCCTACCAATGGAGTCTGGTAACAGGCTAAATCTCCTACCCCTGGGATTTAGCAACAGGCTGAGTGCCCTGCTGCCTGGATTCACTGAGACACAGAGAACCCGATTCCACAAGTGCTTCAAGGCAGCAGATATCTCAAAGCTGGGGTACTATGAGTCATTAGAAGATTCAACACTGGGGTCTTTCAACAAAACAGGAACCTTGATGCCATAGTGTTGCAACATACAAGGACACGATTAATCTGGATAAAATTTATGACCTTGTCTTTAGGACCTGCTCTGAACATCGACATCCCATAATGCACCTGGAGTCACAGTGATCACATCTGGAAAAGTTCAGATGGAACTATGCCATTCCCTAGACGATCTCTACTACTGATACTGTTGTCGTAATTTCAAGACAGTATTTATTCGGGGCTGTGCACCTGCACCCACACAGATGTCAAATTGAGAGGAGTGGCTTTGTCCAAACATCATCATTCATTTATTAATTTACTGGCTATGTAGCTAGAGGATTGATAAGTAGTTGATCTATTGTCTGTTTTGAGACAGGAACATGGATGTATACTCCTTTATTCTTATCGCAATCATCCATCCACTTTCTAAGTGTAATCTGATTTGATTCCAATTATGTATCCTATGGATGAATTACACACTGTGAATCAATAGTGGGTCTATATGAGGTACGATACTATGCCAACTGTCCTAATAGTTGATATATATGTTGCAATTTATACTTCCACTTGATGGACTGTTTGGTTACTATACTGTTCCTTCTCTCCCCCTCCCACTAGATACTGAGGATTCCTTTTTTAGCTTTCGGGCACATATTGGGGTGTTCTTACACACAAATGTCCTAATTAGGTACCTAAGTAGGTACTTTTTGTGATATTTCATATACATATATACTTCTAGGATGGATATATACAATTTCTTTCAATATTTAGTGACCTTTCGTGGTGGATATGTAGATGGTAGTAGGGTTCCCTTGATGTTCCAGTGCCCGCCCAGGGAGCTATTTTGCTGGTGTTAGTCTTTGCTGAGGTTCCACACAGTGAATATATGAATACACTGGATGTTGATGTATATGAATACTATGTAAATGCTATTGTTTTCTCTTAGGTGAGTGCTGTATTGTCTTCATGATCCCCGATATAGCAAAGTCTGCCGAAACACGTCGGCACATGAAGACCTATCCTATCAGCATTCTCTTCTGGCGTATGAATGTACACAGTGAAGTTTATCAACACTACTTTTGTTTTTAACTAGTCAAATGCATATATACTGCATGAATTACTTTAACAGTTGTTATTTAATAAATGTTATGATTTTATACTACAAACTGCTTACTCCTTGTGTGGCCTGTACAGTCCGATATCATTTGTTTCCTTTCTGATTGACATGAATGGGACTGCCTGCATGGAAATGCACACAACACCTGTGCATCCCTGTGTGGGTAAACATGGCTCTTGCATTGCTGTATACTGTAGTACACACGTGTGAACGAGGCCTACTCCTTCTCACACTGTGACAAAACACCCTACTGTCACACCAGTCATTCCTATGGCTATAAAGTATGTAATCCTTTAATAATGTGCAGCAATGATAACAAACGTTCCATAGGAATAAGGGCTTGTGTATATGGCACAGAGCTCCATACAGTGTGGAGAGTCAAGTATTTAACTTTTTGTACCAGTGCTGAGCTGCGTGCAGGCAGCTCATATAAGTTATGCCACAGCTGTGCATACTCTCCCCCTTAGCCACGTCTGACAGGTAGGCAAGGATAGGTGCACAGACATACCGTATATACTTGAGTATAAGCCGAGTTTTTCAGCACATTTTTTTGTGCTGAAAATGTCCCCCTCGGCTTATACTCGAGTCACCTTTTTGCGCCTGATCTCCCGGACTTTGGGGACCCGGTACCGGCTTGGCAAACATGTAGCCCCACTCTTCCTCTAAAAGTGTGCAAAGTTTGTTGTCCGGGGGACCTACCGCCGGGGAGCACCGATTTTTCAAAGCCGGGCACCCCTTCCATAGACTCCCATGTTAAACGGTAATTTCTCCAGTGAATTTGGGACTCGGTACTGGCCGGTCGTAGGTCCCCTGGACCCAAAACTTGGCACACATGTAGCCCCATTTCTCCTCTATAAGTGTGCAAAGTTTTTGTCTGGTGGACCTATGGCCGGGGAGCACCGATTTTTCAAAGCTGGGCACCCCTTCTATAGACTCCCATGTTAAATGGTAATTTCTCTGGTGATTTTGGGGACTCGGTACTGGCCGGTCGTAGGTCCCCTGGACCCAAAACTTGGCACACATGTAGCCCCATTTCTCCTCTATAAGTTTGCAAAGTTTTTTGTCTGGTGGACCTATGGCTGGGGAGCACCGATTTTTCAAAGCTGGGCACCCCTTCCATAGACTCCAATGTTAAACGTCAGTCTAGTCATGGACACAGTGAGGCATGGGCACAGTGAGGCATGGGCACAGTGAGGAATGGGCACAGTGAGGCATGGACACAGTGAGGCATGCACATGGACACAGTGAGGCATGCAGATGGACACCCTAGGCTTATACTCGAGTCAATACGTTTTCCCATTTTTTTGTGGTAAAATTAGGTGCCTCTGCTTATATTCCGGTCGGCTTATACTCGAGTATATACGGTACCTCCCAACTATTTGAGATGGGAATGAGGGACACCTATCAGTAAAAGTATGCAGGCATAGGACACACCCCTTGCTACAGCCCCTTAATGGAGAATTGTACAAAGAACAAGATTGGTTAAACCCACAAGTACTTTTTTTACCACTACTATTCCTTTATTTTATATTTTGCAATTTACAAATGCACTAATTTAGAAATCAGATGAAAGATTTAGGGCTGGAAAACATTTTTTGATAGATAAAAAGTGCATTTTATATACAACTCTATAGATCAGACTAAAATGAGAGACAAATGAGGAGGAAAGAGGGACAGAGGGACATTTCTCCAAATCAGGGACAGTCCCTCAAAATCAGGGACATTTGGAGCTATGCACAGAGCATGTGCATCTGGAGCCATGCACCTATCCCTGAAAACCTGTCAAACTTGTGAATGAGTCTGTACAACCAATCCATATGCATTCACGTACATGGGCTGCCTGTACTGTATGCAGCTCAGTTCTGGCCCGTACACACGGTCGGGATTCCGGACAGAAAACGTCCGTTGGGAGCTTTTGGTCGGGAGTTCTGACAGTGTGTATGCTCCATCTGACTTTTCCTGTCGGTAATTCCGACAGAAATAGATTGAGAGCAGGTTCTCAATTTTCCCGTCGGAATTTCCGACTGACTTTTTCCCGTTGGAAATCCCGACCGCGTGTACGGGGCATAAGAGCACAAAAGAATAAATAAATGGCTCTTCACCCTACATGTTGTCCTGCAGCAATGTTCTAGTTAGAATATGTAGAGTGTAATTGAAGAGTTTTTTTTCCTTATTATATGTACTCCTTCCTTCGTAAAATAATTTTGTACCCTATGAAGAAATATAATGCCTAATCTGCTTGAAGCAAATAACTTTCACTGGTACTATATACAAAGTGATTTTAATAACACAGAGAACAAGCTAGCACAGTAATAAAAAGTAGAAAAAAGTTCAAATATCGACCTTATCTGATCTGCACTCCTCGTCCGTCACAAGCCCTAAACATTTATTATATCCTGAAAAACGATACGCCTCTCAGCCTAAAGAATCTAACATAAATAGATATGTTGAACAAAGCTAAATTCTACAGCATAGTGTTTCTGTTGGCACGAGGTAACAGCATGTGGTATTCTTCAGATAAAGTCCAGATTGCTTTAAATCCAAAGTACAATTTATGCGGCCAAAAAGATTTTTATCACCGGCTGAGTGATGTTTTGACTCGGGAGGGCATTGGTTTTCTAATTGCAAGGCGAGTCTCGGAATAAATGTGTCTTCTCTGTTCTTTGTTTCCATACATGCTTATAACTGGTATGTACACACCATGGGAGAAGATCTGATTGTATGAGCTGTCTGAACTACACAGGCCATGTCAGTCACATGAATCCTACACTTGTATTCCACCAACTATTATTTCAATCAATCTCTGAAAGCTGAGATGCGATTTTCAAGTGTTTTTATTTAAGAGTCTTTGAAAGCTTTTTTATATGTGTATTCAAACTTGAGGCAACTTTGTTTTAACCAATGGAAAGCACTAGGGGAAGAAGAATAGTTCTTACAGGTGTGGTGTTGGGGTGCACTTTAGGCCTTAGGCAATCTACTTTCATTAAACACAAAGGAACAGTTCACATAGAAATCAGTTACCCACCATCAACATGAAAAGTCAACTTCAAATGCTGAGCCACCTGGCTTTCTTGTCAGCAGTACCATTGCTCTCCTTACCAGTCCCTCATTTAAAGTCCAAACCCCCTCTTTCTTTTTTCTTCTTGTGTTGCCCAGCTCTCCTGGTTAGCTTGGCTCACTCAGCCTTTAGTCGCAGCGCCCTGCTGCATGGCCCACTCCTGGCCTCTGGATAGGGAATCACCCGACTCCCGAGACAAGACCTTCTGTCTCCTGGTTACTGACTGAGGCATCTTTGACCCCTGGTTGAGGTCTCCTTTCTCTTGACTCCTGGCTGGGGTTCCTCTGACCCCACATTGAGACCTCCTGTCTCTAATATGGGAGCTGTCTCCATACTAGGAGCCCTGAGCTACCCTCAGGCTTGAGTATTTAATGACCCTGCACACCTGTGTACTCACAGAGGCAGGCACCTAGTAAAATCCAGACACACGTTTGAAGGTTCCATCCCACCCAAGACACTTTGGAACCTTCAAGCTCCAGGCCCCAATCCAGGTTTACAGAATCCTAAAACTACAGATTTCTCTTCTCAGAAACAATGGTCGAGAACCTTGCTTTAAAGTGGCTCTAAGAGCCGGTTCACACAGGGGCGACTCGGGAGGCAACTTCAAGTCGCCCCAAGTCGCGCTGTTTTTAAAACTAATGGAAGTGAATGGAGCCGTCTTAATGTACACGACTGCAGTAGCTCCGACTTCAAAAAAGGTTCCTGTACAACTTCAATCCGACTTCTAGGCGACTTGTAGGCAACTTGTACCCATTGATTTCAATGGAAGTCGCCTCAGAAGTCGGATCACTGTCTTAACAGAAGCAACTTTCCAGGAAGAGAACAAAGATTTCTCAGGCAAACCCCTCCCTCTCCCCTCCCTCCCACAGAGCTGATTCAAGGTTGATTGGCCACTGGAATGTCTCCTGTCCTGGAGGAGACTTGTAAGTCGCCCCATGTCATGCTGTGGTGAAGGCTCAGGTCGCTTCCAGGTCGCCTCCAAAGAGTCGTGTTGCCCCTGTGTGAACCGGGTCTTAAGGTTGGGTTTTTAAAAAAACAAACACGTTATACTTACCTGCTCTGTGTAATGGTTTTGCACAGAGTAGCCCCGATTCTCTTCTTTTTGAAATATCTCACCTTCAGTCCTGACTTCTACCACATGCCTAGTGCCCCCAATAGCAAGCCGCTCCCAAGGGTAGAATGCATTAAGGTAAAAAAAACTTCTGCCTTTAGAACCACTTTAAGCCTTAGGCCCCTTTCACACGGGTAGACCGTTCAGGTCAGTTTTTTCTGTGGACCTGAACGGGCGCTCCATGGAAGTCTATGGAGCGACGGATGTCAGCGGTGACCTTGTCCGCTGACATCTGATCCGGTCCGATACGCTAAAATCAGACGTATGGCGATACGTTCGCCATCCATCCTGGCGGATCAGATCGGGTGAGATGCTGTCCATTTTGTCCGATCTCTCCATAGGAATCAGCGGCGCTCGACAGTCCCCTCCCTGCTCAGTGAAAGGGACCTGTCACCCGGAGAGATCTCCCGCTGAGCTGGCGGACTCCGCTGCAACGGATCCGACCAGTGTGAATGAGGCCTTAATCACTGATAGGATAGGATTAAAGACTCATATACCATAAAAATATAAAACAATTCAAAAGCAGGAGTTTGCATAAGGGAACCTCGTGATTGTAAACTTACCAAGAGGTGAAAGGACCAAGGGCACAGAGTCACTTCAGGCCTGCACACCCTGTGTCCTTGGTCCATTCACCTCTTGGTAAGTTTACAATTATGAGATTCCCTTATGCAAACTCCTGCATGCCGAGCTTTTGATTTGTTTTATATTTTTATGGTATATGAGTTTTTAATCCTATCAGTGATTACTTACAGTGCTTTAAGCAACTTGGCTGCTAGCAATTCATTAACCTTAGTTTAGCATTTTATTGAATGCATCGCTTGGCATCAGCATGGATATGTATGCATTGGCTATGGGTCACATTAATATGGATACACTTGTGTACATATATCTATTTAGCTATTTATATCTTGCCTACATACACCATGCATGACATTATGTCCACACATGCAATGGTGTGGACACATGTGTACCCATGGTTTTATTGTAGAGATAGAGATTAATTACTAAAGTAATGTCCTGAGACCGGTCCAAGGTAGACATATCTGTTGGATAATTATTAATTATATAGTTTTCTTTGTATTATTTTTTTATTTTCTCTCCGTTTTTCCATCAGGCCTGTGAGGGCTTTTGGTGGTTGCCATTGGTGTGAACCACAGTGGTTCTCGCTTGACTTCTATACATGGGCATTTGGGTTGGCTGCTCTCCTGCTGGTTGGATGGATGCTACTGCTGGGTTTTAGTTCCATTTTGGCTGATGTACAGGTGTTTTCTCCCTGAATAGCATGTTAGTGCAATAAGTAAAATGGTTGTCCGCAACAATTTTGTATATTATAATAATTTTGGTTATTTATCTACATTTGTATGCTTTATTTTTTAGAAGTGATTATGTTCTACCATCATACATCCCTAAAGAAATAATTATTTTCTGAAACGCGTTGGTAATTCTGTATGCATCTGTCACGGTACCATCCGTGACATCAACAGTTTATGTGGAACATTGTGCACTTTTGATTTAGGGTCTTTTTACGATTACACCAGCAAATAATTTGTCTTATTTTTTACAGAATTATTAAATTAAATTAAATTGCAATTGTGCATTTACTCTTTAGTACCATTTGATATTTGTTTACAACTACAGTTTTGGGCATTAAAAATTCCACCTAGGGGGGCTTTTCTCTGTTGCCTGTGGTGACAGACATTTTACCATGCGGTAAAACACCCATCACCGCAGATAGTGTGAATTCACCGTTTTGTTATTTTTTTCCTAAAATCCAGCTCCCCTATGTACTAATATACCAATAATGGTTTTGAAGACAAGGCCTACCTCCATCCATGGCTGTAGTTTGCAGATCATTTCAGAGACTTCCTGGTAAACAAATAGGACAGACAAGCCAGTACGACCCAGGAAGGAGTTTACCAGCTGTCCTCATTAGCACACCTTCACCCATCAACTAAGTTTTCACATAACCCCCCGAATTCCTCTATGTGTGAATTTCTCTGGGGCCACCTGCAGCCTACCAACAACCCGCCCACCGCCCATAGAAGCCCGCAACCCGCCCGCTACCCACCGCCCGCAGGTGCCCTCAACCTGCCCGTAGGAGCCCGCAACCTGCCTGCCTGCAACCTAGATGAGTTTAGGGGTGGTTGTTTGCCGCCCCCCCAAAAAACTCACCAGCCGCCCCTGGAGTCTTCACTACGTGGAGATGTGAATGAGACCTGACATAGTTACATAGTAGGTGAGGTTGAAAAAAGTCCTTCAAGTCCAACCTATGTGTGATTATATGTCAGTATTACCTTGTATATCCCTGTATGTTGTGGTCGTTCAGGTGCTTATCTAATAGTTTCTTGAAACCATCGATGCCCCCCCGCTGAGACCACTGCCTGTGGAAGGGAATTCCACATCCTTGCCGCTCTTACAGTAAAGAAGCCTCTACGTAGTTTAAGGTTAAACCTCTTTTCTTCTAATTTTAATGAGTGGCCGTGTGTCTTGTTAAACTCCCTTCCGCGAAAAAGTTTTATCCCTATTGTGGGGTCACCAGTATGGTATTTGTAAATTGAAATCATATCCCCTCTCAAGTGTCTCTTCTCCAGAGAGAATAAGTTCAGTGCTCGCAACCTTTCCTCATAACTAATATCCTCCAGACCTTTTATTAGCTTAGTTGCCCTTCTTTGTACTCTCTCCATTTCCAGTACATCCTTCCTGAGGACTGGTGCCCAGAACTGGACAGCATACTCCAGGTGCGGCCGGACCAGAGTCTTGTAGAGCGGAAGAATTATTGTTTTATTTCTGGAGTTGATCCCCTTTTTAATGCATGCCAATATTCTGTTTGGTTTGTTAGCAGCAGCTTGGCATTGCATGCCATTGCTGAGCCTATCATCTACTAGGACCCCCAGGTCCTTTTCCATCCTAGATTACCCCAGAGGTTCTCCCCCCAGTGTATAAATTGCATTCGTTTTTTTCCCACCGAAATGCATTATTTTCAATTTTTCTACATTGAACCTCATTTTCCGTGTAGTTGCCCACCCCATTAATTTGTTCAGATCTTTTTGCAAGGTTTCCACATTCTGCGGAGAAGTTATTGCCCTGCTTAGCTTAGTATCGTCCGCAAATACAGAGATTGCACTGCTTACCCCATCCTCCAGGTTGTTTATGAACAAATTAAAAGGATTGGTCCCAGCACAGAACCCTGGGGGACCCCACTACCCACCCCTGACCATTCCGAGTACTCCCCATACCACCCTCTAAACTCGCTCTTGTAGCCAGTTTTCAATCCATGGGGAAGTATTGCAATGAGGACATTTTTTGGTGACAATTAAGAAGACACTTTCCTTGCTTTCTGTTGTCCTCAGGACAAGAAGTGAAAGAAAATTCCCCATTAGGACACAGTTGTAACTCCTGCTATGTGCAATATCATTTACTGGAGTTCTGTGGATGTGATCAGGCACACTATTTTGGCATACAATGCTGCCATCTGCTGTACATATTTATTATTTGCTGCCTGCTTTCCCCTTTCTACTCCTTTTTCATTAAATGTCCCAACAATTGTTTTACCATAATAAGGATACACTACATTTTTTAATTGCAGATGTGTCTGTTTACTGTTTTATTTATATAACATGATTTTAATTTATATAACCCAAAACATCACCATAAGAATTAGCAGTGGGCAGTGCAGTCTCCAGCTAGTCTGTTATCTTGGAAGAGCAGGAGAGTGCCTTGCCATCCTAGGCTATGGGGCTGTGTGTTTCTATTGATGTACACAGTATAGGGTGACACAACTCTGGTCCCCACATGCAAGGGTGGCTCCAAAGGATGCTGCAAGAGAAAGGGGACACCCTAAAACAGGAAACCTAGGGCAACGGTAATGGCACCAGCTTAAACTGGAACATAGGCAAGGATTGAAAGATTAAAGTGGAGTTCCACCATGAAAAAAAATAAAAAAATTACACAAAAATGCTGCAAAAAAATTGAAAAAAAAAATTGAAAAATAAAATAAAATTTACTCACCCAAAATAGCGGTTGCTATGCGGAAGTCCCTAATCTGCCTCTTCCTTATCTGCGGTGGGTCTCCTTCCGCATCCTCTTCCAGTGAATGGGGCGCACTGCCTTCTGGGAACTGTGTAATCCCAGAGAGCAGCCGGCCATTCACAAATCGGCGCGAGACTCGCGCATGCGCAGTAGGAAACGGGCAGTGAAGCTGTAAGGCTTCACTGCCTGTTTCCCTTGGTGAGGATGGTGGCGCGGGACTTGCAGTGATCGAGGGATCGGCATCAGGGGGCCATCATCGCGGGCGAGTAGGACAGGTAAGTGTCCTTATTAAAAGTCAGCAGCTACAGTGTTTGTAGCTGCTGACTTTAAAAAAAATAAAAAATCGTGGGTGGAATCCCCCTTTAAGAAGTTGCATATCCATTCAGGGCAAAGTGACCGTGTCTGCCCAAAGCCCAATGCCCCTGGCATGTATACTTACTTACCCAGCCACACCCACTTGCTGCTTTCCTGCTGCTCAGGGACATTGCTAGACCCTGGCACCTACAGCATGTGCTCCAGGTCTTTTACTGGGTGCTCTGATTCTCTTTTGAGATATGGAATTGATACATTCTGTGTATTGTACCGTTTTTAAACATTGTATATTATAACTACTCATCAATTCATCTATTGTCTTTTTAAAGTGACTGTAAATCAAACATATTATACTTACCTGCTCTGCACAGCAGGTAATTGCGCAGAGTGGCTTCAATCCTGCTCTTCTGGGGTCCCCCGCTGGCACTCCTGGCACCAGATTTTCTTGGTGTGCCACCATAGGAAGCCACGTCCTATTGTGGCCTACCTACATGCTCAAATCCTGAGCCATGCTGCCTGTGTCTATAGACACAGACAGTGCAGATTGGCCCTGCCCCCGCTCCTTCGTCAAGAATCTGACTGACAGCAGCAGGAACCAATGGCTTCCGCTGCCTCAGCAAAGCCTGTGAGAGCCGCTACAGACAAGCACATAGCTGGATCAAGTGAGGGTTCAGGTAAGTATGGGAGGCAATGCATTAAAGTAAAATACATTTAGGCTTTACAAATTCTTTAAAGTCTCACAATGGACACAGTGGTCAAAGTTGACGGGCCTAGGGCTTCTATTTATCATTTAAACTTAAAGTGATATTAAAGGTACTTTTTTTTTTTTTTAAATAACAGACGTGATACACATATCTGCTCTGTGTAATAGTTTTGCACAGAGCAGCCCTGGTCTTCCTCTTCTCGGGTCCCTGCGGATGCTCCTGGCTCCTCCTCTTCTCCAGGTGCCTCCATAGCAAGCGGCTTACTATGGGGGCACTTGTGCATGCTTTCTCACGAGCCCTACTCTGTGCGTCTCATAAGACACACAGAACAGGGCTCACCCCTGACCCCCACTCCCTCCTCACTGACTGTGATTGACAGCAACGGGAGCCAATAGAATATCTAGAATTTTAAAGTTGTAACAAAAAAAAAAGAGGTGAGGGGAAATCTTCCAATGGGGACACCTGGAGCTGAACATTCCTGCAGTCCACTGTCATCCTATTCCAGCCTGGAATCACCTTTATTATAGCAGAGCTGGAGTGTGAGATGAAGAAGCAGTACAAAGAGCCAATCAGTGATGACAAGAAGAAAAAAGCAGTGACAGGAAAATCTACTCATCACCCTACTGCTTCTCTTTCACTGTCCAATCACAGTCTAGGCTCATGCCGCGTACACACGATCGTGATTCACGGCGGTGAAAACACCGCCGTGAATCACGACATGAAAAAAAATGAAAAACGAGGGAACGGCATTTTCCCCCACACACGACCGTTTTTCCCGTCATTTTTTTCTTTGTCGAGAAAAACGACCGTCTGTGGGCTCCGCGGCAGTGTCTCCCTATGGGAAAACTGCCGCGGAAAAAAATGATGGAAAAAACGATGAGAAAATTTAGAACATGTTCTAATTTTTCTCGTCGTTTTTCCTGCCGTTTTTCTCAACGAGAAAAACGGCATAAAGCCCACAGACGATCGTTTTTCTCGGCGAAAAAAAAAATGTCATTTTTCCCGACGGGAAAAATGATCGTGTGTACGCGCCATCAGAGTAAATGGATTGAATGATGCTGGCCATCACACTGAGGACATGTAGTGGAAGAAAAAAGCACTGCAGGGAAAATCTCACTATGGCATCTATATATTTCACCCAAATCTGTTTTTATTTTATATTTTTCAATTGTATCCTGATTTTTTTTATAATTTTTTTGCTCGGAGTACTGCTATAAGTTAAAGGGCCCTTTTTTACCCTATCCAAAACTAAGAAATATCTGTCTGAAGTTTGACTTTAAATACAGATAACTCCTAAACTCAAGTTAGCCGCCCCAATGTATAAATGATATGTCACTGGAAGTGTCACATGACCTCCACAATACATTGTGAGCTTTGTCACACGATCATGCCAGTAATAATGGAATCTAAATACCGCCATTAAAATGGCTCACACTTGAAACTGTTAAAAGTTACTATTCTCTCATGACCCCACATTCTCCAAAACGTCACATTCCAGGCTGGAGACAGGCTCCCGATAAAAGAAGGTTGGGGAGAATTGTAGATTATTATTCATCCACTTGATATACTGGACACTACCCAGCACAGTAAATCTGCATTCCAATCATAGACTCTCACTTATTATATTCTACTGCCACAGGGCCCCTGTGTGTCATACTTTTCACAGGAACAGCCTGGGAAAAATTACATTTTTTTTTATTTTTTTTAAGCTTTTAATGTTACAAGAACTTTCTTTGAACTATATTCCTCAATAGCCACAAAAGATAAATCTACTTTATGGTCACCAAATGTCTTTGCAAACTCAGATATTATCCTGTAAAAGTGACATCATCATTGTGCTTTACGTGTAGAGAGCCTGTAGAGAGCAGAGCTGTGGGGGGAGCCTCAGACTCCACCCACTACAGGCTGCTGGCAGAAATCTACTGGAGTGGGAGGGGACAAGACCAGACACCCTGCACAAGGAGAGAGAGCAGCAGTGACCAGTCTTTATTACAGGCAGAACCTGAAGAAGGAGAAATTTTAACACTGGATTGCTGCACAGATCTGGAAGAAATACACAAAGCACACAGAGATTCAGGTTCAGCTTGGAATATTTCATTCTCCCTTCCCAGGTAATTTAGCAAATGAAAAACTATCAGGGCTCATTCACTATGCATTGTATTATTATTATTATTATGTAGGTACTTATATAGCACCATCAATTTACGCAGCGCTTTACATATATATTGTACATTCACATCGGTCCCTACCCTCATTGTATGTGTTACCACAATGACATATGATGTTTAAAGCGGAGTTCCGCCAAAATGTTTATTTTTTTAAAGTCAGCAGCTACAAATACTGCAGCTTCTGACTTTTTAAAATATGGACACTTACCTGTCCAGGGGGCCTACGATGTCAACACTCAAAGCCGATCTGTCCCTCGGCTCTTGGGTGCTGCCGTCGCCATCTTTGGTAAGGGAATCAGGAAGTGAAGCCTTGCGGCATGCGCGAGTCGTGCTGTGCGATTTGAATGGTCCCTGCTGTCTTCTGGGACAGGGAGTGTAGTTCCTGCTGCGGCATCGTGGCATGTGTACACCCCCTGCCTTTGAAGCTGAAGGTTGTAGCAGTTGGGGGTGGTAAAAGCATGGCTCAACTGAGGGGTTTAACTGCAACTCAACCACCCGTGGGAATCAGCCCTTACATTGCTTAGCATGCATGTGTATTGTGGAGAGGTTGGCACAGATGAGGTGGCTGTGCCTCTTCCTCTTCAGGACCGATGTCCCTTGCACAGAAGCCGGTGATCGGCTTTTTTTTCTCCTCACGCTGTGAGGGGGAAAAAAAGAACGATTTCCGAGCTTCTGTTTACATCACGTGATCAGCTGTCATTGGCTGACGCGTGGTATTGGCTGACGCGTGGTAAGGGGCTGGAATCGGCATCTGGGCACTGATAGGCAGCACTGATGGGCACTGATAGGTGGCGCTGATGGGCACTGACAGGCGGCACTGATGGGCACTGACAGGCGGCTGTGATGGACACTGACAGGCGGCTGTGATGGGCGTTGACAGGCGGCACTGATTGGCAATGATAGGCAGTACTGATTGACACTGACAGGTGGCACTGATGGGCAGCGCTGATGATGAGGCACTGACAGGTGTTTCTGCTGGGCAGTGATTGGCACTGTGGTGGGCAGGGATTGGCACTGTGGTGAGCAGGGATTGGCACTTGCAGAGTTTATTATATGGGGCACTGCTGGGCATGACATTTTTACATTTGAGGGGGCTGTGCTGATAATCAATGTGCTGATTATCAGCACAGACCCCCCCCCCCTCTGACAGGGAGAGCCGCCGATCGGCTCTCCCTGTCAGCGTGAACCGAGAAATGGCGTTTACCGGCACTTCCTGGTTCACACGATGATCAACTGTGATTGGTCACAGCTGATCACGTGGTAAGAAGCCTCTGACACCCGCACTCGCGATCGCCGCGATGCGCGCCCGTGCGGGCGCGCGCCGGCATGTTATCCTGCTGGACGTCAATAGACGTCCAGTCAGGATAACAGAACCACTTCCCGGACGTCAATTCACTATTGACCGGGCGGGAAGTGGTTAAGGAGTTAAATATTTGTCTAACTATGTGTAATGTGTGTACTGTGTGCTGCTTTTTACTAATGATCTCCAAGTTTCTCATCCCTGCTTATCAGAGATGAGAAACAGAGATTTTTTCCTTTGTACAGAGCTCTTTGTTGAATGTCAACACAGAGCTCTGGGCTGCCTGTGAATGTACACAGTGGAACAGCATGACCCAGGCCGTGAATCATTGACAGGGGTTGCTGACAGGCTTCTGCTGTGTACAATCAGAGTGGGAGCCAGGCAGGGGGCGCACATGGGCATGCACTAAACCTGGAAGTAGGCGGCGATAAACCAGTACGTTGCTTTAACAAATACCAGATAAGTGCAGCGCTAAGTGACCAAACGATAAATGTGATATGTGACCCTCCTATTTATAAATGGTCAGTAGTGTACAGTACTCAATACAATCTCCCGATCCTCAGTAAAGTGCAAGTGCTCAAAAACTCCACATGAATTCCCAATTATAAACAGCAAATAAGTAAATAGGGAGTGCTGGCAGCTTTTTATATAATTTTTTATTTATTTATTTGTTGGTTTTACGTTAGGGTGACCAGACATCCCCGGATTCAGGGGACAGTCCCCGGATTAAGGACACTGTCCTTGGACCAAGTCTGTCCCCGGTTTTGTCCCCGGATTGGATTTGAACAGGGGGTGGGGCAATTTCAAAGACAGTCAGTGCAGAATTAAAAAAAAAAATCTGAATTACACCCCCGCTCCTACTAGTTTAAGGGGGTGTATTTTTTTTCCATTATCTGTGCCCCTTTCGGATGATCATGTGCTGGTCGGAGCGGAGGGAATATTTCTTCAGTTTCGGGTGCCCATTCAGCTCCGCTCGCATGTTCTTTTGTTTTGGCTCAAGTCCCGGCCAGCCGCCTGCCTGCTTATCTCCTTGCCTTCCCTGGCAGAGTGATCTTCCTCCGTTCCCCACCCAGTAGTAGCCGGGGCCCGGAGAGTGAGACTTGATAGGCTGTGAGACAGGCGGCGGCAGCAATGGGCAGAGAGTTGCTGATTGCCGCCATTACTAGTAAAAAAAAAATGTCCCCGGATTTAATTTAAAAAATCTGGTCACCTTATTTTACGTAGCAGCTCACGAGGGTTCTAACACAGTACGTTGCTTTGCCTACTGCGGGCGGGTGGGCGGCAAGTAGTCAAATAAACATTGTTTTCTTTTCCCAATTTTTTGTTTTTGCTTTGATGACATTGTGATCACAAAGTGATCACATGATCCTCCCACCGCCGAAAGCAGGTGGGTACTGGGATCTGCAACTTTGCGGGAGTGACGTGCTGCGCGCCCCTAACCCGGAACTGGCTGGATCACACACATGTACGTGACCCAGGCTGCTTGTGCTGCCCATCCGCAGTAAAAGTACTGTGGGTGGTCTTAAAGCAGTTAAAGTAAATCAAAATCAATTTGCTAAAATCTCACATTATAACATATTGCTGTAGATGAAAGTAGTTGCTTTCAATGTTTTTAAATCTTCAGATTTAATTAAAATAATCTCGGGAACCTTTCTTGGTGATCCTGCCATGAGGATCCTTGTTCAAGTATTTTCTGTTATCAGGTGACTACTATCAGTTGTGATCCAGCACTGTCACCCTGTCACATATACCCCTGGGGGGAAACTACAGTGTAACCTTGGTTTACGAGTAACGCAGTTAACAAGCGCTTTGAATAACAAACAACTTTTTTTTTTAAATTCTGACTCGGTTTACAAGTGTTATCTCGCAAAATAAGCAGAATACAAGCAAATGGGTTGTGCAGTACCACATTTGGCCAGAGGTGCAGGGGCGCCGGTGACACTCGGAACAGATCGGAGCTGTTCGAATCACTCGGAAATACTTGGAAATACTCCGTTCCTGAGTGTTTCCGAACCATTCCGAGATCAGCCGTGCTGTCCCCGAGTATTTCCAAGGCTCTCCGCCCTCTCCCCCACTTCTGGCCACATGTGGTATTGCATGCCATAGAAGTCAATGCCGAACAAATTATCTTCGTTTCCATTGACTTCTATGGGGAAACTCGCTTTGCTATGCGAGTGCTTTGGATTACAAGCATTCTTCTGGAACGCATTATGCTCGTAATCCAAGGTTCCACTGTACAAGCGATGTAGACACACATTGCACAGCCCTAGGCCACTGTTGTCACAGTCAGGAAACCAGTTCAGAGCAATGATATTCAGCTTATGCCGGTGTGATAGAAAGTGGCTAAAACTGGGAGGAGGAGACAACACTGAGATTTAAATAAAGGATGAAAATAGATGAAAACAGTATTTTTTGGAAAAAAAGGACAGTTGTTAATGATGCACAGTGCTTTAGCAAACAAAGTAATCCAATTATAGTTTAGTTATACTTCAAAGATGAAGTTTAATCTGATTATAATCAGTATTCATCAGTATTGTAATAACATTTTTAAATAAAGTTTCTCTATTTTTTACACACCTTTTTCCACACCCACTCATCTCTTGGTCTCTGTGCTTCTCTATACAATGTGGACAGATCATGGCTGGTGGGAGGGGCCGGCAGGGTACCGTACAAAGCTTCCTGAAAACTTCACAGCACACCGTCTCTCATGAGCTCTCAGTCCACTAGATGGTGCTAAGTATCATATTTCTATGATGCAAGCAGTGGGCTGGCTCTTGGGATGAGTTATGAATATACCGATATGCCTCAAAGGGTGGATATCAGTCTGGAGATTGCATTTGCATGCCAACCAAATAATGCTCACACGTGTTCACACCTCCCAACTTTTTGAGAAGGAAACCAGTGGCGGCTGGTGCTTAATAGCCGCTGTCTGTCTACCTGCCCCCCCCCTCCCCCGGAGACGGACGGCGGTGATCACTGCCCCGAGCCCACCCTTTTTTTAAGAAATCATGTGCTTCAAAGAAAGAAAAAAAAAACCCATTGAAATCCAAGCATCCGGCGTCCTACATGTAGATTAGGGCCCGGGCGCATGGATTGGGGTGGGGGGGGCTGGTGTCCCTGCGCCCCTAATGGAAGGCCCGCCACTGATGGGAACAAGGGACATCTATTGGCAAACGTATGCAGGCAAAGGCCACACCCCCTTAACCGCTTCCCGACCGCCTCCTGTATACATACGACGGCAGAATGGCTCTGCTGCGTGAATCGCCGTTTATATACTGTGGCTCATTTAAGAGCCATAGCAGGCGTGCGCGCGCGCGCGCTGCACGTCGGGGGGCACGATCCCCACTGCACATCCGCGATTTGTGGGCACGAGAGCAGGAAGAGGGATTTGTCTGTGTAAACACATAAAATCCCTGTCCTGTCAGGGGAGGAGAAACGATATGTCTCCTCCCCCAGTCAGTCCGATCCCCTCACAGTTAGAACACACCTAGGGAACACACAAATAACCCCTTGATCGCCCCCTAGTGCTAACCCCCTTCCCTGCCAGTGACATTTATACAGTAATCAGTGGCTATTTTTAGCTCTGATCACTGTATCAATGTCAATGGTCCCAAAAAAGTGTTAGGAGTGTCCGATCTGTCCGCCGCAATGTCGTAGTCCAGATAAATATTGCTGATCGCCACCATTAGTAGTAAAAAAAATAAAAAATACAAATAAAAATGCCATAAATCTATCCTCTATTTTGTAGACGCTATAACTTTTGCGCAAACCACTCAATATACGCTTATTGCAATTTTTTTTATTTTTTTTACCAAAAATATGTAGAAGAATATATATCGGCCTAAACAGAGTAAGATATATATATATATATATATATATTTTTTTTTTTAAATTGGGATATTTATTATAGCAAAAAATAATGATATTGTGTCTTTTGTTTTTTTTTTAATTGTCGCTCTTCTTTTGTTTATAGCGCAAAAAATAAAAACCGCAGAGGTGATCAAATACCACCAAAAGAAAGCTCTATTTGTGGGGGGAAAAAAAAGAACGTAAATTTTGTTTGGGTACAGCGTCGTACGACTGCGCAATTGTCAGTTAAAGCGACTCAGTGCCGTATCGCAAAAAATAGCCTGGTCAGGAAGGGGGTAAATCCTTCCGGGGCTGAAGTGGTTAACCACTTGCTTACTGGGCATTTAAACCCCCCTCCTGCCCAGACCAATTTTTAGCTTTTCAGCTCTGTCGCACTTTGAATGACAATTGCGCGGTCATACAACACTGTACCCAAATGAAATTTTTATAATTTTTTCCCACAAATAGAGCTTTCTTTTGGTGGTATTTGATCACCTCCACAGTTTTTCTTTTTTGTTAAAAATAAATAAAAAGACAGATTTTTTTTTTTATTATTATATTTTTTTATATTTTGTTATAAAATTTTGCAAACAGGTAATTTTTTTCCTTCATTGATGTACACTAATGAGGCTGCACTAATAGGCACTAATGGCCTGCACTGATGGGCACCGATGGGCTGCATTGATGTGCACCGATGGGCTGCATTGATGGGCACTGATAAGGCGGCACTGGTGGGCACTGATAGGCGGCACTGGTGGGCACTGATAGGCGGCACTGGTGGGTACTGAGAGGTGGCACTGATGGGTGGCACTGAAGGGCATTGATAGGTGGCACTGGTGGGTACTGAGAAGTGGCACTAATAGGTGGCATTGATAGGTGGCACTGATAGCTGGCAGTGATGGGCACTGATAGGTGGCAGTGATGGGCATTGATGAGTGGCAGTGATGGGCACTGGTGGGTGGCAATAATGGGCACTGATCGGTTACACTGATAGGCAGCATTACTAGGTGGCACTGATGAGGCACTGATTGGCATCACAGGTGGGCATTGATAGGTGGCACTCATGGGCATTGATAGGTGGCACTGTGGGCACTGGCAGGTGGCACTGGCAGGCGGTATTTGTGGGCACTGATGAGGCACGTGTGCTTCCTTCCTCTTCGGGACCGATGTCCCTTGTAAACAAGCCGGTGATCATTTTTTATCTGTCAGCGAGAGGAGAAAAATAAAAGATTACCGAACCTTTGTTTACATCATGTGATCAGCTGTCATTGGCTGACAGCTGATCACGTGGTAAGGGGCCGGGACCGGCCCCTTACATGGATCTGTGATCCACCGAGTCTCAGTGACTCGGTCATCACAGCGCGCGCCCTGCAGGGGGCGCGCGTTGCGCGTGCAAAGGGGAGGACATCTATTGACGGCCTCCCAAATTTTCAGGTCCGCACTGTAGCCGTCATTTGACTATAGCGCGGGCCTCTAGTGGTTAAAGAAGAATTATACAAAATAAAAATTATTAGTTAAACCCACAAGTGCTTTTTTTTTTTTTTCCTTTTTTTTCACACCACTGCTATTCCTTTATATTGGCTTTTGACATTTACAAATGCAGCCATTTAGAATTTGGATGAAAGTTTTAGCACTGGGAAAAACTTTTTGAAAGATAAAAATTCCATTTTACATACAACTACCGTATATAGATCAGACCAAAATGAGGGACAAATGAGGAGGAAAGAGGGACAGAGGGACTTTGTTCCAAATCAGGGACAGTTTCGAGCTATGTATGTTGCTGACCCTCCATGAATGAAGGAACTAAAATCCAGTATATGAAAGGGACAGACCAGGAACAGTCAGGCTGGGGAGGAAAGTGCTAGATGATGCTAGGTGTCCTACAGCCGTGAAATGAGGCACATCTGACAAACTGCAGCTTCTAATGCACACTATGGGAAGCTCACAGTGTGCGGTGAAATCAGCGTAAGGAATTTAAGTACAGGAGAGAAGCCTGTACAACTGTACAATACTGAAGGTAAGTCTGGAGTTCAGCTTTAGAGAATAGGTAGGTGCATGAACGGGCATTTTTTCTATGTTTTGTAAATCTTTACCTTCCATATTGGTTTGGAATAGGAATGTCAGCAAGGAACACTAGTATTACTGTAGCGGAATGTTACAATAACACACATTGTAGGAGGAAATTATGAGCCGTCAGTCCGTACATTTAGAAAAGGAAAACATATGGGCATTTGTATCTCAGAGTTTATATATGGCAGGGGAAAAAAAGGATTGGAAGATTTTATTTTTCTAAACCTGGGGAACGTTCACTACCTGGAGACTTCTGAGTTCACAAGTTCACTGCGGGCAGTTATCCCTCCGAGTTTCCTTTTTTAATTTTTATATTATTTTAACCTGAAACATCTTCAGGGAAGAGGAAAAGAAGAAGGACCGACCAAGCACAGCTTAAGAGGTCCCAAGCTGTCACCAATACTGGAGCCGGTTCACACTGGGGCGGCACGACTTTGTGGGCGACTCGGCGACGCAATCTCAAGACGACTTGAGAGGCGACTTGCAAAATGACTTCTGTATTGAAGTCAACGCAAGTCGCCCCAAGTCGCCCCCAAAGTCGTACAAGAACCTTTTTCTAAGTCGGAGCGACTTGCGTCGCTCCTATTAGAACGGTTCCATTGAATAGAGCGGAGCGCGACTTGTCAGGCGGCTGAGTCACCTAACGAGTCGCCCCTGTGTGAACCGGCTCTTGGGGGAGTATTTATCAAATATTCGCATAGCAATTCTCCCAGTGAAAACATGCATGTACATTTGTTCTGTGAGAACTGGGCATAAAAACAAATGTAATGCCGCGTACACACGCTCGGAATTTCCGATGGAAAAAGTCCGACAGAATTTTTTCATCAGATATTCCGACCGTGTGTATGCCCCATCTGACTTTTTCCTTCGGAAATTCCAACGGAATTAGATAGAGAACATGTTCTCAATTTTTTCGGAATTTCCGTTCGTCTGGATGCAATTCCGACGGACTAAAAACCACGCATGCTCGGAAACAATTTTACGCATGCTCGGAAGCATAGAACCTAATTTTCTCGGCTCGTCGTAGTGTTTTATGTCAACGCGTTCTTGACGGTCGGATTTTTGTGTGACCGTGTATATGCAAGATAGCTTGAGCGAATTTCCGTCGGAAAAACATGTCGGAGTTTATTCCGACGGAAATTCCGCTCGTGTGTACGTGGCATTAGGCTATTTCCTGTGCTAGCCAAATCTCTTTCATTGATTTAACACGGAAAATATTGCATTTGGCCACTAGATGTCGCCAAGTATCATATACAATTCTTATGATAGTTATCTCCATCGAGTGGCCAAATACGGTATTTTTTATTGTAATGCCGCGTACACACGACCGTTTTTCCCATCGAGAAAAATTACATTTTATCCTTTGGACGAGAAAAACGGCCGTGTGTGGGCATTTTGTCATTTTTCACGACGGGGAAAACTACATTTTTCACGACGAGAAAAATTAGAACATGCTCTAATTTTTCTCGTCGTTTTTCCCGTCGTTTTTTCCCGCGGCAGTTTTCCCATAGGGAAACACTGCCGCGGAGCCCACACACGGTCGTTTTTCACGACCAAAAAAAAAATGTCGGGAAAAACGGACGTGTGTAGGGAACCAAGCGGCTCCCTCGTTTTTCCCGTCGTGATTCACGGCGGTGTTTTCACCGCCGTGAATCACGATCGTGTGTACGCGGCATAACATGCTGAAAAACCTTCGACCAGCACAAACAAAAGCTTAATAACATTTGTTTTTTTCACACAGAATGAATATACCTGCTCTTTCACCGGGCCAATTGCTATGCAGACTTTTTATTAATACACCTCTGAGGTCTCATTCACATGTGCTTTGCTCTTTGAAGTGCGATCTGCGTTTGGATCACTCTCCGGAAATCTGTTTTACATGTGACCAGCAGGCGTTGTATCCCGCCTGTTTTAACCCCCTAAATGCTGGACTACCAAGCCATGTCCATTGCAGGGGGTACAATTCCTACCACAGTCACGGCATGTGTCCACCCCCAGTCGCTGCAGCTAAAGGGGGAGCAGTTGTGGGTTGGCTTTCGAAAATGCGGCTCAACAGCGTGGTTTTATTGCCCCTCAACCACATGTGTGAAGAAGCGCTTTTTCTTTCTAGTTTTGTATAGTGTTGTAGGGGGTTAGAACCCTTCCAAGATTTTTATTGCTGCTTGTGTCCCCAGTGGGAAGATTCACCCTCCCTATGCGTTTTGGTGACCATTGTCATCCAGACTGAATATCTGAATACAAAAATCCAAAATCGGATTTGGTATAAGAATAGAAACAGAGTGAAGGAAATCTCCCCAATGAGATACAGATGGCAAAGAAAACCTGACAAGGGTTCTAACCATGTCCTACTCTATTTTAAATAAAAAAACACTGGCTTTATATATACTTTAAAATAATTAGAAACTATCACTGTTCTCAATGTGTATTCCCAAAAAAGATACGAATAGATCAAACGATGCTTCCATATCTAAAAAATAGAAAAACAATTATAAGTTATCAATAAAGGAAGTGCTTAAAATGCCCAATGATGGGAAATTAATATAATCTAATATACAAGTGTGTGTGTGTATTGTGACAGCAGGAAGGTAAAGTCACCTGGTTGCATCCAGGGGGGTAGATATATTTCTCCCAGATTCAGGCTTTATGCCGACTTATACAACTAGGGAGTTGATGAAGCCCAGCTGAGGCTAGTGGGCTCATGAATGACTCATACCTCTAGGGAGAGTGTGGGGCGTCGTGAGGCAGGGAGTTGATGAGACCAGCTGAAGCCTGTCAGTTCGTTTAAGGCCTCTATAAAAACTCCCAGCTTCATTAGATGTTAGCTCATGCCTGGAACCAGACCTGTGTGGACTGTCTAGGGAGAGTGAACCCCTGTGCGGTGAGGCAAAGCCTGTGTGGCTATTTGTTTGGACTTTTAATAAACCAGGGACTTAGGGACTAGGACAGCACTAGGCTGATCCCAGTTGTTAGTTAGGAAACCTGCATGTTTAGTCAGAGGTCAAACTGACCAGGATTTATTTTGTTTGTTTCTTTTTGGCTTTGCTGTGTTTTTGTCACTGTACATAGAGAAATAAACCGCACCTTTTGATTTTGAAAACCACAACCTCCGTCTGCTGGCCCTGTTTTTGTGTGGGGAGCCCAACCAGGGGGTCACACACACCCGCTACCGAGTTAACCCCCTCACAGTTGGTGGAGAACCAGTGGCAGTTTTTTTTAAGCCAGCATGGAGGAGATACTGAAACAGCTGGCTCTAGCAAATGCCAATCAACAGCAGACAAATGCAGGTTTGCAAAGGAGCCTTGCAGCCCAGCAGCAAGCTCATCAACAAGCCCAGCAGCAATCTGAGGCCCGCTTCATAGACCTGTTACAGAAGCAAGAGCAGAGACTACAACAAATGGAAGCAGTAATGCAGCAACGTCCGCAGACCAGTGAGGAAAGCCGTCCCACTAATACCGCGTCCTTTGGGGTGAGTCGTTTATTGACAAAAATGACTGGAGAGGATGATCCAGAGGTATTTTTGACCACATTTGAAAGGACTGCTGAAAGAGAAAAGTGGCCTGAGGAGCAGTGGGCTGGACTGGTGGCTCCTCTGTTAACTGGTGAATCGCAGAAGGCTTACTATGACCTAGAGCCTGACCAAGCAAAAGACTATGTGATGCTAAAAGCTGAAATATTGGCAAGGCTGGGTGTCACCCTGGCTGTCCGGGCTCAGCGTGTGCATAACTGGACTTTCCAGCTTGGAAAACCCCCCAGGTCTCAAATGTATGATCTCATTCACCTGAGCAGGAAGTGGCTACAGCCAGAGACTTTGTCCGCACCGGAGATTGTGGAACGTGTTGTGATGGATCGTTTCTTGAGAGCTCTTCCTACCGCCATTCAAAAGTGGGTAAGCCACGGAGACCCAGAAACGGCCGGTAAACTTGTGGATCGTGTAGAGAGATACTTGGCTACAGAGAACCTGACGG
Source organism: Rana muscosa (assembly GCA_029206835.1). Taxonomy (NCBI): domain Eukaryota; kingdom Metazoa; phylum Chordata; class Amphibia; order Anura; family Ranidae; genus Rana; species Rana muscosa. The sequence continues at coordinate 243,376,038 of CM055122.1, read as the reverse complement.
CCTCTTCCAGAGACTCTCGGACTTTCCACCCTAAGACCAGACCATCCCCAGGGGCGGATAAGAGGATTCCAAGGGGTGAGGGTGGAGAGAGTGAGAGGGTGGGAGCTCTACCCCAAGTTTGGCGAGAACAGCCTGGGAAATCAGCGGCTCAAGAGGCCGCAAGAAGGATCGTTTGCTACCGCTGCCGGCAAGCGGGACATATTGCAGCCAATTGCCCGGTTGTGGAGGAACCCATGCAGTGTGACTTTCTGACGGGCAGACGTCAGTCGCTGTGTGCGACAGTCGCATGCACTGCCATTCGAGGAACTGAGAAACATTTATGCAAAATGTGTGTTAATGGTAGAAATGTTGTGGTATTGTTGGATTCAGGTAGCCTTGTGACCCTGATAAAGGCTGAGTTAGTTAAAACAGAGGTCTCTGGGAATAGCAAGGTAGCTGTTATTTGTGTGCATGGGGACACCCGAGAGTATCCAGTGACTACAGTGTGTTTCGAGACCCCCAAAGGTACCCTCTCTCATCCAGTGGGCTTAGTATCTCAGTTACCGCATGACGCCATTGTGGGAAGGGATTTTCCGAAGTTCTGGGAACTGTGGGATGATCCTGAGCCCCCCACTGGTGCCCCTATGTACCAGGAATGTGATAGCCAGAACTCCTCTGAGAGTGGTGAGGACTCTCCAGAATTTCCCTTGTCAGTATTGGCAGGGGAGACTCAAGAAACTGGAGAGGAGCCCACCTCCTCAGACGAAAACCTACCGTCTGTGGAGTTTTCTGATCTGGAGGTTCACAGGGAAAATTTTGCCACAGAACAGTTAAAAGACCCCGCCCTAATAAAGGCACGGGAAAACGTAGTGGAAATAGATGGCGAGTTAGTGAACCCAGATAATACCTGCACTTACCCATACTTCAGCGTAGAGAAGGACCTACTGTATCGGGTGGCAAAAAGGGCAGAAGAAACCGTTGAGCAGCTGGTGGTGCCCAAACCTTACAGGAAGTTGGTGTTGGAGTTGGCCCATGGGCACATTCTTGGAGGTCATCTGGGGACAGAGAAAACCCGAGAGAGGGTATTACAGAGATTCTATTGGCCTGGGGTGATGAAGGACATAGAAAATTATTGTTCCTCCTGCCCTGTGTGTCAGAGGTCGGCCCCGATGCCACATTTCCGTAGCCCGCTGGTCCCTCTACCCATCATTGAGGTCCCGTTTGAGAGAATCGCAATGGATTTGGTAGGTCCTATAATCAAGTCCGCTAGGGGGCACCAGTACATATTGGTTATAATGGACTATGCCACCCGTTATCCAGAAGCGATCCCTCTCAGAAATACCTCGGCCAAAACCATAGCCAAAGAGCTATCTCTTGTTTTTAGCCGGGTGGGTATTTGTAAAGAACTGCTTACGGACCAAGGTACACCCTTTATGTCCCGGGTTATGAAAGAGCTGTGTAAATTGTTCAAAGTGACGCAATTGCGTACATCTGTGTATCACCCCCAAACCGATGGGCTGGTTGAAAGATTCAACAAAACCCTAAAACAAATGTTGAAGAAAGTGGTGGATAGAGATGGAAAGGATTGGGACTGTCTACTTCCTTATTTGATGTTTGCTATTAGGGAGGTGCCCCAATCCTCTACGGGATTCTCCCCCTTTGAGTTACTGTATGGGAGACACCCAAGAGGGCTGTTGGATATTGCCAAGGAAACTTGGGAAAGTGAGAGTTCTCCCCACAGGAGTGTGATTGAGCATGTCGCCCTGATGCAAGATCGAATTGCACAGGTAATGCCCATCGTGAAGGAACATTTGGCCCAAGCGCAGTTGGCACAGCAGAGAGTGTACAACCGTGGAGCAAAGACCCGTACCTTTTCCCCGGGGGATAGGATATTGGTACTTGTCCCTACGGTTGAAAGTAAATTCCTTGCCAAATGGCAAGGCCCCTACGAGATAATGGAAAAAGTGAGCGAAGTGAATTACAAGGTCAGACAACCAGGAAGGCGAAAGCCCGAACAGATATATCACGTTAATCTGTTGAAAGCCTGGAGGGATAGAGAGTCCCTAGTCGCAGAAACTTGGTCACCAGCTCAAACTGGTTGCGTGATTCCGGAGGTTGGAATAGCAGCCACCTTGTCACAACCCCAACAACAGGAGGTTAAGGAGTTTGTGCTTCGCAACAAGGAGGTGTTCTCTGAGCTGCCGGGACAAACATCTGGGGTAGAGCATGATATTATTACCCCGCCCGGTGAAAGGGTGAAGTTAAAACCCTATCGGATCCCAGAGGCCCGACGGGAGGCAATACGGGAGGAAGTACAGAAAATGCTGAACTTAGGGGTGATAGAGGAGTCCCAAAGTGATTGGTCTAGTCCCATTGTGTTGGTGCCTAAACCGGATGGGAGCTGGCGATTTTGTAACGATTTTCGTCAGTTGAACAAAGTTACAAAATTTGACACCTACCCCATGCCACGTATAGATGAGTTGATCGACCGGCTGGGAACAGCCCGATACATGACGACTCTTGACCTCACAAAAGGGTATTGGCAAATTCCCCTGGCCAAGTCGGCCAAAGAGAAAACCGCATTTGTAACCCCAGACGGGGCGTTCCAATATAAGAGAATGCCGTTCGGGTTACAGAATGCGCCGGCCACATTCCAGCGGAAAATGGACCAGATGCTGAGGCCCCATCGGAAGTATGCTGCGGCTTACCTGGATGACGTAATTGTCCATAGCACAGATTGGGCCTCACATCTGCCAAAAGTGCAAGCAGTCCTGGACTCTGTTCGGGAAGCGGGGTTTACGGCTAACCCCAAGAAGTGTACCATTGGGCAGGAGGAGGCCAAATATCTTGGGTACACCATTGGCAGGGGAGTAATAAAACCCCAACTCAACAAAGTCGAGGCCATCCAGAGTTGGCCACGTCCCAACAGCAAGAAGCAGGTACGAGCCTTTCTGGGAATCGCGGGTTATTATCGGCGCTTCATTCCCCACTTTGCTTCTAAGGCTGTGCCCCTAACCAACCTGACGAAAGGGAAAGGGTCGGTCATGATTAAATGGACCCCCGAGGCTGAGGCAGCATTCCAATTCTTGAAACAAGCCTTATGTAGCCAGCCAGTGTTGTACTCACCCGACTTCTCTAAAGACTTTGTCGTACAAAGTGATGCGTCAGATGTGGGGTTAGGAGCAGTATTGTCCCAGGTCTGGAACGGGGAAGAGCACCCAGTCATTTACCTCAGCAGGAAGTTGAAGTCCCATGAGGTAAATTACGCCACGGTTGAAAAGGAGTGTTTAGCGGTGAAGTGGGCTCTAGATTCCCTTCGGTACTATCTGCTAGGTAGGCACTTTGACATGGTTACGGATCACGCTCCGTTAAAGTGGATGGCTCAAAACAAGGAGACAAATAGAAGAGTGAATAGGTGGTTCCTGGCCCTACAGGAATTCAACTTCACAGTAAAGCATCGCCCTGGCGTTCAAATGGGGAATGTGGATGCTTTGTCTCGAGTACATGAATGCCTGATTGCTGGTGTTCCAACCCCAAGGTTAAAACAAGAGGGGGGGGTATGTGACAGCAGGAAGGTAAAGTCACCTGGTTGCATCCAGGGGGGTAGATATATTTCTCCCAGATTCAGGCTTTATGCCGACTTATACAACTAGGGAGTTGATGAAGCCCAGCTGAGGCTAGTGGGCTCATGAATGACTCATACCTCTAGGGAGAGTGTGGGACGTCGTGAGGCAGGGAGTTGATGAGACCAGCTGAAGCCTGTCAGTTCGTTTAAGGCCTCTATAAAAACTCCCAGCTTCATTAGATGTTAGCTCATGCCTGGAACCAGACCTGTGTGGACTGTCTAGGGAGAGTGAACCCCTGTGCGGTGAGGCAAAGCCTGTGTGGCTATTTGTTTGGACTTTTACTAAACCAGGGACTTAGGGACTAGGACAGCACTAGGCTGATCCCAGTTGTTAGTTAGGAAACCTGCATGTTTAGTCAGAGGTCAAACTGACCAGGATTTATTTTGTTTGTTTCTTTTTGGCTTTGCTGTGTTTTTGTCACTGTACATAGAGAAATAAACCGCACCTTTTGATTTTGAAAACCACAACCTCCGTCTGCTGGCCCTGTTTTTGTGTGGGGAGCCCAACCAGGGGGTCACACACACCCGCTACCGAGTTAACCCCCTCACAGTATGTATGTAAAATATATATATATACACACACACACACACACACACAAAGCTATAATACTTAGTCATCATTTCTTAAATGTTCATATAATAAACAATTCATGTGAAAAATGTACAATTCAATTATTAAAATCCATTCCATGTGAAGAAAGTAAAATGAGTCAGCTCTTCATCCATCACCCAAGAAATGCGTCCAAAATATTAGATTTTAATAAACATCTTGGATCTAAGCCGTGGTTCACACTGATGCAGTGCTGGAAACGCAGTGAATCCTGTGCGTTTCCCGCATCACAATCGTGTTCTGCGAGCTGCTGCTAGTGTCAATTAAAATTTAACGACATCCCAAAAGCAGGTCGCAAACGCAGTGTGTATGCCTGAACCGAATTGCATGGGTGTTTATAAGTGGGTGATTCCAATGCGGCTAAAAAAAAAAGTGCCAAAAGTAAGGGGGTGGGGGGGGCAGAAAAGTGGAAAAGTGGAACTTCCCTTTTTGGGTGAAGATCCACATAAGTAACCACCACTTCCTCAGGGCCTAAAGCCCCTGAGGAAGTAATTAAAGACAAAACGTGTTGGGTGGATCCTTGTCATCCCCCACATACATAGGTGAACGTTGAGGGATATTCTGTATGACAGACAACTATGTTTTTAATGCTTTTCAGTCATGTGCGTGCATTCATTTAAAATTATTACAATAACGTTTCTGATGGCATTTCACTATTGTGAGTTTCACTTTTTCCCTGGATGTAATTATATGAATCTTGATCTATGAGATCTGATCGTGTTATCTATGGTCTTCTGAAGGAAGCAGTTTTCCCTGGGATTTATAGTGAAGTGCTGTGAGACCTTCTGTTCTGGACATAGGTGTGTGCAGCCTATTGCATTATAGTGTGCACCCCAAAGCTCAAATACACATAGCTTTATCTGCAGCCTCAGCTGTATGGGGCAGTGAATGAATGGGAAGTGCTCTGTGTTAAGTGGCTTCCTGTTCATTCACAAACTGAAGCATAGTAAACACTGTTTACTATGCTTCAGTTAGGGATGGACACCGTGAGTGAGTGTGTTCACTGTGGTCATTTAGAAAAGTCCGTAAATTACATATTTACTAGCCACTTTCCTCCGCTCTCCATCCTGAAACATCCTCCACAGCAGCTAGGGGGAGAGGAAAGGAGGGAAACGAGCAGCACTGCAGGGCCAACAAGAGGGAAGCCCGGGCAGTAGGGGGAATTGTCACCACACATAGTGAGTCGGGTGTGCCCAGGCACACCCCCTGCGCACACCTATGGTTCTGGGAATTACGATTAAGGCTGAGCTGCTGTGTTTAGGTTATGCGCACAAGGTGCTCAATATCACTTTGAATATCAGTTTTGGGTAGGGTGACCAGACATCCCCGGTTTCCAGGGACAGTCCCCGGATTGAGGACACTGTCCCCGGACCAAATCTGTCCCCGATTTTTTCCCCGGATTGGATTTGAACAGGGGCTGGGGCAATTTCAAAGACAGTCAGTGCAGAATAAAAAAAAATCTGAATTACACCCCCCCCCCCCGCGCTCCGCTGCTCCTACTAGCTTAGGGGGGTGTATTTTTTCCATTATCATTCTGATGATGATGTGCTGGTCGGAGCGGAGGGAATATTTCTTCAGTTTTGGGTGTATGCCCATTCAGCTCCGCTCGCATGTTCTTCTGCCTTGACTCAAGTCCCGGCCAGCCACCTGCCTGCTTATCTCCTTGCCTTCCCTGGCGGAGTGATCTTCCTCCACTCCCCACCCAGTAGTAGCCGGGGCCCGGAGAGTAAGACTTAAAGTGAATGTAAAGGATCATTTTTTTTTTTTTAAATACAAACATATCATACTTACCTCCATTGTGCAGCTCGTTTTGCACAGAGTGGCCCCAAACGCCGACTTCTAGGGTCCCTCCGCGGCTCTCGCGGCTCCTCTCCGCATCAGATAACCCCCCCTAAAAGAAACGCTCTCCCGGGGGGGTTACCTTGTGGGCGCGCTCCCAAGTCATTTATTCGGCGTCCATTGCCGCCGAATGTATGACTCGGCCCGCCCCCCACATCATAGATTTTGATTGACAGCAGCGGGAGCCAATGGCTGCACTGCTAATAATCTAGCCAATCAAGAGCCCATGGAGAGAGGGACGGCGCGTCCCCGCAGAGGGAAATTCGGTGCTCAGGTAAGTAAAATGGGGGGGGGGGGGGGGCGGTCACTGCAAGGTGTTTTTTCACCTTAATGCATAGGATGCATTAAGGCGAATAAACACAAGGGTTTACAACCCCTTTAACAGGCTGTTCGGCGGGCGGCGGCGACTACGGGCAGAGAGTCGCTAATTGCCACCATTACTAGTAAATAATAAAATAAAAAAATGTCCCCGGATTTCATTTAAAAAATCTGGTCACCTTAGTTTTGGGTGGACTGGCCCTTGCAGTCAGAACTCCTGACTTCCATGCTGTTTCCATAAAATAAATGTCATTTTTGGTGCGCTCATCCTCTAAATTTGCAGCGATGCACAGCAGGGTTTCAATAACAGTCCTGCTGAACAAAGTCTAATATTTGTAGGAGATTCCACTTAAAGCTCCCCATTCATTCTTGTTCCGTTATTGGAACGGGCTTCTTGCTCACCACTGTGTCTTTGTTGATTATTGTGAAGTCCAGTTCAACACAAAATACTCCCTTTCATGTATCCCAAACCCTTTATTTGCAGAAGCACTTAAACCCAGCTAGAAAGTGGGAAACATTTGAAGTTTGACTTCCTGTTTCTTGTCAAAATGTTTTTCATTTTTAACAGATTGGGCTCCTTCCCAGCCATTGCTGGAGCCGTGCATTGCTTAATCAAACAAACTCGACCACAGAAACCCCATTCTGCCGTCTCGGCTGCAGGAAGCTAGCAGGGATCTAAATCTGACCAACAAACACCATGAACTGTGTCTCCTACATTAAACACATTAGTCGGGGATACCAGTCTCAGAGCAAAGACTTCATGATAGGAAAGCATAAAAGAAATAAACATTCTTCAGGGCAGACACCATTCAGCGCAGCATATACATTAAAGCAATAAACCCTCAGTGTTGCGGAGCTCAAATTGGAACAAAACTGCTGAATAAAAGCCACCTCCACCCCTCTTCTGCATCGCCAGCTTTAAATCTCTTGTGCGTGCGCATATGTGCTACCAGTGTTTTCCAGGTATCAATGACCTGGCAGAGACAGGCAGCACATATGAGCACTAGGGTTGCCATCTGTCCGGGATTCACCCGGACAGTCCAGGTTTTGAATCATATGTCCGAGTTTCAGGCAGACTGAAACCCGGACACATTATTCAGACCGGGCTTTAGCTCCCCAAGTAACCAAGAATGTCACACACAAATCTATTGTCATCCGGGAGCTGTGAGCAGCTGTCTGGTGGCAGGTTCGGCATCATTGGAGGGCAGGGCGATGATGTCAGCAAGAGCAATTTGGCCACACCCATTGTTCGCTACAGCACACTATGCGTACCGCATTACTACTCTCCTTAGGGCACCCAAAGATGTCAAAAGCCGCTAAAGTGTTCGGGTTTGGCTTGAAGAAAAGGTGGCAACCCTAATGCGCACGCACGCCGGGATTTCTGCACATGCGCATAAATGCTGCCAGCTTCTGCCAGATTGCCACTATACCGCTGGTGGCATTTGTGTGCACAAGCCCATCGTAGATGCGCAGACATACCACACAGTTGTAGCTTAGTAACATGCTGGGATAGCTGTGAAGTAGTTATCCCAGGACGCAGCGGGGCCCAGCCTAGGCCGAGAACCTGAAAGTGCTGCTTTACAGAATAAAAAGATATAAAAAGGTAAAAAAAAAAATTCTGCTTTTGTGTAAGAAGGAAGGGGATGGATAAAATAAGAGTGATTTTAATTCCACTTTATCCACATAAGGACCGAGCCTCTTTTTGACACTTGTTGTTTACAAGTTTAAATCAGTTTTTTTTACTAGAAAATTACTTAGAACCCCCAAACATTATATATATTTTTTTCTATCACTGTAGAGAATAAAATGGCTGTCGTTGCAATACTTTCTGTCACACCGTATTTGCGCAGCGGTCTTACAAGCGCATTTTTGGGGGGAAAAATACACTTTTTTCATTTAAAAAATAAGAAAACAGTAAAAGTTAGCCCAATTATTTTTATATTGTAAAAGATAATGTTACGCCGAGTGAATTGATATCCAACATGTCATGCTTCAAAATTACGTCCACTCTTGGAATGGCAACAGACCTTTACCCTTAAAAATCTCCATAGTGAATGTTTAAAAATGTCTACAAGTTACCAGTTTTGAGTTACAGAGGAGGTCTAGGCCTAGAATTATTTCTCTCGCTCTAACGATCCTGGTGATACCACACATGTGTGGTTTTAACACCGTTTTCATATGCGGGTGCTACTCACATATGCGTTCGCTTTAGCACTTTAAAAAAAAATATTATCCCGTGATTGGGAACGGTCGCCAGTGACGTGTCACGTGTAGCCATGCCCCCTAAATGTAAGAATCACTCCCTAGGAAACACTTAACCCCTGTAGCACCACCTAGTGGTTAACCCCTTCAGTGCCAGTGTAATTTTTAAAGTAATCAGTGCATTTATATAGCACTGATCGCTGTAAAAATTACAATGGTCCCAAAATGGTGTCAAAAGTGTCCGATGTGTCCGCCATAATGTCGCAGTCACAATAAAAAAATCGCTTATTGCCGCCATAACTAGTAAAAAAATTATTATTATTAAAAACTCCATAAAACTATCCCCTATTTTGTAGAAGCTATAACTTTTGCGCAAACCAATCAATAAACGCTTAGTGATGTTTTTTACCAAAAATATGTAGAAGAATACGTATCGGACAAAACTGTGTAAAAAAAATAATTTTTTATATATTATTTGGGGATATTTATTATAGCAAAAAGTAAAAAATATTGCACTTTTTTTCAAAATTGACGCTCTATTTTTGTTTATAGCGCAAAAAATGAAAACCGCAGAGGCAATCAAATACCACCAAAAGCAATCTCTATTTGTGGGGAAAAAAGGACGTCAATTTTGTTTGGGAGCCATGTCGCACGACCGTGCAATTGTCAGTTAAAGCGACGCAGTGCCGAATCGCAAAAAAGAGGCCTGGTCTTTGATCACCAAAATGGTCTGGGGCTGAAGTGGTTAAACTGGAATATAGACAAGGTATAAAAGATAAAAAAAAAGCTGCAGAGTCAGTAAGTTATTAAATCACCTGCTGAAAATGCTTAAAGACTGAGTTTTTAATATCAATTTAAATTCCAGTGCTTCCATTTTTATTTATTTTTTTATTTAAAATGACTTAGATGATGCAATCGGTCACTGGCATTAACATTAAGTTTTTTTGTCTGCATTATAACAAAGTTGAATTATCTGTAAATCCTGCCAGTAGCTCAGTTATTTTTTCCACTTTCTGTAAGAGACCAAGCTCTCCAACAAAAGTGACAGTTACAGGGTTTGGGCAAACCGTATAATGCTGACAGTAATACTTGCCAATGTGAGGTTTTATTCATATGGCTTAAACTTTTTTTTTTTTTACAAAAGAAAAAAAAAACTGTTGCTGTAGCTGCTTAAAACCTGTTAGCTAGAGTTGGGCTTAATTTGTTTGTCTTGTAATTAAAGTAGACCAAGCAAATCTGATTATGTATGTAGTAAGTACATAGTAAGTAAGGTGCAGGCATAATGCATCCAAGTATGTATTGCCTCTTACGGAGATCACAGTACCCCTTGACAATGCCTACATCTGCTGTCCTCTTCAGAAGGATGGCACCATCTTTGTTCAGGCATCATCCAGGGTCACCATTTACTTTTTGGACTGTGATGCTGGCTCAGAGATGACACAATCATGTAAATCCTGGTGCCCGTGAGGGTCTTGGTTAGGGTTGCCACCTGCCCGGGATTCACCCGGACAGTTCGGATTTTGAATCATGTGTCCAGGTTTCAATCCAACTGAAACCCGGACACAATATTCAGACAGGAATGTAGCTCAGAACAGGGCCTGATTGGAGGGTGAGGGGGCACTATGCAAACCACATTACTATTCTCTTTGGAGTGCCCAAAGGTGTCCCAGGTTTGGTTCGGGTTTGGCTTGAAGAAAAAGTGGCAACCCTAGTCTTGGAGGTGTTCACAGATGTATGACAGCTCATTCCCTGCTGAAGCTTCTCACCTTGTGAATTACTATAAAGGCGCTCTGGGATAGAGGAGATTGAGGAAATGCTTTCTCCGCCTGTAGCAGACTGATGACGTCAATTTAGCCTAGGTTTTCTGTTTCAAATGCCGCTTTCAGCATTGACATACCTCCTTAGACCCTGTCTGACAGCATGGTCACCTACTGACTTGGCAAAATTCACTGGCAGCTTAACTCTCAATAAGACACAAAAGGTTGAATCCAACACAATTTTACTTCAGCTAATTGCAGTAGAGATTACTTTTTTCCAGTCTTCTGAAGTGGTCCAATCTCTGCAAAGAACTAACACGGAATAAAGGAACATGGAAGAAACAGGGAGGGTCTAGCTAGGACAGAACTAACTAATACTAAACAGGAGGGGAGGACAGAAGGAGAAACCAAAATTACACAAGTAAACAAGCTGTAGTGGCGCAAAACCACTACTAAACGTCAGTGTACTACTGAATAATAATATCCTGATGTAGTGGGCTGCCACTGCAGCATAGTGGCTAAGTGGTTAGCACTTCTGCCTGGCAGCACTAGGCACTACCTGCCTGGAGTTTGTATGTTCTCCTTGTGACTGCGTGGGTTTTCCTCCCACACTCCAAAGACATGCTGGTAGGTTAATTGGCTCCTGTTTAAAATGGGCCCTAGTATTTGTGTGTATGTGAGTTGGGGACCTTAGATTGTAAGCTCCTTGAGGGCAAGGACCGATGTAAATGTACAATTTATATGTGTAAAGCACTGCATACATTTATGGCGCTATATAAGTATTTGTAATAAATGTCGCTCAATAAAATACATAAAAGTGGGGCAGAACCAAAAAAAGGGTTACCCACTGGAGCCCAAGGATGGGTTTCTAATGATAAAAGATTGAGCTTTTCTGAAAAACTTTACTGTTGCTGTTTATTGTGACATGACAATAATGTATATAGGAACACCGATCGGTCTCCTCCCCTCATCAGTCCCCTCCCTCCACAGTTAGAATCACTCCCTAGGTAACAAATTTAATTTAACCCCTTGATTGCCCCCTAGTGTTAACCCCTTCCCTGCCAGTGACATTTATAAAGTAATCAGTGCATTTTTATTGCACTGATCGCTTTATAAATGTCAATGGTCCCAAAATAGTGTCAAAAGTGTCCGATATGTCCGCCACAATGTCACAGTCAAGATAAAAATCACAGAAAAGGAAGTAAAGGTGATGGATGTAGTTCTGGGGATGGGGGGGGGAGGTGGGATGGGGGAGAAAAAGGGAAAAGAGAACATAGCAATAGGATATAGTCGTATGTACACGATGCTTGACACAAAAAATGTAATGTTTCACTGGATAAAATGTAATAAGTGTATGTATTGTGAGAATAATTTTCTAAATAAAAAGAGTTCAACTAAAAAAAAATAAAAAATCACAGATCGCCGCCATTGCTAGTAAAAAAAAAAAACGAATAATAAAAAATGACATAAATCTATCCCCTATTTTGTAGACGCTGTAACTTTTGCGCAAACCAATCAATATACGCTTATTGCGATTTTTTTTTCTTACCAAAAATATGTAGAAGAATACATATCGGCCTAACCTGAGGACATTTTTATTTTTTTATTTTTAAATTGGGATATTTATTATAGCAAAAAGTAAAAAATAGTGTTTTTTTTTCAAAATTGTCGCTCTTCTTTTGTTTATAGCGCAAAAAATTAAAACCGCAGAGGTGATCAAATACCACCAAAAAAAATCTCTATTTGTGGGGAAAAAAAGGAAGCTAATTGTGTTTGGGTACAGCATCACACGACCGCGCAATTGTCATTCAAAATGTTACAGCGCTGAAAATTGGCCTTGGCAGGAAGGGGGTGAAAATGCAGCTTTTTCCCAATTATTCTACAGCTGTCATGTGGCTCTTTCCCAGTCTGTCTGCAGGGAAACATAAGCAGGAGGAGTTTATAGTCCTCTGCTGCTGGTCACATGTTCAAAAAAAAAAACAGCCTTTGGAATACAGGGTTAAAAATAAATATTTTTAATAAGTTGTTTTAAATTGTCATACAAATATATATATATATATATATATATATATATATATATATATATATTTTTGTATCAGTCGTGCTCATAAAAGTTTACATACCCTGGCAGAATTTATGATTTATTGGCCATTTTTCAGAGAATGTATGAATGATAACACAAACTTTTTTTTCACTCATGGTTAGTGTTTGGCTGAAGCCATTTATTATCCATCAACTGTGTTTACTCTTTTTAAATCATAATGACAACAGAAACTACCCAAATTACCCTGATCAAAAGTTTACATACCCCAGTTCTTAATACTGTGTATTGCCCCCTTTAACATCAATGACAACTTGAAGTCTTTTGTGGTATTTGTGGATGAAGCTCTTTATCTTCTCAGATGGTAAAGCTGCACATTCCTCTTGGCAAAAAGCCTCCAGTTCCTGTAAATTCTTGGGCTGTCTTGCATGAACTGCACGTTTGAGATCTCCCCAGAGTTGCTCAATGATATTGAGGTCAGGAGACTGAGATGGCCACTCCAGAACCTTCACTTTATTCTGCTGTACCCAATGACGGGTCGACTTGGCCTTGTGTTTTGGATCATTGTCATGTTGGAATGTCCAAGTACGTCCCATGCGCAGCTTCCTGGCTGATGAATGCAAATGTTCCTCCAGTATTTTTTGATCACATACTGCATTCATCTTGCCATCAATTTTGACCAAATTTCCTGTGCCTTTGTAGCTCACACATCCCCAAAACATCAAAATTCCACCTCCGTGTTTCACAGTAGGAATGGTGTACCTTTCATCATAGGCCTTGATGACTCCTCTCCAAATGTAGCGTTTATGGTTGTGGCCAAAAAGCAACATTTTGGTCTCAGCACTCAAAATGACTTTGTGCCAGAAGGTTTGAGGCTTGTCTCTGTGCTATTTGGCGTATTGTAAGCGGGATACTTTGTAGCATTTGCGTAGTAATGGCTTTCTTCTGACGACTTGACCATGCAGCCCATCTTTCTTTAAGTGGCTCTTTATTGCGCATCTTGAAACAGCCACACCACATGTTTTCAGAGTCCTGTATTTCACCTGAAGTTATTTGTGGGTTTTTCTTTGCATCCCGAACAATTTTCCTGGCAGTTGTGGCTGAAATTTTAGTTGGTCTACCTGACCGTGGTTTGGTTTCAACAGAACCCCTCATTTTTCACTTTTTGATTAGAGTTTGAACACTGCTGATTGGCATTCTCAATTCCTTGGATATCTTTTTATATCCTTTTTCTGTTTTATACAGTTCAACTTTTCCCGCAGATCCTTTGACAATTCTTTTGCTTTCCCCATGACTCAGAATCCAGAAATGTCAGTGCAGCACTGGATGAAAGATGCAAGGGTCTGTCAGGAGTCCAGAAACTCATTGACCTTTCATACACACACACTAATTACAAGTGTAGCACACGGACCTTTTTCTCACCTAGCTCACTTGTAAGATAAGGCACACCGTGCTATATGCCCGTACCTTCCTGTTTGAAGAGGTTAAGCGGTGTTCACAAATTGTTGGGTTCTGCAGCGAGTTACCTCTTTTGGGCTGGTTCCTTTCTCTAGAGTGTAGAGAAAAGTCTGTTGTTTGTGTATCAATAAGGCCAATGTCCAGACAACGTTAAACCTCAATGAATGAAGGTTTATTTTCTTTATGCTTGAAATCGGACAGGAAAGTTGAAAATGAAGAATAGAATAACAGGGAGGCAGGTTCAGGCACGCGGCACTTAATATCACCACTCAATCCTAAGTGGACTCTGCTCACCCGGATAGTCCCCTCTCACGGTCCTAGCACCCGGAGTGATGCACGAACTTTACTTTATTTTCCTAGGGATACGATCGGAACCCATTTGCCTAGTTCCAAACTTCCCGAAACTTGTAGCATAAGGACCTAGGTGCAAGTTGAAGCACGCTACAAGGCCTGTGGCGGACTTGTGGAATCCCTCTGTAGGTGACCAGGCCTCATCCGAGGCGGTGACTTCCTTCACCGGTAACCCTGGCTCCCTCTCCAGAACGGGTCACCCTCGAGTGCCCTGGAATTCCTCTTTAGATGGTAGGCCAGCTAAAGGTGCTGGGCCTACATGAAGCGTTGCAGCCCCAGGCCAAAGGTGCCCGAGACTGATACACCCATGCACACTCCCATGGCCTGGAGGGCCACGAGACGCAGACAAACTGCTCCTCGGTACTGCTCCTCAGTACCCCTCCTAAGATGGCGTCTGCCCCTTATGTATCCTCTCCCAGCATGCACAGCAGGCCGACCACGCCCCCCCGTACAGCTGCCTGGAGAGGACACCCAAAGGTACAGCAATGTCACTAGTGGTTCAACCCTGACCTATTATGGCAGCGCCACCCACAGGCCACAGGGAACTGTACACCAGCAACACCACTTGGCAAAAGCAGAAGAAGAAAACCTAACAATTGAAGCGGTCTGGGTCTGGCTACTAACCCAGACCAACCCCTAAATTTAGGTACCTAGCTCCCCTGAAAGTACAGGGGCGCTACACAAGCAAACAGATCACAGGTGAGGATGGTTACCTTTTAATAGCCATTCAAACCCCTTTGTGTGCATGTTAACAGGCCAACATCACCAGGGTATGTAAACTTATGAGCACAACTGTGTGTGTGTGTGTGTGTTTGTGTGTATATGTGTGTGTGTATATATATATATATATATATATATATATATATATATATATAATAAATCTTTATTATTTTGTAATATGGTGTGGGCAGATTTCTCCCAGTCAGTCTGTGTCACGCCCCTCCATCCTGTGTCTTAAGAGGGAGATAAAGCCTCCATCAATCTACATGTATTATCCCACCCCCATTGTGTTTAGCTGGTTAGTGGGCATGGAAGAGGAGCAGGAAGGGCCTGGGCTGTCATTTACCACTGTGTATACGCCCACATCACTCTATAGCAGCTTAATTGGGGACTTTGACAGGAGGGGGGGACAGAGTAGCAGGTTCAATCAGGTTTTTTGCAGAATACAAAAAATAAATCCCATAGTGACTTGGTGGTGAGTATGAACAGCATGTAATACACCATTTATGGAAAGCTTTTTATGAAAGTGGGTTTAGTGACAGTTTAACGTCTCCTCAAACTTCCTTTAAATCTCATTGTGATTCTTGTATCTGTCGGACTGTCCTATTAGAAATCCCAACTCTGCACCTATCCACTTTGGATTCTTATAGGTCTTCCTGCAAAAGGCATGTTCCTATCCCCTCCCGCTACATTCCTCATAGTGCACAATAAACAATTTATAACATTTATTAAATGCACAAACTTGGGAACTCATTTGAAAAAATCGTCACCACCAACAAAGTACCCTAGAAATAAATAAAAGACTTCTAGGTGGTTTAACTCTCCAACATCTATCAATAATTAAAATTAATTTTTCTTTTAAATTGAGCCTTTAAATTTACTGCAAAACAACAATGAATTTTTCTTCCTACATTTTCTCATGATACTCTGGCCACCTACACACTGCCTTCCAATTTCCAAACCTCCATCTTCAAGGATCTTATCGTCTTTATAAGCTGGTTTTATAAAGTTTTTGGCTTATGTTGAATTTGAATCAGCCATGACTTGTTTTAAGGTTGGTCACAATTGTAAATTAATGCTTTTGTAGTTCTCATCTTCATGAGTCTACTGGGAGTCACCCACTCACAGTCCTACAACCCCTAAAAAAATGTCTAGATATTTAGTCATTTTACAATATTTTCTCATTCTCAGTGCACAGGGAATTCAGCCAAAGTTACACAATAAGTTCTTTTTCTTTTAAACTATTAAATAACATCGACCCACGTAATGAGAGGTCACCTTCCAGGATGGGTGTGGAGAGATAATGTGGGTAGCCTTGTGATAGTTGCTGATTGAATCAACTTTTGGAATACTGGTGTCACTAAGTGGGAGTGGGAGTATATTTATTTTTTTACTCTGCTGTTTTTGCCTTTTCCGGTTTTCTTCTGAATGAAGCAGGTTGTTGATTATTATATATCAGAGGGGAGGGATGGGTTAATCTGGGAATTCTTTGTCTGCAGAACATGGGTTTAGCGTTCTAAATTCCCAGTACATGGGCTTACTAGTGTAGTGGGTGTCAAATTTAGTGGGGTGTATCTGGGCAATAGATGGCCCAGATACATTGATTTTTGGACACTTTGGAGTGTGGGAGGTATGAATGGTGTCATGTTCACCACGGTCCCTGGGTGGCATTGTCACCTGGGACCGGGGTTGAACTACCATTCTAGAGCCGTGCCCTTTTTGTCCTCTCGCGGCAGTAGTACGGTGGGGCGGGGAACCCGCTGTGCCTGCTGGGAGAGGATATCAAAGGGGAGGACATCTTGCGCACAAGGTCCATTCCCCAGGCACCTTCAGCCTGGGGGCTGCTGCGGTTCGTCTGTGCCCAGGCACCCTTGGCCTGGGCGCGTGGAGTCGAGTTCCATCCCAGGCACCTTCAGCCTGGGGTGAGGTACTATACCAGGAGGCCTGGGGCCCAGTACCTTAGACTGGGTCCCGCGAGGGCAAAGCATTCCTAAGGTGCCCCCGGTATTGGGTGCCTGAATCCTGGGCGCAAGGGACCGGAGACGTGACCTCCCCATAGAGCCAGCGCAGCATTGGCTGGTGCCGGTGGAGGCCTCTGGTGACCGTCCGGATGGATGTCTTCCTCCGACAGGGGTCGTTTGTTCTAAAGAAGGTACTTCATGTTCTCATGGTCTGTGGCAGAGACCCATCTTTCTCAGGTCAGTAGCAGGCCTCATCCAAGGCCTGTGGCAGGGGCCTCAACGTTCACCCAGGTCAGTGGCAGTGACCAAATTCACGGTCGGTGGCAGCGACTGTGCGCCAAGCCTGTTTGCACTAAACGGAACAGGAGAAACTTTAATTCATTAGTTGTGCCTGGACCTACTCTCCCCTACACCTTGTCTGTTCTTTTGAAAGTCAACCAGTTTCAAGACAATAAAACAGTGTTGGACTTTTCTTGGTGTGGAACTCGTGTTACTGGAAGCTAAGTGTCCCTGTCAGTGACAGTGGCAATCATCCTCCACAGAGGAAGCTGAGTCTCCGGCCTAAAACGCATACCCGAGGGTAAATGGTTTAGCTCATATCTCTGCATCCTACATCAGAGACCCGAGCTGGTGGTGTGCATCTTTCCCCCTTCTCCCAGATACCCCTAGACGAGTAAAACCAGACGTGAAGAGAGGGGAGAAGCTGGGGGAGGACCGCTACACTAGTAACCAGAGGATAGAATAAAGCAGTGTGGCTTTACCTGGTGTGCTCAAGCAATGCCAGAATGTGGGCACGTACACTGTGTCCCCTGCAGTGTTGCCAACCTGCCAGATTGAAATTTACTGGCATAGCCAAGTTTTTACTGGAATTTCCAAAAGTTACAAAATTATAAGTTTTAAGTGCAAATTTCAGTATTTAGGCTTAAACAATACATACAATATGCAATTAGCAATGTGATTTAAGGGAGATATTAAGGCAAAAACATCTTTATTATAATATTTTCAATATAGTAAGTAAGTAGCTCAGGGACAGGATTAAGCTCAGAAGGGCAAGAAAGTTTGACCCAAACTTTTGGGTTTTGGGGTCCCGGACCCGAACCCGTACAATTGACTGTATGTTCGGGTTCGGGTCCGGTGTTCGCAATATGCATGTAAAGCAGCGCTTGTTTCCCGTGCTTAGAACTGTCCCTGCACATAGTGTCATTTCTGTCGGCTCCCGGCAATACATAGAAAAGTCATTGATAAAAAAAAAAAGCGTGGGGGTCCCCCCAAATTCAATTACCAGGCCCTTCAGGTCTGGAATGTATATTAAGGGGAACTCTGCCGCAAATTTAAAAAAAAAATGCGTGCGGTTCCCCCAAATATCCATACCAGGCCCTTCAGATCTGGTATGGATTTTAAAGGGAACTCCACCCCAAATGTAAAAAAAAATTGCCTGGAGTACCCCCAAAAATCTAGACCAGACCCTTTATCTGAGCACGCAACCTGGCAGGCCGCAGGAAAAGAGGGGGGGACGAGAGAGCGCCCCCCCCCCTCCTGAACCGTACCAGGCCACATGCCCTCAACATGGGGAGGATGTCCCCATGTTGATGGGGACAAGGGCCTCATCCCCACAACCCTTGCCCGGTGGTTGTGGGGGTCTGCGGGCGGGGGGCTTATCGGAATCTGGAAGACCCCTTTAACAAAGGGGACCCCCAGATCCCGCCCCCCCCTATGTGAAATGGTAATGGGGTACAAATGTATCCCTACCATTTCACAAAGAAAGTGTCAAAAATTTTAAAAATGACAATAGCCGGTTTTTGAAAATTCCTTTATTAATGTCTTCTCTTTTCTTCCATCTTCTTCCATCTTCTTTTTTTCTCCATTCGGGTTTCTTCCTCTTCATCTTCATCTTCCTTCGGTGTTCTCGTCCGCATCTTGCTCCGGCTTCTTCTTTCCCATCTTCTTTCTTCGGCCGCTCCGTTTGAATTGGAGGTTCCCGCTGTGTGAAGCTTCAGTTCTTCAGTTCCCCTCTTGGTCCGCTGGCACCCGGTGACCCCGCCCCCCTCTGACGCACATCGATTTCACAGGGACTTTCCCCGTGGTGTCAGAGGGGGGCGGGGTCACCGGGTGGCAGCGGACCAAGAGGAGAACTGAATAACTGAAGCGTCACACAGCGGGAACCTCCAATTCAAACGGAGCGGCCGAAGAAAGAAGAAGGGGAAGAAGCCGGAGCAAGATGCGGACGAGAACACCGAAGGAAGAAGGAAGATGAAGATGAAGAACAAGATGGAGGAAGAAACCCGAATGGAGAAAAGAAGATGGAAGAAGAAGATGGAAGAAGATGGAAGAAAGGAGAAGACATTAATAAAGGAATTTTCAAAAACCGGCTATTGTCATTTAAAAAAATAATTTACGCTTTCTTTGTGAAATGGTAGGGGTACATTTGTACCCCATTACCAATTCACATGGGGGGGGGCCGGGATCTGGGCTTCCCCTTGGTAAAGGGGTCTTCCAGATTCCGATAAGCCCCCTGCCCGCAGACCCCCACAACCACCGGGCAAGGGTTGTGGGGATGAGGCCCTTGTCCCCATCAACATGGGGACATCCTCCCCATGTTGAGGGCATGTGGCCTGGTACGGTTCAGGAGGGAGGGGGCCGCTCTCTCGGCCCCCCCTCTTTTCCTGCGGCCTGCCAGGTTGCGTGCTCGGATAAATTGTCTGGTCTGGATTTTTGGGGGTACTCCACGCCATTTTTTTTATTTGGGGTGGAGTTCCCCTTAAAATCCTTTCCAGATCTGAAGGGCCTGGTATGGATATTTGGGGGAACCGCACGCATTTTCTTTTTTTAATTTGCGGCAGAGTTCCCCTTAATATCCATTCCAGACCTGAAGGGCCTGGTAATTGAATTTGGGGGAACCCCCACGCTTTTTTTTATTTTTTTATAAATGACTTTTCTATGTATTGCCGGGAGCCGACAATTCATTAATAGCCGCGAGTGAGTTTTAAATGACTTTTTTTCCTTCAGAAATGACACATTGTGCAGGGACAGTTCTAAGCACGGGAAACAGCGCTAATAGTCCTCAGAAGTTCTGGTCCCCATTGACTTCAATGGGGTTCGGGGTAGAGTTCGGTCCCAAACCCGAACTTTTTTCCGAAGTTCGGCCGAACCCGTCGAACCCGTACATCCAGGTGTCCGCCCAACTCTATTAGGCACACACATGAAATTGACTCTAAAGCCCCTTACACACGATCGGTTTGACTGATGAAAACCGTCCGATGGATGGTTTTCATCAGACCAACCGATCGTGTATGGTACCCATCGGTCTTTTTTCCATCGGTTTTAAAAAATAGAACTTGTTTTAAAATTTTCCGATGGATAAAAAACTCAGATCGTCTATGGGCAAGTCCATCGGATAAAAAACCCACGCATGCTCAGAATCAAGTCGACGCATGCTCAGAAGCATTGAACTTCATTTTTCTCGGCTCATCGGAGTGTTTTACGTCACCGCGTTTGGAACGGTCGGTTTTTTGACTGATGGTGTGTGGGCAAGACTGATGGAAAACAGTTTCATTGGATATCCGATGGACAAATCCATCGGACGAAAATCCATAGGTTATCCGATCGTGTGTACGGGGCTTTACAGTGGCACTGACAGCAGTGTGCAGCAGCACCGATGCTGATGAAACCTCACCGGCAAGATACGCCCCCTTCTGAGTCACAGTGACAGCTTCTCTCCACGCCAGGCAGTGGTGTATTTAGGTTTTGTGCTGCCCTAGGCCTGACTAAACTCGTGCAACCCCTAATTTAAATATGATCCACCCCTTTCTGTCAAGGTCACACCGCTTCCTGTTTAAGACTGGCCTGAAATTTTCCTGTGGGGACACTAGTTCTGAGGGCCTTGGGGGGTGGGGATTCACTTAATCTGCAGAGATTTCCTCTCACCTCCTGTTTAGCTATGGGGCAGGAAATAAAGAGAAATGAACGGATGGCAAAAAGAAATTAACTGGGGCGATAACCGTCCCTTACTCTATCCAAAACGGGAAAAAAAAGTGTTGCCTATAGTTCTACTTTAAGCAAAAATTTCTGCTAAATTCATGGAGGACTAAGAGGATATAACCATGCCAGTGATGCAGCAGAAAACATGTAGCACAGTGATGAAGGTATGTGGTCCAGGCAGTGAGAAAAGGAAGGATTGGGGGCAGGAACAAATAAATTCATCTGTTTATTTTTCTCATCAGCAATCAACAGAAATAAAATTAAGATTCCCTAATATGTACAACTGACACAAGCAAAGGATTGCAGGAGAGTCCTACTACCTAACAACATGGCCTGGGGAATGCCCAGGGAAAAACCAAGCCTACTTACCGACCAGCTCGCTGACAACCAATTAACCTGTCTAACAGTATGCGTTAAAAACAGGGGTTTGTCCGCACGCATTTGCAAACGCATGCGTGAGCCACAGAGCCACGCCAAGGCCCCCTGGAGTCTGTGGTCCTACACTAACAATGAGTGTCCCCACAATGGAGGCACATGCATTCTGATGGTTAGATGAGGGCAGGTGGACTGAAGGGGAGCCACCCCTCCTTAAAGGTACAGGAGCACACCAAACACCCAGCATGTAGCACAATGGCTGCAAAGGTGCTGGTGCGTTGCTGGACCAATACAAGCACCACAGGTGAAAACAAAAACATGTCCACCGCCCCCATCTATAGCTGGCTATCACGGTAAGTAGCATTGGAAGGCTAAAGCAGATAACAACATGGCCTGGGGAATGCCCAGGGAAAAACCAAGCCTACTTACCGACCAGCTCGCTGACAACCAATTAACCTGTCTAACAGTATGCGTTAAAAACAGGGGTTTGTCCGCACGTATTTGCAAACGCATGCGTGAGCCACAGAGCCACGCCAAGGCCCCCTACTACCTACCTGCCAGGTATAAGTGACCATGTCAGTGTCCCTTGTGTATGCGCCATCCCTATCATACCGGCTGCAGTGCGGCCGCTTTATGGGGGCACCAGACCGATTTGTCTTGCGGCCCAGTCCACCTCATAAGACTGGCACTGCACTAAAAGTGTAGCGCAAGCCGGCGGGGACTCTTTTTTTACATGCTGCCCCCCTGCAAAGTGCTGCCCTAGGCCTGGGCCTTGTTGGCCTAGGCCAAGATACAGCTTTCCATCCCCTCCAGTCCAAACAGCACTGACAGTCCCATTCCTGTGTTGCCTTGCTCCTGTCCTGCAGACCCGCACATGAGGCTCTGGATGCTCTGCTCAGCTCCCTTGCATCATGACATCACACAACCTGCTTAGGCACTGCCTTCACCAGACCCTCCCCCCGGTGCCACACTACAGCAGGCATTCGGATAATCTTGCGTTGCAGCCATATTGTTTTTATCTGTTTATTGGAAATTACATTATTATACAGTACTGTAAACCACAACTGAAATAAGAGGGCTACATCTGCATATTTAAAGGTGCAGCTCACAACAACATATTAAATAACCCCTAGAACAATTAAAAGGCATAATTTAGGCAGATGTGCACTAAAGAGAAGGCATGTCACTCACACAGCTACAAAAAAAGAAAAAATGGCAGGCATCACTCTGTGGGCATATCGGAAGCAGTAGAGGGTTCAGCTAGCCATTTAGACCATACCTTGTTCATATATACAGCAGTAAGCTATTATTCACCAATTATTTCCAAAATATAATAGATGGAGTTTTTTTTCCAATATAATGTTATTGCTTTTCTAAGCCTAGCAGACATACAGACATGGAAGATGGTACAATAACAGACGATAAATGGTTTATCAAAGACAGTACTTCCTCCCAGTATCGGGTGATAACGGGACATGTCTAGAAATTGTGAAAAAAGTCACCTGATGCGCTCCCACACCACCAGCATTCTGGGGAGCATGATGGATTCATTTTATGTAGGTGGTATGTAGTGAAATACGCCCGATGGACAATTTAAAATTGTATTAAATGGTCATGTAAAGAGACCAAAGTTCAGAAGGGGAGATCCCAAATATCTTCCCAATCATCATTGTCTAGGTCCGGTATGTCCCGCAGCCATTGGGCCCTGAGTCCCTGGAAAGTAGTTAGGGATACAATTGCCAGGAGGGAGTATAAGTGCAAGGTGGGCTTTTCCACACAATCTGTTTGGAGAACCTGTTCCAAAGCAGATTGGACAAGCATTGGGGGGACTGGCATTGGAAAGCATGGGAGAGTAGTAAATAACGAAACTGGTGGTGTGCAGGGACATTGTAATTGGAAGAAAGTTGGGATAATGGAATCAATGATTGATCGGAGATGATTTGAGAGGTCAGCTTGATGTTGTACTTGGTCCAAGCTTGTGGCTCCAGTAACATATAAAAGTGGGGCAGAGAAGGATTGCGCCGCAGGGGAGCGTTCTGAGACACTGCCAACTTTGGGTACCGTTCACACTCAAGGTCAGCCCTCCAGGCCCTTAGAGTAGTAATCATGGAAGACGTTAAAGGGGCGCGTGGGCCTCTAAATAATAGAGATTTAAGGGCTTCCAAAGAATTGACCACTGCACCCTCTAGAAGTGGCAGCCATATTTTTTTACTGGCAACCTTTTCCTATCACTGGCATTTACTGGCAGGAGAAAAGTGCACGTCTTTTTACTAGCTGCCAGTAAAAATACTGCTTGAGACTTTGAACCCTGACCCGGATAAGCTTATACACGCGATCTGAACATACGAGGAATGCTAGGCAGATAGCCTGAACTGCCGGCTCCGGCTCGCATATCTGCAGGTCTCCCTCTGAGGACACCAGAAGCAGCATCTCCTTAACAGCACTTCGGTACCTACGGACTTTCTTAAAAATACTGTCTACAAAAGCGTGAGTAACAATCAGTCTTATCCGGATGTGTGGTTAATACACAACATACAAGGCATGAGTGGTGTAAGTACTAGCAGTGTTCAGGAACCATTAGCGGTTTGATACAAGCAGTTTGCTATTACGCTAATAGAGACTTCCTGGTTATAAACACCTGAGTTAGAACTTCTCTGATATGGTGAGAGGAGTAAATCTATCAGCTTCATTGTCCTCTGGTTGAATACTTGTGTGGAACTATCCCTCAGGATACCCTGCATAAATTATCCACTATCTTCAATAAACTTCCCCTGGATCTTTACCTTACTCTACATGATTAAATATTATAGGACTATCCAACATGAATGATACTCTGAAGATATTTAATCTAATAACATTTTTTCTATAATACGGCTTGTATAGAGGTTTTTTGTGTTTTCAGATTTTTTTTTCTAAACAGATGGACTGACTTCTATCTTTTTCCATCACGGCAGATGCTACATATGCATCCAGAGGAATCTGGTTAATTAATAGAATCTATATCAGGGGGTCTAATTGGTGGCCATATTCCCACATCTTTTTAGCTACACAACGTTGTACATTTTATATGTGTATTTATATTTTGGTTCTGATACTTGGAGGGACCAGTTCCCCTCTGGGAGATTCTTTAACACCCCAAGGGAACTGTCTCATCCTTGAGATCTTTTACTCTTTGTGTTCATCAATAAAGTAAATTTTTTTGCACCAGTTAATGTGTAGTTGAATCACCATATAGACCATCTGGTGGGCCTTCTATGTCCCACCCCTCTCTGATTTTCTTTGTAACCACGTCTGGTCTCACTGGTGGATCCCGTCCCCAATCAAGAACGAATCGCAGATCTGGTGATATATATTATACACCCATTAACGTGTTGTGAATCCATATTTCCCTATTTTTTCTTTAGAGAGGAACCCTAGTTCTCTGTGTAGGTAAATTGGGTATCTGGCGCTCCAGGAGGCAATGCCCTTAGTTTGTAATAATGTACATTTGATTAGTCAGTCTTTAGGTAAAAACAAAGTTGAACCACGGTAAGGAGGTGATTTAAAAAGAGACAGCCATCCTCAGAGTGTGCCCAGCAACTCTGCAAAACATATAAAAGAAACAGGGGGGGGGGGGGAGGCGCCTCTCTAAGTGTAGTATTAAAACAGTAACATTTATTGCACAAGATTAAAAACACTTACAACATATAAGTGGGAGTCATGCTCATCATAAGTAAGTAGTCCTGGCAGTTCTACTGTGGGACGCTCATCATAAGTAAGTAGTCCTGGCAGTTCTACTGTGGGACGCAATAGAACTGCCAGGACAACTTATGAGAACTGCCAGGACTACTTACTTACTTCTTGTAAGTGTTTTTAATCTTGTGCAATAAATGTTACTGTTTTAATACTACACTTATGCCATGTACACACGATCGGTTTTACCGATGAAAACAGTCCGATGGACTTTTCTCATCGGACAAACCGATCGTGTGTGGGCCCCATCGGTGAGAAAAAATAGAACATGTTTTAAATTTATCCGATGGGGGAAAAAACGATAGCAAATTCCGATCGTCTGTGTGGAACTCCATCGGACAAAAAACCCACGCATGCTCAAAATCAAGTCGACGCATGCTTAGAAGCATTGAACTCCATTTTTCTCGGCTTGTCGGAGTGTCTTACGTCACAGCGTTTGGGACGGTCGGATTTTTGACTGATGGTGTGTAGGCAAGACTGATGGAAGTCAGCTTCATCGGATTTCCGATGGAAAAATCCATTGGATTAGAATCCATAGGAGTGTGTACAGGGCTTTAGAGAGGCGCCTCCCCCCCCCCCCCTGTTTCTTTTACTAGTTCTCTGTGTGGAAGCAGTAGCCTCTGCAGATGTGTGAAACGCCCACGCCAAGTCAGAATTAGAGCTCTCGTATCAGCGAGAAGCATGAGCCTTATTAGTTGAAGAGCTATAGGTCTAACTCAGCAGGGAGCACATTGGACATCTGCAGAGAGACCACTTCTTCCACACAGAGGAAACATGCTGGCAGGGAACAAGGTTTTCTACTCAGGTTGCGGCTGTTTTTTTTTTTTTTTTTATTAGCTGATAAAGCTAACACTTCGATTGGGATTTAAAAGTTCTGCTTACATTTTATGTGACCATTAATAATATATAATTTTTTCTTGGCTGAAGACATTAGTAAAACTGCATGCCCTGACTTTGCAAGACACAAATAAATAAAAGGGTGTGGTGATTATGTTCGTGTGGTAGATGCATTTTTCAATGAGTTATGCCAGTCCAAACTGCATTTTAAAAATCGAGGGTCGTAGCTCGGCGACCTGAGGTTACAGAGACCCTAAATCTGGGGCTCCTACGACCAATGGTTCTGGAGATACGGGGCTCCTTGCACAGCCTGTCAGAAGCTACATACAGAGCGGCCAGTTTAAATACAAGCTGGCACACTCTGTTTGCAGCAGACTGAGAGAATGAGCTCACAGTGTCTCTCCTCACTTCTTGACAGAGGCACTGAGCTCGATGGACAGCTTGGAGTCTTGGACCAATGGTAAAGTACCCTTATCCCCAGCTGTCCAATAAAAATGCTGCAGTGGAGGCACGCCTCTCACTGGAGTGTCATAGAAGGGGCATGTGTCTAAAAGACAAATGCTTCTTTCCAGCCCAGCCCTCTTAACTAGAAGGAAAAAACATGTGTTTATGGGTACAAGATTTACCCATAATCCCATGTTTTTCTCACACAGTTCAGAGGGAGAATGAGAATCTGCTGCTGTTGAAAAGGTACTGTTACAATCAAGCTAAATCATATATTATTATGCTATATGTTATAACAGCCCTCAAAAATTCCACTCGCCTGCTCGCATTTTGCAAGTGGATTTTGAGGGATGGCGAGCTATGGCTGCCTGGGAGCAGGGGGGGGGGGACAAGCACCGCCGGCAGGCGGGTTGTATGGGAGCCGTTCTCCCAGCGATTGGAGGGGAAGAGAGGAGAGCCGCCAACCGGATGATCAGAGCATGGGGAACATAAGTATTTTACAGGATAAAACTGCTAAGTTTGACGGTTTTTGTGATCCTTGGATTAAGTATCTCCAACCTCTGGCTGATTAAGGAGTGTGGGCGGTGGAGGCGGGCGTTCGGACAGTCCTTTTCCTTTATCTCATTCTTCTTCCCTTCTTTCGTTCCTTTTCTTTGTCTTTCTTTCTTTTTATTTCCTCTTCTCCCCCCTCCCACTTTTCTTTCTTGGAGTTGCACTTCCCCTTTTTATCTAGTTGTGTTGCTACCAATTGTAAGTGTGCATTTTGTTAACTTACGGCCCATTCCGGCATGCCGGTGGGTGGTGGCGAAGTTTTGGGTTCTAATGTTTTTGCTTGGGTGGAGGTTTTCCGAGTAGGGTGGCTGTTTGCTGCCTAAGACCCTTTTCTTTATGTTGACTTCCTACTTTTTCTGGCATCCTCTTGGGTCGGGAGTAGCTGGTGGTCTGGCACATGCTCTGTCTGTAGATGTAAATTTCTGCAAAAGGTAATAGTAATTCCGTCATCAATTTTGCACATGTGGCGGGCAAACCCTTTAAAATTAAATGAATTCATCTGAATACAACAGCAGCAAAACATTATCACAATTAAAAACGCTGATAATGGCGCTCTAATACTAATACAATTTTCTTGTGTCAGAAAGAACCCACAAATAAAATGTGCAACTGAGCACCCAAACTACAAAAAAACAAATGACCTGGTCTATATTGCATTGCCGGAAATCCAGATCCAAGCTTGCCATATATATTTCTGTGCTAAGTAAAGGTTACATTTTATAGCCAGTAACTCAGCTGGAACCAATTTACTACATATATTAACAATAGTGACCGCTGACCCTGAGTACTTTTCATCTATGTTTCACCATATTAAAATAGAAGCTATAAAAGATTTCCCAGTGAAATCTGATCGCAATGCTAAATTAAAAGTGACAACAATTAATTTTAAATGTATGTATTTGGGGCAAGCGTAGGTTTTCAAAGGGAGGGGATTTCAACATTTCTTCAAAATATTCCTTTTGAATATGGTACGAAGGTAAGATTTTAAGGGTACAAATAGTTCATGTATTACTATTATCAATGCATTAAAGTAGATCTTTCAGTAACTTTACTAGTCTGCATTAACAGATTGTTGACACGCACAATGTACAGCAACAGCATCATTTTTCAAAAATGATTTTTCCGTTTATCAGTGAAATGCAATCACTGAACCCCAGCCTATGCTAAACTGATATCATCAGACTGCTGCAGACAGTACTATCATCTACAGTACTGTGCAAACGTTTTAGACAGGTGTGAAGAAATGCTGTAAAGTAAGGATGCTTTCAAAAATATATATTTTAATTGTTTATTTTTATCAATGAAAAATCTAAATCATTTGCTGTGACT
Organism: Rana muscosa; assembly: GCA_029206835.1. Lineage (NCBI taxonomy): Eukaryota > Metazoa > Chordata > Amphibia > Anura > Ranidae > Rana > Rana muscosa. The sequence continues at coordinate 243,347,930 of CM055122.1, read as the reverse complement.
ACTCTTTGGCTTCAAACCATCATCAATTCTTGCACACTTTGTTCACTTGCACAAAGTCAGGGGTTTTGTAGGATTATAGTCAGGTGTATGAGTAATCAATTATACCAAGTAGGTGCTAATAATCATAAGTTTCATATATAGGTTGAAATGCAGTCATTAACTGAAACAGAAACAACCGTGTAGGAGGCTTAAAACTGGGTGAGGAACAGCCAAACTCTGCTACCAAGGTGAGCTTGTGGAAAACTGTTTCATACCAAAGGTCATACACCATGGCAAGACCATCAGCAAGATCCCTCCCAAGCAAAGATTTTAAAGCAGACTGAGGTTTCAAGGCATGCTATTCAAGCTCTTTTAAAGAAGCACGAAGAAACAGGCAATGTTGAGGACCGTAGATGCAGTGGTCGGCCAAGGAAACTTAAACCAGCAGATGAAAGACACATCATGCTTGCTTCCCTTCGACATCGGAAGATGTCCAGCAGTGGCATCAGCACAGAGCTGGTAGAAACCAGTGAGACCCAGGTATCAGGGCTGGTGCAAGGATTGTTGACGCCCTAGGCGAAACCTCATTTTGCTGCACCCCCCTTGGCTCCACCCCTGACCCCACCCTCTTTGTCCTGCCCATGTATACCCCACCTTTTAAATGAAGCGCCCATCAAATGCAGCCTCACCAGTGCCCATCAAATGCAGCCTCACCAGTGCCCATTAAATGCAGCCTCACCAGCGCCCATCAATGCAGCCTCACCAGTGCCCATCAATGCAGCCTCACCAGCGCCCATCAATGCAGCCTCACAAGCGCCCATCAATTAATGTTTGCTTGCTTCCATTCCTTCAGGAGTTGGGACACAGACACAGTCCTCCGCCGCCACTGCGCCTCTTACACTACGAACGGAGCGGCGGCTGCCTGCTGATGCTGAGACTTATTTGCTTGTTGCAGAGAGAAGAGTAGGAACACCAGTGGCTGGACGCCCCTAGGCAGTAGTGCATCCTAGGCGGCTGCCTAGTTTGCCTAGTGGTAGCACCAGCCCTGCAGGTATAACCATCTATTGTCCAGAGAAGTCTGGCCAGAAGTTGTCTTCATAAAAGAATTGTGGCCAAAAAGTTATACCTCTGACATGGCAGCAGGTGCTCTGGACTGATGAGTCAAAATTTTAAATATTTGGATGTAGCAGGAGGCAGTTTGCTGAAGGGCTGGAGAGTAATACAATGAGTGTCTGCAGGCAACAGTGAAGCATGGTGGAGGTTCCTTGTATGTTTGGGGCTGCATTGCTCTCCTTAAGGCTAAAGAAACAGGCAGATACTTATCTGTCATGCCATACCAGTGGCAGCTGGTGCTGGAGGATTTGTGGGGGCGGGGGTGGGCCCCTCTAGGTCCGCACTCACCCTACCGAGGAGCCCTCCAGCTGTCATGGCTCCCCTGGTGCCCGTCGCCGTGGCTTCTGTCTTGACCCAGTCTTAATTCCGGGTTCTGGGTCTTCCTGTCCTCATTGGCCGGGAAGCTGGAAGCTGATTCACTGGTATCACAGGGTGGGAGGGCTCGGGCGCAGTGCTCTTGACAATATCAAACTGGTCAATTGGGCCTCGGGATGTAGTCACATGCCTGTGAGGGAGTCAGAGACCTGGTAGAGACCTGTTGGTTCAGCACCCCACACTGTGCACAGCCACACAGATGGTGCAGCAGTGCCCCTTGTGGACCGGCCACCACTGTGCCATACCATCAGGGAGGCATGTGATTAGCTCCAACTTAATTCCGCAGCAGGACAATGACCCCAAACATACAGCCAATGTCATTAAAGTGGTAGTAATGTGATTTTTTTTTTCCACTTGTACCTACAGGTAAGTCTATAATAAGGCTTACCTGTAGGTACAGTGAATATCTCCTAAACTTAAAATGTTAAGGAGATATTCACACTGGAAGCAGCCAGTGATCTCTTTGGCGCATTGCCTATGAAGGTCCGGCATACTGTGCCAGACCTTCAGAACTCCTTTGGATTTCTCTTCTGTTCATTTACTTTACATTTTATCAATTTTTTAAAAATAAACTATTAACATTAGCACTTATATTTCTGAAAGCATTCTTAATTTACAGCATTTTTTTCACACCTGCATAAAACTTTTGCAAAGTAGGGTATGTGAGAGCTAAGTACCTGGAAGACATATACTTTACTTAGCATCCATGCACTAAATATTAAAAATATACTGTATCTGATGGTGTATCCACTTTATATAGCCCAGACACAGGAGATAATGGTCATGTTTGGCTTGATTAGGGTGGCATTCTCTGCTTAGGCCAAAATCCAACCAATCCTGCAAGCTAAGGCACAACTCTGAAATTCGACATTATTTGCTGCCATACGGGTGATTGGAGTGCACCTGCTTGTCTTTTAAAGCAGTAGTTCTCAACCTTTATTGAGACCAAGACCTGATAAATTCTTCCAAAACCTTATATGTAAAAAAAAAAGTTTATACCCACACAATACAAGTATTGGAAGACAAAATATGTATTGAAACGCTGGAAAACTCTGGACAGGGCTGGGTGTCACTGTGTGGGGGTTTTGGAGGGGGCTAGGGAATTTTGCAGCAGACTTGGTAGCCTTGTAGGGTTTGAGATTTTTGGATGGAGCTGGGGGAAACTGTAGGGGCTGGGGTCTCTGGAGGGAGTTGGGGTCTTTTAGGGGCACTATGGGAGACAGGATGGTTTGTGTGGGTTGGGATGCATCATAGGAGGTTGGAGAGCACTCTCAAGGCCTGTACACACAATCTGACTTTTTTGACAACAAACCTCCGATGGACCTGTTTTTGCAGACAATCCGACCGTGTGTACGCTCCATCGGACAAACTTTTTCGCTTTTTCATCGGACAAATGTTCACTGTGTGAACAGTCAAACTCTCCGGCAACAAATGTCCTACGTCAGCTAATCCGATCGTGTGTACACAAGTCCATCGGACTAAAGTCCAAAGTACAAACACGTATGCTCAGAATCAATGCTAAAGATCAGACAACAATAGCAGAAGTTGCCCAAAGTGTGGCGGTAAAGAGCAGAAAAACCACATAGTACGTCTATTACGTCACTACGTTCGTGTTTGTCGGCTGAAAAAGTCCTACCATGTGTATGCATACCAAGTTCACGGACAACGCCCTTCGGAGAAAAATCCACTGAAAAGTCAGTTTGAAGTCCGATCGTGTGTATGAGGCTTAACACTACAGGATGTTCAGGGCCACTATCGGGGCTGGAGGCTCTGTGGCAAGTCAGGGGGCCCTGCAAGGGGCTGGGTGCCACTCTGGGAGGGTGGGGGGTACCATGGGACTGGGGGTACTGCAGGCCACTATGGGAGGTATGGTGGCCCTATGGGAGCTGGGAGGCACAGTGGAAGGTTGGGAAATCTGCAGCTGACTGGGGGCCTGGGAGGAGGGGGGCCACTACCTGATGGTTGAGACCCACTGTTCCAAAGCAAATGGACAACCTATAATACCTATAAACATAAGTGGAAGGTCTCTTGATTCAATTGAAAATGGAGACCATTTAATATTTGTGGAACTGTCAGACAGCGCCAACTGTTCTGCATTGGACAGGATGTAAAGCCTTGTCAGATCACCATTGTCCCCCAAAACCATCTCATCCTATGGCACCCTCTCCTGAACATTCCCTAATCCATAGACTTTAAAGCAGGATTCTATTTAAAAAATAAAAAAAAACACACAAACAAAACAGCAGCTCAACAGACTGCCTTCTTGGACCCTTTAAAGTGTAACTGCAACCTTGGTACAGGTGCGATTGGTAGAAGTGGGATTTTAAAGTGTCTGGGAATTTTCTTACTTTATTTTTAACACTTTTTTGTAAGAGTGTTTTTTATATTATTTTTTTCCGTACAACCATTGGTGTATTTGCTTATTATTGTGGGATACTGACAAGCTGGAAAACCCTATGAAATCTGGAAGCACGGAGACTGTGACCTGGAAATATGGATTGATGGGACATTAGAAGAGACAGAAACCATGTTATATGTTGTTTAGCTTGCGAAATAATTCATTTAATGTGTATATATATATATATATATATATATATATATATATATATACATATATCTCAAACGCAACACATATGTACAGGTATTTACATACACAGGCTACAATTCTACATCATGCAATACTTGTTCACATCTGAGCAATGTGTTGTCATTCAACACTCAGAAAAAGTACAGGAGCTTCTTCTTTGGGGGAAGTTAGTGTGTTTTTGACCCCAATAGACCACCTGAAAAATTTGTGGATTTTACACCTAGCAACCGTCTTCTCCTCCTCCTAGTAACAAGTGTAGCTCTACCCCCAGTTAAGAGAGCCGCTGGATTTAGTTTCGGGTCATGTATAAAGCACCGCCAACCCCCGGCAATTTACTCTAATCACTCTGGCACAGTTAGTCTAGGGGATTCTCTAGTATCACAATCTAACAGTATATGCACACAATCTATCTGTATTGCATGGGTAACCTCTTTGCATAAACGCAACACACTGATAGCAAGAGATAAAATATAACGTTTCTTTACTTTGAGTAAAAGGCATAAGGTTAAAACATAAAACACATATATATATATCTGCAGAGCACTGCAGCAGAAAATCTAACACAGTCGATTACCCGCCAAGTATTGCTATCTCTATCTATGCGCCCTTATGGCGCAGCAACTTAAGCTCTAACTACAGATCAGGCCTGATCCAGATTTTAACTCAGTCTCTAGAAGAACAGTTTCTTCGCATGCAACTTGACTGGTGGTGCACAACAGGAACAGTAATTTGTAATCCAAAGGGTAGAAAAACGAAAAGGGCAGAATGACCCCTCACAGGAGACTACTAAACTCAGTTCCACCACTAGTCTCCTGCGGGACAGTAAAGTAGAACCCGGAGGGCCAAGGCAGTCTCTAGGCCTAATCAATGTACGGTCTATATGAATGAGCAGGTGCTCGCTCACCACTCCGGACGCAATCCCAGTCCGGGACTTCCACCTACTGTGTCTCCGCACACAGTGCCTGCAACGGCCGGGTCCCCGGTCCAACTGATGTCCAAACTCGACAAAGTCAGGTGCCACCCAGGCTCCGCAGTGGGGTGAAAGGCTCTCTGGAAGTTGTGCAAGGCCCTGGCTTCAGGCCCTGCACTGCAGCAGATCCGCACAGGAAGGCCTGTTGATTGCAGCGCGGTGTCCAAAGAGCCCGAGCTCAGCCTCGCCCTCTTCTTATATAGCCCCTCCCATGAGTCTCTGCAGTGGCTAAATGCACCCTGGGTGCCGAACGGGATTCTGGGTAGCGTAGTCCCGGGGCCTTAAAGGAGACCCCGCTACACAAGCTTTCCATTAGCTTAAACAATATGAGAGTCTGATAATACTGCAATGCATAAAATCACATGAAAATGCTCACGCTCCAATGTGAATCCCGGCTTTAACCACCTCAATACCGCACGCCGTCATATTACATCCTGGTATTTAGGTGGGGATATCTGCATGATTCCTGCAGCTACAGGCATCATTCAGATATCCTTCTTTTCAGCCGGCGATTCTGAGCACCATAAGAACAATAATAGCGACAGTTCTGCCGCTTGATCATTCTCATAGGGGACAGGAGGGGACGTCCCCCCCTCCCGCCGCCATCCGGTGCTTCTCCGGGCTCTCCCGTGCCATCGGGGGCCCGGAGAACGAGGATGACAGATGACGAGGATAGAGATTTCCGGTGACCAGATCTCTGGTCATCTCTATGACCGTCGGAGGCCCGGGCGCGACGTTATGACGTCACCCGGAAGTAAACAAAGCCGCAATCGCGGCTGTCGGCATGAGATCGGTAAAAAAAAATTCACAATCTCATGCTTTCAAGCCTGGAGGAGAGATGTGGGGTCTTATTGACCCCGCATCTCTCCATACAGAGGACCTGTCGCAATGATTCCTATTACAAGGGATGTTTACATTCCTTGCAATAGGAATAAAAGTGATCAAAAAAAAAAAAGTGTAAAAATAACAAAAATTAAGTAAAATAAAAAAAAATGTAAAAAAAAAAAAATAATTAAAACGGCCCTGTCCCAGGTATCTCGCGCTCAGAAGCGAACACACACGTAAGTCCCGCCCACATATGTAAACGCTGTTCAAACCACACGTGTGAGGTATCGCTGCGTGCGTTAGAGCGTGTGCAACAATTCTAGCACTAGACCTCCTCTGTAACTCTAAACTGGTAACCTGTAAAAAAATGTAAAGCATCGCCTATGGAGATTTTTAAGTACCGAAGTTTGGCGCCATTCCATGAGTGTGCACAATTTTAAAGCTAGACAAGTTAGGTATCTATTTACTCGCGCAACATCATCTTTCACATTATACATAAAAATTGGGCTAACTTTACTGTTTTGTTATTTTTTAATTCATGAAACCGTTTTTTTTCCAAAAAATTATTTCGCAAATACCGTGCAAGATAAAAAGTTGCAATGACCCCCACTTTATTCCCTAGGGTGTCTGCTAAAATATATATATATATATATAATGTTTGGGGGTTCTGAGTAATTTTCTAGCAAACAAATTATGATTTTTACATGAAGGAGAGAAGTGCCAGAATGGGCCCGGTATTGAATTTGGAAGTTTGTAGATATCTATGTTGTGCTACTGCCATCTACTGGCAAAACAAAGTCTTTTCAATCAGCAATTCCAAGGAATTTGATAAAAAAAACAAGCTAAAAAAAAATGGCAGCCACCCTAATTTACAATCAGCGTTTAGAGTAATGCCCAGTACACACTATAAGAAAATCAGATGAACAATCACCTGGTTTTCCTCAATGTTTCACAGCAGGTCGAAACTGAGGTTGTTACTAAGGCCCCTTTCACATTGACACGTTTTTCAGGGGTTTAGCGCTAAAAATAGCGCTGCTATACCGCCTGAAAAAATCGTGCCCTGCAGTCTTCAATGTGAAAGCCCGAAGGCTTTCACACTGAAGCGGTGCGCTAGCAGGACCGCTCCAAAAGTCCTGCTAGCCGCATCTTTGCAGCGGTGAAGGAGCGGTGTGTTTACCGCTCCTTTACCGCTGCTGCCCATTGAAAGCAATGGGAAACCGCGGTAATACCGCGGGCAATGCGCCTCTGCAGAGGCGCATTGCGGGCGGTATTAACCCTTTTTCGGCCGCTAGTGGGGGTTAAAATCACCCCGCTATCGGCCGATATCGCGGTAAAAACGACGGTATAGCGGCTCTAAAAATAGCGCCGCTATACCGTCAACGCACCTCCCTGCCCCAGTGTGAAAGGGGCCTAATTGTACGAAAATTCTCAAATAAAAAAAGGCTTTTCTTTTGATGTTTGTTTCTGATCATGCGCTGTCTTTCGTATCCGATTTTTTTTCTCAAACGAAAACAATAAAAATGAAACAAAAATCATTAGTTACATAGTTACATAGTAGGTGAGGTTGAAAAAAGTCCATCAAGTCCAACCTAGTTAGTTCACGTAATTTTTGGGAAGTTTGTGCCTTCGGAAATTTTTGTTTGGAAAGTCTTAATTTGATGTCGCAAGTTCTGTACACACAATACGAAAATTAATCGATCGTGCCTTGTATGGAATTTTTCTTCCGATTTTCTCATAGTGTGTACCCCACTTAAGCAGCACATGGAGGGGCTTTGCACAGAGTAAGTATTTACCAGCACACTTACCAACTAGCTAGAAAAAATATATAATTAAGAAAACAAAAACTAATTACACAATAAAAAAATATTTGTAAATGCCCACAGGATTTTTTGGGGGTGCATCAAAAATAAATAAAATTTATAAAAAATATATATATATATATATTGTAAACAACAACACAATAAGGCCCCTTTCACACGATAAGCCCGCTCGGATCCGCCTGTCTATTTTTCAGGCGGATCCGAGCGGGCCACCCATTGACTCATATGGGCAGGTGGTTGTCAGTGGAGATGTGTCCGCTGACACCCGTCTGCCATCTGATGCGCTAAAAACAGACGTATGGCGATACGTTCAGCCATCCGTCTGGCGGATCGGATGAGATTTGATGAAAACGGACATGCTGTCCGTTTTTGGCCGATCTCCCCATAGAAATCAGCGGGGCTCTGACAGGTGCCTCCTCACTCCAGTGAGCAGAGACGGATCCGCCCCGTGTGAAAGGGGCCTAAAATGTCTTCACAGTTAAAAACAACAAACTGATTTACTATTGTAGCGGGGTGTTCCCCTATATTGGGAAGAAACTACATTACCCATAACCCCATTCTTGTTGTGACGTTCCACCGCAGAGACTCATGGGAGGGGTTATAAAAGGAAGAGGCGGGGCCGGGCTCGGCCTCTTTGGCGACACGAGACTTCACGGACGGATCCTCCTGTGCGGATGTGTCGGAGGGGCAAGGCCTGAAGCCTGAGGCCTTGCTCTGCACCGAAGAGCCTTCCATCCTCCCCTCTGCGAGCCTGGGTGGCATCTGACTTTGTGAGCTACCGCCTTGTCGGATCGGGGACCCGATCGTTGGAGAGATCGAGAGTGTGTGACACGGCCGGTGGAGGTTTTCCCGGACTGGATCCGTAGTCCGGCGGGTGAGAGGGCATAAGCCCAGCTTAGATACTGTTGCTGTGCATAGGCCTATAGACTGCCGTGGCCTACAAGTTATTTTCATACCCCTTGGATTACAAAGTTATACTCTGTTTAAGTGCACCACCATTACAGACCTGCCGGTGAAGAAAGAAGGACTAAGCTAAATATTAGAACCAGGCCTGGTGGGGATTCTAGCGTGTTTGATTGCTGCGCCATAGGGCACTTAGTTAACGGTCGCCCGTATGGCGCACTTGTAGCGTGTGTTACTATATAGTGTGTTAGAGTGGCAGGACGCTGCCCTTAGGCGTGATTGTTTAGAACTGTGATTATTGTTACCCCTTTTATTCATATTGAGAATTGATGAGTAAAACACTTTACCTATTACAATTCATTACTGTGTCCTTGCTTAGTTATTCTATTGCATAGGACATATCATTGATTGTTAGTACTAGCTGTGCCAGAAGGGGATAGAGCCTATTGCCGGGGGTTGGCGGAGCTGCACTCAGGGCCCAAAATCTAATTCTGCGGCCTCCTTAGTTGGAGGTATCGCTACACGTGGGGGTTCTCGTCCGGGATCCTGATGCAGCAAGCGAACGCCAGAAGTGCCGGCATGGACCCCATGGATCCAAGAGCGGTAGAAGAGTGGTGCAAAGCCGCTAATACAGAGCCAAAACAGTCGATAGCCATTAGCCTTCCTGGCGAGAAATGGTCAAGTGAGACGGTAGAGGAACTGCTGAGTTCAGTGTCCCCAGATCACACACCGTGGGTGATAGACATGAAGACAGACCCAAACATCTCATATCAATACGCATTAGTGGAATATTGGGACGGGATGCCAGAGGCCTGTAAGCACAAGTGTCTGCGGACGCCAGACAACAGAACATTTAGGCTGGCGCACGCAATAACTGTAGAAAGGGAACCATCCCCTACGGGATCGCCACAGGCTGCGGCCCGAACTACACCTGAAAGAGAAGACAGGGCGCCACCTCCGGTGGCACCTGCATCGGCCACTGCTATATCACCAGAACTGATAAATGCAATAGGGGATTTGCTAGCCAAATGTCAGAAGACAAGTACGGTGCATGTGGAAACTAGCTACCGGAGACTAAAAATATTCTCAGGGAAGCTCCCTGTCCCGGCAGGGGAAGAAGATTTTGATACTTGGGTGGAACAGGCATTACAGGCAGTGGAGGCATGGGAGGTGCCGGAGGCACAGAAGAGGCAGCGAGTGTTAGAAAGCCTTAAAGGTGCAGCAGCAGAAGCAGTGAAAAGTTTCCGGTTTGGGAATGCAGGGTGCACGGCGCAGGATTGTCTAGCTATGCTGCAGGAAGAGTTTGGTCAATTAGACAAGGTGACAGAGACGGTCTACCAGTTTGAACACACTTTCCAAAAACCGGAGGAGAAACTTTCCGAGTATGTCAGAAGGCTAAACAGGCTGCTGTGCAAGATTGTGTTAAAGAAAGGGATGAAGCCCCAAGATGCCGATGCGGCAAGAATGAAGCAAGTCTTAAAGGGAGCGCTACGCTCCAATCCAGTCTGGCTGCACCTGAAAACCTTGGGTGGAGGAATGTTGCTGACTTATGCTGATTTAATAAAAATTATCAGAGATGAAGAGGCGCTGCAACAGGACCAGCAGAAGGATAAGACAAGTGTTGTACCCGCACAGGTGCTGGTCAATCCAGTGATGACCCCTGAAAGAGAGGCGGAGATAGACACCCTAAAAACTCAGATGTCCAAGGTATTAGAGATATTGACCTCTCTGATAGCAAAAGACACAGAGTGTCCCAAGAAGAAGGAAAGTCCAAGGAAGGAATTGTTCCCGATTGCCTCAGCACCCGAACCTTTACAAGAATGGGGAGATATAGTCTGCTTCAACTGTGGGGGAGTTGGCCACATTGCAGCCACATGTTCTAGTCCGAAGAAGAAGAGACCAGACAACCGCAAGCCGGCGGGAAACTTCAGAGGGCCCCGGTGAAGGAGTCAACCGGGTGCCCACCATCTTCAGTAAACTCCAAGCTGAATGCAAAGAAAAACAAAAAGAGAGATAGAACACCAAAGGGGAAACGTAATACCCCTCAACAAAGCTATACTCCAAGAAGAAGGGGGGAGACCCCTCAGGAGAGGCACGGCACCCCCCAAAGGAGGTGCCCACCCAAGAAAAATAATAGTACACCTCAGCGGGTTCCTACACCCATTAAAAGGAGGGAAGTCAGTGCATACCAGGCTCAAGAAAGGTTCAAGTCCAAAGGGAATAGGACAAGAGAGAGTCCAAAGGGAAAAGGTCTGAAGAAGGCAGCTCCTGCCGGACCATATCCAGAGAAGCTGGTAGGCCCATCCCCTATAGTGCCCATTCAAGTGGAGGGAGTCTACACCAGGGGCCTCCTGGACACCGGGGCACAAGTGACCCTACTATACCGGGACTTCTACGACAGGCACCTGAGTCATCTGCCTATCCAGAAGATAGAGGAGCTGGAAATATGGGGAATTGGAACCCAGAGTTTCCCTTACGACGGCTACCTTCCCGTCCAAATAACCTTTGACCCATCTGTGGCTGGGAAGGCCGAAGTGTTTGACACCCTGGCAGTTGTGTGTCCTAGGCCGCCTGGAGCCAACAAGAATTCCCTTATAATAGGGACAAACACGGACCTGGTCCGAAGACTCCTGACCCCTCTAGTGACGGAAGAAAGACAAGCAGCTACCAAGATCCATCCCATGCTGAAGACAGCCTACCAACGGCTGGTCCAAGAGCGGGAGACCCCTGGAGAGGAGATAGGGAAGTTGTGGAGACTTGGAAGAGAAGGGGTAGTGTTGCAGCCCGGTGAAGTAACCTGTCTCAGGGCCACTGTGAAGCTTACTTGGGAACAGCCTGGTCCCTTTGTCATGCTGGAGTCAGACCCAAGGGGTGAATCCTCAGGCCTGGAGGTGATACCGGAAGTGATTCCGCTGAAGGTCCTGAAGAAGGCCCATTATAGAGTTCCAGTGAGTGTTAGGAATACTACCAAAGACCCCATGGACATCCCAGCCAGAATGTTGCTAGGCCAGGTGAGCCCGGCGGCCCCTGTTACCCTGTCAGAAGTGAAGAGGACAGGTGAAGAAGCGGATGTTTGGGAGAAGCTGACCATGGAAAACCCGAATCTGTCCAGGGCTTGGAAAGAGAGAGCCAAGGCCCAGTTGAATAGATGGGAGAAGATCTTCTCTAGGGATGAATTTGATGTGGGGTGTGCAAGAAGTGCCACCCATCGGATCCGCCTCCAAGAAGATAAGCCCTTCCAAAAGAGAGTCAGGCGGGTCCCGCTAGCAGATCTGGAGGATCTGAGGGAACAACTTGCAGAACTCAAGAGGACTGGTGTGATACGGGAGTCCAGAAGCCCCTATGCCTCTCCCATAGTAGTGGTCCGAAAGAAGAATGGATCATTGAGGCTCTGTATAGACTACAGGACTCTCAACAGGAGAACCATACCTGACCAATACACCACTCCGAGGATAGAGGATGCCCTACAGAGCTTGTCTGGAGCCAAATGGTTCAGCGTTATGGATCTCAAGAGTGGGTACTATCAGATTCCGATGCACCCAGCAGACAAGGAGAAGACAGCTTTCATAACCCCAGTGGGGTTCTTCGAATTCGACCGGATGCCCCAAGGTCTGTCTGGAGCCCCAGCTACTTTCCAACGTCTCATGGAGAAGACAGTAGGGGACATGAACTTGATCGAAGTCCTTGTATACCTAGACGATGTCATTGTCTTTGGGAGAACCTTGGAGGAACATGAAGAGAGGCTGGAGAAAGTGTTGAGAAGACTCAGTGAGGAAGGACTTAAGCTTTCGCCTGAGAAGTGTCAGTTCTACCAGTCTTCTGTGAACTATCTGGGGCACATAGTATCTGAAGAAGGGGTGGCCACAGACCCTGAGAAATTGGAGGCAGTTACCTCCTGGCCACAGCCCACCACAGTAACAGAACTCAGATCCTTCTTGGGCTTCTGCTCCTACTATAGAAGGTTTGTGGAGGGATTTGCTCGAATTGCTAGACCATTGAATGAGTTGCTCAAGACTGAAGGAGAGGAGGATGGATCGGGGCCCAGGAGGCCAGGAGAGTCCATCAGAGATCAGTGGAATCAGAGGTGTGAAGAGGCTTTCCAGGAATTGAAGAGGAGCCTGACCACTGCACCAGTCTTGGCCTATGCAGACCCAACCAAACCCTATGAACTGCACGTGGATGCTAGTCACGACGGTCTGGGAGGAGTACTTTACCAAGAACATGAGGGGCAATTGCGGCCTGTTGCCTATGTGAGTAGAAGCCTGACCCCCTCTGAGAAGAACTACCCCACTCACAAGCTGGAGTTCCTGGCCCTCAAGTGGGCGGTAGTAGACAAGCTCAAAGACTACCTGTACGGAGCAGAGTTCACTGTGAAGACCGACAACAACCCCCTTACCTACCTGTTCACCACGGCCAAGCTGGATGCCACTGGACACAGGTGGCTAGCCGCACTGTCTGGATTCAACTTCAGCCTTAAGTATAGACCAGGAGTGGGGAATCGAGACGCAGACGCCTTGTCCAGAAGATCTCATTCCCCGACCATTGAAATAGAAGATTGGACCCAAGTGGCACCGGACGGGGTGCAGGCCCTTTGTCAAGGAGCTGCATTCCAAGCCCGAGGATGCTCCAGAGCAGAGGAAATAGGAGTTACCACGGTGGGAGTCCCCAAACACTACTGTGGAGTAGCTCAATTGGAAGAGGGCCACCTACCAAGATTGTCCAAAAAGGAATTAAGGTGTGACCAATTGGAAGACCCCATGGGGAGATTGGTCCTGGAGGCCTTGGAAAATCAGGATCCAAACATACTCATGCGTCAACCCTCCAAAGAAGCTCGCCTACTGAGGAAGGAGTGGGATAGGTTGCAGTTGCATCAGGGAGTGGTCTACCGAAGGGGCCCCTCTGATGATTCAGAAGATAAGTGGCAGATGTTCCTCCCAGAGAAACATCGGGAGACTGTTTTGATGGCCTTGCATGACAATCATGGCCACCTAGGGGCTGAAAGGACTTTTCAACTTGTCAGAAGTCGGTTCTATTGGCCCTGCATGAGGGCAGAGGTAGAGGAGTACTGCCACTCATGTGCGCGATGCATCCAGAGGAAGACTTTGCCCCATCAAGCTGCCCCAATGGGCCATCTACAGAGCCAAGGGCCTATGGACCTGGTGTGCATTGACTTTCTCTGCCTCGAACCCGACCTGAGTGGACTAGGAAATGTTCTGGTGATAACCGACCATTTCACCCGGTATGCCCAGGCCTTCCCCACCAAAGATCAGAAGGCCTCCACCGTGGCCAAGGTACTTATGGAGAAGTATTTTGTCCATTATGGGCTGCCACAGAGACTCCATTCAGATCAAGGGAGGGACTTCGAGAGTAAGCTGATCCGGAAGCTCTTGGATTCGTTGGGAATCAGGAAGACTCGAACTACACCTTACCATCCTCAGGGAGATGCTCAGCCGGAAAGGTTCAACCGAACCCTGCTCAACATGTTGGGGACTCTGGAAAGCGAGAAAAAGCAACATTGGAGCAAACACATAGCAGCCATGGTACATGCTTACAACTGCACCATCAGTGATGCTACAGGCTATTCCCCATATCGACTCATGTTTGGGAGAGAAGCGAGACTACCGGTGGACCTGGCTTTTGGCACCTCACTGGACCATTCCTCCGTCACCTCTCACAGAGGATATGTGGATAGGCTCAGACACAGCCTGAAAGTAGCCTATGAACAAGCTCAAGCGGCCTCAGATCAAAGGGGAGCTCGGAATAAAAAAAATTACGACCTGAAGGTCCGGGTACAAGACCTACAGCCCGGGGATCGAGTACTGTTGCGCAATCTGGGAGTCCCCGGAAAGCACAAGCTTGCAGACAGATGGAGATCTGAACCTTATGTCATCTGCAGGAAGTTGCCGGGCCTACCTGTCTACAAGGTGAAGCCAGAGGGAAAGGTAGGCCCACTGAAGACATGGCATCGAAACCACCTGCTTCCACTGACGGAGGCAGTTAGAATACCTTCCGTGGGAGACTCCCCTGCACCGGCCTCTATCTTGGATACTCCTAGACCGCACACTCGGTCACAGACCTCCCGAGCTGGAAATGGAGAAGCCTCCCAACTTAGTGGGGATGAAGAAGGAGAGCTTGATTGGCTGTGGTCTTCCCCAACTCCAGGAACTTCTATCATAGATCTTCCAGTCACCCAAGATACCACAGATGAAACGCTGAACCCAGAGGCTGCAGAATTCATCCCTTTCAGTCCTTCAACAGATTACTGGGAAGATGCCCATGATAGTTACTCCGAGGAAGAGGAGCCTGAGGCGCCAGAGCCAGAGATTCCAAGAGAGCAAAGAGCTCGAAGAGTCATTCAACCTCCTAAGAAGCTGACCTACCCCCAGATGGGGAACAGTTCGGAAGACTCTGTGGTCACTGCTAGGAGAAATGCTGAGATTCCGGATCCCTCCACTGTCCATTTGGTGGAGGGCAACCCCAGCTCACTCTCTGGCACAGTTAGTCAGGCCACCCAAGATAATGTGACCTGTGGGCAAGGGAATTCAACCCCTCAGTTATGGTGGGAATCCCCTATCCCAACATCGTTTTCAGAATTGTCCAATGTTGTATATAGTTGTTGCTAAAATGTATCTTTGGGGACCAAAGAGTTTAAGTGGGGGGAGTGTGTAGCGGGGTGTTCCCCTATATTGGGAAGAAACTACATTACCCATAACCCCATTCTTGTTGTGACGTTCCACCGCAGAGACTCATGGGAGGGGTTATAAAAGGAAGAGGCGGGCCGGGCTCGGCCTCTTTGGCGACACGAGACTTCACGGACGGATCCTCCTGTGCGGATGTGTCGGAGGGGCAAGGCCTGAAGCCTGAGGCCTTGCTCTGCACCGAAGAGCCTTCCATCCTCCCCTCTGCGAGCCTGGGTGGCATCTGACTTTGTGAGCTACCGCCTTGTCGGATCGGGGACCCGATCGTTGGAGAGATCGAGAGTGTGTGACACGGCCGGTGGAGGTTTTCCCGGACTGGATCCGTAGTCCGGCGGGTGAGAGGGCATAAGCCCAGCTTAGATACTGTTGCTGTGCATAGGCCTATAGACTGCCGTGGCCTACAAGTTATTTTCATACCCCTTGGATTACAAAGTTATACTCTGTTTAAGTGCACCACCATTACAGACCTGCCGGTGAAGAAAGAAGGACTAAGCTAAATATTAGAACCAGGCCTGGTGGGGATTCTAGCGTGTTTGATTGCTGCGCCATAGGGCACTTAGTTAACGGTCGCCCGTATGGCGCACTTGTAGCGTGTGTTACTATATAGTGTGTTAGAGTGGCAGGACGCTGCCCTTAGGCGTGATTGTTTAGAACTGTGATTATTGTTACCCCTTTTATTCATATTGAGAATTGATGAGTAAAACACTTTACCTATTACAATTCATTACTGTGTCCTTGCTTAGTTATTCTATTGCATAGGACATATCATTGATTGTTAGTACTAGCTGTGCCAGAAGGGGATAGAGCCTATTGCCGGGGGTTGGCGGAGCTGCACTCAGGGCCCAAAATCTAATTCTGCGGCCTCCTTAGTTGGAGGTATCGCTACACGATGAACAGTTCATAGTCTGTTTTCAATCTTGTTTACAAACTTACAACTCCACAAAGTACCAATTAAATCCAGAAATAAAGGTGTATCATAAATCTCTACATGTTTTGTGAATACTGATTTACTTCATCTGGAGTAGATGCTATTGACATGGTGTCTACAGTCTGACCCAAATCTATACACCCCCTGACCCTCCCACTACCACCTCCAACATAACCCAAATCTATACACCCTCCAGACCTTCCCTCCACCATCTAAACCATGACCCAAATCTATACACCCCCCCCAGACCCTCTCTCCATCATCTACAACATGACCCAATCTATACACCCCCAGACCTTCCCGCCACCATCTACAACATGACCCAAATCTATACACCCCCAGACCTTCCCTCCACCATCTACAACATGACCAAAATCTTTACACCCCCCCCCCCAGACCCTCCCCATCTACAACATGACCTGTGACGGGAGTCACTTTAGGTGGGGGGCTTGTGAAACCCAGCTTACCTTGGAGAGCTCTGGAAACTCTGTGTCAAGCTCCACCGGCCCCTCCTATGTGTAAATCACCCTGTGTCCATTAGGGGCACAGGGTGACCGAGAACCCCAGTCTGATCTGTGCTAGTCGGACTCTCTGTACAGCCACACTGGAATCTTGTATATATGTATAAATTTTGTGTTGTCTCATGCTGTTGTGGACTGTTTGCTGGGATCGTTTGGGGTGTGGCTGTGTCCCATTAATCTGTTGTGTCTTTCTGCCTTAGGAGAAATGTATTATGGGATGGATGTTTTGTATTTGTGTTCCTGGCATGTGGACTGGGGGCAGGGTGGCGAGGGGAGGGCGGATTCCTCCAACAGCTCTCTTTGCTGATTGGACAATTTAACATAAAATTAAGAACAAAGAGGAATGTAAGAAAATAACACTGCATTTGACTGCCCCTTATCAAGTACATCTCCCAAGGAGACAAAATAACCACATTCCTTCTGAACTGCTCTTAACACAACAGCCTCCACCGACGGGGAAGACATTCCCCATGTCCACCATTAACCTGGAGTTACACTTCATTTATATGGCGCCTAGTTCACCTCCCCACACCCACTTCCGCTCACAGAAATGCCAGAAGCGGCAGCGGGTGGATGTGCCATCTAAACATGCAGCCCCAGGCCTCGATGCACATGCCCAGTGGTGGCTGGAGGAGAGGAAATTACTTTCTCCCATGTCAGTACACTGTTGCCCCATGTATACACATCAGCTGTAAGTAATTGTGGTATGTTGAGTTTTGTATAATGATCTGTAAATTTAATTGTACATCTCCTAGAGACTGAGTTTTAGAGTCTGGGTCAGGCCTGACCAAGCGTTAGAGTTTAGTTGCTGCGTCACAGGGCGCTTAGCTAACGGCCGTTACACGTGGTATGCCATTACTGTATTTCACTAATGTGTAGTATGTTATTCGCTGCAGGGCTCTGCAAGAAGCACGTGTGATCTGTTATAACTGTTGATCTATTATACCAAGAGAGAGTAAACTCGTTATGCTTTAATTGCTTTGCATTGGTGTCTGAATTTTACTATAGAGTATAAGAGATATTACCCTAGACTAACTGTGCCAGAGTGGGTCGAGTGAATTGCCGGGGGTTGGCGGTGTTGTGTGCAGAGCCCGAGACCAAATTCTGCGGCTCTCTTAGTTGGGGGTGCGCTACACGTGTGGGTTCTCGTCCGGGATCCTGATACAACAGGTGAACACGCCAGAGGTACCGGCATGGACCCGCTAACAGTAAAAGCGTGGTGCGAAGCATCTAGAGCGGACCCAAACAAGTCGGTAGTCATCAGCCTCCCAGGGGAGGAGTGGTCAACAGAGACGGTAGAACAGCTAATGATGTCCGTGTCCCCAGATCATACACCGTGGGTGACGGAGATGAAGTCAGACCCAGATATCTCGTATCAGTATGCACTAGTGGAGTACTGGGGCGGGATGCCAGAGACTTTCAAGCGCAGCTGTGTGCGGACGCCAGACAACAAAACCTATAGGTTGGCGCACGCAATGACTATAAAGAAGGAGCCATCACCAACGGGATCCCTGCAAGGGGCAACCCGTGTCTCACCTGAAAGTAGAGACAGGGCAACGCCTCCGCAGCACCTGCACCTGTCACTGCTACATCACCAGAACTGATAAATGCTATAGGGGATCTGCTAACAAAATGTCAGAAGACAAACACGGTACATGTAGAGACTAGCTACCGGAGATTAAAGACATTCTCGGGGAAGCTCCCTGTCCCTGCAGGGGAGGAAGATTTTGATACCTGGGTGGAGCAGGCATTACAAGCAGTAGAGGCATGGGAGGTGCCTGAAGCGCAGAAGAGGCAACGAGTGATAGAGAGCCTGAAAGGTGCAGCTGCAGAAGCAGTAAAAAGCTTCCGGTTTGGGAATACAGATTGCACGGCTCAAGACTGCCTAGCCATGCTACAAGAGGAGTTTGGTCAGTTAGAAAAGGTGACAGAGATGATCTACCAATTCGAACATACTTTCCAACAGCCAAAGGAGAAGCTTTCGGAGTATATCAGAAGACTGAACAGGTTGCTGTGCAAAATTGTATTAAAGAAGGGAATGATGCCCAAAGATACAGATGTGGCAAGAATGAAGCAAGTCCTGAAGAGAGCGTTGCGCTCGGATCCAGTCTGGCTTCACCTGAAAACCTCGGGAGAAGGAACGTCACTGACCTACTCTGACTTGATAAAAATCATCAGAGATGAGGAGGCACTACAGCAGGACCAGCAAATGATTAAGACAAATGCCGCCCCTGCACCATTGATAGTCAACTCAGTGATGACCCCTGAAAGAGACTCAGAAGTAGACACTTTAAAATCACAAATGTCTAGGGTGTTCGAGATGCTGACCTCTTTGATAGCAAAAGATCCAGAGGGTCCCGAGAGAGAAGTACCAAGGAAGGAACTATTCCCAATTGCCTCAGCACCCGCATCTCTACAAGAATGGGGAGATATAGTCTGTTTTAACTGTGGGGGAATTGGCCATATTGCAGCTGTGTGTTCCAGCCCCAAAAAGAAGAAAATAGGCAACCGCAAACCGGCGGGAAACTTCAGAGGGCCCCGGTGAAGGAGTCAACCGGGTGCCCATCATCTTCAGTGAGTTCCAAGCTGAATGAGAAGCTAAAGAAGAGAAAGGACAAAACCCCTCAGAGGAAACACAGTATCCCTCAGCAGGGATACACCCCAAAAAGAGAGAGCAAGACCCCTCAGAAGAGACACAGCATTCCCCAAAGGGGATGCACACCTAAGAAAGACAATAACATCCCTCAGCGGGTCTGTACACCCATTAAAAGCAGGGAGATCAATCAGGCCCAAGAAAGACTAAAGTCCAAAGGGAGTTGGACGAAAGAGAGTTCGAAGGGAAAGGACCAGAAGAAGGTGACCTCTGCCAGGCCATATCCAGAGAAGCTGGTAGGCCCATCTCCTATAGTACCCATTCAAGTGGAGGGAGTCTACACAAGAGCCATCTTGGATACTGGGGCACAAGTGACCCTGCTATACAGGGATTTCTATGATAAACACTTAAGTCATCTACCCATCCAGAAGATAGAAGAGCTGGAAATATGGGGAATTGGCACCCAGAGTTTCCCTTACGATGGCTACCTGCCCATCAAGATGACCTTTGACCCACCCGTGGCTGGGAAGGCTGAAGTGTTCGACACCCTGGCAGTTGTGTGGCCTCCGCCGCCTGGAGCCAACAAGAGTTCCCTTATAATAGGGACAAATACGGATCTGGTCCGGAGACTCCTGGCCCCTCTAGTACAAGGGAAGGGCCCTGCAGTCACCAAAATCCATCCCATGCTGAAGACGGCCTACCAACGACTGGTCTTAGAGCAGAAGACCCCTGAAGAGGGGATAGGGAAGGTGTGGAGACTTGGAAGAAAAGGGGTAGTGTTGCAGCCCGGCGAAGTAACCTGTCTCAGGGCCACTGTGAAGCTTACTTGGGAACAACCTGGGCCCTTTATCATGCTGGAGCCCGACCCAAGGGAAGAACACTCGGGTTTGGAAGTGATCCCAGAAGTGGTTCTGCTGAAGGCCCTGAAGAAGGCCCATTGTAGAGTTCCGGTGAGTGTCAGGAACACTACAGGTGGCCCCATGGAGATTCCCGCCAGAATGCTGCTGGGCCGGGTGAGCCCTGCTGCCCCGGTTGCCCTGTCAGAAGTCAAGGGGGCGGGTGAAGGAGGAGATGTTTGGGAGAAGCTCTCTATGGAGAACCTGAATCTACCCAGGGCTTGGAAGGAGAGAGCCAAGGCCCAGTTGACCAGATGGGAGAAGATCTTCTCCAAAGATGAATTCGATGTGGGGTGTGCAAGGAGTGCCAACCATCGAATCCGCCTCCAGGAAGACAAGCCCTTCAGAGAAAGGGTCAGGCGGGTCCCACTGGCAGATCTGGAGGATCTGAGGGAACAACTCGCAGAGCTTAAGAGGACTGGTGTGATCCGGGAGTCTAGAAGCCCCTATGCCTCCCCGATAGTGGTGGTCAGGAAGAAGAATGGGTCGTTGAGGCTATGTATAGACTACAGGACTCTCAACAGGAGAACCATCCCTGACCAGTACACCACTCCCAGGATAGAGGATGCCCTACAGAGTTTGTCTGGAGCGAAGTGGTTCAGCGTTATGGATCTCAAAAGTGGGTACTACCAGATCCCTATGCATCCAGAAGACAAGGAGAAGACAGCTTTCATAACCCCAGTGGGGTTCTTCGAGTCTGACTGAATGCCTCAGGGACTGTCTGGGGCTCCCGCCACCTTCCAACGTCTCATGGAAAAGACTGTAGGAGACATGAACCTTATCGAAGTCCTTGTGTACCTGGACGATGTCATTGTCTTTGGGAGAACCTTGGAGGAACACAAGGAGAAGGTTTTGAGAAGGTTTTGGAGGCTGGAGGCTGGAGAAGGTTTCAACATGTTGGGGACTCTGAATAGCGAGAAGAAACAACATTGGAGCAGACACATAGCAGCTATAGTACACGCTTACAACTGTACCACTAGTGATGCTACAGGCTACTCCCCCTACCGACTCATGTTTGGGAGAGAAGCAAGGTTACCTGTAGACCTGGCCTTTGGCACTTCCTTAGACCATTCCTCAGCCACGTCCCACAAAGGATATGTGGACAGACTCAGACACAGCTTGAAGTTAGCCTATGAACAGGCACAAGCGGCCTCAGATCAAAGGGGAGCCCGCAACAAAAGGAACTTTGACCTGAAGGTCTGGATCCAGGACTTGCAGCCTGGGGACCGAGTACTGCTACGCAATCTGGGGGTCCCTGGAAAACACAAACTTGCAGACAGATGGAGACCTGAACCATATGTCATCTGTAAGAAGTTGCCAGGCCTACCTGTTTACAGGTTGAAGCCAGAGGGGAAGGTAGGGCCACTGAAGACCTAGCATCGGAACCATCTGCTCCCACTTGCCGAAGCAGTCAGGATAAATCCAGTGAGGGACTCCCCTGAGCCAGCCTCCATCCTGGATACTCCCAGGCCAAACACACGGTCCCAGACTTCTCGAGCTGAAGATATCGAGGTCTCTGAACTAAGTGGAGATGAAGAACAGGAACTTGACTGGTTGTGGCCTTCCCCAACCCCAGGAGCTTCGGCTATAGATCTTCCAACCACTGAGGATGCTATAGACAGTACACTGAATGCAGAAGCTACTGAGTTCATCCCATCTAGTCCTTTATCAGATCACTGGGAGGATGCCTGTGACACTTACTCAGAGGGGACCCCCGAGACTCTATATATCTTCCAGCTCCTGAATCAGATGTTCCAGAGCCCGCCGGGTCCCCCGAGCCTGCTCTAGAAGAAGAACCTGAGGCGCCAGAGCCAGAAACCCCAAGAGAGAAAAGGGCTCGAAGAGTCATAAGGCCTCCCAAAAAGTTGACCTACCCACAAATGGGGAGGAGCTCAGAAGATTCTGTGGTCACTGCCAGGAGGAGTGCAGAGAATCCGGATCCCTCCACTGTTCATTTGGTGGAGGGCAACCCCAACTCACTCTCTGGCACAGTTAGGCAGGCCACTCATGATAGTGTGACCTGTGGGCAAGGGAATTCAATCCCTCAGTTTTGGTGGGAATTCCCTCTGCCAACATCATACGCAACTTTGGCTAAGGTTGTACGTAGCGTATGCTGAAAATTATCTTTGGGGACCAAAGAGTTTAAGTGGGGGGAGTGTGTAGCGGGGTCTCCTTTAAGACTCTCAGAACTACCCTACCCAGAACCCCATTCGGCACCCAGGGTGCAATGTCACCACCGCAGAGACTCATGGGTGGAGCTATATAAGGAGGGGGGGAGGCTAAGCTCGGTCTCTTTTTGGGACACGAGACTTCGATGAACAAGTCCTCCTGTGCGGATCTGCTGGGGTGCAAGGCCTGAAGCCTGGGGCCTAGCGAAGCTACCAAAGAGCCTTCCACCTTCCTGTGAGCCTGGGTGGCATCTGACTTTGTTATCCTCAACCTTTGTTGGATCGGAGACCCGACCGCTGCAGACGCTGTGTGTGGAGACACAGCAGGTGGAAGTCCCGGACTGGGATCGCGTCCGGAGGGGTGAGCGAGCACATGCTCAATCCATATACTTTATACTGTTCCTAGGCCTACAGACTTCCGTGGCCCACCGGCTTATATTTAAGACACCACTGGAGATCTATAGCAGAACTGAGTTAAAGGGTCTCCAGTGAAGTGTTCCGTGTTGTTACTTTGACCTGTGGATAACAAATGTGTTCCTGAATGTGCACCACCATTAAAGACTTGCATGCAAAGAAATCATCTCCTAGAGACTGAGTTTTAGAGTCTGGGTCAGGCCTGACCAAGCGTTAGAGTTTAGTTGCTGCGTCACAGGGCGCTTAGTTAACGGCCGTTACACGTGGTATGCCATTACTGTATTTCACTAATGTGTAGTATGTTATTCGCTGCAGGGCTCTGCAAGAAGCACGTGTGATCTGTTATAACTGTTGATCTATTATACCAAGAGAGAGTAAACTTGTTATGCTTTAATTGCTTTGCATTGGTGTCTGAATTTTACTATAGAGTATAAGAGATATTACCCTAGACTAACTGTGCCAGAGTGGGTCGAGTGAATTGCCGGGGGTTGGCGGTGTTGTGTGCAGGGCCCAAGACCAAATTCTGCGGCTCTCTTAGTTGGGGGTGCGCTACACGTTTATGTGCATTTTTCACATTATTAGCACCAAAACTACTCCTGATGAAGCTTTACCGCAAAACTCATTGAGAATTCACATTTGAAACAATATATTATGACTATGATCTATTCTCAATTGTTTATATTGTAAAGTTCTCATTTACATTTATCTATGTGTAGCACTTAAGAGAGCTGCTGGTATTGTTTTGGGCCTGTACCGTACCTTCTTGGGGTTCTGCTCCTATTATAGGAGGTTTGTAGAAGGATTTGCCCGAATCGCCAGGCCGCTGAATGAACTACTCAAGACAGAAGGGGAAGAGGACGACTCAGGGCCCAGGAAGCCGGGAGAGTCAGTCAAAGATCAGTGGAACCAGAAGTGTGAAGAGGCCTTCCAGGCGTTGAAGAAGAGCCTAACCACTGCCCCAGTCTTGGCCTACGCAGACCCAACAAGACCCTATGAACTACACGTAGATGCCAGTCATGACGGTCTGGGAGGAGTGCTCTACCAAGAGCATGAAGGGCAACTGCGGCCCGTTGCCTACGTGAGCAGGAGCCTGACCCCCTCTGAGAAGAACTACCACACTCACAAGTTGGAGTTCCTGGCCCTTAAGTGGGCGGTAGTTGACAAGCTTAAAGACTACCTGTATGGGGCAGAGTTCACTGTAAAGACAGACAACAACCCCCTTACTTACCTCTTCACCACAGCAAAGCTGGATGCCACAGGACACAGATGGCTGGCCGCCCTGTCTGGGTTCGATTTCAGCCTGAAGTACAGGCCAGGGGCCGGAAATCGAGATGCGAACGCCCTGTCTAGGAGATCTCATGCCCACACCAGTGAGACAGAAGACTGGACCCAAGTGGCACCTGACGGGGTGCGGGCCCTTTGCCAAGGGGCTGAATTACAAACCAGAGGAGGCTCAAGGGCAGAAGAGATAGGAGTTACCATGGTAGGAGTTCCCAAACAATACTGTGGAATAACTCAACTGGAAGAAGACAATCTGCCAAAACTGTCAAAGAAGGAGCTGAGAGGTGATCAACTGGAAGACCCTATGGGAAGATGGGTCCTGGAGGCTCTGGAGAATCAGGATCCAAATAGACTCCTGTGTCACCCCTCAAGGGAAGCTTGCCTATCAAGGAAGGAGTGGGACAGGCTGCAGGTACATCAGGGAGTGGTCTACCGAAGGGGCCCCTCTGATGACCTGGAAGATAAATGGCAATTGTTTCTTCCCGAGAAACACAGAGAGACTGTCCTGGTCGCCCTACATGACAACCACGGCCACCTAGGGGCTGAAAGAACCTTTCAACTCGTCAGAAGTCGGTTCTATTGGCCCTGCATGAGGGCTGAAGTAGAGGAGTACTGCCATTTATGTGCACGCTGCATCCAGCGGAAGACTTTGCCCCATCAAGCTGCCCCAATGGGCCATCTACAAAGTTAAGGCCCGATGGATCTGGTAAACATTGATTTCCTCTGCCTCGAACCCGACCTGAGTGGATTAGGAAATGTTCTGGTGATAACCAATCATTTCACCCGGTATGCCCAAGCTTTCCCAACCAAAGACCTGAAGGCTTCCACGGTGGCCAAGGTACTTATGGAGAAGTATTTTGTCCACTATGGGCTACCGCAGCGACTCCATTCAGATCAAGGGAGGGACTTTGAGAGTCGGCTGATCCGGAAACTCCTGGATTCTTTGGAGATCAAGAAAACCCGA
This sequence comes from Rana muscosa, assembly GCA_029206835.1. NCBI lineage: Eukaryota > Metazoa > Chordata > Amphibia > Anura > Ranidae > Rana > Rana muscosa. Next base: position 243,322,895 of record CM055122.1, on the reverse strand, counting down.
ACCACCCCTTACCATCCCCAAGGAGATGCTCAGCCGGAGAGGTTTAACCGTACCCTGCTCAACATGTTGGGGACTCTGAATAGCGAGAAGAAACAACATTGGAGCAGACACATAGCAGCTATAGTACACGCTTACAACTGTACCACTAGTGATGCTACAGGCTACTCCCTTTACCGACTCATGTTTGGGAGAGAAGCAAGGTTACCTGTAGACCTGGCCTTTGGCACTTCCTTAGACCATTCCTCAGCCACGTCCCACAAAGGATATGTGGACAGACTCAGACACAGCTTGAAGTTAGCCTATGAACAGGCCCAAGCGGCCTCAGATCAAAGGGGAGCCCGCAACAAAGGGAACTTTGACCTGAAGGTCCGGATCCAGGACTTGCAGCCTGGGGACCGAGTACTGCTACGCAATTTGGGGGTCCCTGGAAAACACAAACTTGCAGACAGATGGAGACCTGAACCATATGTCATCTGTAAGAAGTTGCCAGGCCTACCTGTTTACAGGTTGAAGCCAGAGGGGAAGGTAGGGCCACTGAAGACCTGGCATCGGAACCATCTGCTCCCACTTGCCGAAGCAGTCAGGATACCTCCAGTGAGGGACTCCCCTGAGCCAGCCTCCATCCTGGATACTCCCAGGCCAAACACTCTGTCCCAGACCTCTCGAGCTGAAGATATCGAGGCCTCTGAACTAAGTGGAGATGAAGAACAGGAACTTGACTGGTTGTGGCCTTCCCCAACCCCAGGAGCTTCGGCTATAGATCTTCCAACCACTGAGGACGCTGTAGACAGTACACTGAATGCAGAAGCTACTGAGTTCATCCCATCTAGTCCTTTATCAGATCACTGGGAGGATGCCTGTGACACTTACTCAGAGGAGGACCCCTGAGACTCTATATATCTTCCAGCTCCTGAATCAGATGTTCCAGAGCCCGCCGTGTCCCCCGAGCCTGCTCTAGAAGAAGAACCTGAGGCACCAGAGCCAGAAACCCCAAGAGAGCATAGGGCTCGAAGAGTCATAAGGCCTCCCAAAAAGTTGACCTACCCACAAATGGGGAGGAGCTCAGAAGATTCTGTGGTCACTACCAGGAGGAGTGCAGAGAATCCGGATCCCTCCACTGTTCATTTGGTGGAGAGCAACCCCAACTCACTCTCTGGCACAGTTAGGCAGGCCACTCATGATAGTGTGACCTGTGGGCAAGGGAATTCAATCCCTCAGTTTTGGTGGGAATTCCCTCTGCCAACATCATACGCAACTTTGGCTAGGGTTGTACGTAGCGTATGCTGAAAATTATCTTTGGGGACCAAAGAGTTTAAGTGGGGGGAGTGTGTAGCGGGGTCTCCTTTAAGACTCTCAGAACTACCCTACCCATGGGTGGAGCTATATAAGGAGGGGGGAGGCTAAGCTCGGTCTCTTTTTGGGACACGAGACTTCGATGAACAAGTCCTCCTGTGCGGATCTGCTGGGGTGCAAGGCCTGAAGCCTGGGGCCTTGTGCAGCTACCAAAGAGCCTTCCACCTTCCTGCGAGCCTGGGTGGCATCTGACTTTGTTATCCTCAACCTTTGTTGGATCGGAGACCCGACCGCTGCAGACGCTGTGTGTGGAGACACAGCAGGTGGAAGTCCCGGACTGGGATCGCGTCCGGAGGGGTGAGCGAGCACATGCTCAATCCATATACTTTATACTGTTCCTAGGCCTACAGACTTCCGTGGCCCACCGGCTTATATTTAAGACCCCACTGGAGATCTATAGCAGAACTGAGTTAAAGGGTCTCCAGTGAAGTGTTCCGTGTTGTTACTTTGACCTGTGGATTACAAATGTGTTCCTGAATGTGAACCACCATTAAAGACTTGCATGCAAAGAAATCATCTCCTAGAGACTGAGTTTTAGAGTCTGGGTCAGGCCTGACCAAGCGTTAGAGTTTAGTTGCTGCATCACAGGGCGCTTAGTTAACGGCCGTTACACGTGGTATGCCATTACTGTATTTTACTAATGTGTAGTATGTTATTCGCTGCAGGGCTCTGCAAGAAGCACGTGTGATCTGTTATAACTGTTGATCTATTATACCAAGAGAGAGTAAACTTGTTATGCTTTAATTGCTTTGCATTGGTGTCTGAATTTTACTATAGAGTATAAGAGATATTACCCTAGACTAACTGTGCCAGAGTGGGTCGAGTGAATTGCCGGGGGTTGGCGGTGTTGTGTGCAGGGCCCGAGACCAAATTCTGCGGCTCTCTTAGTTGGGGGTGCACTACACGTTTATGTGCATTTTTCACATTATTAGCACCAAAACTACTCCTGATGAAGCTTTACCGCAAAACTCATTGAGAATTCACATTTGAAACAATACATTATGACTATGATCTATTCTCAATTGTTTATATTGTAAAGTTCTCATTTACATTTATCTATGTGTAGCACTACCCCCAGTTAAGAGAGCTGCTGGTATTGTTTTGGGCCTGTACCGTACTGCTGTCAACCCCCAGAAACTTGCTCTAACCCTCCACTGGCACAGCTGGCAACAAATAGGATTATGGAGCCCACTAGCTATAGGAACCAGAATAACGCAATGAGATATACAGTTACAGTTCAGAATTGGTTTACCTGAGTTGGCCTTCTCCCTGTAACAGTTAACACTCCACACACATGTTTGCTTTACCATAAAAGTATTTTACTGGATAAAGAAATCAGGTTAAACAAATATGCGTTTACTTATGCAGAGCCCGGCATAAACCAAAGTTGTAGACATATAAAGATGCCAAATATAATAAAATCTTATGTACACCAAATGTCTTTAGAATAACTATGCTTGCAAGCTTTCCCCCTCGTGGGCAATATGGCGCCCAAACAATGTCACTGTGAGTTCCAGTCAGGCCTGACTACTTTGTGACACAGCTATTCCAATGAGGGGATCTTCGCTAGCAAACGTTGATGCACTTTAAATTTGTAATCCAAGGGATATCAAATAGTTAGCTGAACTCCTGCTATGCTTTAGGGCGTGAAGTCACAGGTAATAAGATGCCCCGCTTTTTCTACGCAGTTACAGCGCAACACACTGTCCCCTGGTAAGTAGCGCACTGCTCTGATGGCGGTGGGCCCTAAACAAAGTTCACAGCCTTATTAACAGTTTAGAGTCTTGGGCAAGTGCCCTCTCACCCAACCAGGCCCAGTCCGTTCGGCTGATTCCGTTGCTGGTGCTCCGGCACACGATCTCTCTTCCACCCATAGTCTCCGGTCCTTCAGACAACCATATGGAAGTCGATAGATGGGTCGACCCTTGGATGCTCCGAGATGTCAGCAGGCTCTCCGGACAAGATCCCTCTCTTTCAGACGAGCAGGCTTTCCGGATTCGGTGGGCCCAGGCTCTCCGGCCTAGACAAGCACAACAGGCCCCAACACAGGCTCCGACTTGCTGGGCGGGCGATGTCCAAAGAGACTGCATGTGGCTCCTCCTTCCCCTTAAATAGCCACCCCCAGCAGACCTTGCACCTGGCAATGCACTGTGGCCGTACAGCTGCACTGCATGTACTACCCACGTTATTGGAGTCCATCTCTCCCTGTACCACAAGTCCCACCATACACCTTTCCTTAAAGTCAAACAGTAGTCAAATAGAGTTCCGGAGGGACTATGGGTCACATTTGGTGGACATGCCCCAAAATTAAAAAATATTGGAGTGAGATACGAAATAAGATTACAGAAATAACTAAAATTGAAGTACCCGATGACCCATGGGTATGTTTATTACATGGTGTTCGAATGCCAGACAAACACTATTTAAGAACATTGCTCCCACAGCTCCTAAATGCAGCGAAGAGCCAAATTCCCATTTATTGGCAAAATCCGGAACGACCAACATTGAGGGGATGGTGTAAAAAATTTGATGAAATATACGGCTTGGAATATCTTAGGTTTTGTGACGGGGTGGGAATGGAAGAATTTGAAAAGAAAAAATGGAATGAATGGCTGATCTTTAAACACACTATGGGATACGCAGAAATAATGGGGGCATAAGGCATAACGTATAATGCATAACAAATTAAATTAAACAAAATATAAACCACAATAATACGATAATTTAGACCTAAAAATAGTGGAATGAGAAATTATTAGAGATGAAGAGGAGGGGGGGAAAATATACCAAGGGTATAAATACAGAGAGAGTAGGAAACGGAGAGATACCGAACATGAGAGGTCGGGGAAAGGGGTGGGGAAGGGTAAGGGGTGGTGTGTACTAACAAACATGTGTAAAAGGTTGTAATAGTGTGTTCATATGAAAATTAATAATGAAAGTAATTTAATATTAAAATAAAAAAAATAAAAAAGTAATAAGGAAAACCACAAATGATGTGAAACTGAAGTAGAGACGACATGAGCGAATATAAAACATGACCAAGTCTCTTGCTATGGTTGAGTCTGAGGTGGAAAAAGAAAAAAAAAAGAAAAAAAAATTGAGTTCCGGAGGGATCTGGCTTCACTTGCATATTAAAGTAGTCCTTACCGCATATCATAAAGTGACACCCCGCTACACATTCCCCCCACTTAAAATCTTTGGTCCTCAAAGATATCAACAATGTTTGTAAAGGAACTTAGTTAGCATATATGGAGGAGATACAATTCACAGTTACAAAGGAACCCGGCAGGGGAATCTCCCACCAAGCTTTAGAAGGGAGATTGTCCTGCCTACAGGTCACGTTACTAGAAGTGGCCTGTCCAGCTGTACCAGGGAGTGAGCTTGGGTTGCCCTCCACTAAATTTACAGTGGAAGGACCAGACTTGTCAACTGTTCTTCTTGCAGTGAAAACAGCTTCTTCAGAGCATTCACCCATTTGAGTATAAGTCAGTCTTTTTGGAGGGTGAATAACTCTTCTCTCCCTTTGTTCCCTAGGAGTCTGAATATCAAGGGTAGTGGATTCGGCCACGTCTGTATTCTTTTCAATGATTCCCTCCTCTGGGTCAGGCGTGCTTGACTCTGTTACTTCAGGAACATCCAGATCAGCTTCGGAAGGTGATGAGGGCTCTCTGGGGCCTTCTGTTTGAAGGGAATCCAGAGCATCCTCCCATTCCTCAGTGAGAGTATTGTATGGCATAAACTCAGGAGCCTCTGGGTTTAAAGTGTCATTAGTAGCAGCTTCAGAGAGCGATGGGGTGGTGGTCAGGGACTCCGGTACCTGAGATGACCACAACCAATCAAGTTCCATTTCCTCATCATCACTGATCTCATCCTCGGTTCTATCATCCCCAGCTCCTGACAGGGTTGTCTGAGACCTGGTAACTGGCCTGGGGGTACGGGAGGCTGAGGGAGATCCAGGGGAACCCAATGCAGGGAGTAAGCGGACTGCTTCTGAGAGGGGTAATAAATGGTTTCTATGCCAAGTCTTTAATGGGCCTACACTTCCTTCTGGCTTGATCTGATACACCGGCAGGCCTGGCAGCTGCTTACAGATTACATATGGCTAGGATCTCCAACAGTCAGCCAACTTATGTTTTCCCAGGATACCCAAGTTCCGTAACAACACCCTGTCTCCTGGCTGTAGATCATGTATCCGGACCCTGAGGTCGAAGTTTCTCTTGTTACTCACTCCTCTTTGAGCAGATGTCGCCTGGGCCTTCTCGTATGCCAGCCTTAAACTCTTTTGCAACCGATCTACATACCCCTTGTGGGAGGCTGCTGAGGTATGATCCAGTGAGGTGCCAAAAGCTAGATCCACCGGTAGCCGTACTTCTTGCACAAAGATCAGTCTATACGGGGAGTATCCAGTAGCGTCACTGGTCGTACTATTGTAGGCATGTACAATAGCAGCTACATGCTTGCTCCAGTGTGGTTTCTTCTCCGAACTCAAGGTCCCCAACATATCTAGCTTTGTCCGATTAAACCGTTCAGGCTGAGCATCCCCCTGTGGGTGGTACGGGGTTGTTCTGGTCTTCTTGATGCCCAATAAATCTAACAACGAACATTCTAATCAGTCTGCTTTCAAAGTCCCTCCCCTGATCCCAGTGGAGGCGTTGAGGCAAGCCATAGTGCACGAAAAACTTTTCAACAAATACTTTGGCCACTGTTGAGGCCTTCTGGTCTTTAGTTGGAAATGCTTGAGCATATCTAGTGAAATGATCGGTCACTACGAAAACTTCCCTTGTCCACTCAGATCAGGCTCCAAGCAAAGGAAATCAATGCACACCAGTTCCAGGGGTCCCTGACATTGTAGGTGGCCCATTGGGGCAGCTTGACAAGGCAGGGTCTTTTTTTGTACACAGCGTGCACAAAAATGGCAGTATTCTTCCACTTCAACCCGCATGCAGGGCCAATAAAACCTATTTCTCACGAGCTGAAAAGTCCTTTCTGACCCCAGATGACCATTATCATCATGCAAAGCAATCAAAACTGCCTTCCTGTGCAGGAACAGTTGCCACTTATCCTATAGATCATCAGAGGGGCCCCTTCGGTAGATCACCCCTTGATGTATCTGCAACCGGTCCCATTCTCTTCTTAGCAGTCGGGCCTCCCTTGAAGAGTTTTTCTGGAGTATCTCTGGGCTCTGATTCTCCAAGGCCTCCAAAACCAACTTCCCGAGGGGGTCTTCCAGTTGATCTCTTCTCAGATCCCTTTTTGACAGCTTAGGTAGGTTTTCTTCTCCAATCTGAGTTACGCCACAGTAGTATTTAGGCACCCCAACAACCGAGACTCCAATTTCCTCAGCCCTGTATCCTCCACTAGCCTAAAGCTCCGCTCCCTGGTATAGGGCTTGCACCCCCTCTGGGGCCAGGTTAGTCCATTGTTCAGTAGGGTCATTGAGGGTATGAGATCTTCTGGACAGGGCATCTGCATTTCTATTTCCAGCCCCAGGCCTGTACTCTAGGCTGAAAGTAAATCCCGAGAGGGCAGCCAGCCATCTGTGGCCTGTGGCATCCAGTTTGGCGGTGGTCAGGAGGTAGGTGAGATGGTTATTGTCTGTCTTAACCACAAACTCAGCCCCATACAAGTAGTCTTTCAGTTTGTCCACCACAGCCCATTTTAAGGCCATTATTTCCAGCTTGTGTGTGGATTAGTTCTTCTCAGCCGGGGCCAAATTTCTGCTCACATAAGCAACAGGTCTTAATTGATCATCATGCTCTTGATACAACACCCCTTCCAGGCCATCTCGACTAGCATCTACATGTAGCTCATAGGGTCTCCTGGTGTCTGCATAGGCCGAGACGGGAGCAGTGGTCAGGCTTTCCTTCAATTTAACCACTTAAAGACCCCTCACTGTATATATACATCGGCAGAATGGCTCGTACAGGCACAATCACGTACCTGTACGTGGCCCTTTAACTGCCGACGTTGGGGTCGCGCTCGCGTGCTGCCGGCGGCGCGCTCGCGACCCCCCTGCCTTCCCCGTGAGTCGGACCGTAAACACAACATCTCCCCGCTCCCCTACTGACAATGTCAGTGATCTCCGCTCTGTGTAACCAGAGAGGAGATCGGTGATGTGTCACTAGTAGCCACGCCCCCCCTCAGTTAGAAACACGCCCCTAGGCACACTTAACCACTCCAGCGTCCCTAGTGGTTAACCCCTTCACTGCCAGTGTCATTTTTACAGTAACCAGTGCATTTTTATTGCACTGGTCGCTGTAAAAATGACAATGGTCCCAAAAATGCCATAATGTCGCAGTCACGAAAAAAATCACTGATCGCCACCATTACTAGTAAAAAAATAAAAAAATTATAAAAATGCCTTAAAACTATCCCCTATTTTGTAAATGCTATAATTTTTGCGCAAAAATATGTAGAAGAAAACGTATCGCCTAAACTGAGGAAAAAAAAAATTATTTCTATATTTTTGGGGGATATTTATTATAGCAAAAAGTAAAAAATATGTAATTTTTTTCAAAATTGCCGCTCTATTTTTTTTTTTAGAGCAAAAAATAAAAGCCGCAGAGGTGATCAAATACCACCAAAAGAAAGCTCTATTTGTGAGAAAAAAAGGACGCCAATTTTGTTTGGGAGCCACGTCGCACGACTGCGCAATTGTCAGTTAAAGTGACGCAGTGCCGAATCGCAAAAAGGGGCCTGGTCTTTATGCTGCGTATTGGTCTGGGGCTTAAGTGGTTAATAAAGGCTTCTTAACATTTGGTAGTCCACTGATCCTGAATAGACTCCCCAGGTTTTCTAGGCCCTATGGCCGATTTCATGGAGTTGCCTATTTCTGAGTCATCGTCCTCTCCTTCAGTCTTCAGAAGTTCATTCAAAAGCCTAGCAATCTTGGCAAATCCTTCCACAAATCTTCTGTAATAGGAACAGAACCCCAAAAACAACCGAAGTTCAGTCACGTTAGTAGGCCTGGGCCAAGAGGTAACGGCTTCCAACTTCCCTGTATCCGTGGATACTCCCTCTGCAGATACAATGTGGCCCAGGTAATGAACTGAAGACTGGTAGAATTGACACTTTTCTGGAAAAAGCTTGAGGCCTTCATCATGGAGTCTTCTCAGAACCTCCTCCAATCGTTCTTCATGTTCTTCCAGGGCCCTCCCGAACACAATAATGTCATCCAGGTATACCAGTACTTCAACTAGATTCATGTCCCCTACTGTCTTTTCCATGAGTCGTTGAAAAGTGTCTGGAGCTCCGGACAGACCCTGGGGCATGCGATTAAACTCGAAGTAACCCACAGGGGTAATGAAGGATGTTTTCTCCTGATCTTCAGGGTGCATTGGGATTTGGTAGTACCCACTTTTTAATCATTTCATCGCACTGAACCATTTGGCCCCAGACAAACTCTGCAAGGCATCCTCTATTAGGGGGGTGGTGTACTGATCAGGTATTGTCCTCTTATTGAGTGTTCGGTAGTCAATACACAGCCTCAGCGACCCATTTTTCTTCCTGACCACCACTATTGGAGAAGCGTATGGGCTCCTGGACTCTCGGATAACGCCGGTCCTTTTGAGTTCTGCTAGTTGCTCGCGCAGATCTTCCAAGTCGGCCAAAGGGACCCGTCAGACTCTTTACCTGAACGGCTTGTCCTCCTGCAATCTAATCTTGTGGGTGGCACTCTTTGCACACCCCACATTAAACTCATTCTTGGAAAAGATCTTCTGCCATCTAGCCAACTGAGTTTTGGCCCTCTCCTTCCAAGCCGGTGAGGGAGTTGATGTGTCTTCGAAGCAGAGCTTCTCCACCGTGTTTTTTCCCCCCTCTTCCTTTTCCAAGTCTGATAGGGCAACCGGGGTGGCTGAATTCACTTGGCCCAGCAACATCCTGGCTGGGATCTTCACAGGGGTGGTTGCGGTATTTCTGATGCTCACCGACACCCTGCCATTACTCCTCTTTAGTGCCTTCAACGGGACTACTTCAGGAATAACTTCCAACCCTTGATGAGTATCCAGGGGACCCAGCTCTAGAACAACGAAGGGGCCAGGTTGTTCCCAGGTGAGTTTAACGGTGGCCCTCAGACAAATCACTTCTCCTGACTGTAGCACCTTCTCCATTCTATCCAGCATCCAGATCTTCCCCACTCCTTTTGGGGCGTTCTGTTCCTGCACTAAACGCTGATAGGCCCGGTGCAACATAGGGTGAACTCTGGGAGTTGAGGTATCCTGCTCCTGGGCCACAGGTGTCAGCAGTCTCTTGACCAGGTCAGTGTTGGTCCTGTTGTGAAGATTTTTATGAAGATGTATTTAATATGTATTGTCATAGTGTCACCCAGTGTTAGTACTTCCGCAGCCCGCTCTAAAGAGCTGGCTGGGGCAGTCTGAGGCTGGTTGAATCCCGTCTGGTAGGGGAAAACGTCTTAAGGTTGGAGTGTGATGTTTGCAGCGTGCGGATATGTCCGCCGACGGGGGCCCTCTGTGCATTAGCACGGACGATCGTTGAGGAGGGGATATGCTCGCTCTGCAACGACATCATTGGTTATAGGCAGATGCGCGCTCTTGTCTCTGCTGTGCCTGATCAACATTGATTGGGATTCGTAGCGCGCGTCTGCAGATAGCCTCCCTCCCCCATTCAATAATAGTATAATCTGAATATGCGTTATTCTATGGAATAACGCAGAATAAGGATTCCTATCAATGGTTATATGAGAGCGTTGTCAGAGCCGGGGAGAGCATCCATGTTTTAAAGCAATACGGCTTTGTTTGCTGGGAGCATGTGCGCTCTCCCTGCCTGGACATGCCCATAGGACTTTAGCCATAATGTGTTATTGTATTCATTGTATTATTGTATTGAATTTTATATATTTCTTGTGTGGTATTCATGTAATGGGACATCTTGTTAGAGGGATGTCCTTATATGGACTTTTGCTGTGTAAAGAGGACATCATGTGATGACTACTCCCATGGAGGTCACATGCTGTGATGACCACTCCCATGGGGGAGGTGATTATCTGCTGGTGAGATCTTTTGAGGCTAATAAAAGTCTTTGAGGAGGCGTCGGCTTGGCACTCTATGCTGGGATGCCTTGATAATGAGACCTGTCTGGTGATGCTACTTTCTTGGAATGAATGGGGTTCGAATGATGGTGAGTGAATTTTAGCCTAAAGATAGCATTGTTGCAAAAAGATGAAATCTAAAGTGTGTGCTTATTTAGCACAAGAAATATAGGCTGTATGCTCTGCATGAAACCTGTATTTCCACGACAGGATGGCGACTCTGAAGGGACTAAATAGAGCCCCTTTATGCATCAGGTCGAGATGGGGGGGGGGGAGAATGGATGCACGACCCGATGCGTGGGGGCTCTGCTCTGTAAAAGAACAAATTTTTCATCTTTTTGAAATAATGCTTTAAGTTTGCAGTATGTGTGTGTGTGTGTATGTCTGTGAATTCGATTGTGCGTGTGTGTGATTTTGTTGGGAGAGAGATCGTATGTCTGTGAATCCGATCGTATGTGCCTGGATGTTTATGTGGGGAAGCTGCTTGCTGTAAGAGTGTAACTAAATGAGAAATATAGACTGTATGTGATTAGATTGTTTGGCTGCATTGTTATTGATGGCCGCTGCATTGAGCCATAAGCCATGTGCTTTAGTGGGGGTGGGGCAGGCAGCATGGCCATCAGTTACAATGGTGAAAGTTGGTGACTCTCTGTAAATAGCATGGAGGGGTTTTGTGTTGGGGGAAGGCTACGCCCTGAGAGATCATCTCATGTTATACTGTATATTGTGTATGAAATGTAGGTATAGATGTGGGATTATTCAGCCTGCAATGTGTGTGTTTGGCTGAGCTGTTTGTATTTCTCAAAGTCTTGTCAGAGCAGCGATGTGCTTGAATGGGGGAAGGGCTTGCCCACTGCTTTGCAATGGAGAATGTTTTGTGTTGCAGGGGCTATGCCCTGAGAGAAGGAAACTCTGAGAAAGCATGCAGGCAACATTGTACTGTATGTGTGTGGTGAATATCTCAGAGTATATGAACTTAGAGAAAAGTGTTGAATAATATTGTCATGTAACTAACATTTATTGAATGTGCTGTTTAGTGGCCAAAGGGTTTTTAAAAAAAAAAAAAGGTTTGTAAGTGTACATGTGGTCCTTGTAGAGTGTAGCTGACACATTTTTCAGTGGATTTTGATGATAATTTAGAAAAGTTTCAATGGTGTAGTCAGTCTTTGTGAAGAAAAACATTTTTGGTTTTCTTTTAAAGAGATGCTGGTTTTGGCGGGAAAAAGTACATGCGTTAATGGCGCCATTCCTGGCTTTTGTTTGTTGGCCTTGTGGTTTGTCTGCCATTTTGAGGCGCAGTTTCTCCTTGGCCTGTGGGCATCATATAAGGGAAGGTGCAGCCACATTTCTTTTGGGCGCTATACCATGTGGCATTCGTCGGCTATTTTGCTGGTGGAATTTCTCAGCCTTTGGGGCAGATTTTGATGTTTGGTGCAAATTTAGTGCGGTCTTTTCTGCGTTGGAATCTGGAGGCCATTTTTGTTTTCCTTTGTGTGGGGGAACCCATGTGGTGTTCATTGTGACGTCCCATGCTGGTTTTGGCGGGGAAAATTGCATGCGTTAATGGCGCCATTGTTATTGTTGTCCATGAGGTGTGCGGTGGTCATCCACCATTTTGTTGTCCTGGCTTGTCGGCCATCTTGAGGGACGTTTACAGTTTGAGATAGGAAGTTCCAGTTTAGCAAACACGGCCCCTGGATATGCTGTATTGGCATTTGTTGATTGGCGCAGTTTTGTCCTGTTTTATGCGTTTGCAGTTTGACCTGTGCACTGCTGGGGAGAGTAGTGAGACACCAGGATGACATACTGAGAGGCTGTTTTTGTTTAATGATGAATTCGCTGGTTTAAATTGTTTTTCTAAGCATCGCCTTTTGAGGTGAGTAGAGTGGTATCTTAAAATAGCGCGGTCTTACCCCGAGGGGTCACGACGCGCTTGCGGACACACGCACATGCTGGGGCCTATTTATGGATGGGATCTGGTTGACCTACCAGCATTTGGAGTGTGGGAGGAGGCCAACGCAGACACAGGGAGAACATGCAGACTCCATGCAGATGGTGTTAGGATGGGGATTTCTCTGTTTTCATTTAAGTGAATGTAAGCTATTGCAGGGTCAGCTGACTTTGCAGTATATGAGCGGCAGGTTTTTGTATTGGATTTCGCTTTTAAGTGAAAACTCTACTTTACACTGAATTTTTGATAGATTGTAAGACTAACAGAGTTTTTGTACAATGGTGTGTTTTTATGTTTAAATATATGTATATGAAGCGACCTCACCCCTCTCACCCCTTCTCATTCTCGGCTTGTCTGTCTTTGTCTAGGGGTGTCAGTACCGGGGGGAGGGATGAGATACACCACGGCCCATGTCCTCCATAGTGAAGAGGTGAAGGCCAGAAAGATCGGGCTTTGTGTAGGTGTCCTAAAGTCAAATCCTTTCCTTCGTCCTTGACTCCCCCTTTGCTCCTAGTAACCAGAGTTCCACACACTGAATAGGTCCAACACAGTTTTATTCTTCTCAGCGAATAAACATACAGCACAGTCAAGTTGGGACTTTTGCAACAGTTCAGTATTAATGGGAGTAGGTCGAGGCACAATCCTTTAAAGTATCGCTAACCACTGTGGTGTCACCAATGGCGAATAGTCACTGCCACTGACTATATGAGGTAGAACATGAATTACCTTCGCTAGCACAGCCCCTTTCAGGGGAAGGATATCCGTCCAAGGGAGTCACAGGAGGCCTCTTTGTCACTAGCAATGCTGCGCCGGACTCTCCAAAGAAGTTCCGCTCACCAGTCTCCTCGACCTCAGACACGAGCACCCAAGGAGTTAGGGCCCCCTCGGATTCCTCCACCCTCGCGGAACTCAGTCGAAGGTACTGAGCCCCAGGCATCCGCCATAGTACCACACCCCAGGCTAAAGGTGCCTGAGATGGACTCCATCTCCTGCTCTGGCCAGGTCAAGGGCACCTGGGCCCGGAACACCGGAATGCCAGCACCCAGGCTGAGGGTGCCTGAGTGCGGCCGTGTCCTCCGACTCCGAACTCTGAACCCCGTGGTAAAGGCGTCCGCCCCCTTTATCCCCTCTCCCTTTGCGTCACAGCGGGTTCCCCGCCCCGCTGTACCAGCGTCAGGGGAGGACAAAAAGGCACAGTCTTGCGGTGTGGGTTCAACTCCGGCCCAGGCCGACAATGCCACCTGTAGGCCGCAGGGAACCTCACACCACCAGAGTCCTCCAAGAACCATAAAAGGGTCCCGGATTTACTAGCAATCAGTGCATCTGGGTTACACTACCACCCAGATGCTTCCCTTAAATTCAAATACCCGCTACACTCTCCCCCTGGTAATTTGATACTGGTCCCCAGTGTCTGGTGCAAACCCATGTCTCCCAAAGAGTGGTAACATAGATTCAACCCAGAGACAAACATTCACATAAATCCAAACTCAACAATTTCGATCAGGAATTGTGCCAGGACCTAGAACAGGAAAGGGAAATAGTAATATAAAACCATAAACTTTTTGCAATAAAATACTTTAAATATCTCACACATTTACATTTCTCCCCACCTGCTGGCTATCTAAGCACTACCCCATTCTCAGCAGCCTTGATAGACGAGTCTTCTGCAGAGGGAAGAAAAGAGAAGAAAAAAAAAAAAGAAACACACATCCTAACATAATATATGTGTTTGCTTGGAACGAATGGGTCTATCCGAGAAGAAACCCATTCACTCCAATAAGTGTTGCATAATGTACAAAAAAAGTAAACCACAATTGTTGCGCAACACCGCCACCTGGTGGTAATGCCGCTGTAAAGACACTCATCAAATCCAGATGAACTTTTCTCTCTTGCACTTTTTTTTCTTCTGTGACCCTACACTAGTGATGAGCCGAACACCCCCGGGTTCGGTTCGCACCAGAACCCGCGAACGGACCGAAAGTTCGCACGAACATTAGAACCCTATTAAATACAATGGATGCGAACGTTCGGATTCTAAAGTGCTAATTATAACGACTATTATCCATGTTATTGTCCTAAACAGAGTTTGGGAACCCGGGTTCTGCACCAGGGGACATGTATCAATGCAAAAAGAAGTTTTAAAAACGGACGTTTTCCGTGAGCAGTCATTTTAATGATGCATAAAGTGAAAAAAAAAAAGTCAAATATTCCTTTAAATATTGTACCTGGGGGATGTCTAAAGTATGCCCGTGAAGTGCCACGTGTTTCCCGTGTTTAGAACTGTCCCTGCACAAAATAACATTTCTAAAGGAAAAAAAACCATTTAAAACTGCTTGCGGCTTTAATGCAATGTCTGGTCCCGGTAATATGCATGAAAATCTTTAGGAAAAATGGCATAGCTACCCCATCAACCCCCCCCCCCTACCCCAGCCCATTACCAGCCCCTTTGGGTCTTGTATGGATATTAAGGGGAACCCCGCACACAAAATAAAAAAGGCCCTATATACTCTGAACAGCCGTATACAGGCGGTGCATACAAGACAGTAGTGATGAGCCGAACACCCCCGGGTTCGGTTCGCACCAGAACCCGCGAACGGACCGAAAGTTCGTACGAACATTAGAACCCTATTAAATACAATGGATGCGAACGTTCGGATTCTAAAGTGCTAATTATAACAACTATTATGCATGTTATTGTCCTAAAAAGGGTTTGGGAACCCGGGTTCTGCACCAGGGGACATGTATCAATGCAAAAAGAAGTTTTAAAAACGGTCGTTTTTCGGGAGCAGTCATTTTAATGATGCATAAAGTGAAAAAAAAAAGTCAAATATTCCTTTAAATATCGTACCTGGGGGGTGTCTAAAGTATGCCTGTGAAGTGCCACGTGTTTCCCGTGTTTAGAACTGTCCCTGCACAAAATGACACTTCTAAAGGAAAAAAAAGCCATTTAAAACTGCTTGCGGCTTTAATGTAATGTCTGGTCCCGGTAATATGGATGAAAATCTTTAAGAAAAATGGCATAGCTACCCCATGACCCCCCCCCCCCCCCTACCCCAGCCCATTACCAGCCCCTTTGGGTCTTGTATGGATATTAAGGGGAACCCCGCACATAAAATAAAAAAGGCCCTATATACTCTGAACAGCCGTATACAGGCGGTGCATACAAGACAGGGACTGTAGGTTTGTTCTTATGTAGAATCTGTTTGTAATTTTGAACAGGTACATTGTTGAAGTGTAGCTCCAGCCCAAAAATCTATTTTTAAACTTTTTGGAAAACATAGGTAAGGGTTATCACCCCTGTAACATTTGTTTTGCTGTCTGTGCCCCTGTTCAGAACATTTCACCTCACTTTCCGTCCCAATGTCAACTGTTTTTGAAATGTGGTGTTTTTCTTGAAACAAGGATTGCTGATAAAGCATCAGTACAGAGGAGACACCTTTCTCCCATATTTATTCTTACAGGAGAGAATTTTCCTTCCTAGGGGTAGATTTCCTCTCACTTCCTGTTGTCTTCTTGCGTTTGCAAGTAGGAGTCGTTTGTAAGTTGGATGTTTGAAAGTAGGGACCTGCCGTATATACTCTGCAGAAATAGGCCCCTTAGTTGTTGGTGTTGGCACAACACTGTAAGCACTCACAGTTACTCTTGGTTGGTGCTGGAACGCCCTGCTGTCAACTATTATATCAGGAATTTTAATTACATATAATTGTTGAACAGTGGTAGTAAAAATTGGGCCTTTGATGGTGGTGCTGGTGCCACAACACTGTAAGCCCTGACAGTTACTCTTGGTGGGTGCAGCAATGGGCCCTGCTGTGAATTATTAGATCAAGGATTGTAATTGCATGCCCCTGTTGAACAGGGGCTGAAAAATTGGGCCTTTCGTGGTGGTGGTGGTGGTGGTGGTGTTGCCACAACACTGTAAGCCCTCAGAGTTACTCTTGGTGGGTGCAGGAATGGGCCCTGCTGTGAATTATTAGATCAAGAATTGTAATTACATGCCCCTTTTGAACAGGGGCTGAAAAATTGGGCCTTTCGTGGTGGTGGTGGTGGTGGTGTTGCCACAACACTGTAAGCCCTCAGAGTTACTCTTGGTGGGTGCAGGAATGGGCCCTGCTGTGAATTATTAGATCAAGAATTGTAATTACATGCCCCTTTTGAACAGGGGCTGAAAAATTGGGCCTTTCGTGGTGGTGGTGGTGGTGGTGGCGTTGCCACAACACTGTAAGCCCTCAGAGTTACTCTTGGTGGGTGCAGCAATGGGCCCTGCTGTGAATTATTAGATCAAGAATTGTAATTGCATGCCCCTGTTGAACAGGGGCTGAAAAATTGGGCCTTAGGCACTGGTGGCACAACACTACAACCCCTCACAGATACGTTACTTGGAGCACAGCAATGAGCCCTGTTGCAAAGTATTGCTTCAAAAATTGTAATGACACGCCCCTGTTAAACAGGGGCTGAAAAATTGGGCCTTAGGCACTGGTGCCACAACACTCCAACCCCTCACAGATACTGTACTTGGAGCACAGCAATGAGCCCTATGGCAAATTATTGCTAAAAAAATTGTAATTACACGCCCCTGTAAAACAGGGGCTGAAAAATTGGGCCTTAGCCACTGGTGGCGGCACCCATAAACAAAAATGATCTTCCAAGCTATCATCATCAATCGTATCATTGAGGACTCGGAGGAGGAGGATAGCCAGTCAACATAACAGCACAGGCACTCAGCATCAGCATCAGTCTTGAAGGGATGTGACATGTTAAAATCAATTAGTCTGTTATATCAGCATCAGGTGTGTGGTAGCTGGTGGTGATCCAAGACTGGTTCATCTTGATGAAAGTCAGTCGATCAACCGAGTCGGTGGACAGGCGCACCCTGTGATCCGTGACAAATCCTCCAGCAGCACTGAATGTGCGTTCCGAAAGAACGCTGGATGCAGGACAGGCCAGTAGCTCAATTGCATACTGTGCAAGCTCTGGCCAGTGATCCATCCTCAAGACCCAGTAAGCCAGAGGATTTTCGGTGGGGAAGGTGTCCAAGTCTGACCTTGCCCCTAGATATTCCTGCACCATGTTTATCAGACGCTGGCGATGGTTGCTGGAACCGATCATACTTTGGGGCTGCGGACTAAAGAATTGTCTGAACGCATCGGTCAGACGGCCACCTTCCCCACCGCTCCTTCTTTGACTGGCCGAAGCCTCAGCAACTCGTTGTCCAGGACCAGGAGTTTGTAACCTCCCAGTCTCTGGGAACGCGTTGCACAGACCTTTCTGCAAGGCCTCCCGGAGTTGTCTCATCCTCTGCTCCCTCTGCGAAGGTAACATAAGGTCCGCAACCTTACCCTTGTACCGTGGATCAAGGAGAGTGGCCAGCCAGTAATGGTCCCTCTCCTTGATCCGAAGAATACGAGGATCCTTCCGCAGACTTTGCAGGATCAGGGAGGCCATGCAGCGTAGGTTTGCTGAGGCATTCGCTCCGGAGTCCTCTGGGTCACTAAGGACGACATGATCCGCAGCCACCTCCTCCCAGCCACGTACAAGTCCACTGGTTTCTTGGGACTGTAAATCATCCCTAAAAGACTGCTGCTGATGATGCTGAGTGCCAGCCTCCACCTCCATGCTGACACAATCCTCCTCCTCCTCCTCCTCCTCCTCCTCTTCCTCTTCCTGTGCGATGGGTGGGACAGAAGGAACACTGTCTGGGTAAAGGGGGCCTTGAGAGGCAAGGAAGTCCTCCTCTTCCTGCCTCTGTTCTGCCTCAAGTGCCCTGTCCATTATTCCACGCAGCGTGTGCTCCAACAGGTGGACAAGAGGTACAGTGTCACTGATGCATGCACTGTCACTGCTCACCATCCTCGTGGCCTCCTCAAATGGTGCCAGGACAGTGCATGCATCCCTGATCATGCCCCACTGGCGTGGAGAAAAAAAACCAAGCTCCCCTGACCCTGTCCTGGTGCCGTAGTCGCACAGGTACTCATTGATGGCCCTCTGCTGCGTGTGCAGCCGCTGCAGCATGGCCAACGTTGAGTTCCACCTGGTGGGCATGTCACATATAAGGCGGTTCTTAGGCAGGTTCAACTCCTTTTGCAGCTCAGCCAGGCGAGCACTGGCATTATAAGATCTGCGGAAATGCACACAGACTTTCCTGGCCTGCCTCAGGATATCCTGTAAGCCCGGGTACCTGCCCAAGAACCGCTGCACCACCAGGTTAAGGACGTGAGCCACACAGGGCACATGGGTCAGTTGTCCCTGTCGGAGGGCGGAGAGGAGGTTGGTGCCATTGTCGCAAACCACCATTCCTGGCTTAAGCTGGCGTGGCGTCAACCACCTCTCGGCCTGGCCCTGCAGAGCAGACAGGACCTCTGCCCCAGTGTGGCTTCTGTCCCCCAAACACACCAGCGCAAGCACGGCATGGCATCTTTTTGCCTGCGTACTTGCGTAGCCCCGTGAACGGCTACGGAGCACCGCTGGTTCATAGGACAAACCACAGGAAGAGGCCATGGAGGAAGAAGAAGAGGAGGGGGTGGAGGAGAGAGGTGTGTCACAACCAGTAGTAGCATTTTGGAGGCGTGGCGGTGGAACAACCTCCAACACTACTGCACCTTGTCCTGCATCCTTCCCAGCTGCCAAAAGAGTGACCCAATGGGCCGTGAAAGAAAGGTAACGTCCCTGTCCATGCCTGCTGGACCATGAGTCAGCGGTAATATGCACCTTACCGCTGACCGCCCTGTCCAGCGAGGCCAAGACATTGCCTTCCACATGCCGGTAGAGAGCCGGAATAGCCTTCCGTGAGAAAAAGTGGCGTTTGGGAACCTGCCACTGAGGAACCGCACATTGCACAAACTCACGGAAGGGGGCCGAGTCTACCAACTGAAAAGGCAGCAGTTGAAGCGCTAGCAATTTAGCCAAGCTAGCATTCAACCGCTGGGCATGTGGATGGCTGGGAGTGAACTTCTTTCAACGGTCCAGCAGCTGGGGCAGGGAAATTTGCCTGCTAGAATCGGACGTCGGTGTACTGCTAGCAGAGTGGCCGCAAGTACTTGGCTGTGACACACCTAACTCTACACCTTCATTCCTCTCAGTGCATGTTTCAGAGAGGACTGAAGTTATAGTGGGGTTGGAGATCCCAGCTGATGCGGTGCAAGGAGAGGTCCGCTTTGTTCTTTGGTGTGGGTCTTTGAGGTAGGCTTGCCAACGAGCTGCATGGCAGGTCAACATATGTCTGGTCAGGCATGTGGTACCCAAGCGGCTGATGTTTTGGCCACGCGATATACGCTTGAGACATATGTTGCAAACAGCAGCTGTGCGATCTGATGCACTAGCCTCAAAAAAGGCCCACACCAAGGAACTTTTTGAATGACGGGCAGAGGCAGCGCCCTGCACAGGCGGAGCTCTGCGGTGTGATTCCGTCGGTGTACTGCCCTTACGCTGGCCACCAAAGGGCATCCTGCCTCGTTGGAGATGTGCCTCCTCCTCATCCTCCTCCTCCTCCTCTCTCCTATTAGGCACCCACGTGGAGTCAGTGACCTCATCATCCCCTCCCTACTCATCACTGGAGCCAATCTGGCAGTATGCTGCAGCTGCTGGAACATGACTGCCAGATTGGTGTCCTTCTTGAGCATCCCCTCTGTCTGCTCTCACGCTACTGCCTTCCTGTAGCTGGGTTTCATCATCAGACCCTTCGAAACGCTGGGCATCCTCCTGGAGCATGTACCCAACACTGTGCTCAAACAGTTCGGGGGACTCCTCAGGAGGAGGACATGGTGGGTCTAGGGAAGGAGTGACTGATGATGAGTCTGACATTGATACCAGGGAAGAGGACGCTTTGGCAGCTGCTTTGCCAGTACCCTGAGCCTGGGTGAGAGAGGATGAGGAGGAGGAGGAGGGCTTGGTCATCCACTCTACCAAGTCTTCGGCATGATGTGGCTCAACATGTCCAGCTGCCGAAAAGAAGGACAAGCGTGTCCCATGGCCATGTGCTGATGACAATGCACCGCGTCCACGACCAGCACTGTTGCCCCCAGACACAGAGCCTGCTTGCCCTCTTTTATTGCCTCCTGACTGTCTGCCTCTCCTTGTTTGCCTTTCAGACATTCTAATAGATGGCCTGCAGGGAGATGGGAAAAAAGCAATAAGGGCTACCTTCAGGTGTCCTTCTCTGTCCCTTTACTTAAGGATTTCTAAATATGGTTGAGGATTATTGCTTTTGCACAGAATAGCACAACGACAATTTCCCTGACTGTCCAAAAAACAAGGATTTCAAAGATGGTTGATGAGGAATGCTTTGGCACACTATAGCACAAGGAGAAATCCCCTCACTTTCCTTCTTTGTCCCTAGAAACAAGGACTGGCACAGTGAAAGAAACTGACACTCTCCCTACCTACAGTTTTCTGTCCCTAGAAAAAATGTTTTTTTAAAGCACACTATAGCACAAGGAGAAATCCCCTCACTTTCCTTCTTTGTCCCTAGAAACAAGGACTGGCACAGTGAAAGAAACTGACACTCTCCCTACCTACAGTTTTCTGTCCCTAGAAAAAATGTTTTTTTAAAGCACACTATAGCACAAGGAGAAATCACCTCACTTTCCTTCTTTGTCCCTAGAAACAAGGACTGGCACAGTGAAAGAAACTGACACTCTCCCTACCTACAGTTTTCTGTCCCTAGAAAAAATGTTTTATTAAAGCACACTATAGCACAAGGAGAAATCCCCTCACTTTCCTTCTTTGTCCCTAGAAACAAGGACTGGCACAGTGAAAGAAACTGACACTCTCCCTACCTACAGTTTTCTGTCCCTAGAAAAAATGTTTTTTTAAAGCACACTATAGCACAAGGAGAATTCCCCTCACTTTCCTTCTTTGTCCCTAGAAACAAGGACTGGCACAGTGAAAGAAACTGACACTCTCCCTACCTACAGTTTTCTGTCCCTAGAAAAAATGTTTTTTTAAAGCACACTATAGCACAAGGAGAAATCCCCTCACTTTCCTTCTTTGTCCCTAGAAACAAGGACTGGCACAGTGAAAGAAACTGACACTCTCCCTACCTACAGTTTTCTGTCCCTAGAAAAAATGTTTTTTTAAAGCACACTATAGCACAAGGAGAATTCCCCTCACTTTCCTTCTTTGTCCCTAGAAACAAGGACTGGCACAGTGAAAGAAACTGACACTCTCCCTACCTACAGTTTTCTGTCCCTAGAAAAAATGTTTTTTTAAAGCACACTATAGCACAAGGAGAAATCCCCTCACTTTCCTTCTTTGTCCCTAGAAACAAGGACTGGCACAGTGAAAGAAACTGACACTCTCCCTACCTACAGTTTTCTGTCCCTAGAAAAAATGTTTTTTTAAAGCACACTATAGCACAAGGAGAATTCCCCTCACTTTCCTTCTTTGTCCCTAGAAACAAGGACTGGCACAGTGAAAGAAACTGACACTCTTCCTACCTACAGTTTTCTGTCCCTAGAAAAAATGTTTTTTTAAAGCACACTATAGCACAAGGAGAAATCCCCTCACTTTCCTTCTTTGTCCCTAGAAACAAGGACTGGCACAGTGAAAGAAACTGACACTCTCCCTACCTACAGTTTTCTGTCCCTAGAAAAAATGTTTTTTTAAAGCACACTATAGCACAAGGAGAATTCCCCTCACTTTCCTTCTTTGTCCCTAGAAACAAGGACTGGCACAGTGAAAGAAACTGACACTCTCCCTACCTACAGTTTTCTGTCCCTAGAAAAAATGTTTTTTTAAAGCACACTATAGCACAAGGAGAAATCCCCTCACTTTCCTTCTTTGTCCCTAGAAACAAGGACTGGCACAGTGAAAGAAACTGACACTCTCCCTACCTACAGTTTTCTGTCCCTAGAAAAAATGTTTTTTTAAAGCACACTATAGCACAAGGAGAAATCCCCTCACTTTCCTTCTTTGTCCCTAGAAACAAGGACTGGCACAGTGAAAGAAACTGACACTCTCCCTACCTACAGTTTTCTGTCCCTAGAAAAAATGTTTTTTTAAAGCACACTATAGCACAAGGAGAAATCCCCTCACTTTCCTTCTTTGTCCCTAGAAACAAGGACTGGCACAGTGAAAGAAACTGACACTCTCCCTACCTACAGTTTTCTGTCCCTAGAAAAAATGTTTTTTTAAAGCACACTATAGCACAAGGAGAATTCCCCTCACTTTCCTTCTTTGTCCCTAGAAACAAGGACTGGCACAGTGAAAGAAACTGACACTCTCCCTACCTACAGTTTTCTGTCCCTAGAAAAAATGTTTTTTTAAAGCACACTATAGCACAAGGAGAAATCACCTCACTTTCCTTCTTTGTCCCTAGAAACAAGGACTGGCACAGTGAAAGAAACTGACACTCTCCCTACCTACAGTTTTCTGTCCCTAGAAAAAATGTTTTATTAAAGCACACTATAGCACAAGGAGAAATCCCCTCACTTTCCTTCT
This sequence comes from Rana muscosa, assembly GCA_029206835.1. Taxonomy (NCBI): domain Eukaryota; kingdom Metazoa; phylum Chordata; class Amphibia; order Anura; family Ranidae; genus Rana; species Rana muscosa. The sequence continues at coordinate 243,300,108 of CM055122.1, read as the reverse complement.
TTGTCCCTAGAAACAAGGACTGGCACAGTGAAAGAAACTGACACTCTCCCTACCTACAGTTTTCTGTCCCTAGAAAAAATGTTTTTTTAAAGCACACTATAGCACAAGGAGAATTCCCCTCACTTTCCTTCTTTGTCCCTAGAAACAAGGACTGGCACAGTGAAAGAAACTGACACTCTCCCTACCTACAGTTTTCTGTCCCTAGAAAAAATGTTTTTTTAAAGCACACTATAGCACAAGGAGAAATCCCCTCACTTTCCTTCTTTGTCCCTAGAAACAAGGACTGGCACAGTGAAAGAAACTGACACTCTCCCTACCTACAGTTTTCTGTCCCTAGAAAAATTTTTTTTTAAAGCACACTATAGCACAAGGAGAAATCCCCTCACTTTCCTTCTTTGTCCCTAGAAACAAGGACTGGCACAGTGAAAGAAACTGACACTCTCCCTACCTACAGTTTTCTGTCCCTAGAAAAAATGTTTTTTTAAAGCACACTATAGCACAAGGAGAAATCCCCTCACTTTCCTTCTTTGTCCCTAGAAACAAGGACTGGCACAGTGAAAGAAACTGACACTCTCCCTACCTACAGTTTTCTGTCCCTAGAAAAAATGTTTTTTTAAAGCACACTATAGCACAAGGAGAAATCCCCTCACTTTCCTTCTTTGTCCCTAGAAACAAGGACTGGCACAGTGAAAGAAACTGACACTCTCCCTACCTACAGTTTTCTGTCCCTAGAAAAAATGTTTTTTTAAAGCACACTATAGCACAAGGAGAAATCCCCTCACTTTCCTTCTTTGTCCCTAGAAACAAGGACTGGCACAGTGAAAGAAACTGACACTCTCCCTACCTACAGTTTTCTGTCCCTAGAAAAAATGTTTTTTTAAAGCACACTATAGCACAAGGAGAATTCCCCTCACTTTCCTTCTTTGTCCCTAGAAACAAGGACTGGCACAGTGAAAGAAACTGACACTCTCCCTACCTACAGTTTTCTGTCCCTAGAAAAAATGTTTTTTTTAAAGCACACTATAGCACAAGGAGAAATCCCCTCACTTTCCTTCTTTGTCCCTAGAAACAAGGACTGGCACAGTGAAAGAAACTGACACTCTCCCTACCTACAGTTTTCTGTCCCTAGAAAAAATGTTTTTTTAAAGCACACTATAGCACAAGGAGAAATCCCCTCACTTTCCTTCTTTGTCCCTAGAAACAAGGACTGGCACAGTGAAAGAAACTGACACTCTCCCTACCTACAGTTTTCTGTCCCGAGAAAAAATGTTTTTTTAAAGCACACTATAGCACAAGGAGAATTCCCCTCACTTTCCTTCTTTGTCCCTAGAAACAAGGACTGGCACAGTGAAAGAAACTGACACTCTCCCTACCTACAGTTTTCTGTCCCTAGAAAAAATGTTTTTTTAAAGCACACTATATCACAAGGAGAAATCCCCTCACTTTCCTTCTTTGTCCCTAGAAACAAGGACTGGCACAGTGAAAGAAACTGACACTCTCCCTACCTACAGTTTTCTGTCCCTAGAAAAAATGTTTTTTTAAAGCACACTATAGCACAAGGAGAAATCCCCTCACTTTCCTTCTTTGTCCCTAGAAACAAGGACTGGCACAGTGAAAGAAACTGACACTCTCCCTACCTACAGTTTTCTGTCCCTAGAAAAAATGTTTTTTTAAAGCACACTATAGCACAAGGAGAAATCCCCTCACTTTCCTTCTTTGTCCCTAGAAACAAGGACTGGCACAGTGAAAGAAACTGACACTCTCCCTACCTACAGTTTTCTGTCCCTAGAAAAAATGTTTTTTTAAAGCACACTATAGCACAAGGAGAATTCCCCTCACTTTCCTTCTTTGTCCCTAGAAACAAGGACTGGCACAGTGAAAGAAACTGACACTCTCCCTACCTACAGTTTTCTGTCCCTAGAAAAAATGTTTTTTTAAAGCACACTATAGCACAAGGAGAAATCACCTCACTTTCCTTCTTTGTCCCTAGAAACAAGGACTGGCACAGTGAAAGAAACTGACACTCTCCCTACCTACAGTTTTCTGTCCCTAGAAAAAATGTTTTATTAAAGCACACTATAGCACAAGGAGAAATCCCCTCACTTTCCTTCTTTGTCCCTAGAAACAAGGACTGGCACAGTGAAAGAAACTGACACTCTCCCTACCTACAGTTTTCTGTCCCTAGAAAAAATGTTTTTTTAAAGCACACTATAGCACAAGGAGAATTCCCCTCACTTTCCTTCTTTGTCCCTAGAAACAAGGAATGGCACAGTGAAAGAAACTGACACTCTCCCTACCTACAGTTTTCTGTCCCTAGAAAAAATGTTTTTTTAAAGCACACTATAGCACAAGGAGAAATCCCCTCACTTTCCTTCTTTGTCCCTAGAAACAAGGACTGGCACAGTGAAGGAAACTGACACTCTCCCTACCTACAGTTTTCTGTCCCTAGAAAAAATGTTTTTTTAAAGCACACTATAGCACAAGGAGAATTCCCCTCACTTTCCTTCTTTGTCCCTAGAAACAAGGACTGGCACAGTGAAAGAAACTGACACTCTCCCTACCTACAGTTTTCTGTCCCTAGAAAAAATGTTTTTTTAAAGCACACTATAGCACAAGGAGAAATCCCCTCACTTTCCTTCTTTGTCCCTAGAAACAAGGACTGGCACAGTGAAAGAAACTGACACTCTCCCTACCTACAGTTTTCTGTCCCTAGAAAAAATGTTTTTTTAAAGCACACTATAGCACAAGGAGAAATCCCCTCACTTTCCTTCTTTGTCCCTAGAAACAAGGACTGGCACAGTGAAAGAAACTGACACTCTCCCTACCTACAGTTTTCTGTCCCTAGAAAAAATGTTTTTTTAAAGCACACTATAGCACAAGGAGAAATCCCCTCACTTTCCTTCTTTGTCCCTAGAAACAAGGACTGGCACAGTGAAAGAAACTGACACTCTCCCTACCTACAGTTTTCTGTCCCTAGAAAAAATGTTTTTTTAAAGCACACTATAGCACAAGGAGAATTCCCCTCACTTTCCTTCTTTGTCCCTAGAAACAAGGACTGGCACAGTGAAAGAAACTGACACTCTCCCTACCTACAGTTTTCTGTCCCTAGAAAAAATGTTTTTTTAAAGCACACTATATCACAAGGAGAAATCCCCTCACTTTCCTTCTTTGTCCCTAGAAACAAGGACTGGCACAGTGAAAGAAACTGACACTCTCCCTACCTACAGTTTTCTGTCCCTAGAAAAAATGTTTTTTTAAAGCACACTATAGCACAAGGAGAAATCCCCTCACTTTCCTTCTTTGTCCCTAGAAACAAGGACTGGCACAGTGAAAGAAACTGACACTCTCCCTACCTACAGTTTTCTGTCCCTAGAAAAAATGTTTTTTTAAAGCACACTATAGCACAAGGAGAAATCCCCTCACTTTCCTTCTTTGTCCCTAGAAACAAGGACTGGCACAGTGAAAGAAACTGACACTCTCCCTACCTACAGTTTTCTGTCCCTAGAAAAAATGTTTTTTTAAAGCACACTATAGCACAAGGAGAAATCCCCTCACTTTCCTTCTTTGTCCCTAGAAACAAGGACTGGCACAGTGAAAGAAACTGACACTCTCCCGACCTACAGTTTTCTGTCCCTAGAAAAAATGTTTTTTTAAAGCACACTATAGCACAAGGAGAATTCCCCTCACTTTCCTTCTTTGTCCCTAGAAACAAGGACTGGCACAGTGAAAGAAACTGACACTCTCCCTACCTACAGTTTTCTGTCCCTAGAAAAAATGTTTTTTTAAAGCACACTATAGCACAAGGAGAAATCCCCTCACTTTCCTTCTTTGTCCCTAGAAACAAGGACTGGCACAGTGAAAGAAACTGACACTCTCCCTACCTACAGTTTTCTGTCCCTAGAAAAAATGTTTTTTTAAAGCACACTATAGCACAAGGAGAATTCCCCTCACTTTCCTTCTTTGTCCCTAGAAACAAGGACTGGCACAGTGAAAGAAACTGACACTCTCCCTACCTAAGGTTTTCTGTCCCTAGAAAAAATGTTTTTTTAAAGCACACTATATCACAAGGAGAAATCCCCTCACTTTCCTTCTTTGTCCCTAGAAACAAGGACTGGCACAGTGAAAGAAACTGACACTCTCCCTACCTACAGTTTTCTGTCCCTAGAAAAAATGTTTTTTTAAAGCACACTATAGCACAAGGAGAAATCCCCTCACTTTCCTTCTTTGTCCCTAGAAACAAGGACTGGCACAGTGAAAGAAACTGACACTCTCCCTACCTACAGTTTTCTGTCCCTAGAAAAAATGTTTTTTTAAAGCACACTATAGCACAAGGAGAAATCCCCTCACTTTCCTTCTTTGTCCCTAGAAACAAGGACTGGCACAGTGAAAGAAACTGACACTCTCCCTACCTACAGTTTTCTGTCCCTAGAAAAAATGTTTTTTTAAAGCACACTATAGCACAAGGAGAAATCCCCTCACTTTCCTTCTTTGTCCCTAGAAACAAGGACTGGCACAGTGAAAGAAACTGACACTCTCCCGACCTACAGTTTTCTGTCCCTAGAAAAAATGTTTTTTTAAAGCACACTATAGCACAAGGAGAATTCCCCTCACTTTCCTTCTTTGTCCCTAGAAACAAGGACTGGCACAGTGAAAGAAACTGACACTCTCCCTACCTACAGTTTTCTGTCCCTAGAAAAAATGTTTTTTTAAAGCACACTATAGCACAAGGAGAAATCCCCTCACTTTCCTTCTTTGTCCCTAGAAACAAGGACTGGCACAGTGAAAGAAACTGACACTCTCCCTACCTACAGTTTTCTGTCCCTAGAAAAAATGTTTTTTTAAAGCACACTATAGCACAAGGAGAAATCCCCTCACTTTCCTTCTTTGTCCCTAGAAACAAGGACTGGCACAGTGAAAGAAACTGACACTCTCCCTACCTACAGTTTTCTGTCCCTAGAAAAAATGGTTTTTTAAAGCACACTATAGCACAAGGAGAAATCCCCTCACTTTCCTTCTTTGTCCCTAGAAACAAGGACTGGCACAGTGAAAGAAACTGACACTCTCCCTACCTACAGTTTTCTGTCCCTAGAAAAAAATTTTTTTAAAGCACACTATAGCACAAGGAGAAATCCCCTCACTTTCCTTCTTTGTCCCTAGAAACAAGGACTGGCACAGTGAAAGAAACTGACACTCTCCCTACCTACAGTTTTCTGTCCCTAGAAAAAATGTTTTTTTAAAGCACACTATAGCACAAGGAGAAATCCCCTCACTTTCCTTCTTTGTCCCTAGAAACAAGGACTGGCACAGTGAAAGAAACTGACACTCTCCCTACCTACAGTTTTCTGTCCCTAGAAAAAAATGTTTTTTTAAAGCACACTATAGCACAAGGAGAAATCCCCTCACTTTCCTTCTTTGTCCCTAGAAACAAGGACTGGCACAGTGAAAGAAACTGACACTCTCCCTACCTACAGTTTTCTGTCCCTAGAAAAAATGTTTTTTTAAAGCACACTATAGCACAAGGAGAAATCCCCTCACTTTCCTTCTTTGTCCCTAGAAACAAGGACTGGCACAGTGAAAGAAACTGACACTCTCCCTACCTACAGTTTTCTGTCCCTAGAAAAAATGTTTTTTTAAAGCACACTATAGCACAAGGAGAATTCCCCTCACTTTCCTTCTTTGTCCCTAGAAACAAGGACTGGCACAGTGAAAGAAACTGACACTCTCCCTACCTACAGTTTTCTGTCCCTAGAAAAAATGTTTTTTTAAAGCACACTATAGCACAAGGAGAAATCCCCTCACTTTCCTTCTTTGTCCCTAGAAACAAGGACTGGCACAGTGAAAGAAACTGACACTCTCCCTACCTACAGTTTTCTGTCCCTAGAAAAAATGTTTTTTTAAAGCACACTATAGCACAAGGAGAAATCCCCTCACTTTCCTTCTTTGTCCCTAGAAACAAGGACTGGCACAGTGAAAGAAACTGACACTCTCCCTACCTACAGTTTTCTGTCCCTAGAAAAAATGTTTTTTTAAAGCACACTATAGCACAAGGAGAATTCCCCTCACTTTCCTTCTTTGTCCCTAGAAACAAGGACTGGCACAGTGAAAGAAACTGACACTCTCCCTACCTACAGTTTTCTGTCCCTAGAAAAAATGTTTTTTTAAAGCACACTATAGCACAAGGAGAAATCCCCTCACTTTCCTTCTTTGTCCCTAGAAACAAGGACTGGCACAGTGAAAGAAACTGACACTCTCCCTACCTACAGTTTTCTGTCCCTAGAAAAAATGTTTTTTTAAAGCACACTATAGCACAAGGAGAAATCCCCTCACTTTCCTTCTTTGTCCCTAGAAACAAGGACTGGCACAGTGAAAGAAACTGACACTCTCCCTACCTACAGTTTTCTGTCCCTAGAAAAAATGTTTTTTTAAAGCACACTATAGCACAAGGAGAATTCCCCTCACTTTCCTTCTTTGTCCCTAGAAACAAGGACTGGCACAGTGAAAGAAACTGACACTCTCCCTACCTACAGTTTTCTGTCCCTAGAAAAAATGTTTTTTTAAAGCACACTATAGCACAAGGAGAAATCCCCTCACTTTCCTTCTTTGTCCCTAGAAACAAGGACTGGCACAGTGAAAGAAACTGACACTCTCCCTACCTACAGTTTTCTGTCCCTAGAAAAAATGTTTTTTTAAAGCACACTATAGCACAAGGAGAATTCCCCTCACTTTCCTTCTTTGTCCCTAGAAACAAGGACTGGCACAGTGAAAGAAACTGACACTCTCCCTACCTACAGTTTTCTGTCCCTAGAAAAAATGTTTTTTTAAAGCACACTATAGCACAAGGAGAAATCCCCTCACTTTCCTTCTTTGTCCCTAGAAACAAGGACTCGCACAGTAAAACACACTGACACTCTCCCTACCTATCCTTCTCTTTCCCTAAACTAAAGGAATCCAGGTTAAGCAAGAAAGAAATAAATGTCACTGTCCCTGCCTATGGTTGTCTTTCCCTGCTCCGGAACACACTACACTAGGCCGCCGTGCTGGCGGCCTTTTATAGTGTGGGGCGTGTACTAAACACCCTCAGCAATAATTGGCCACAGGCATCCTGCCTGTGGCCAATCATTGCTCTCCTCGCTGCCGGCGCTGTGATTGGCCAAGCATGCGGGGTCACAGTGCATGCTTGGCCAATCACAGCGCCTGGATGACACTGCGATGGCGTAGTGCATTGTGGGCTGTTCGCGTCACTCGAATTTGGCGCGAACGGCCCAAATCGTTCGATCTTCGTCGAACGATCGAACAGCCGATGTTCGAGTCGAACGTATGTTCGACTCGAACACGAAGCTCATCCCTACAAGACAGGAACTGTAGGTTTGTTCTTATGTAGAATCTGTTTGTAATTTCGAACAGCTGCATTGTTTAAGTGTAGCTCCATGCCAAATTCCTTTTTTTTAGTTTTTTGTAAAACATAGGGAACGGTTATCACCCCTGTCACATTTTTTTTGCTGTCTGTGCCCCTGTTCAGAACATTTCACCTCACTTTGCGTCCCAATGACAACTGTTTTTGAAATGTGGTGTTTTTATTGAAACAAGGATTGGTGATAAAGCATCAGTAGAGAGGAGACACCTTTCTCCCATATTAATTCTTACAGGAGAGAATTTTCCTTCCAAGGGGTAGATTTCCTCTCACTTCCTGTTGTCTTCTTCCGTTTGCAAGTAGTAGTCGTTTGTAAGTTGGATGTTTGAAAGTAGGGACCTGCCGTATATACTCTGCAGAAATTGGCCCCTTAGGTGTTGGTGTTGGCACAACACTGAAAGCACTCACAGTTATTCTTGGTGGGTGCTGGAACGCCCTGCTGTCAACTATTATATCAGGAATTGTAATAACATATAATTGTTGATTAGTGGTAATAAAAATTGGGCCTTTGATGGTGGTGCTGGTGCCACAACACTGTAAGGCCTGACAGTTACTCTTGGTGGGCGCAGCAATGGGCCCTGCTGTGAATTATTAGATCAATAATTATAATTGCATGCCCCTGTTGAATAGGGGCTGAAAAATTGGGCCTTTGGTGGTGGTGGTGGTGGTGATGGTGGTGCTGGTGCCACAACACTGTAAGACCTGACAGTTCCTCTTGGTGGGCGCAGCAATGGGCCCTGCTGTGAATTATTCGATCAATAATTATAATTGCATGCCCCTGTTGAACAGGGGCTGAAAAATTGGGCCTTTGGTGGTGGTGGTGGTGGTGATGGTGGTGCTGGTGCCACAACACTGTAAGGCCTGACAGTTACTCTTGGTGGGCGCAGCAATGGGCCCTGCTGTGAATTATTCGATCAATAATTATAATTGCATGCCCCTGTTGAACAGGGGCTGAAAAATTGGGCCTTTGGTGGTGGTGGTGGTGGTGATGGTGGTGCTGGTGCCACAACACTGTAAGGCCTGACAGTTACTCTTGGTGGGCGCAGCAATGGGCCCTGCTGTGAATTATTAGATCAATAATTATAATTGCATGCCCCTGTTGAACAGGGGCTGAAAAATTGGGCCTTAGGCACTGGTGGCACAACACTGCAACCCCTCACAGATACTGTACTTGGAACACAGCAATGAGGCCTGTTGCAAAGTATTGCATCAAAAATTGTAATTACACGCCCCTGTTAAACAGGGGCTGAAAAATTGGGCCTTAGGCACTGGTGGCACAACACTGCAACCCCTCACAGATACTGTACTTGGAGCACAGCAATGAGGCCTGTTGCAAAGTATTGCATCAAAAATTGTAATTACACGCCCCTGTTAAACAGGGGCTGAAAAATTGGGCCTTAGCCACTGGTGGCGGCACCCATAAACCAAAATGATCTTCCAAGCTATCATCATTAATCGGATCATTGAGGAGGAGGAGGAGGATAGCTAGTTAACATAACAGCACAGGAACTCAGCATCAGCATCAGTCTTGAAGGGATGTGACATTTTAAAAGCAATTAGTCTGTTATATCAGCATCAGGTGTGTGGTAGCTGGTGGTGATCCAAGACTGGTTCATCTTGATGAAAGTCAGTCGATCAACCGAGTCGGTGGACAGGCGCACCCTGTGATCCGTGACAAATCCTCCAGCAGCACTGAATGTGCGTTCTGAAAGAACGCTGGATGCAGGACAGGCCAGTAGCTCAATTGCATACTGTGCAAGCTCTGGCCAGTGATCCATCCTCAAGACCCAGTAAGCCAGAGGATTTTCGGTGGGGAAGGTGTTCAAGTCTGACCTTGCCCCTAGGTATTCCTGCACCATGTATATCAGATGCTGGCGATGGTTGCTGGAACCGATCATACTTTGGGGCTGCGGACTAAAGAATTGTCTGAACGCATCGGTCAGACGGCCACCTTCCCCACCGCTCCTTCTTTGACTGGCCGAAGCCTCAGCAACTCGTTGTCCAGGACCAGGAGTTTGTAACCTCCCAGTCTCTGGGAACGGGTTGCACAGACCTTTCTGCAAGGCCTCCCGGAGTTGTCTCATCCTCTGCTCCCTCTGCGACGGTAACATAAGGTCCGCAACCTTACCCTTGTACCGTGGATCAAGGAGAGTGGCCAGCCAGTAATGGTCCCTCTCCTTGATCCGAAGAATACGAGGATCCTTCCGCAGACTTTGCAGGATTAGGGAGGCCATGCAGCGTAGGTTAGCTGAGGCATTCAGTCCGGAGTCCTCTGGGTCACTAAGGACGACATGATCCGCAGCCACCTCCTCCCAGCCACGTACAAGTCCACTGGTTTCTTGGGACTGTAAATCATCCCTAAAAGACTGCTGCTGATGATGCTGAGTGCCAGCCTCCACCTCCATGCTGACACAATCCTCCTCCTCCTCCTCCTCCTCCTCTTCCTGTGCGATGGGTGGGACAGAAGGAACACTGTCTGGGTAAAGGGGGCCTTGAGAGGCAAGGAAGTCCTCCTCTTCCTGCCTCTGTTCTGCCTCAAGTGCCCTGTCCATTATTCCACGCAGCGTGTGCTCCAACAGGTGGACAAGAGGTACAGTGTCACTGATGCATGCACTGTCACTGCTCACCATCCTCGTGGCCTCCTCAAATGGTGCCAGGACAGTGCATGCATCCCTGATCATATCCCACTGGCGTGGTGAAAAAAAACCCGAGCTCCCCTGACCCTGTCCTGGTGCCGTAGTCGCACAGGTACTCATTGATGGCCCTCTGCTGCGTGTGCAGCCGCTGCAGCATGGCCAACGTTGAGTTCCACCTGGTGGGCATGTCACATATAAGGCGGTTCTTGGGCAGGTTCAACTCCTTTTGCAGCTCAGCCAGGCGAGCACTGGCATTATAAGATCTGCGGAAATGTGAGGGGAGAGCTTTATTTGTGAAGGGGACTCTGGGGAGGTCCCTGGTGACTTTGGTCAATCTGTACCTCCCAAATGCCAACCAGATCGCCTTCCTGGAGCCAATTATGACCAAATTGGTTGACTTTGCTGAAGGGATGGTGATTATGGGTGGAGACATGAACTTTGTCATGGACCCGATCCTGGACTCATCTAGGGGTGTTTCCCAAATCTCTTACGCCTCTTACGCCTCACTTAAGCGCCTTAAGAAAAACTTCCATGCTCTCCACTTGGTGGATGTATGGCGTATCCTTCATCCAAGCCACAAAGACTTCACGTTCTATTCGCACCCCCATGACTCGTATACCAGAATTGATATGTTCATGGTGCCTCAGGCGATTTTGTCCAGGGTTTCCTCAGCCTCGATTGGTTCTATTACCTTTTCGGACCATGCCCCAGTCTTTATAGACATCGATCTGCTTTGCCCCGCAGAGAGACAATGGTCGTGGAAGCTTAACGACTCGTTAATTCAGATGCCCGAGGTGGAGGAAGAGGTCTCTAGAGAACTGAGACAATACTTCGCCACGAATGCTGACTCGGAGGTGGCCCCGACAATGGTATGGGAAGCCCATAAAAGTTACATTCGTGGCCTCTTGATCAGAATGGGATCACGCATCAAGAAGGAGAGAGCGAAACAAATTGTGGACATTTTAGACAAAATCAGGGTTTTGGAATCGGCTCATAAACAATCCCTCGCTTCCCAGATCCTTCTTGAGTTGACGGCCCTGCGAGACCAGCTGCGCTCCTTGGCCCTGTTTAGAGCCAAGGCGGTGATCTCGAAGTGCCGCCGTTCTTTCTACGAGCATAGCAACAAATGTGGTAGGATGCTGGCGAGGGCTCTGAGAGATCAGAGGACTCGTACATTCATTCCTGAATTGATTAGTGATTCTCACAACAGGGTTCACACCACGGAAGGTACCGCGGAAATGTTCCGGGAATACTATACTACTTTGTATAATCTCCCTAGTCCAACATCTGAGGGGGGTATGTCGAATGCAGGGAGGAAGATCGGGGACTATTTGAGGAGGTCTGGTCTCCCCCGGATTTCGGAGGAAGACCTGATCGAGCTTGACAGGCCTCTCTCAGTGGAGGAGGTGAATGTGGCAATGTCGCGCATGCATTTGGGGAAGGCGCCGGGTCCGGACGGATATTCCCTTCTCTATTACAGGACTTTTGGAGAAGTATTGCTTCCGCATTTTCTCTCTGCGTATAATGCTACAGGGGAGGGGACGCCCCTCCCGGCGGATGCCTTGAGAGCACACATTGCCGTGATCCCGAAGGAGGGAAAAGATCCACTAAGATGCCAAAATTATAGACCGATCTCGCTGCTCAATGTGGATCTCAAGATATTCACGAAAGCGCTTTCCATGCGTTTGATTGACTTAATGCCACAACTAATCCATTCCGACCAGGTCGGTTTTGTTCCTACTAGAGAGGCGCGTGACAACACGACTAAGGCAATCAACATGATCCACGCTGCAAAGACGCGTAAAACCCCTATGCTGCTCCTCTCGACGGATGCCGAAAAGGCGTTCGACAGGGTGAGTTGGCCTTTCCTGTTTGAAACTCTCCGCTGGGTTGGCCTGCAGGAACGCATGATGAATTGGATGTTGGCAATATATTCCTGCCCTTCGGCCCAGGTCAAGGTGAATGGCCACCTTTCCTCACCGTTTCAGATAGCGAATGGGACGAGACAGGGGTGCCCTTTGTCGCCTCTGATATTCGTCTTCACACTAGAACCTTTCCTGCGTATCATTAGAGACAACCCGGACATTACGGGACCACGCCTGGACGACACCCTGTCCCCCAAGATCGCGGCTTTCGCAGACGATTTGCTCTTCTTCCTGACTAACCCCCTTGTGTCCACTCCGAACTTACTCAAGGAACTGAAGCTATACGAAGAGGTGTCAATGTTTCGCATTAACTATCAGAAATCGGAAGCACTTGGGGTTGCCTTACCTCCTCCTTTAACTGACCTGCTCCGGGTTGATTTTCCTTTCAAATGGGCTATGTCCCATATCAAATATCTGGGTATCTTGTTACCCAGCAGGACGGAAGAGATTTTCCCCCTCAACTTTCCTCCCCTTTTGACGGCCGTAAAAAAAGACATGCAAGAGTGGCAGCATGGCCTGTTTTCCTGGTTTGGCCGTTGCAGCATTGTGAAGATGAATGTCTTACCTAGACTGTTATACCACTTTCAGGCATTACCCATACGGGTGCCGGCGTCCTTCCTGAGAGCGGTTAACAGATCGCTAATTCGGTTTGTGTGGGCCCAGAAGAACCCGCGGTTGGCGCAGAAAATTCTCCGGCTGCCAAAGGTGAAGGGTGGTGTAGCCCTACCGGACGTTACTCTCTATCACAAGGCATGTCATTTAACGCGTGCCTTGGATTGGTGCCGTCACGGCCTTCTGAAGCAGTGGGTGCAGATTGAACGAGCCTTGACTGGGGCCCACTTGGAATCGTTGCCCTGGTGCCAACCTCCCCTGCCAAAGGAGATTTCTGATCACCCCACATTAGGGGTGACGATAAGGACAGCTTGGAAGGCCTTCCGTGATCATTCGATTGCACCGCTCCCGTCCCCGCTTACCCCAATTGTGGGCAACCCGGCTTTTAGTCCGGGTCTCAACGACCCTAGCTTCCTGGCGCTGAAACCGGTGGACAGGTCTCAAGTGAGACACTTTCTCACAAACGACCAATGGCATACTCGACGACAAATCCTAGAGGACCCTGCTCTGACTGGGCTCTCATTCTGGCAAAAGGTCCAGCTGGCCCACTTCATCCACACGTTGCCTTCTCCAAGTACTTATGGGCGGCAGCTGACACCTTTTGAGTTGTTAAGCCTGGACCTGTCCCCGTTGAGACATGCAATATCCCTGATATACCAAATCCTAGTTTCTCCCCCTCCGGACTTTAGGCCGCTCTATGTTACCAAGTGGGAACGGGAGCTGGGCCTACAACTTACGGGGAAACAGGTTGACCGAATCCTTCTCTTCGCTCAAACAACTTCTATCAGTGCAAGGCACCAGGAGATGGAATATAAGCTTCTGTCCCGTTGGTACTACACTCCGGAAAAGATACACAAGATGTTCCCTCAGAGCACGGACATGTGCTGGAGGTGCGGGGAGGAGGTTGGTACGCTCCTCCACATCTTTTGGTCATGCCGCATCTTACAATCATTTTGGTCTGAGGTACACCGCATCGTCCAAAAGTTTACGGACAGAGAGTTGCCGTTGTCACCTGAGCTCTTCCTTCTGCACCACCACAATATCCCAACTAAGGGCTATAGAAAGTCCATATTGCCGCTTCTGATCAATGCGGCAAAGGGTTGCATCCCGCTGAATTGGAAGCAGACTCAGCCTCCATCGGTGGCGGGCTGGTTGGGCAGAGTGAAGGCTGTCCATGACATGGAGGACTTGTTAGCAACGGAAAGAGGCCTAAGTGAGAAATTCTCCAAAACATGGTACTTCTGGCACGAATTTTACTTCTCGGAGGAATGCGGGCTCCTAATGGCTCGATCCACCTGAGAGGATCGAACTTGACTGCTCCCCAGGCGGGGAGGCTGTGGCTGGAGGCACCCTGTTCCCCACCCCCCGGGTGGGGGTGGTTGGGTTTTTTTTTATTTTTTTTTATCACCCCCCCCCCTTCCCCTCTTGTATTCTTGCACTCCTTGCTTTCTTTTCTCTTACTTTCCCTGCTTTTTCTGTATTACCAACACTAGAGTGTTGGCCTGTGCAAGCCTGTTTCTCACGGGCTTGACGTTTCTATTTCTATCTAAATCGGCTTTTGCCACAAAAATACGGCCATGCGGGGGGCAGAGAGCTCCTGTAAGCCTGACACTTGTTGTGACCCCCCTCTGACAACGGGCTTTATATCTCCAATGTAATATCTATACTCATGAGGGGGTGGGGAATGTTTGCTGTTCTTTGATAAGCATCTGTGAGCTCTCTGTGTATCCGCATGTCCTTTTCTCTTAAATAAAGAATTTACAAAAAAAAAAAAAGATCTGCGGAAATGCACACAGACTTTCCTGGCCTGCCTAGGACATCCTGTAAGCCCGGGTACCTGCCCAAGAACCGCTGCACCACCAGGTTAAGGACGTGAGCCATACAGGGCACATGGGTCAGTTGTCCCTGTCGGAGGGCGGAGAGGAGGTTGGTGCCATTGTCGCAAACCACCATTCCTGGCTTAAGCTGGCGTGGTGTCAACCACCTCTCGGCCTGCCCCTGCAGAGCAGACAGGACCTCTGCCCCAGTGTGGCTCCTGTCCCCCAAACACACCAGCGCAAGCACGGCATGGCATCTTTTTGCCTGCGTACTTGCGTAGCCCCTTGAACGCCTACGGAGCACCGCTGGTTCCGAGGACAAACCACAGGAAGAGGCCATGGAGGAAGAAGAAGAGGAGGGGGTGGAGGTAGAGGTGTGTCACAACCAGTAGTAGCATTTTGGAGGCGTGGCGGTGGAACAACCTCCAACACTACTGCACCTTGTCCTGCATCCTTCCCAGCTGCCAAAAGAGTGACCCAATGGGCCGTGAAAGAAAGGTAAAGCCCCTGTCCATGCCTGCTGGACCATGAGTCAGCGGTAATATGCACCTTACCGCTGACCGCCCTGTCCAGCGAGGCCAAGACATTGCCTTCCACATGCCTGTAGAGAGCCGGAATCGCCTTCCGTGCGAAAAAGTGGCGTTTGGGAACCTGCCACTGAGGAACCGCACATTGCACAAACTCACGGAAGGGGGCCGAGTCTACCAACTGAAAAGGCAGCAGTTGAAGCGCTAGCAATTTAGCCAAGCTAGCATTCAACCGCTGGGCATGTGGATGGCTGGGAGTGAACTTCTTTCGACGGTCCAGCAGCTGGGGCAGGGAAATTTGCCTGCTAGAATCGGACGTTGGTGTACTGCTAGCAGAGTGCCCGCAAGTACTTGGCTGTGACACACCTAATTCTACACCTTCATTCCTCTCAGAGCAGGTTTCAGAGAGGACTGAAGGTATAGTGGGGTTGGAGATCCCAGCTGATGCGGTGCAAGAAGAGGTCAGCTTTGTTCTTTGGTGTGGGTCTTTAAGGTAGGCTTGCCAACGAGCTGCATGGCAGGTCAACATATGTCTGATCAAGCATGTGGTGCCCAAGCGGCTGATGTTTTGGCCACGCGATATACGCTTGAGACATATGTTGCAAAGAGCAGCTGTGCGATCTGATGCACTCGCCTCAAAAAAGGCCCACACCAAAGAACTTTTTGAATGACGGGCAGAGGCAGCGCCCTGCACAGGCGGAGCTCTGCGGTGTGATTCCGTCGGTGTGCTGCCCATACGCTGGCCACTCAAGGCCATCCTGCCTCGTTGGAGATGTGCCTCCTCCTCATCCTCCTCCTCCTCCTCTCTCCTATTAGGCACCCACGTGGAGTCAGTGACCTCATCATCCCCTCCCTCCTCATCACTGGAGCCAATCTGGCAGTATGCTGCAGCTGCTGGAGCATGACTGCCAGATTGGTGTCCTTCTTGAGCATCCCCTCTCTCTGCTCTCACGCTACTGCCTTCCTCTAGCTTGGTATCATCATCAGATCCTTCGAAACGCTGGGCATCCTCCTGGAGCATGTACCCAACACTGTGCTCAAACAGTTTGGGGGACTCCTCAGGAGGAGGACATGGTGGGTCTAGGGAAGGATTGACTAATGAAGATAATGATACCAGAGAAGAGGACGCTTTGGCAGCTGCTTTGCCAGTACCCTGAGCCTGGGTGAGAGAGGATGAGGAGGATGAGGTGGGCTTGGTCATCCACTCTACCAAGTCTTCGGCATGATGTGGCTCAACATGTCCAGCTGCCGAAAAGAAGGACAAGCGTGTCCCATGGCCATGTGCTGATGACAATGCACCGCGTCCACGACCAGCACTGTTGCCCCCAGACACAGAGCCTGCTTGCCCTCTTTTTTTGCCTCCTGACTGTCTGCCTCTCCTTGTTTGCCTTCCAGACATTTTAATGGATGGCCTGCAGGGAGATGGGAAAAACAGCAATAAGGGCTACCTTCAGGTGTATACTGTGCAGGAGGCTTAGCAACAATGACACTGACACTGTCCCCTGCCTATCCTTCGCTGTCCCTAAACACAAGGATTTGCAATATGCTTCAGCAAGATTGGTTTAGCACAGAACAGCACACTGACAGTTTCCCTCACTGTCCTTCTCTGTCCCTACAAACAAGATTTAGCACAGAATAGCACACTGATAGTTTCCACGAGTGTCCTTCTCTGTCCCTAAACTCAAGGATTTCAAATATGGTTCAGCAAGATTGGTTTAGAACAGAAAAGCACACTGACAGTTTCCCTCACTGTCCTACTCTGTCCCTACAAACAAGATTTAGCACAGAATAGCACACTGATAGTTTCCACGAGTGTCCTTCTCTGTCCCTAAACTCAAGGATTTCAAATATGGTTCAGCAAGATTGGTTTAGAACAGAATAGCACACTGACACTTTCCCTCACTGTCCTACTCTGTCCCTACAAACAAGATTTAGCACAGAATAGCACACTGATAGTTTCCATGAGTGTCCTTCTCTGTCCCTAAACTCAAGGATTTCAAATATGGTTCAGCAAAATTGGTTTAGAACAGAATAGCACACTGACACTTTCCCTCACTGTCCTACTCTGTCCCTCCCTACAAACAAGATTTAGCACAGAATAGCACACTGATAGTTTCCACGAGTGTCCTTCTCTGTCCCTAAACTCAAGGATTTCAAATATGGTTCAGCAAAATTGGTTTAGAACAGAATAGCACACTGACACTTTCCCTCACTGTCCTACTCTGTCCCTACAAACAAGATTTAGCACAGAATAGCACACTGATAGTTTCCACGAGTGTCCTTCTCTGTCCCTAAACTCAAGGATTTCAAATATGGTTCAGCAAAATTGGTTTAGAACAGAATAGCACACTGACACTTTCCCTCACTGTCCTACTCTGTCCCTACAAACAAGATTTAGCACAGAATAGCACACTGATAGTTTCCATGAGTGTCCTTCTCTGTCCCTAAACTCAAGGATTTCAAATATGGTTCAGCAAGATTGGTTTAGAACAGAATAGCACACTGACACTTTCCCTCACTGTCCTACTCTGTCCCTACAAACAAGATTTAGCACAGAATAGCACACTGATAGTTTCCACGAGTGTCCTTCTCTGTCCCTAAACTCAAGGATTTCAAATATGGTTCAGCAAAATTGGTTTAGAACAGAATAGCACACTGACACTTTCCCTCACTGTCCTACTCTGTCCCTCCCTACAAACAAGATTTAGCACAGAATAGCACACTGATAGTTTCCACGAGTGTCCTTCTCTGTCCCTAAACTCAAGGATTTCAAATATGGTTCAGCAAAATTGGTTTAGAACAGAATAGCACACTGACACTTTCCCTCACTGTCCTACTCTGTCCCTACAAACAAGATTTAGCACAGAATAGCACACTGATAGTTTCCACGAGTGTCCTTCTCTGTCCCTAAACTCAAGGATTTCAAATATGGTTCAGCAAAATTGGTTTAGAACAGAATAGCACACTGACACTTTCCCTCACTGTCCTACTCTGTCCCTCCCTACAAACAAGATTTAGCACAGAATAGCACACTGATAGTTTCCACGAGTGTCCTTCTCTGTCCCTAAACTCAAGGATTTCAAATATGGTTCAGCAAGATTGGTTTAGAACAGAATAGCACACTGACACTTTCCCTCACTGTCCTACTCTGTCCCTACAAACAAGATTTAGCACAGAATAGCACACTGACACTTTTCCTCACTGTACCTCTCTGTCCCTAAACTCAAGGATTGAAAATATGGTTCAGCAAGATTGGTTTAGAACAGAATAGCACACTGACACTTTCCCTCACTGTCCTACTCTGTCCCTACAAACAAGATTTAGCACAGAATAGCACACTGACACTTTCCCTCACTGTACCTCTCTGTCCCTAAACTCAAGGATTGAAAATATGGTTCAGCAAGATTGGTTTAGAACAGAATAGCACACTGTCAGTTTCACTCACTATCCTACTCTGTCCCTACAAACAAGATTTAGCACAGAATAGCACACTGACACTTTCCCTACCTATCCTTATTTGTCCCTAAACACAAGGAATCCAGGATTAGTAAAGGAAAAAAAAATTACACTGTCCCTGCCTATGCTTCTCTTTCCCTGCTCCGGAACACACTACACAAGGCCGCCGCGCTGGCGGCCTTTTATAGTGTGGGGCGTGTACTAAACCCCCTCAGCAATAATTGGCCACAGGCATCCTGCCTGTGGCCAATGATTGCTCTCCTCGCTGCCGGCGCTGTGATTGGCCAAGCATGCGGGGTCACAGTGCATGCTTGGCCAATCACAGCGCCTGGATGACACTGCGATGGCGTAGTGCATTGTGGGCCGTTCGCGTCACTCGAATTTGGCGCGAACGGCCCAAATCGTTCGATCTTCGTCGAACGATCGAACAGCCGATGTTCGAGTCGAACGTATGTTCGACTCGAACACGAAGCTCATCCCTACTCTACACTGACTAAAACCCCAAAGTCACTGAATTCTCTTGATGAGGGGAGGAAAAGGAAACAAACGGCAACAGTTCCCATTCTCCCAAGAGCAAACACCCAGAAAAATAGAGGGCACAGTCTCTGTGTTCCAGCACTCACTTCAGGAAAACTCAGCAGTAATAAACAGAAAAGAGTCTCTTTCTCTTACAAATTAAACTTTGGGTGCGGCAGGAACACAGGCTTCAAATGCTTGTCAAAAGCCTCCATGTTATATTCAACATTTCCTCCATCCTTGCGACAAATTACCACTCTGTCCGCATGGATATGCCTTCCCAGCATCCACTTAGCCTTACAGTCCTGAAACTTTTTGGTGACCGTTGGTGAACATGAAAGGTATCGGCGTGCTTGATAAAGGTGGCATCGTAACACGGTCTCCTTCTCCAGGCAAAACAATAGCTTCCGGATAGCGAGGTGCGTTCACCACCTCGGTAGACTTGGGCATAGGGGCCCGCAGTGACTGGCGTTGCACTCCCGCAACAGGAGCAGGTGAAATGGAAGTTGAATCCAGAAGAGGGATTGCAGACAGTGGACCAGATTCCTCCCTATGCTCCGAGGCCTCCACCCGGGGTGTACTATCCCCAATGGACATAGGTGGGTCCCTTTTGACATGAGACGAGGGTAACTTCATCTTGTCCCATCCCTTCCAGTGGAAGATCTCGTCTATCTCCCCATCATCGCCATTGTCAGACAATAAATCCAGGTCGGAGGTGTCATAACACTCAGCAGGTAGATAATTCCCAGTCACGGAATCATCCCCCTTGACGGCCTCCACTGACAGTGGGCTGCCGACACCTCCAACCACACACACAGTCCCAACCCCTGGCTCCCCTAGGCCTTCAGAAGAACAGGGATGTCCAGGGCTCTTCCCTCCGGATCCATCCAGGCCAGGCAAGCGACGGGGCGAAGCTCTTCCACGACCACGGGAGGCCTGTACCAGGCCGACTCTCCTCTTCAGCGGTCGGAGCAGGGAGCTGCTGGTGACCGAGGCAGCATCCTCGGATTTCTCTCTCTTAATCTGTGCTTGGGCAGTCACTTCGCCCTGGTCAGCGCGCAGGAAAGCCCGCCATGGCATTGATCTCTCCCTCCGGAGTGGCAGTACCTGTGAGGTAGTTGAGGTGGAAGGCGCAAGGCCTTTCTGTGGATGGCTCCACCTCGAAAATAAACTCCTTGCAGACCTCACATCGCCCGAATGGCTTCAATTGGACCACCAGTCCCGAACAGCCGGGACAGATCACTCCGAGGGCCTCCATGTCTCTGCAGGTGTACAGAGCCAATCGCCCCCGGGGCCTTAGTCTGATTCCTGTGTCCATAATCGGAGCAGCTAGAGAAGTCATGTCCATGAAGGAAGAAGCAGAAATCCACGGGGTACTTGAAGCCATCTTCCCTGTTCGCTGCTCCAATGCGCACTGACCCACTCGCGCCGGAATCTCCACGTGTGTCCGTCCACATGGCCAGACTCCTCCCACACTCTGCACTTGTTCGCGGGCTTTTCCTTTTCCCCGCCCATGAACTGCGCAGCTATGGTTTGCCTCGTGGTGCGTTGGCCAATATGGCCGACCTACTCGGAACTCCTCCAGGCAGCAAAGTTCGAATTCAGACACCATACACATCCTGGACGAGCCCCCGCGTGTAGCGACCTCACCCCTCTCACCCCTTCTCATTCTCGGCTTGTCTGTCTTTGTCTAGGGGTGTTAGTACCGGGGGGAGGGATGAGATACACCACGGCCCATGTCCTCCATAGTGAAGAGGTAAAGGCCAGAAAGATCGGGCTTTGTGTAGGTGTCCTAGAGTCAAATCCTTTCCTTCGTCCTTGACTCCCCCTTTGCTCCTAGTAACCAGAGTTCCACACACTGAATAGGTCCAACACAGTTTTATTCTTCTCAGCGAATAAACATACAGCACAGTCAAGTTGGGACCTTTGCAACAGTTCAGTATTAACAGGAGTAGGTCGAGGCACAAACCTTTAAAGTATCGCTAACCACTGTGGTGTCACCAATGGCGAATAGTTACTGCCACTGACTATATGAGGTAGAACATGAATTACCTTTGCTAGCACAGCCCCTGTCAGGGGAAGGATATCCGTCCAAGGGAGTCACCGGAGGCCTCTCTGTCACCAGCAATGCTGCGCCGGACTCTCCAGAGAAGTTCCGCTCACCAGTCTCCTCGACCTCAGACACGGGCACCCAAGGAGTTAGGGCCCCCTCGGATTCCTCCACCCTCGCGGAACTCAGTCGAAGGTACTAAGCCCCAGGCATCCGCCATAGTACCTCACCCCAGGCTAAAGGTGCCTGAGATGGACTCCATCTCACGCTCCGGCCAGGTCAAGGGCACCTGGGCCCAGAACACCGGAACGCCAGCACCCAGGCTGAGGGTGCCTGAGTGCGGCCGTGTCCTCCGACTCCGAACTCTGAACCCCGTGGTAAGGGCGTCCGCCCCCTTTATCCCCTCTCCCTTTGCGTCACAGCGGGTTCCCCGCCCCGCTGTACCAGCGTCAGGGGAGGACAAAAAGGCACAGTCTTGCGGTGTGGGTTCAACTCCGGCCCAGGGCGACAATGCCACCTGTATGCCGCAGGGAACCTCACAGCATCAGAGTCCTCCAAGAACCATAAAAGGGTCCCGGATTCCCTAGCAATCAGTGCATCTGGGTTACACTACCACCCAGATGCTTCCCTTAAATTCAAATACCCGCTACACTTATAAATAAATAAAAAAC
Source organism: Rana muscosa (assembly GCA_029206835.1). Lineage (NCBI taxonomy): Eukaryota > Metazoa > Chordata > Amphibia > Anura > Ranidae > Rana > Rana muscosa. The sequence goes on along the minus strand of CM055122.1, from coordinate 243,278,487 downwards.
GGGGGACACCTCATAGGACACCATGATATATAAAAACAGGGGGGGGACCTCATATGACACCATTATATATAAAAACAGGGGGGGGACGTCATAGGACACCATTATATATAAAAACAGGGGGGGCCTCATAGGACACCATTATATATTAAAACGGGGGGGGGACCTCATAGGACACGATTATATATAAAAACAGAGGGGGCCCTCATAGGACACCATTATATATAAAAACAGGGGGGGGACCTCATAGGACACCATTATATATAAAAACAAGGAGGGGACCTCATAGGACACCATTATATATAAAAACAAGGAGGGGGACCTCATAGGACACCATTATATATAAAAACAAGGAGGGGGGACCTCATAGGATACCATTATATATATATAAATAGTGAGAGAACTCACAGAATACCAGAAGAACACAGAAGCATTTTCTCTCTCTCTATGTTACCATGGTGACAGATAAGAGCGCTCCACACAGGGACACCTCATTCTCTCCATCATAATAAGTACAATACAGAGGAGCCCCTTCATCCACCATACACAGAACCCAATGAGCACCAATCACCCGGCACTCACGTTCAGCCGGCATCGCCATGGTGACTCCGGGGGGCGGAACGGCGTGAACAAGTGACGTCCAGCACTGTCTGGAGTTGGAGAATATGGCAGAACACTGGGATATCTCAAATGATTCTTCCACTGACAGTACTTGTTCTGGCCGGGAATGCCTGGAGGATCACAATCCCTGCCCCCTGCTTGTGATTGGAGAAATCATAAATCCCACCTCTTGTGTCCCAACCACTGTGCTGTGATTCGTTACAGCACACGCTGATTTTTGGGAAGGGGGGGTGTCCCTGAATGGTAGTTTAAAAATGTGGTCACCCTAGTCCACAGTATAGGAGACATTTTGTCATAGACGGGGGAAACAAAATCAGTAGGAAATAGGAATACATATTATATAGCAGTGGCGGCCCGTCAATAGGGGGCGCAGGGGCGCTGCCCCCCCCCCCCAAAGCTACTTATTAAAAAAAAAATATATATATATATAATAATATTTTTTTTTTATTTTTTTTTTAAGTGTCCCTTTAAGTGGGTGTGTTAAGGGCGCCGGACATGGGGTGCTATTGGAGGCATGACTTGTGTGTAAACATGTGATTGGGGCTAAGAAGCTCTATTGGCGTAGATTAGAGTGTGTTCGGGGCGCAAAGCTTAGCGCCCCGAACACTCCACCTCTAGCATTAGGCTTCCAGTGCTTGTAATTGATTGGGTCCATAGGGTGGGGCTTTAATCAGACCTGTAGCCTCATTGGCTCACAGGCTGCCTGTCTCCTTCAGTAAGTGAGGGGGGAAACCCAGCAGAAGAACAACTGCTCAGGGCAGACAGGGAGTGATAGGTCCTTGCAGAGGCAGCTGCCATTTATCTCCCTGTGACACAGACTCGGCATCAAGCAAGCAGTGCACACAGAAATCTCCAGGTACAATACATGCCAGGATTGAAGGGGGGAGGGGGACAGAAGGGGCTATTATCACTGTGTCCTGAGAGACTTTACAGCAGCATTTTTAATCTCCAACTTTACTTCACCTCTCTCTGTGTAATGCAGGTCTGTACACCCAGTGCCGATCCTGACCTCCCTGGGGCCCTAAGCAAAATTCTGCTAAGGGGCCCTTTACGGTGGCAAAAAATGGGTGTGGTTTACACGGCATGGTGGGCGTGGCTTACGTGGGCGTGGCTCGGAGGGGTGTGGTTAGAGTCGGAGATGAATGAGGGATGGAGGAAGAAAGAGAGAAAGAAAGAGGGAGAGATAGAAAGAAAGAGGGGTGGAGGGACAGCAGGCCCAGATCCTACACCACAATAGAAATATGTGTATTCCAGAAAGTTTAACAAATCAGCAGATAAAGATACTCCAAACACCTGGTGTTAGCGCTTCAATCATCCCGGCACCATGGTTGTTATGGTGTCAGGATGACTGAAGCGCATTATTTCTATTATTACATTGTAATATAGAATTAAATTATTCAACTCACCATAATGCAGAATCAGTGGAAGCCCCGAGTCCCTCCTTACACCAGGCATTCCCAGCGGAGTCCCCCTTACACCAGGCATTCCCAGTAGAGTTCCTCCTTATATCAGGCATTCCCAGTAGAGTCCCTCCTTACACCAGGCATTCCCAGTAGAGTCCCTCCTTACACCAGGCATTCCCAGTAGAGTCCCTCCTTACACCAGGCATTCCCAGCGGAGTCCCCCTTACACCAGGCATTCCCAGCGGAGGCCCCCCTTACACCAGGCCTCCCCAGCGGAGGCCCCCCTTACACCAGGCCTCCGCAGCGGAGGCCCCCCTTACACCAGGCATTCCCAGCGAAGGCCCCCCTTACACCAGGCATTCCCAGCGGAGTCCCGCCTTACACCAGGCCTCCCCAGCGGAGGCCCCCCTTTACACCAGGCATTCCCAGTGGAGGCCCCCCTATACACCAGGCCTCCCCAGCGGAGGCCCCCCTTACACCAGGCATTCCCAGTGGAGGCCCCTCTTACACCAGGCATTCCCAGCGGAGGCCTTACACCAGGGTAGGCCCCCCTTACACCAGGCATTCCCAGCGGAGGCCCCCCTTACACCAGGCATTCCCAGCAGAGGCCCCCCTTACACCAGGTGTGATGCCCCAGCAGCAGAGACTCTCTCCGCCGCCATTACGCAGAGGGGACAGTGGAGGAGCCGGCCGGGTGGCTGGCAATAGGAATTAAGCTGCGGCGCCGCCGCCCACCCCCGCCCCTTCCCACATTTCACTCACACACAGACAGACATTAGCGGGGCGGGAGGTGGGCGGTGCCGCAGCTCAATTCCTATTGGCAGCCACCCTGACCCTCCTCTTGGTCTACAAGAAAATGAAAATTGTCTCCGCCCGGCCTGCGGACCTCTAGTGGCGGCGGCGGCGGTTGCGGCGAAGATTCGGGGGCCCCTAGTAATTACTCGGGGCCCTATGCAGCTTGCCTAGCAAGCCTATAGGGCGGATCGGCCCTGTGTACACCTTCCCTATATCACACCATCCCCCTTCCCCCCTTCACTATCTTCTGATTGCATAGTTCATTGCTCACATCCTGCAGTATCTGTCACCATTCTAAGACAGTTTGTCCTTGCTAGATGGACCCCACATCCCACTCTGATCCCCAATGACTGTCTGTGCAGTTTTCTGGACAATAGTCCTCCGGCTCCAAGCTGTCCTGATTCAGATGTATTCAGTATTTGTGCAAGGCTAGGGGTGCATCATGTTCCTGACCTGTAGAACTAACACATGCTTCTTGGGCCAAATCTCAGCAGGCTGGTGCTGTGCAATGCATTAACCGGATCTCCCCAGCATGATATTGTATATGGCTCCAAGGTGGATGGGTGTCCAGGTGTTTTCCTAGCACTGCAGGGACTTGTAGTCCCATAAATGGGAGATTGCATGAACCAGAGTCCTAGCAGAAGATGAAGAACTACAAGTCCCAGCAGGTTATAGCATAGGGCTCCAAGTAGATAAGTGGTCATGCGATGCTGGGACTTGTAGTCCCTTACCTAAGAGAATTGCATGAACCAGAGTCTTAGGAGGGAGAGGCTGGAGAACTACAAATCCCAGCAGGCTGGTGTGCAATGCATGATCCTGATCTCCCCAGGAGAGGGTGGAGAACTACAAGTCCCAGCAAGAAATAGCATAGGGCTCCAACATAGATGGGTACACATGTGATGCTGGGACTTGTAGTCCCATACATGGGCTATAGCATGAACCTGCAGAACCTAGCAGAGGATGAAGAACTACAAGTCCCAGCAGGTTATAGCATAGAGCTCCAAAATGGCCGAGTGCCCATGCGATGCTGGGACTTGTAGTCCCTTGCCTAAGAGAATTGCATGAACCAGAGTCTTAGGAAGGAGAGAATGGAGAACTACAAATCTCAGCAGGCTGGCGTGCAATGGGTTAACCTGATCTCTCCAGGAGAAGGTGGAGAACTACAAGTCCCGGCAGGTTATAGTATAGGGCTCCAAGGAGGATGGGTGCCCCTGCGATGCTGGGACTTGTAGTCCCATAATGGGGGATTGCATGCACCAGAGTCCTATGATGCTGGGATTGTAGTCCCACACATACATAGGGAACTAAATCATCCGGGGACCTAGCAGATTATAACTTAAAACTCGAAGGATGATGAGTGGTCATGACTTTTTTTTCCAATGCTGGGACTTGTAGTAGTGTTGTAAGAAGAAGAGGCTGTCGCCTGGAGGAGTGTGTCTGTCTGCCCTGCCACCCTGTGCTGGTCTGAGGGGGGGGGGGGGTGATTGCTGTGTCCACCACCCCCCTGCCATGTATATAGTCTAGCACTGTAGCTGACCTGATTGGGGGGGGGGGGTTGCAGAATGCAAATTTGTGCGATTTACAGGTTGCAGATATGTGCGTTTTTTTTTTTTTTTACAGGTTGCAAAATGCAGATTTATGCGATTTACTAACAGTGTAATTTTTTTAGTTTGTTTGCGTCGATCTGTAAGGCTACGCTATATATACCATGATCTGTGATGCTGGGGCTGTATACTCTGTCCTGTGATGCTGATCTCTATACTCCTGACACTATGAGTGGAAGCAAGTGGAATACAGGGGACGGAGTGGGTGGATTATATAAGGGGTGTGGCTTATGAGAAGTGGGAGGGACCAATGTGGAGGGGCGGGGTCTTGCCCCCCCCCCCATCCTAAAACTTCACCAGCCGCCACTGTTATATAGTAATCATTTATTAATTAGGAATAAAGAAAAAAAACAATATTTAGAATACATAATAAAAAGAATATAAATAGGAATAATGACGGGATGTAAACAAGTGAAGCGGGTCACGTGACTGAGCACAATAACGTGACGGATGAGCTGCAGTCACGTAACCAGCTACTACCGACAGAGTGGACCGTTACACATGACGTTAGAGTAGTGGGCGGAGTCACAAGAGCGTTGTACATATAAAGGACAGAGGACGGCACACACAGTCTTTCCCTGGCGCTCGTCTGCTGAACATTTTGCCCTCCTATCTCCGGTGTCTGCTGGAAGACTAGTGGGAGGAGTTACTAGAGGCACTGTACGTATAGGTAGCAGAGGACGGCGCACACACACGCAGAGCAGAGAGAGACCACAAGAGAGGAGGACGTGTTGTAGGTGAGGGGAGTGCGCGCCGTGTCATGTGATGTAGGGGGAGAAGAAATCATTGTGTGACATGAATGTGATGTGTGATCCGTCATAAATATCATCAGATGTACAGTGCCGTACACACAGGTCAGGATCAGGGGGAGGGGCTCTGTGCTCTCCTCTCCAAGTCTATGAGAATGCAGCCAATCATCAGTCTGATGGGAACACCTAACTTATTGGAGCGCTTGATCTTAAGGGGGAACTCTGATGGAAATACCTGATAGTAAGGGGGCCCTGATAGGAGCACCCGATTTTAAGAGGGACCTCCAATGGGAGCACCTGATTTCAGGGGGACACTCTGATGGGAGCACCTGATTTCAGGGGGACACTCTGATGGGAGCACCTGATTTTTCAGGGGGACGCTCTGATGGGAGCACCTGATTTCAGGGGGACACTCTGATGGGAGCACCTGATTTCAGGGGGACACTGATGGGAGCACCTGATTTCAGGGGGACACTGATGGGAGCACCTGATTTTTCAGGGGGACACTGATGGGAGCACCTGATTTCAGGGGGACACTCTGATGGGAGCACCTGATTTCAGGGGGACACTCTGATGGGAGCACCTGATTTTTTCAGGGGGACACTCTGATGGGAGCACCTGATTTTTTCAGGGGGACACTCTGATGGGAGCACCTGATTTTTCAGGGGGACACTCTGATGGGAGCACCTGATTTTTCAGGGGGACACTCTGATGGGAGCACCTGATTTTTCAGGGGGACCTTCTGATGGGAGCACCTGATTTTTCAGGGGGACCTCCTGATGGGAGCACCTGATTTTTCAGGGGGACCTCCTGATGGGAGCACCTGATTTTTCAGGGGGACCTCCTGATGGGAGCACCTGATTTTTCAGGGGGACCTCCTGATGGGGGCCTCTGAAATAAGAAGGCACACGTTGAATTTACCACTTGCCAACCAACAATGTATCCGTACCTCACTAGGCTTTAGGTGGTTATACCAGGATGATGCTTGCAACTGGGGCATCACACCGGTATAGTTTTTTAGAGCCGAAGGTCGGCTCTCTTGTAAAAGTGATCCTAGTGGCTAACTAGCCGATGGACTGCTTTTACGGGGGGGGGGGGGGGACGACGTCTCCCACCGCTTTCAGTGGCTGTACCAGGATCTTCTGTCCCACCGGGAGTACCGATCCACCGGCTGGTGCTTCTGCCAGCTGATTATAGAGCCCAGCAAATGCCCGATCAGCTTTTTTGGGCTCTATGATTTAGTAACCCAGGAGTGATGAGGATCTTGGTGTGATGAAATTCTTCTAAGTGCAGAGGAGGGAGATATCTCCATAAAGATGCCTATTGCTGTCACAAGGGATGTATACATTCCTTGTGACAGCAATAAAAGTAAAAAAAAAAAGAATTTAAAGCGACATTGTAAAAATAAATAAATACAATTTTAAAGTGCCCCTGTGCAAAGGCGAATGCACGCGTTGGTCCTGCACACATGCAAACAGCGATCGTTCCACACATGTAAGGTGTCACCACGAACATCAGATCATGGGCAGTAATTCTACAACTAGACCTCCTGTGAAGACTTTAAAAGCGTTGACTAGGGGAAGTAATATTTACGTTGTTTGTCACTGTTGCACGGCTGTGACTTTCTTGGCATTTATTTACTTGGTGTAACATCATCCTTTTTATTTTTCACCAAAAACTAGCTTATGTATTTTTGTTTGCCTTAAAATGTAAAAAAGTGTATATTTTCCCCCCCAAAAATGTGTTTGAAAAACCTCTGCACAAATACCGTGTGACATAAAAAAAAAAAAAAAAACACCATTTTATTCTTTAGGGTCTATGCTTTATATATAGATATGTATATATGTGTGTGTATATATATATATATATATATATATATATATATATATATATATATAATAATGTTTGGTGTTTTTAACGAATTTTCTAGCAAAAATACAGATTTTTACATGTAACAAAAGTGTCAGAAAAAGGGCTGGAGGTCAAGTAGTTAACCCCTTCCCGCCTGGTCTATAGCAGATTGATTGTCGGGCCTTTCGTCCTGAGTGGACATCATATGACATCCACTCAGAAGGGGCTACGCCACACACTGCACCAAATTGGTCTGCATGGCTGTCATCCCAGAAGGAAGCCTCTTCTAAAGATGATGTGCAATAAAGCCCACATTTTCCTGAATACAAGCAGTCTAAGGAAATGGATTACTGGAGCCATGTCCTGTGGTCTGATGAGACCAAGATAAACTTATTTAGTTCAGATGGTGTCAAGCCTGTGTGGCGGGAACCAGGTGAGGAGTACAAAGAGAAGTGTGTGTGTTGCCTACAGTCAAGCATGGTGGTGGGAGTGTCATGGTCTGGGGCTGCATGAGTGCTGCCGGTGACCTGCCGAAAATTGCCCCTCAGCGGATTCTGCCAGCCCTGGACTGCGCATGCGCATTACTAGCGTGTGTCAGCGTGTGCTTGCGCACTAACACTCAGAGCAGAACTCTGAAAATAGCTGAATGCAAGTGGGATGCTCTCTACACTCTGCAAGGGGTGTGTGTATTAAGGGGGGCGTGCTGTGGACGATTATAATATCCGCCCATTATAATGGTAATACACAACCGCCCACCTTGCAGAGTGGAGCGAGCATCTCGTGCGGCAACGACTGTCACAATACCCTGTTGATGTCGCATTCTACAGCTCATGCACACCTCTTAATGTTTGGCAATTTTCTCCTTTCGTCTTCCAGGACAGCCTCTGAGACATAGGGCTCCTCCCTCCGGGACAGGAAACACACACACCCATTATCTTTAAAGGTGGTCCTCCAGGCCTCCCTCTTCAGTTATTGTGTTTCCTGCCGGACGGGAAGGAGCACGCATAAGGAACCTAAGGAGCTCCATGTCTCAGGACTGTCCTGGGAAGAGCCCCTGGAGAGACTCTCCTCTGCCTGGGCACCCCTCTGTCCTATCGGGGAAGAGCGTGGTTGCCGGCTCCACCGCTGCCATTAAGCTCGGAGAGAGCTGGACCCTGGATGGCTTGGACCCAGTCCCCCTGTCTGCCTGTACCTGAACGAGGTTGTGTCCTGGCGGACGGGCGAGAGACGCTCGGCTGGCCACGCCGATTCGGCCGACACTTCCGGGTACAGCGCGGGGGGGGCGGGGCTTCTGCGTTCCAGCGGGCGGAAGTGACGAGACTTCGGGCGGAACCGCGTCATCAAGGGGCGCCTGGAAACATGGTTCCAGTCTCTTAGGCGCAGCGGAGGATTGCCAGGCGTTACCGGAGCGGTGTTAGACTCGGCGAGGCCGCGCAAAGCACCCGGGACCATGGAGACACCTGTTCAGGTCGTAGACTCCGGTTCATCAGGCTCCGGTGCCTCTCAGGTAAGGTGGTGAGGGTGGACCATTCCTTACACTGGGGGGCCAGGGTATTGGACCCTATATTCCCCTCCCTGGGTGGAGAACCTTCTGGTGAGGGGGGGGCACTTCCTAGGCTGACTCAAGCACAGTGGTGGTGTGGGTCAGGGTAGCATATTGATGGAAATTTCTTGTCCTTTTCTTTTGTTTGACTTTCAGGTCAAAGCCCAGGACAAGACTCGTATGCAACCGCCTAGGAAAAAGTGTGCCGTTTGTGGGGCTAAGTTAGGCTCTAACTGGGAGAAGCCTCTATGCCCTGATTGTGTCAGCAGTCTCGTTAAGGATAATTCTGTGGCAGAGTGTCACAAGATCCTGGCTTCGGTTAAAGACGAGCTAGCATCCACATTCCAATCATTTAAAGGAATGATGGATAGGGTGCAGGGTCCCTCTTCTTCTCTATATAGAGCAGCCAGTACACCCTCCTTGTCTGAGCCCAGTCAGGAGGAGGAGGTGATGGTTAGGGAGAGGGTACCTAGATCGCTTGCCTCTTCTCAGGCGGATTCAGCGTCCGGCTCTGAGGAGGAGGATGATTCCTCCAGGGGGGCCAGATACAAACTATCCCTGGATGATGTGGGAGATTTGTTGAAGGCGATTTACGACACGTTAGAAATTCGTGAGGAGCAAGTCCAACTTTCAAAGCATGACCTAATGTATCAGGTGTCTGGTACACAGAAAGCCAGGGTGTTTCCTGTTCATAAAACTGAGTCGATTTTGCTGGAGTGGGAGCAGCCGGAAAAGAGGCCCTTCTTTTCTGGTAACCTCAAGCGGAGGTTCCCCTTTGAAGCAGATGCTTCTCATCCATGGAATTAGATTCCAAAGTTGGATGCACCGTTAGCCAAGGTCTCTAAAAGGACAGACTTGGCCTTCGATGATCTGGGGTCGCTCAAGGATCCCATGGAAAAGAGGGGAGATGTGCTGCTAAAGAGGGCTTGTGATGCCTCTGCCATAGGGTTGAAACCGGCCCTAGCAGCCACTTGTGTAGCCAGAAATCTGGAGTGCTGGCTCACACAATTACAATCTCACATTGCTGCTGGTACACCTAGACAGCAGCTGTTAAAATCTTTTCCCCTACTATTTAAGGCAGTAGGCTTTCTGGCAGATGCCTCCGCGGAGTCGGTTAAATTGGCAGCCAGATCTGCCGCTTTGGTTAACGCAGCCACAAGGGCTGTATGGCTAAAAACATGGTCTGGCGATCCTGCCTCTAAGCTTAAACTGTGTGGGTTACCCTTTTCCGGTGACCATCTGTTCGGACCAGGTCTACATGAGGCTCTGGAAAGAACGCAGGATAGAAAGAAGGCCTTTCCTGAAAAGAAAAAGAAAAACGAGAACAAACGTTTTTTTCGTGGCCTCAGGCAACAGGAAAGGGATGGCCGTCCCAAGAAGCATTGGACGGGCCATAAGGGACGTGGAAGAGGAGGAATCCTATTTAATCCTCCTCAAACCACCCCTAAACCCCAGTGACTCCTGTGTCCCAGTGGGAGGGAGACTAGGGGAGTTCCTCCCACAATGGGTCAATTCGACTCCAAGTCCGTTCATTTTGGACATAATAAGGAACGGTTACAGGTTGGAGTTCGATTCTGTTCCCCCTTCAATGTTCCAGCTTACCCAGCTGCCAAGAGACCGGGAAAAAACAAAGGCTTTGCGTCTATTATTAGGGGATCTAATGGATCAAAGAGTCCTTATTCAGGTGCCCCTGGAGGAGCAAGGGAAGGGAGTGTATTCACACGTGTTTGTCGTGAAGAAACCTTCCAGGAAGTTCAGGTTAATCCTGAATCTTCGTCCTCTGAACAAATTTATAACATACAAGAGGTTCAGGATGGAGTCAATATTCTCTGTGACCAACCTCCTGTTCCCAGGCTGTTTCATGGCCACAGTAGATCTCAGGGATGCCTATCTACATATCCCCATACATCAGAAATTTCAAAAATTCCTGAGGCTGGCAGTGCAGATCGATACAAAGGTTCTGCACTACCAGTTTTGAGCTCTCCCTTTCGGTCTGTCCTCCTCGCCGAGAATCTTTACAAAGGTTCTGGCAGAGGCCCTGGCTCCACTGAGAGTCAAAGCCATCACAGTGATCCCCTACCTGGACGACCTCCTGTTTGTCGCCCCATCTTTTCAACAACTGGAGAAAGACCTACAGGAGGCCCAGAGTTTCCTACTGTCTCTGGGGTGGTTGATCAACCGAGACAAATCTCAGCTGACCCCGTCCCAGGAGGTCCTTTACTTGGGATACAGAATCTCTTCGGTGGAGATGAAAGTCTTTCTTCCCAGGGAGAAGATTCTGAAGGTGGATCAGGCAGTAGCCCCGCTTCTATCCTGTCAGATAGCCCCAATAAGGGAGGTTATGAGAGTTCTGGGGTTGATGTCGTCCTGCTTCCCAGCTGTTCCGTGGGCAAGGCTGCACCAGCGCCCTCTACAGGGTCTCATGTTGAGCCACTGGGATGGCAAAAAAGAGAGCCTGGATTCAAATATGCCCCTTTCCACCAAGGTCAAAAGGACATTATGGTGGTGGCGAGCCCATCACAACCTGGAGAAGGGTCTGTCATGGGCCAGGCATACGGCCATAGTAATAACTACCGATGCCAGTGCATGGGGTTGGGGGGCCCATCTGGAAGAAAACCTAGCCCAGGGGTCCTGGTCTCCTATAGAGGCCCAGCGTTCCTCAAACCAGAGGGAACTTCTGGCGATCCTCAGAGCTATAGAGACCTTTCAGTCCCAGATAGTTGGCCAGCACCTTCAGGTGCGAACCGACAATGCGGCAGCTGTCGCGTACATAAACAGACAGGGGGGCACAAAGAGCCCAGCTCTGCAGGCCATAGCGAACAGAATCCTATGTTGGGCCGAGGTGAACCTGCCCTCTCTGTCAGCAGTTCACCTAAAAGGCTCACAGAATTCTCTGGCGGACTTCCTAAGTCGTCAGCACATAGGACAAGACGAATGGTCCCTCAACAGGGAGGTCTTCATGGAGATTGTGCAGCATTGGGGACAGCCAGAGGTGGACCTCTTCGCCTCGGAGGACAACAAAAAGGTGCCTCAGTTCTTTTCTATCCACCCGTTGGATCAGGCCACAGGAATAGACGCCTTCGCCAATCCTTGGCAGTTCAACCTGTGTTATGCCTTCCCTCCAGTGAGGCTGATAGCCACGGTGCTTCAAAGATTCCTGTCAGAATCTACGGACCTGATCCTAATTACTCCATACTGGCCAAAGAGGCCGTGGTTTGCCAACCTAAAGAGACTGGCCATTTATCCCCCATTGACTCTTCCGGTCAGGGAAGATCTGATATCCCAAGGTCCGGTTCTCTACCCACAGATAAAAAATCTAAAGTTAACAGCCTGGTATCTGAGGAACAACTGCTAAAAGCTCAAGGCTTTACAGACAGAGTGATTAGAACTCTGCTGGAGTGATGTAAGCCAGTAACCAGGGCTATCTATGCCAAGGTATGGAAAAGATTTCTTTCCTGGCTGGGAGAGCAAGGACTAGATTATCCTGGGATACCAGAGGTACTGGATTTCCTCCAGGCAGGGGTGGAACTAGGCCTGTCTATTAGTACCCTAAAGGTTCAGACTGCTGCCTTAAGTATTTTCCTCCAGACTTCACTACAGCAAAATCAATTCGTTAGAAATTTTTTCAGGGCTCTAGCGAGATCTAGGCCGGTGAAGGTTACAACCTGCCCCACTTGGGATTTATCTTTGGTTCTCAGGGCTCTTACGGGTAGTCCTTTTGAACCCCTGGAGAAATTATTACTGAAATGGATTGTACTCAAGACTGTTTTTTTGATAGCGATCACATCAGCTAGACGAGTGAGTGATCTACAGGCTCTATCCATACGAGAGCCTTTTTTGTTAATTTTGGAGGACAGGATTATACTTAAGACAGATCCTAGTTTCCTCCCCAAAGTAGCATCTATGTTTCATAGAACGCAGGACATTGTCCTACCTACGTTTCGCCCCACCTCAGAGGAAGAGGAGGAGGAATCTCTAAGTTTGTTAGACGTCAAAAGATGTCTTTTAATTTATTTAGAAGTCACTAGGAGCTTCAGAATCTCAGATTCACTTTTTGTTAATTTTGCGGGGGTCCGCAAAGGTTATAGAGCATCTAAATCGACCATTGCCCGATGGATAAGGATGGCGATTTTAGAAACTTATCAGTTAGAAGGTAGACAAGCACCATTGGTTAAGGCACATTCTACCAGGGCAGTCTCAGCATCTTGGGCAGAGAGGGCCGGAGCCTCCCCGGAGGACATCTGCAAGGCAGCAACATGGTCATCATATTCGACTTTTGCAAGACATTACCGTCTGGATTTGTTGTCTGACAAGGAGCAGACATTTGGACGAAAGGTCCTCCAGGCAGTGGTCCCGCCCTGACAAAGTAAGTTCCTTGCTTATCATCTCAGAGGCTGTCCTGGAAGACGAAAGGAGAAAACCGGAGTTAGACTTACCGGTAACTCTTTTTCTAGGAGTCTTCCAGGACAGCCTGGTTTTCCCACCCGGTGTTTGCTATTAACTAGGTGTTGGAGTTATGTACTAACGATGTGTTAGCGTGTTATGTCTTTCAGAGCCTTCCGGTAGTTCTTTGGTAAACTGAAGAGGGAGGCCTGGAGGACCACCTTTAAAGATAATGGGTGTGTGTGTTTCCTGTCCCGGAGGGAGGAGCCCTATGTCTCAGAGGCTGTCCTGGAAGACTCCTAGAAAAAGAGTTACCGGTAAGTCTAACTCCGGTTTTCGGAGCTAGAACGATGTGCCTGCGCAGTCCAGGGGGGGCAGATCTCGGCAGATCACCGGCACTGGGGAGCTACAGTTCATTGAGGGAACCATGAATGCCAACATGTACTGTGACATACTGAAGCAGAGCATTATCCCCTCCCTTAAGAGACTGGGCCGCAGGGCAGTATTCCAACATGATAATGACTCCAAACACACCTCCAAGACGACCACTGCCTTGCTAGAGAAGCTGATGGACTGGCCAAGCATGTCTCAAGACCTTAACCCCTATTGAGCATCTGTGGGGCATCTGAGGAGCGCAAGGTCTATGTGATGTTGTCATGCAGGAGTGGAAGAGGACTCTAGCGGCAACCTGTGAAGCTCTGGTGAACTCCATGCCACAAGAGGGTTAAGGCAGTGCTGGAAAATAATGGTGGCCACACAATTTGGACATTTTCACTTAGGGGGTGTACTCACTTTTGTTGCCAGCGGTTTAGACATTAATGGCTGTGTGTTGAGTTATTTTGAGTGACAGTAAATCTACACTGGTATACAAGCTGTACACTCACTACTTTACATTGTAGCAAAATGTCATTTCTTCAGTGTTGTCACATGAAAAGATAGAATAGAATATTTACAAAAATGTGAGGGGTGTACTTACTTTTGTAAGATACTGTGTATATTGGCCCTGCCCCCCCTGTATATATGTCACCCCCCCCTCACAGGTGTGTGTGTGTATGTATGTGTGTGTGTATATATATATATATATATATATATATAATCTCTATATAGGTAAGCCTCCCCAATACACACATGGTTCTGGCCCCTCCCCTGTATACAAACAGCCCCCCCCCCCCCCCCTTCCCTCACTTGTAAAGGTTCCTACCCAGTCCCAGCTCTTGTTTGCACAAAGCTGACACATGTTGCTGAGACACACAGGACCTGCAGTCAATCAGTCGAAGCAACACACATACACATAGTAGCCAGAGGTGGCAGTAATGAGCTGGATGTGTAGGCTCAATGACATAGAGCAGAAGAAGGTGCAGAGTTGGTTTGTGCAGTGCACAGCACGGCTTTCTTTCACCTGATCCTCCTACCTTTGCAGGTCCCTCACATGATGGCAGCCCTGGAGCTGCGATTTTTTTTTTTTTTTTTTTTCTATCAGTCTCTTGTATGACGTCCCCAATCTCTGCCTATCTCTTGGCTGGATATGGCTGTATAATAATGGTTAAAAACAAGGGGGAACATGAACTGGAAGAGGGGAACTGGGGTGTATTTAGAACAAATCCATTGAAAATAAGTCCATGTAAGGATGTTTTTAGAGAGATTGCTGAATATATAGAAGGCTGCCAGTCCACGAAAGCTAGAAGAGGCTCTGGAAACAGACAAAAGAAAAGAGAATGGTGCCCTCTAAATGCAGCATGTTTTTACAAATTATTTCATGTAGAACAGGGGTGTCCAAACTTTTTTTTAAAGAGGGCCAGATTTGATGAATTGAACATGCGGGAGGGCCGACCATTTTGCCTGACATTCTTTGAACCAATAAAAGTCTGTCTAAGTGTGTTCCTCCGAGCACCAATACACTGCCCAACAAGAATTTTCTTGCCTTTGTGGCTGTGTGTAGTGAAGAGATGAACTCAGTAATGTTATTTGGATATATATTTATATCTTTCGTGGCCCCAACGAATCCCTGAGCACCGCTCAGGACTAAGGATGAGCTTGGGCGTGTTATTTGGATATATCGTATTTATCGGCGTATAACACGCTCCTTAAATTTAGGAGGGAAGTTTCTGGAAAAAAATACAATTTTAAATAAAGAACTGTGAAGCAAAATAAGGCTCAGTGCCCACCAATGCAGCCTAATCAGTGCCCATCTGCAGCCTCACCGTTGCCATGAATGCAGCCTCTCCATTGCCATCAGTGCAGCCTGATCGATGCCCATCTGCAGCTTCGGAGGAGACAGGGGGGCAGGACAAGTGCCAACAGATTACATACAGGAGCATCTCCTGTTTACACAGCAGCCGCTTTAATAAAATGTCCCGCCTCCTATGATAGACAGAGGAGTCGTCCAATGGCAGCCCATGAGACGGGACTTCCTATTACAGATGCCGCCGAGTAAACAGGAGATTCTCCTGTATGTAATCTGACAGATCCACAAAAGATATATCTCCAAATTACCAGGGGGGCCACATTAAACCATAACGGGGGCCGCAATTGGCCCGCGGGCCGGACTTTGGACATGAGTAGACTGAAGGGAGGTGTAGAATTGGCGCTAATTACAATTCATGGACTTCCTTGCTCTAAAGTGCAAGTGAATAATTTAAATATAAATAGATAATGTATCTATTTATATTTAAATGATTCACTTGCACTTTAGAGCAAGGAAGTCCATGAATTGTAATTAGCGCCAATTCTACACCTCCCTTCAGTCTACTCATTTACTCCACCCAGGTGGATTAACTATGTAGAGGCAGCTCCTAACTTATTCATCACAGGACGTTTTTATACACCCCTGGTGTGTGTTCCTACTGGCGTATTAGGTCCATTGCGCGGATTCACACTCACACCCCGGACTTTGGACATGCCTGAATTGTAGAAAGATTAAAAACACTCACATGGGAGCAGTAATTTTCCAGCATAGAAATACAGTGGTTCATCCGCATGGTCCTCGGATAGTGTATAGGCAAGGAGGAGGACTAGACCAGTTCTATGATATATATATATATATCTCTATCTATCTCTCTCTAATCTGGGGGGAGGGCCCCACACACATACACGTGTGTGTGTGTGTGTGCTGCGGAAATTAACAATTAATTCCTCGATTAATCGTAAAAAATATTGATCGGTACTCGCCTCTCCGCTGGCTTCCGGGTCTTCAGGGAGTTCCGTCGGAGATCCGGTGACGTCACGGACATTGACATCACCGGAATCCTCCCCCCCCCCCCTTCCCCAAGTGCCACCGTCTGCTACGAAGGGAAGGGGGAGGAGTCTGGTGACATCGATGTCCGTGGCGATTAACCACTGCAGACGAGTCTTGTCGTTTCCTTCCATTACCAATGCAATGCTGACGTCATCCAGCGCGTCTGGCTCCCAGTTGGCCTGCTCTGGTCCATGCCACGTCCCCACCACGGAGGACTCTGCACGTCGTGGTGATGTACACTGGCTCCCGCACGGCTTGGTTCACTGAGCGGTTCCCTTTACATCTCACGGCGGGGTTTGCCGCGTCCATCCCTGTGTTTATACTTCTGCTCGCCGGCAGGATCTCGCCATACGCCAGAGCAGTCATACGGCACCCCTCTTTATCCATCTGGGTTTCCATAGCCAACTACCGGTAGTTGTGATAGTTCCATCCACGGGACACCAGTATGCCGATGGACTGATGTTAACCCCTTTCATCCTGGACTCAGCAGTGGTATCGTTCTAAAACATTTTTTTATACCATTATCTTTACTAGCTACATGCTCCTATGACTGCTTGCATTATTTAATAGTTTATGTAGCTATTACAATTTTATCGTCAGTGCAACATTTTAATTATTATTTTACTCACTTCAAGACTATAAAGTTTTTATACTATTTCCATTGAGCGCTGCCTTTTGTATTTTTTGTGTGAACTGTGAAGTTAAGTCATGGATTGTGGAAACTAACTAGTGTCGGGTGATTGTATATAGTGTATACCACATTTACCACTGACTAATGCAGAGTTGCAATCTAAGGAGATCAGCTGAAAGTAGTTGGATCTGTATGTGTGTTTATAATTAATCGAAATTTTCGTGTTCGATTAATCGTTTTTTTTTTAAATCAGTAACTTATTATACATTGTATTTTTGAAATGTACCTGCCTACTCCCAAACTGTCATTTGAAGTAAAACGCATAGCCCAGTATTTTTCAAAATATATATATTTTTTCTTTTTTATCAGGAAGCACAAGAAGGTCATATAAAAATCAAGAGGAAGGCAGCGATGGAGAAACTTTTGGAATTGGTGAAGCCTCTGTACCCGAAGGGCAGACATCAATTATGTGAAGAACAAAATTTTAGACAGAGTATTGCATCTATCATATTGTTGGCATACAGTTAATCTGCATATTTTTACAAATCAAATCAATATTATCACAATACATTTTATAGATTTAATATAGAGACATGAGATAAAAATGAGCCTACCCAAATTGATTGGGCCCGGACTTGATAGAAATTGGACAGAAAATGTCCTCTATAATTTCGAAAGACGCCTTAATGGTTCACCTTATAGTGGGCACAGAAGGAAGATGAATATAGTATGTGTTTCCTACTTAGAAAAAGAATATTAAGTATATGGATGCCACATAGGTATTTTTTTGTATTTTTTATATATATATATATATATATAAAGCGGTATACCACTGATTATTAAAAAATAACAATACAAAAATGGTAATTACCTTGATTTTACTTAAAAAGTTGGATCAATGTATTACAATATAGTAGGTAGTTGAATAAAATATATTTTTTTAACTTTACTTTTCCTTGTTCTTCTTCTGCTGCTTTTTCTCTTTTCACAAGTGAAGCTTCTCCTCCTTGGAGAGTTCTGGCCCTTTCCCCTGGACACAGAAGACACCATTGGAGTCACCCATTCAAACATCACTAAAGACACCCTCATTCATGAGGATCCCCATCACAGACACCACCAGAGATACCACCGGAGACATCGCTCCTCGCCGGCACCCCTGTGTGTGTACATGACATCCCCCAACGCCCCTGTTTGTGTCTACCCCTCCTCCATCAGGTGTACTCTTCCTCCCTCCGAGGGAGGAAAAAGCAGGGGCAGACAGGGAGCAGAAGGCAGAAATAGAGGGGGGGGGGGCAGAGATGAAGTGCAGGGGGAGAGAGCGGGGGCAGGCAGGGGGAAGGATAGAAGGGCTGGGCTAAATAGGGGAGAGAATGCAGAGCAGGGGGCATATGAGGGGTGTTGAGTGAGAAGGAAGAGCGTGGGCAGTTTGTCTGATTGAAACGTTTAATTTCCTTCTAACATGCCAATACACTGGAGAACTGGTGTTGCCATTTCTGGGTAGTATAATTGCCCGATATGCCTTCCAGGGACAATGCTACTTGGACAAAGGCTGCTAGGGTTCCCTTTGTACTAGGTCTGTGCGCAGTATACCACCAGACTGCTAATCACACATCTAAGTCTGCTTTAGGCAGTCCCATGTAGTAGATCTCTCCTGTGCCCCTTCCAGCCCTCGCACGGCCACCTTCCTACTGATGCAGCTCAAGACACCCAGACCTCTTTGACCCACCCCCTTGTGTCTTCTCCATGTAGAATGATATTCTGGAAGCAGCCTTCTTCCGGGAGGTTGTGATGGATCGCTCTGCTCTGTAGAAGAGTTGTGCCAGCTTCATTGTCTCTGATGATTTCCATGGAATGGGGTTGTACAGCACTTTTATAATATTTCCTATTTTATTCAGTAAAACGCCTCCCGGAACACATCCAGGTCGATGATCCAGCAGCCCAGAAGAAACTGGCAAATAAGTTGGAGAGACAGCATGTAGGTGTGAGAAGGGGCTTTATTCCATAGAAGAGACTTGGGCTCATACACGCAGTACAGGCTCAGGGCACGGATAGAGCTACAAAGAAGCACTTTCTATGTTTGTGCTGACCCATGTCCATCTATGCAGTCCTTGTCCCCTCCAGAGCTTCTGAACTCTCGGGAAAGTGTGGGCCCCACCCCAGCCTTAGGACTCAGGAAGCACTGACTGCAACATTAAAACTCGTTATAACTAAGAATTATGAAGGTAGCAACATTTGGATCATTATATTGAGTGGTATGTTACATGGCAACGTAGAGAACTTAGTCACACTTTCTCAGCGGGTGGGAATCGATGGTTTCAAGAAACTATAATGCCGCGTACACACGACCGGAAATTGCTACAAGAAAAGTCCGATGTGAGCTTTTGGTCGGAAATTCCAACAGTGTGTAGGCTCCATCGGACTTTTGCTGTCGGAATTTCCGCCAACAAAAGATTGAGAGCAGGTTCTCTATTTTTCTGCCGGAAAAAGATCCTGTGGGAAATTCTGATCGCCTGTATGCAATTCCAACGCGCAGAAAAACATGCATGCTCAGAATCAAGCAAAAGAGCCAAACTGCCTATTGAATTTCATTGATCTTGGCTCGTACGTCACCGCGTTCTTGACCGTCTGAATTTCCGACAAGATTTGTGTGACCGTGTGTATGCAACACAAGTTTGAGCCAACATTCTGTCGGAAAAAAAACACGTTTTTCTTGTCTGAATTTCCGATCGTGTGTATGCGGCATTAGATAAGCACCTGAACGATCACAACATACAGAGATATACAATATAATACTGACATATGACACACATAGGTTGGACTTGTGTCTTTTTTCAAACTCACCTACTATGTAACTTTACATTCATCATGATTATCTGTCATTTCCACAAGGCTCAATGGAGTCCCAAGTCTGGTGTTCCGAGAAAATATCAGATTCATTGAACTTTAACATTTTGCCTTTTATGTTGACCAAAGCTGGTCCCTGTGGAACCAGCCAACTTTCGATCAGTGTATGGCCAGTGTAAAGAGACCGGTCACCTGAGGCACAACTTCCTTGTAGTTTGCTCCATTCACTGAGCTTTAATGATCAATAGTCTCTAAAGTGAGCGCCATTGGGAGCTGAAGAGATCAGCCCCATGATCATTACGGCATGGAACATGTCAGTTTTAGGTTACTGATTTAAGCCAGACATGAAAAATGACAGCTACAGAGTACAGTCTAGATCAGTCTTTCTCATTCTTTTCAACACAGAGGAACCCTTGAAATAACTCTTTGGTCTCGGAACCCCTGATAAAAATTCCTATATCTACAATTCAGAATGGTCAGTGGGAAGAATGCTTCTTATGCCACGTACACACGACCGTTTTTCATGACGAGAAAAATGCCATTTTTTAAAATGGTCATTAAAAATGATCAGTGTGTGGGCTGCCAGGTGCGTATAGCCCAGCAGGGGGGTGCCAGGTGCGTATAGCCCAGCAGGGGGGTGACGGGGTGCCAGGTGCGTATAGCCCAGCAGGGGGTGATGGGGTGCCAGGTGCTGGGCTATGCGCACCTGGCACCCTGTCACCCCCCTGCTGGGCTGTACGCACCTGGCACCCCGTCTCCCCCCCTACTGGGCTATACGCACCTGGCACCCCGTCTCCCCCCCTGCTGGGCTATACGCACCTGGCACTCCGTCTCCCCCCCCCCTACTGGGCTATACGCACCTGGCACCACCGTTTCCCCCCTGCTGGGCTATACGCACCTGGCACCCCGTCATCCCCCCCTGCTGGGCTATACGCACCTGGCACCCTGTCATCCCCCCCTGCTGGGCTATACGCACCTGGCACCCCCGTCTCCCCCCTCTGCTGGGCTATACGCACCTGGCACCCCGTCACCCCCCTGCTGGGCTATACGCACCTGGCACCCCGTCTCCCCCGCCTGCTGGGCTATACGCACCTGGCACCCCCGTCATCCCCCCTGCTGGGCTATACGCACCTGGCACCCCGTCACCCCCCCCTGCTGGGCTATACGCACCTGGCACCCCGTCAACCCCCTGCTGGGCTATACGCACCTGGCACCCCGTCTCCCCCCTGCTGGGCTATACGCACCTGGCACCCCGTCACCCCCCCTGCTGGGCTATACGCACCTGGCACCCCCGTCTCCCCCCCCCCCCCTGCTGGGCTATACGCACCTGGCACCCCGTCTCCCCCCCCTGCTGGGCTATACGCACCTGGCACCCCCGTCTCCCGACCCTGCTGGGCTATACGCACCTAGCACCCCGTCTCCCCCCTGCTGGGCTATACGCACCTGGCACCCCGTCTCCCCCCTGCTGGGCTATACGCACCTGGCACCCCGTCATCCCCCCCTGCTGGGCTATACGCACCTGGCACCCCGTCACCCCCCCCCCCTTGCTGGGCTATACGCACCTGGCACCCCGTCTCCCCCCTCTGCTGGGCTATACGCACCTGGCACCCCGTCACCCCCCTGCTGGGCTATACGCACCTGGCACCCCGTCTCCCCCCCCCCTGCTGGGCTATACGCACCTGGCACCCCGTCACCCCCCTGCTGGGCTATACGCACGTGGCACCCCGTCTCCCCCCCCTGCTGGGCTATACACACCTGGCACCCCGTCTCCCCCCCCCTGCTGGGCTATACACACCTGGCACCCCGTCATCCCCCCCTGCTGGGCTATACGCACCTGGCACCCCGTCACCCCCCCCTTGCTGGGCTATATGCACCTGGCACCCCCGTCTCCCCCCTCTGCTGGGCTATACGCACCTGGCACCCCGTCACCCCCCTGCTGGGCTATACGCACCTGGCACCCCGTCTCCCCCCCTGCTGGGCTATACGCACCTGGCACCCCGTCACCCCCCTGCTGGGCTATACGCACCTGGCACCCCGTCTCCCCCCCCTGCTGGGCTATACGCACCTGGCACCCCGTCTCCCCCCCTGCTGGGCTATACGCACCTGGCACCCCGTCTCCCCCCCTGCTGGGCTATATGCACCTGGCACCCCCGTCACCCCCCTGCTGGGCTATACGCACCTGGCACCCTGTCACCCCCCTGCTGGGCTGTACGCACCTGGCACCCCGTCTCCCCCCCTACTGGGCTATACGCACCTGGCACCCCGTCTGCCCCCCTGCTGGGCTATACGCACCTGGCACTCCGTCTCCCCCCCCTACTGGGCTATACGCACCTGGCACCCCGTTTCCCCCTGCTGGGCTATACGCACCTGGCACCCCGTCATCCCCCCCTGCTGGGCTATACGCACCTGGCACCCCGTCATCCCCCCCTGCTGGGCTATACGCACCTGGCACCCCGTCTCCCCCCTCTGCTGGGCTATACGCACCTGGCACCCCGTCACCCCCCTGCTGGGCTATACACACCTGGCACCCCGTCTCCCCCGCCTGCTGGGCTATACGCACCTGGCACCCCCGTCATCCCCCCTGCTGGGCTATACGCACCTGGCACCCCGTCACCCCCCCCTGTTGGGCTATACGCACCTGCCACCCCGTCAACCCCCTGCTGGGCTATACGCACCTGGCACCCCGTCTCCCCCCTGCTGGGCTATACGCACCTGTCACCCCCCCCTGCTGGGCTATACGCACCTGGCACCCCCGTCCCCCCCCCTGCTCGGCTATACGCACCTGGCACCCCGTCTCCCCCCCTGCTGGGCTATACGCACCTGGCACCCCGTCTCCCGACCCTGCTGGGCTATACGCACCTGGCACCCCGTCTCCCCCCTGCTGGGCTATACGCACCTGGCACCCCGTCTCCCCCCCCCCCTGCTGGGCTATACGCACCTGGCACCCCCGTCACCCCCCTGCTGGGCTATACGCACCTAGCACCCCATCTCCCCCCTGCTGGGCTATACGCACCTGGCACCCCGTAACCCCCCCCCTGCTGGGCTATACGCACCTGGCACCCCGTAACTCCCCCCTGCTGGGCTATACGCACCTGGCACCCCGTCACCCCCCTGCTGGGCTATACGCACCTGGCACCCCGTCACCCCCCCCTGCTGGGCTATACGCACCTGGCACCCCGTCACCCCCCTGCTGGGCTATACGCACCTGGCACCCCGTCTCCCCCCCTGCTGGGCTATACGCACCTAGCACCCCGTCTCCCCCCTGCAGGGCTATACGCACCTGGCACCCCGTAACCCCCCCCTGCTGGGCTATACGCACCTGGCACCCCGTCTCCCCCCTGCTGGGCTATACGCACCTGGCACCCCGTCACCCCCCTGCTGGGCTATACGCACCTGGCACCCCGTCACCCCCCCTGCTGGGCTATACGCACCTGGCACCCCGTCACCCCCGTCACCCCCCTGCTGGGCTATACGCACCTGGCACCCCGTCACCCCCCCCTGCTGGGCTATACGCACCTGGCACCCCCGTCTCCCCCCTGCTGGGCTATACGCACCTGGCACCCCGTCTCCCCCCTGCTGGGCTATACGCACCTGGCACCTCTTCTCCCCCCTGCTGGGCTATACGCACCTGGCACCCCGTCTCCCCACCCCCCTGCTGGGCTATACACACCTGGCACCCCGTCTCCCCCGCCTGCTGGGCTATACGCACCTGGCACCCCGTCATCCCCCCTGCTGGGCTATACGCACCTGGCACCCCGTCACCCCCCCCTGCTGGGCTATACGCACCTGGCACCCCGTCAACCCCCTGCTGGGCTATACGCACCTGGCACCCCGTCTCCCCCCTGCTGGGCTATACGCACCTGGCACCCCGTCACCCCCCCTGCTGGGCTATACGCACCTGGCACCCCGTCCCCCCCCCCCCCTGCTCGGCTATACGCACCTGGCACCCCGTCTCCCCCCCTGCTGGGCTATACGCACCTGGCACCACGTCTCCCGACCCTGCTGGGCTATACGCACCTGGCACCCCCGTCTCCCCCCTGCTGGGCTATACGCACCTGGCACCCCGTCTCCCCCCCCTGCTGGGCTATACGCACCTGGCACACCGTCACCCCCCTGCTGGGCTATACGCACCTGGCACCCCGTCTCCCACCCTGCTGGGCTATACGCACCTAGCACCCCATCTCCCCCCTGCTGGGCTATACGCACCTGGCACCCCCGTAACCCCCCCCCTGCTGGGCTATACGCACCTGGCACCCCGTCTCCCCCCTGCTGGGCTATACGCACCTGGCACCCCGTCACCCCCCTGCTGGGCTATACGCACCTGGCACCCCGTCACCCCCCCTGCTGGGCTATACGCACCTGGCACCCCGTCACCCCCCCTGCTGGGCTATACGCACCTGGCACCCCGTCTCCCCCCCTGCTGGGCTATACGCACCTAGCACCCCGTCTCCCCCCTGCAGGGCTATACGCACCTGGCACCCCGTAACCCCCCCCCTGCTGGGCTATACGCACCTGGCACCCCGTCTCCCCCCTGCTGGGCTATACGCACCTGGCACCCCGTCACCCCCCTGCTGGGCTATACGCACCTGGCACCCCGTCACCCCCCCCTGCTGGGCTATACACACCTGGCACCCCGTCACCCCCCTGCTGGGCTATACGCACCTGGCACCCCGTCACCCCCCCTGCTGGGCTATACGCACCTGGCACCCCCGTCTCCCCCCTGCTGGGCTATACGCACCTGGCACCCCGTCTCCCCCCTGCTGGGCTATACGCACCTGGCACCTCTTCTCCCCCCTGCTGGGCTATACGCACCTGGCACCCCGTCTCCCCCCCCCCCTGCTGGGCTATACGCACCTGGCACCCCATCTCTCCCCCCTGCTGGGCTATACGCACCTGGCACCCCCGTCTCCCCCCTGCTGGGCTATACGCACCTGGCACCCCGTCTCCCCCCTGCTGGGCTATACGCACCTGGCACCCCCGTCACCCCCCTGCTGGGCTGTACGCACCTGGCACCCCCGTCTCCCCCCCTGCTGGGCTATACGCACCTGGCACCCCGTCACCCCTTTGCTGGGCTATACGCACCTGGCACCCCGTCTCCCCCCCTGCTGGGCTATACGCACCTGGCACCCTGTCTCCCCCCCTGCTGGGCTATACGCACCTGGCACCCCGTCTCCCCCCTGCTGGGCTATACGCACCTGGCACCCCGTCACCCCCCTGCTGGGCTATACGCACCTGGCACCCCGTCTCCCCCCTGCTGGGCTATACGCACCTGGCACCCCATCTCCCCCCTGCTGGGCTATACGCACCTGGCACCCCGTCTCCCCCCCCCTGCTGGGCTATACGCACCTGGCACCCCTTTTCCCCCCTGCTGGGCTATATGCACCTGGCACCCCGTCTCCCCCCTGCTGGGCTATACGCACCTGGCACCCCGTCTCCCCCCTGCTGGGCTATACGCACCTGGCACCCCGTCTCCCCCCTGCTGGGCTATACGCACCTGGCACCCCGTCACCCCCCTGCTGGGCTATACGCACCTGGCACCCCGTCACCCCCCCCTGCTGGGCTATACGCACCTGGCACCCCCGTCATCCCGTCACCCCCCTGCTGGGCTATACACACCTGGCACCCCGTCACCCCCCCTGCTGGGCTATACGCACCTGGCACCACGTCTTCCCCCTGCTGGGCTATACGCACCTGGCACCCCGTCTCCCCCCTGCTGGGCTATACGCACCTGGCACCCGTCTCCCCCCTGCTGGGCTATACGCACCTGGCACCCCGTCTCCCCCCTGCTGGGCTATACGCACCTGGCACCCCCGTCACCCCCCCCTGCTGGGCTATACGCACCTGGCACCCCGTCAACCCCCTGCTGGGCTATACGCACCTGGCACCCCGTCTCCCCCCTGCTGGGCTATACGCACCTGGCACCCCCGTCACCCCCCCCTGCTGGGCTATACGCACCTGGCACCCCGTCTCCCCCCCCCCCCCTGCTGGGCTATACGCACCTGGCACCCCGTCTCCCCCCCTGCTGGGCTATACGCACCTGGCACCCCGTCTCCCGACCCTGCTGGGCTATACGCACCTGGCACCCCGTCTCCCCCCTGCTGGGCTATACGCACCTGGCACCCCGTCTCCCCCCTGCTGGGCTATACGCACCTGGCACCCCGTCATCCCCCCCCTGCTGGGCTATACGCACCTGGCACCCCCGTCACCCCCCCCCCCCCTTGCTGGGCTATACGCACCTGGCACCCCGTCTCCCCCCTCTGCTGGGCTATACGCACCTGGCACCCCGTCACCCCCCTGCTGGGCTATACGCACCTGGCACCCCGTCTCCCCCCCCCCTGCTGGGCTATACGCACCTGGCACCCCCGTCACCCCCCTGCTGGGCTATACGCACCTGGCACCCCGTCTCCCCCCGCTGCTGGGCTATACACACCTGGCACCCCGTCTCCCCCCCCCTGCTGGGCTATACACACCTGGCACCCCGTCATCCCCCCCTGCTGGGCTATACGCACCTGGCACCCCCGTCACCCCCCCCCCTTGCTGGGCTATATGCACCTGGCACCCCGTCTCCCCCCTCTGCTGGGCTATACGCACCTGGCACCCCCGTCCACCCCCCTGCTGGGCTATACGCACCTGGCACCCCCGTCTCCCCCCCCTGCTGGGCTATACGCACCTGGCACCCCCGTCACCCCCCCTGCTGGGCTATACGCACCTGGCACCCCGTCTCCCCCCCTGCTGGGCTATACGCACCTGGCACCCCGTCTCCCCCCCTGCTGGGCTATATGCACCTGGCACCCCGTCACCCCCCCTGCTGGGCTATACGCACCTGGCACCCTGTCACCCCCCTGCTGGGCTGTACGCACCTGGCACCCCGTCTCCCCCCCTACTGGGCTATACGCACCTGGCACCCCCGTCTCCCCCCCTGCTGGGCTATACGCACCTGGCACTCCGTCTCCCCCCCCTACTGGGCTATACGCACCTGGCACCCCGTTTCCCCCCTGCTGGGCTATACGCACCTGGCACCCCGTCATCCCCCCCTGCTGGGCTATACGCACCTGGCACCCCGTCATCCCCCCCTGCTGGGCTATACGCACCTGGCACCCCGTCTCCCCCCTCTGCTGGGCTATACGCACCTGGCACCCCCGTCACCCCCCCTGCTGGGCTATACACACCTGGCACCCCGTCTCCCCCGCCTGCTGGGCTATACGCACCTGGCACCCCGTCATCCCCCCTGCTGGGCTATACGCACCTGGCACCCCGTCACCCCCCCCCTGCTGGGCTATACGCACCTGGCACCCCGTCAACCCCCCCCCTGCTGGGCTATACGCACCTGGCACCCCGTCTCCCCCCTGCTGGGCTATACGCACCTGGCACCCCCGTCACCCCCCCTGCTGGGCTATACGCACCTGGCCACCCGTCCCCCCCCCCCGCTCGGCTATACGCACCTGGCACCCCGTCTCCCCCCCTGCTGGGCTATACGCACCTGGCACCCCGTCTCCCGACCCTGCTGGGCTATACGCACCTGGCACCCCGTCTCCCCCCTGCTGGGCTATACGCACCTGGCACCCCGTCCTCCCCCCCCCTGCTGGGCTATACGCACCTGGCACACCGTCACCCCCCCTGCTGGGCTATACGCACCTGGCACCCCGTCTCCCCCCCCTGCTGGGCTATACGCACCTAGCACCCCATCTCCCCCCTGCTGGGCTATACGCACCTGGCACCCCGTAACCCCCCCCCTGCTGGGCTATATGCACCTGGCACCCCGTCTCCCCCCTACTTGGCTATACGCACCTGGCACCCCGTCACCCCCTGCTGGGCTATACGCACCTGGCACCCCGTCACCCCCCCCTGCTGGGCTATACGCACCTGGCACCCCCGTCACCCCCCCTGCTGGGCTATACGCACCTGGCACCCCCGTCTCCCCCCCTGCTGGGCTATACGCACCTAGCACCCCGTCTCCCCCCTGCAGGGCTATATACGCACCTGGCACCCCCGTAACCCCCCCCTGCTGGGCTATACGCACCTGGCACCCCGTCTCCCCCCTGCTGGGCTATACGCACCTGGCACCCCGTCACCCCCCTGCTGGGCTATACGCACCTGGCACCCCCGTCACCCCCCCTGCTGGGCTATACGCACCTGGCACCCCCGTCACCCCCCTGCTGGGCTATACGCACCTGGCACCCCGTCACCCCCCCTGCTGGGCTATACGCACCTGGCACCCCGTCTCCCCCCCCTGCTGGGCTATACGCACCTGGCACCCCGTCTCCCCCCCTGCTGGGCTATACGCACCTGGCACCTCTTCTCCCCCCCTGCTGGGCTATACGCACCTGGCACCCCATCTCTCCCCCCTGCTGGGCTATACGCACCTGGCACCCCGTCTCCCCCCTGCTGGGCTATACGCACCTGGCACCCCGTCTCCCCCCTGCTGGGCTATGCGCACCTGGCACCCCGTCACCCCCCTGCTGGGCTGTACGCACCTGGAACCCCGTCTCCCCCCCTGCTGGGCTATACGCACCTGGCACCCCGTCACCCCTTTGCTGGGCTATACGCACCTGGCACCCCGTCTCCCCCCCTGCTGGGCTATACGCACCTGGCACCCTGTCTCCCCCCCTGCTGGGCTATACGCACCTGGCACCCCGTCTCCCCCCTGCTGGGCTATACGCACCTGGCACCCCGTCACCCCCCTGCTGGGCTATACGCACCTGGCACCCCGTCTCCCCCCTGCTGGGCTATGCGCACCTGGCACCCCATCTCCCCCCTGCTGGGCTATACGCACCTGGCACCCCGTCTCCCCCCCCCTGCTGGGCTATACGCACCTGGCACCCCTTTTCCCCCCTGCTGGGCTATATGCACCTGGCACCCCGTCTCCCCCCTGCTGGGCTATACGCACCTGGCACCCCGTCTCCCCCCTGCTGGGCTATACGCACCTGGCACCCCGTCTCCCCCCTGCTGGGCTATACGCACCTGGCACCCCGTCACCCCCCTGCTGGGCTATACGCACCTGGCACCCCGTCACCCCCCCTGCTGGGCTATACGCACCTGGCACCCCCGTCATCCCGTCACCCCCCTGCTGGGCTATACACACCTGGCACCCACCGTCACCCCCCCCCTGCTGGGCTATACGCACCTGGCACCACGTCTTCCCCCTGCTGGGCTATACGCACCTGGCACCCCGTCTCCCCCCTGCTGGGCTATACGCACCTGGCACCCGTCTCCCCCCTGCTGGGCTATACGCACCTGGCACCCCGTCTCCCCCCTGCTGGGCTATACGCACCTGGCACCCCGTTTCCCCCCTGCTGGGCTATTCACACCTGGCACCCCGTCTCCACCTGCTGGGCTATACGCACCTGGCACCCCCGTCTCCCCCCTGCTGGGCTATACGCACCTGGCACCCCGTCTCCCCCCTGCTGGGCTATACGCACCTGGCACCCCTTCTCCCCCCCCTGCTGGGCTATACGCACCTGGCACCCCCGTCTCCCCCCCCCCCCCTGCTGGGCTATACGCACCTGGCACCCCGTCTCCCCCCCCCCTGCTGGGCTATACGCACCTGGCACCCCGTCTCCCCCCCCTGCTGGGCTATACGCACCAGGCACCCCGTCTCCCCCCCTGCTGGGCTATACGCACCTGGCACCCCGTCTCCCCCCTGCTGGGCTATACGCACCTGGCACCCCCGTCACCCCCCTGCTGGGCTGTATGCACCTGGCACCCCGTCTCCCCCCCTGCTGGGCTATACGCACCTGGCACCACCGTCACCCCTTTGCTGGGCTATACGCACCTGGCACCCCGTCTCCCCCCCTGCTGGGCTATACGCACCTGGCACCCTGTCTCCCCCCCTGCTGGGCTATACGCACCTGGCACCCCGTCTCCCCCCTGCTGGGCTATACGCACCTGGCACCACCGTCACCCCCCCTGCTGGGCTATACGCACCTGGCACCCCGTCTCCCCCCCCCGCTGGGCTATACGCACCTGGCACCCTGTCTCCCCCCCCCTGCTGGGCTATACGCACCTGGCACCCCGTCACCCCCCCTGCTGGGCTATACGCACCTGGCACCCCGTTACCCCCCCTGCTGGGCTATACGCACCTGGCACCCCGTCACCCCCCCTGCTGGGCTATACGCACCTGGCACCCCGTCTCCCCCCCCTGCTGGGCTATACGCACCTGGCACCCCGTCTCCCCCCTGCTGGGCTATACGCACCTGGCACCCCGTCACCCCCCTGCTGGCTATACGCACCTGGCACCCCCGTCTCCGCCCTGCTGGGCTATACGCACCTGGCACCCCCCGTCACCCCCCTGCTGGGCTATATGCACCTGGCACCCCGTCTCCCCCCCCCCCCTGCTGGGCTATACGCACCTGGCACCCCGTCACCCCTTTGCTGGGCTATACGCACCTGGCACCCCCGTCTCCCCCCCTGCTGGGCTATACGCACCTGGCACCCCGTCACCCCCCTGCTGGGCTATACACACCTGGCACCCTGTCTCCCCTCCTGCTGGGCTATACGCACCTGGCACCCCGTCTCCCCCCCCCGCTGGGCTATACGCACCTGGCACCCCGTCTCCCCCCCTGCTGGGCTATACCCACCTGGCACCCCGTCTCCCCCCCCCCTGCTGGGCTATACGCACCTGGCACCCCGTCTCCCCCCCCTGCTGGGCTATACGCACCTGCCACCCCCGTCACCCCCTTGCTGGGCTATACGCACCTGGCACCCCGTCTCCCCCCCCCTGCTGGGCTATACGCACCTGGCACCCCGTCTCCCCCCCCCTGCTGGGCTATACGCACCTGGCACCCCGTCACCCCCCCTGCTGGGCTATACACACCTGGCACCCCCGTCTCCCCCCCTGCTGGGCTATATGCACCTGGCACCCCGTCTCCCCCCCTGCTGGGCTATATGCACCTGGCACCACCCCGTCACCCCCTGCTGGGCTATACGCACCTGGCACCCCGTCTCCCCCCTGCTGGGCTATACGCACCTGGCACCCCGTCTCCCCCCCCTACTGGGCTATACGCACCTGGCACCCCGTCACCCCCCTGCTGGGCTATACGCACCTGGCACCCCGTCTCCCCCCCTGCTGGGCTATACGCACCTAGCACCCCGTCTCCCCCCTGCTGGGCTATACGCACCTGGCACCCCCGTAACCCCCCCTGCTGGGCTATACGCACCTGGCACCCCGTCTCCCCCCTGCTGGGCTATACGCACCTGGCACCCCGTCACCCCCCTGCTGGGCTATACGCACCTGGCACCCCCGTCACCCCCCTGCTGGGCTATACGCACCTGGCACCCCGTCACCCCCCCCTGCTGGGCTATACGCACCTGGCACCCCGTCACCCCCCTGCTGGGCTATACGCACCTGGCACCCCGTCACCCCCCTACTGGGCTATACGCACCTGGCACCCCGTCTCCCCCCCTGCTGGGCTATACGCACCTAGCACCCCGTCTCCCCCCTGCTGGGCTATACGCACCTGGCACCCCGTAACCCCCCCCTGCTGGGCTATACGCACCTGGCACCCCGTCTCCCCCCTGCTGGGCTATACGCACCTGGCACCCCGTCACCCCCCTGCTGGGCTATACGCACCTGGCACCCCGTCACCCCCCCTGCTGGGCTATACGCACCTGGCACCCCCCCGTCACCCCGTCATCCCCCTGCTGGGCTATACGCACCTGGCACCCCATCACCCCCCCCTGCTGGGCTATACGCACCTGGCACCCCATCTCCCCCCTGCTGGGCTATACGCACCTGGCACCCCGTCTCCCCCCTGCTGGGCTATACGCACCTGGCACCCCGTCTCCCCCCTGCTGGGCTATACGCACCTGGCACCCCGTCTCCCCCTGCTGGGCTATACGCACCTGGCACCCCCGTCTCCCCCCTGCTGGGCTATACGCACCTGGCACCCCGTTTCCCCCCTGCTGGGCTATTCGCACCTGGCACCCCGTCTCCCCCTGCTGGGCTATACGCACCTGGCACCCCGTCTCCCCCCTGCTGGGCTATACGCACCTGGCACCCCGTCTCCCCCCTGCTGGGCTATACGCACCTGGCACCCCGTCTCCCCCCTGCTGGGCTATAGGCACCTGGCACCCCGTCTCCCCCCTGCTGGGCTATACGCACCTGGCACCCCTTCTCCTCCCCCTGCTGGGCTATACGCACCTGGCACCCCCGTCTCCCCCCCACCTGCTGGGCTATACGCACCTGGCACCCCGTCTCCCCCCCCTGCTGGGCTATACGCACCTGGCACCCCGTCTCCCCCCCTGCTGGGCTATACGCACCTGGCACCCCGTCTCCCCCCTGCTGGGCTATACGCACCTGGCACCCCGTCACCCCCCTGCTGGGCTGTACGCACCTGGCACCCCGTCTCCCCCCCCTGCTGGGCTATACGCACCTGGCACCCCCGTCACCCCTTTGCTGGGCTATACGCACCTGGCACCCCGTCTCCCCCCCTGCTGGGCTATACGCACCTGGCACCCTGTCTCCCCCCCTGCTGGGCTATACGCACCTGGCACCCCGTCTCCCCCCCCTGCTGGGCTATACGCACCTGGCACCCCGTCACCCCCCTGCTGGGCTATACGCACCTGGCACCCCGTCTCCCCCCTGCTGGGCTATACGCACCTGGCACCCCGTCTCCCCCCTGCTGGGCTATACTCACCTGGCACCCCGTTTCCCCCCCCCTGCTGGGCTATACGCACCTGGCACCCCTTTTCCCCCCTGCTGGGCTATATGCACCTGGCACCCCGTCTCCCCCCTGCTGGGCTATACGCACCTGGCACCCCGTCTCCCCCCTGCTGGGCTATACGCACCTGGCACCCTGTCTCCCCCCCTGCTGGGCTATACGCACCTGGCACCCCGTCTCCCCCCCCTGCTGGGCTATACGCACCTGGCACCCCGTCACCCCCCTGCTGGGCTATACGCACCTGGCACCCCGTCTCCCCCCTGCTGGGCTATACGCACCTGGCACCCCGTCTCCCCCCTGCTGGGCTATACTCACCTGGCACCCCGTTTCCCCCCCCCCTGCTGGGCTATACGCACCTGGCACCCCTTTTCCCCCCTGCTGGGCTATATGCACCTGGCACCCCGTCTCCCCCCTGCTGGGCTATACGCACCTGGCACCCCGTCTCCCCCCTGCTGGGCTATACGCACCTGGCACCCTGTCACCCCCCTGCTGGGCTATACGCACCTGGCACCCGTCACCCCCCCTGCTGGGCTATACGCACCTGGCACCCCGTCTCCCCCCCTGCTGGGCTATACGCACCTGGCACCCCCGTCACCCCCCTGCTGGGCTATACGCACCTGGCACCCCGTCTCCCCCCCTGCTGGGCTATACGCACCTGGCACCCCGTCTCCCCCCTGCTGGGCTATACGCACCTGGCACCCTGTCTCCCCCCCCCCCCTGCTGGGCTATACGCACCTGGCACCCCGTCACCCCCCTGCTGGGCTATACGCACCTGGCACCCCGTCTCCGCCCTGCTGGGCTATACGCACCTGGCACCCCGTCTCCCCCCCCTGCTGGGCTATACGCACCTGGCACCCCGTCACCCCTTTGCTGGGCTATACGCACCTGGCACCCCGTCTCCCCCCCTGCTGGGCTATATGCAAATGGCACCCTGTCTCCCCCCCTGCTGGGCTATACGCACCTGGCACCCCGTCTCCCCCCCTGCTGGGCTATACGCACCTGGCACCCCGTCTCCCCCCCACCTGCTGGGCTATACGCACCTGGCACCCCCGTCTCCCCCCTGCTGGGCTATACGCACCTGGCACCCCGTCTCCCCCCTGCTGGACTATACGCACCTGGCACCCCGTCTCCCCCCCCCTGCTGGGCTATTTGCACCTGGCACCCCTTTTCCCCCCTGCTGGGCTATATGCACCTGGCACCCCGTCTCCCCCCTGCTGGGCTATACGCACCTGGCACCCCGTCTCCTCCCTGCTGGGCTATACGCACCTGGCACCCCGTCTCCCCCCTGCTGGGCTATACGCACCTGGCACCCCGTCACCCCCCTGCTGGGCTATACGCACCTGGCACCCCCGTCACCCCCCCCCCTGCTGGGCTATACGCACCTGGCACCCCGTCACCCCCCTGCTGGGCTATACGCACCTGGCACCCCGGTCCCCCCCCCTGCTGGGCTATACGCACCTGGCACCCCGTCTCCCCCCCCTGCTGGGCTATACGCACCAGGCACCCCGTCTCCCCCCCTGCTGGGCTATACGCACCTGGCACCCCGTCTCCCCCCTGCTGGGCTATACGCACCTGGCACCCCGTCACCCCCCTGCTGGGCTGTATGCACCTGGCACCCCCGTCTCCCCCCCTGCTGGGCTATACGCACCTGGCACCCCGTCACCCCTTTGCTGGGCTATACGCACCTGGCACCCCGTCTCCCCCCCTGCTGGGCTATACGCACCTGGCACCCTGTCTCCCCCCCTGCTGGGCTATACGCACCTGGCACCCCGTCTCCCCCCTGCTGGGCTATACGCACCTGGCACCCCGTCACCCCCCCCTGCTGGGCTATACGCACCTGGCACCCCGTCTCCCCCCCCGCTGGGCTATACGCACCTGGCACCCTGTCTCCCCCCCCTGCTGGGCTATACGCACCTGGCACCCCGTCACCCCCCTGCTGGGCTATACGCACCTGGCACCCCGTTACCCCCCCTGCTGGGCTATACGCACCTGGCACCCCGTCACCCCCCCCTGCTGGGCTATACGCACCTGGCACCCCGTCTCCCCCCCCTGCTGGGCTATACGCACCTGGCACCCCGTCTCCCCCCTGCTGGGCTATACGCACCTGGCACCCCGTCACCCCCCTGCTGGGCTATACGCACCTGGCACCCCGTCTCCGCCCTGCTGGGCTATACGCACCTGGCACCCCGTCACCCCCCTGCTGGGCTATATGCACCTGGCACCCCGTCTCCCCCCCCCCTGCTGGGCTATACGCACCTGGCACCCCGTCACCCCTTTGCTGGGCTATACGCACCTGGCACCCCGTCTCCCCCCCTGCTGGGCTATACGCACCTGGCACCCCGTCACCCCCCTGCTGGGCTATACACACCTGGCACCCTGTCTCCCCTCCTGCTGGGCTATACGCACCTGGCACCCCGTCTCCCCCCCCGCTGGGCTATACGCACCTGGCACCCCGTCTCCCCCCCCTGCTGGGCTATACCCACCTGGCACCCCGTCTCCCCCCCCCTGCTGGGCTATACGCACCTGGCACCCCGTCTCCCCCCCCTGCTGGGCTATACGCACCTGCCACCCCCGTCACCCCCTTGCTGGGCTATACGCACCTGGCACCCCGTCTCCCCCCCCCTGCTGGGCTATACGCACCTGGCACCCCGTCTCCCCCCCCCTGCTGGGCTATACGCACCTGGCACCCCGTCACCCCCCTGCTGGGCTATACACACCTGGCACCCCGTCTCCCCCCCTGCTGGGCTATATGCACCTGGCACCCCGTCTCCCCCCCTGCTGGGCTATATGCACCTGGCACCCCGTCACCCCCTGCTGGGCTATACGCACCTGGCACCCCGTCTCCCCCCCTGCTGGGCTATACGCACCTGGCACCCCGTCTCCCCCCCCCTACTGGGCTATACGCACCTGGCACCCCGTCACCCCCCTGCTGGGCTATACGCACCTGGCACCCCGTCTCCCCCCCTGCTGGGCTATACGCACCTAGCACCCCGTCTCCCCCCTGCTGGGCTATACGCACCTGGCACCCCCGTAACCCCCCCTGCTGGGCTATACGCACCTGGCACCCCGTCTCCCCCCTGCTGGGCTATACGCACCTGGCACCCCGTCACCCCCCTGCTGGGCTATACGCACCTGGCACCCCGTCACCCCCCTGCTGGGCTATACGCACCTGGCACCCCCGTCACCCCCCCTGCTGGGCTATACGCACCTGGCACCCCGTCACCCCCCTGCTGGGCTATACGCACCTGGCACCCCCGTCACCCCCCCTACTGGGCTATACGCACCTGGCACCCCGTCTCCCCCCCTGCTGGGCTATACGCACCTAGCACCCCGTCTCCCCCCTGCTGGGCTATACGCACCTGGCACCCCGTAACCCCCCCCTGCTGGGCTATACGCACCTGGCACCCCGTCTCCCCCCTGCTGGGCTATACGCACCTGGCACCCCGTCACCCCCTGCTGGGCTATACGCACCTGGCACCCCGTCACCCCCCCCTGCTGGGCTATACGCACCTGGCACCCCGTCACCCCCCTGCTGGGCTATACGCACCTGGCACCCCCATCACCCCCCCCTGCTGGGCTATACGCACCTGGCACCCCATCTCCCCCCTGCTGGGCTATACGCACCTGGCACCCCGTCTCCCCCCTGCTGGGCTATACGCACCTGGCACCCCGTCTCCCCCCTGCTGGGCTATACGCACCTGGCACCCCGTCTCCCCCTGCTGGGCTATACGCACCTGGCACCCCGTCTCCCCCCTGCTGGGCTATACGCACCTGGCACCCCCGTTTCCCCCCTGCTGGGCTATTCGCACCTGGCACCCCCGTCTCCCCCTGCTGGGCTATACGCACCTGGCACCCCGTCTCCCCCCTGCTGGGCTATACGCACCTGGCACCCCGTCTCCCCCCTGCTGGGCTATACGCACCTGGCACCCCGTCTCCCCCCTGCTGGGCTATAGGCACCTGGCACCCCGTCTCCCCCCTGCTGGGCTATACGCACCTGGCACCCCTTCTCCTCCCCCTGCTGGGCTATACGCACCTGGCACCCCCGTCTCCCCCCCACCTGCTGGGCTATACGCACCTGGCACCCCCGTCTCCCCCCCCTGCTGGGCTATACGCACCTGGCACCCCGTCTCCCCCCCTGCTGGGCTATACGCACCTGGCACCCCGTCTCCCCCCTGCTGGGCTATACGCACCTGGCACCCCGTCACCCCCCTGCTGGGCTGTACGCACCTGGCACCCCGTCTCCCCCCCCTGCTGGGCTATACGCACCTGGCACCACCGTCACCCCTTTGCTGGGCTATACGCACCTGGCACCCCGTCTCCCCCCCCTGCTGGGCTATACGCACCTGGCACCCTGTCTCCCCCCCTGCTGGGCTATACGCACCTGGCACCCCGTCTCCCCCCCCTGCTGGGCTATACGCACCTGGCACCCCCGTCACCCCCCTGCTGGGCTATACGCACCTGGCACCCCGTCTCCCCCCTGCTGGGCTATACGCACCTGGCACCCCGTCTCCCCCCTGCTGGGCTATACTCACCTGGCACCCCCGTTTCCCCCCCCCTGCTGGGCTATACGCACCTGGCACCCCTTTTCCCCCCTGCTGGGCTATATGCACCTGGCACCCCGTCTCCCCCCTGCTGGGCTATACGCACCTGGCACCCCGTCTCCCCCCTGCTGGGCTATACGCACCTGGCACCCTGTCTCCCCCCCTGCTGGGCTATACGCACCTGGCACCCCGTCTCCCCCCCCTGCTGGGCTATACGCACCTGGCACCCCCGTCACCCCCCTGCTGGGCTATACGCACCTGGCACCCCGTCTCCCCCCTGCTGGGCTATACGCACCTGGCACCCCGTCTCCCCCCCTGCTGGGCTATACTCACCTGGCACCCCCGTTTCCCCCCCCCCTGCTGGGCTATACGCACCTGGCACCCCTTTTCCCCCCTGCTGGGCTATATGCA
Organism: Rana muscosa; assembly: GCA_029206835.1. Taxonomy (NCBI): domain Eukaryota; kingdom Metazoa; phylum Chordata; class Amphibia; order Anura; family Ranidae; genus Rana; species Rana muscosa. The sequence goes on along the minus strand of CM055122.1, from coordinate 243,241,220 downwards.
CCTGGCACCCCCGTCTCCCCCCTGCTGGGCTATACGCACCTGGCACCCCGTCTCCCCCCTGCTGGGCTATACGCACCTGGCACCCTGTCACCCCCCTGCTGGGCTATACGCACCTGGCACCCGTCACCCCCCTGCTGGGCTATACGCACCTGGCACCCCGTCTCCCCCCCTGCTGGGCTATACGCACCTGGCACCCCCGTCACCCCCCTGCTGGGCTATACGCACCTGGCACCCCGTCTCCCCCCCTGCTGGGCTATACGCACCTGGCACCCCGTCTCCCCCCTGCTGGGCTATACGCACCTGGCACCCTGTCTCCCCCCCCCCCTGCTGGGCTATACGCACCTGGCACCCCGTCACCCCCCTGCTGGGCTATACGCACCTGGCACCCCGTCTCCGCCCTGCTGGGCTATACGCACCTGGCACCCCGTCTCCCCCCCCTGCTGGGCTATACGCACCTGGCACCCCGTCACCCCTTTGCTGGGCTATACGCACCTGGCACCCCGTCTCCCCCCCTGCTGGGCTATATGCACCTGGCACCCTGTCTCCCCCCCTGCTGGGCTATACGCACCTGGCACCCCGTCTCCCCCCCTGCTGGGCTATACGCACCTGGCACCCCGTCTCCCCCCCACCTGCTGGGCTATACGCACCTGGCACCCCGTCTCCCCCCTGCTGGGCTATACGCACCTGGCACCCCGTCTCCCCCCTGCTGGACTATACGCACCTGGCACCCCGTCTCCCCCCCCCTGCTGGGCTATTTGCACCTGGCACCCCTTTTCCCCCCTGCTGGGCTATATGCACCTGGCACCCCGTCTCCCCCCTGCTGGGCTATACGCACCTGGCACCCCGTCTCCTCCCTGCTGGGCTATACGCACCTGGCACCCCGTCTCCCCCCTGCTGGGCTATACGCACCTGGCACCCCGTCACCCCCCCTGCTGGGCTATACGCACCTGGCACCCCCGTCACCCCCCCCCCCGCCCGCTGGGCTATACGCACCTGGCACCCCGTCACCCCCCTGCTGGGCTATACGCACCTGGCACCCCGTCACCCCCCCCTGCTGGGCTATACGCACCTGGCACCCCGTCTCCCCCCTGCTGGGCTATACGCACCTGGCACCCCGTCTCCCCCCTGCTGGGCTATACGCACCTGGCACCCCGTCTCCCCCCTGCTGGGCTATACGCACCTGCCACCCCGTCTCCCCCCTGCTGGGCTATACGCACCTGGCACCCCGTTTCCCCCCTGCTGGGCTATTCGCACCTGGCACCCCGTCTCCCCCTGCTGGGCTATACGCACCTGGCACCCCGTCTCCCCCCTGCTGGGCTATAGGCACCTGGCACCCCGTCTCCCCCCTGCTGGGCTATATGCACCTGGCACCCCTTCTCCCCCCCCTGCTGGGCTATACGCACCTGGCACCCCGTCTCCCCCCCACCTGCTGGGCTATACGCACCTGGCACCCCGTCTCCCCCCCCTGCTGGGCTATACGCACCTGGCACCCCGTCTCCCCCCCTGCTGGGCTATACGCACCTGGCACCCCGTCTCCCCCCTGCTGGGCTATACGCACCTGGCACCCCGTCACCCCCCTGCTGGGCTGTACGCACCTGGCACCCCGTCTCCCCCCCTGCTGGGCTATACGCACCTGGCACCCCGTCACCCCTTTGCTGGGCTATACGCACCTGGCACCCCGTCTCCCCCCCTGCTGGGCTATACGCACCTGGCACCCTGTCTCCCCCCCTGCTGGGCTATACGCACCTGGCACCCCGTCTCCCCCCCTGCTGGGCTATACGCACCTGGCACCCCGTCACCCCCCCTGCTGGGCTATACGCACCTGGCACCCCGTCTCCCCCCTGCTGGGCTATACGCACCTGGCACCCCGTCTCCCCCCTGCTGGGCTATACTCACCTGGCACCCCCGTCCCCCCCCCCCTGCTGGGCTATACGCACCTGGCACCCCCTTTTCCCCCCTGCTGGGCTATATGCACCTGGCACCCTGTCTCCCCCCTGCTGGGCTATACGCACCTGGCACCCCGTCTCCCCCCTGCTGGGCTATACGCACCTGGCACCCTGTCACCCCCCTGCTGGGCTATACGCACCTGGCACCCCTTCACCCCCCTGCTGGGCTATACGCACCTGGCACCCCGTCTCCCCCCCTGCTGGGCTATACGCACCTGGCACCCCGTCACCCCCCTGCTGGGCTATACGCACCTGGCACCCCGTCTCCCCCCCTGCTGGGCTATACGCACCTGGCACCCCGTCTCCCCCCTGCTGAGCTATACGCACCTGGCACCCCGTCTCCCCCCCCCCTGCTGGGCTATACGCAGCTGGCACCCCGTCACCCCCCTGCTGGGCTATACGCACCTGGCACCCCGTCTCCGCCCTGCTGGGCTATACGCACCTGGCACCCCGTCACCCCCCTGCTGGGCTATACGCACCTGGCACCCCGTCCCCCCCCCCTGCTGGGCTATACGCACCTGGCAACCCGTCTCCCCCCTGCTGGGCTATACGCACCTGGCACCCCGTCTCCCCCCTGCTGGGCTATACGCACCTGGCAGCCCGTCTCCCCCCTGCTGGGCTATACGCACCTGGCACTCCGTCTCCCCCCTGCTGGGCTATACGCACCTGGCACCCCGTTTCCCCCCTGCTGGGCTATACGCACCTGGCACCCCGTCTCCCCCCTGCTGGGCTATACGCACCTGGCACCCCGTCTCCCCCCTGCTGGGCTATACGCACCTGGCACCCCGTCTCCCCCCTGCTGGGCTATACGCACCTGGCACCCCGTCTCCCCCCCCCTGCTGGGCTATACGCACCTGGCACCCCGTCTCCCCCCCTGCTGGGCTATACGCACCTGGCACCCCGTCTCCCCCCCTGCTGGGCTATACGCACCTGGCACCCCGTCTCCCCCCCCCCCTGCTGGGCTATACGAACCTGGCACCCCGTCTTCCCCCTGCTGTGCTATACGCACCTGGCGCCCCGTCTCCCCCCTACTGGGCTATACGCACCTGGCACCCCGTCTCCGGGCTATACGCACCTGGCACCCCGTCTGTCCCCTGCTGGGCTATACGCACCTGGCACCCCGTCTCCCCCCTGCTGGGCTATACGCACCTAGCACCCCGTCACCCCCCTGCTGGGCTATACGCACCTGGCACCCCGTCTCCCCCCCTGCTGGGCTATACGCACCTGGCACCCCGTCACCCCCCCTGCTGGGCTATACGCACCTGGCACCCCGTCACCCCCCCTGCTGGGCTATACGCACCTGGCACCCCGTCACCCCCCTGCTGGGCTATACGCACCTGGCACCCCGTCTCCCCCCCCTGCTGGGCTATACGCACCTGGCACCCTGTCACCCCCCTACTGGGCTATACGCACCTGGCACCCCGTCTCACCCCCCTGCTGGGCTATACGCACCTGGCACCCCGTCACCCCCCTGCTGGGCTATACGCACCTGGCACCCTGTCTCCCCCCCCTGCTGGGCTATACGCACCTGGCACCCCGACACCCCCCTGCTGGGCTATACGCACCTGGCACCCTGTCTCCCCCCCTGCTGGGCTAAACGCACCTGGCACCCCGTCTCCCCCCCCCTGCTGGGCTATACGCACCTGGCACCCCGTCTCCCCCCCACCTGCTGGGCTATACGCACCTGGCACCCCGTCTCCCCCCCCTGCTGGGCTATACGCACCTGGCACCCCGTCTCCCCCCCTGCTGGGCTATACGCACCTGGCACCCCGTCTCCCCCCTGCTGGGCTATACGCACCTGGCACCCCGTCACCCCCCTGCTGGGCTGTACGCACCTGGCACCCCGTCTCCCCCCTGCTGGGCTATACGCACCTGGCACCCCGTCACCCCTTTGCTGGGCTATACGCACCTGGCACCCCGTCTCCCCCCCTGCTGGGCTATACGCACCTGGCACCCTGTCTCCCCCCCTGCTGGGCTATACGCACCTGGCACCCCGTCTCCCCCCCTGCTGGGCTATACGCACCTGGCACCCCGTCTCCCCCCTGCTGGGCTATACGCACCTGGCACCCCGTCTCCCCCCTGCTGGGCTATACTCACCTGGCACCCCGTCTCCCCCCCCCCTGCTGGGCTATACGCACCTGGCACCCCGTCTCCCCCCTGCTGGGCTATACGCACCTGGCACCCTGTCACCCCCCTGCTGGGCTATACGCACCTGGCACCCCGTCACCCCCCTGCTGGGCTATACGCACCTGGCACCCGTCTCCCCCCCTGCTGGGCTATACGCACCTGGCACCCCGTCTCCCCCCTGCTGGGCTATACGCACCTGGCACCCCGTCTCCCCCCCCCTGCTGGGCTATACGCACCTGGCACCCCGTCTCCCCCCCCGCTGGGCTATACGCACCTGGCACCCCGTCCCCCCCCCCCCTGCTGGGCTATACGCACCTGGCAACCCGTCTCCCCCCTGCTGGGCTATACGCACCTGGCACCCCGTCTCCCCCCTGCTGGGCTATACGCACCTGGCACCCCGTCTCCCCCCTGCTGGGCTATACGCACCTGGCACTCCGTCTCCCCCCTGCTGGGCTATACGCACCTGGCACCCCGTTTCCCCCCTGCTGGGCTATACGCACCTGGCACCCCGTCTCCCCCCTGCTGGGCTATACGCACCTGGCACCCCGTCTCCCCCCTGCTGGGCTATACGCACCTGGTACCCCCGTCTCCCCCCTGCTGGGCTATACGCACCTGGCAACCCGTCTCCCCCCCCCCCCTGCTGGGCTATACGCACCTGGCACCCCGTCTCCCCCCCCCCTGCTGGGCTATACGCACCTGGCACCCCGTCTCCCCCCCTGCTGGGCTATACGCACCTGGCACCCCGTCTCCCCCCCCCCTGCTGGGCTATACGCACCTGGCACCCCGTCTCCCCCCTGCTGTGCTATACGCACCTGGCGCCCCGTCTCCCCCCTACTGGGCTATACGCACCTGGCACCCCGTCTCCCCCCTGCTGGGCTATACGCACCTGGCACCCCGTCTGTCCCCTGCTGGGCTATACGCACCTGGCACCCCGTCTCCCCCCTGCTGGGCTATACGCACCTAGCACCCCGTCACCCCCCCCCCCCCTGCTGGGCTATACGAACCTGGCACCCCGTCTCCCCCCTGCTGTGCTATACGCACCTGGCGCCCCGTCTCCCCCCTACTGGGCTATACGCACCTGGCACCCCGTCTCCCCCCTGCTGGGCTATACGCACCTGGCACCCCGTCTGTCCCCTGCTGGGCTATACGCACCTGGCACCCCGTCTCCCCCCCTGCTGGGCTATACGCACCTGGCACCCCGTCACCCCCCCTGCTGGGCTATACGCACCTGGCACCCCGTCACCCCCCCCCCCTGCTGGGCTATACGCACCTGGCACCCTGTCACCCCCCTGCTGGGCTATACGCACCTGGCACCTCGTCTCCCCCCCTGCTGGGCTATACGCACCTGGCACCCTGTCACCCCCCTACTGGGCTATACGCACCTGGCACCCCGTCTCCCCCCCCCTGCTGGGCTATACGCACCTGGCACCCCGTCACCCCCCTGCTGGGCTATACGCACCTGGCACCCTGTCTCCCCCCCCTGCTGGGCTATACGCACCTGGCACCCCTTTACCCCCCTGCTGGGCTATACGCACCTGGCACCCTGTCTCCCCCCCTGCTGGGCTATACGCACCTGGCACCCCGTCTCCCCCCCCCTGCTGGGCTATACGCACCTGGCACCCCGTCACCCCCCTGCTGGGCTATACGCACCTGGCACCCCGTCTCCCCCCCCTGCTGGGCTATATGCACCTGGCACCCCTTGACCCCCCTGCTGGGCTATACGCACCTGGCACCCCGTCTCCCCCCTGCTGGGCTATATGCACCTGGCACCCCGTCATCCCCCCCTGCTGGGCTATACGCACCTGGCACCCCGTCTCCACCCCCTGCTGGGCTATACGCACCTGGCACCCCGTCACCCCCCTGCTGGGCTATACGCACCTGGCACCCCGTCTCCCCCCCTGCTGGGCTATACGCACCTGGCACCCCGTCTCCCCCCCCTGCTGGGCTATACGCACCTGGCACCCCATCTCCCCCCTGCTGGGCTATACGCACCTGGCACCCCGTCACCCCCCTACTGGGCTATACGCACCTGGCACCCCGTCACCCCCCCCCCCCCGCTGGGCTATACGCACCTGGCAACCCGTCTCCCCCCCCGCTGGGCTATACGCACCTGGCACCCCCTCACCCCCCTGCTGGGCTATACGCACCTGGCACCCCGTCACCCCCCTGCTGGGCTATACGCACCTGGCACCCCGTCACCCCCCCCTGCTGGGCTATACGCACCTGGTACCCCCGTCACCCCCCCTGCTGGGCTATAAGCACCTGGCACCCCGTCACCCCCCTGCTGGGCTATACGCACCTGGCACCCCGTCTCCCCCCCCCTGCTGGGCTATATGCACCTGGCACCCCGTCATCCCCCCCTGCTGGGCTATACGCACCTGGCACCCCGTCTCCACCCCCTGCTGGGCTATACGCACCTGGCACCCCGTCACCCCCCTGCTGGGCTATACGCACCTGGCACCCCGTCTCCCCCCCTGCTGGGCTATACGCACCTGGCACCCCGTCTCCCCCCCCTGCTGGGCTATACGCACCTGGCACCCCATCTCCCCCCTGCTGGGCTATACGCACCTGGCACCCCGTCACCCCCCTACTGGGCTATACGCACCTGGCACCCCGTCACCCCCCCCCCCCGCTGGGCTATACGCACCTGGCAACCCGTCTCCCCCCCCGCTGGGCTATACGCACCTGGCACCCCCTCACCCCCCTGCTGGGCTATACGCACCTGGCACCCCGTCACCCCCCTGCTGGGCTATACGCACCTGGCACCCCGTCACCCCCCCCTGCTGGGCTATACGCACCTGGTACCCCGTCACCCCCCCTGCTGGGCTATAAGCACCTGGCACCCCGTCACCCCCCTGCTGGGCTATACGCACCTGGCACCCCGTCTCCCCCCCCCTGCTGGGCTATACGCACCTGGCACCCCGTCTCCCCCCCCCTGCTGGGCTATACGCACCTGGCACCCCGTCTCCCCCCCTGCTGGGCTATACGCACCTGGCACCCCATCTCCCCCCCTGCTGGGCTATACGCACCTGGCACCCCGTCTCCCCCCTGCTGGGCTATACGCACCTGGCACCCCCGTCTGCCCCCTGCTGGGCTATACGCACCTGGCACCCCGTCTCCCCCCCCCCTGCTAGGCTATACGCACCTGGCACCCCGTCTCCCCCCAGCTGGGCTATACGCACCTGCCACCCCGTCACCCCCCCCTGCTGGGCTATACGCATGTGGCACCCCGTCTCCCCCCCTGCTGGGCTATACGCACCTGGCACCCCGTCTCCCCCCCTGCTGGGCTATACGCACCTGGCACCCCGTCACCCCCCTGCTGGGCTATACGCACCTGGCATGCCCGTCTCCCCCCCCTGCTGGGCTATACGCACCTGGCAACCCGTCACCCCCCTGCTGGGCTATACGCACCTGGCACCCCATCTCCCCCCCTGCTTTGCTATACGCACCTGGCACCCCGTCACCCCCCCTGCTGGGCTATACGCACCTGGCACCCCGTCTCCCCCCTCTGCTGGGCTATACGCACCTGGCATCCCGTTACCCCCCTGCTGGGCTATACGCACTTGGCACCCCATCAGCCCCCTGCTGGGCTACACGCACTTGGCACCCCGTCTCCCCCCTGCTGGGCTATACGCACCTGCCACCCCGTCTCCCCCCTGCTGGGCTAGACGCACCTGGCACCCCGTTTCCCCCCTGCTGGGCTATTCGCACCTGGCACCCCGTCTCCCCCCTGCTGGGCTATACGCACCTGGCACCCCGTCTCCCCCCTGCTGGGCTATACGCACCTGGCACCCCGTCTCCCCCCTGCTGGGCTATACGCACCTGGCACCCCGTCTCCCCCCTGCTGGGCTATGCGCACCTGGCACCCCGTCTCCCCCCCCTGCTGGGCTATACACACCTGGCAGCCCGTCTCCCCCCCCTGCTGGGCTATACGCACCTGGCACCCCGTCTCCCCCCTGCTGGGCTATACGCACCTGGCACCCCGTCTGCCCCCTGCTGGGCTATACGCACCTGGCACCCCGTCTCCCCCCCTGCTGGGCTATACGCACCTGGCACCCCGTCTCCACCTTGCTGGGCAATACGCACCTGGCACCCCGTCTGCCCCCTGCTGGGCTATACGCACCTGGCATCCCCCCTGCCCCCTGCTGGGCTATATGCACCTGGCACCCCGTCTCCCCCCTCTGCTGGGCTATATGCACCTGGCACCCCGTCTCTCCCCTGCTGGGCTATACGCACCTGGCACCCGTCTCTCCCCTGCTGGGCTATACGCACCTGGCACCCCGTCTCCCCCCCGCTGGGCTATACGCACCTTGCACCCCGTCACCCCCCCCTGCTGGGCTATACGCACCTGGCACCCCGTCTCCCCCCTGCTGGGCTATACGCACCTGGCACCCTGTCTCCCCCCCTGCTGGGCTATACGCACCTGGCACCCCGTCTCCCCCCTGCTGGGCTATACACACCTGGCACCCCGTCATCCCCCTGCTGGGCTATAAGCACCTGCCACCCCGTCACCCCCCCTGCTGGGCTATACGCACCTGGCACCCCCGTCTCCCCCCTGCTGGGCTATATGCACCTGGCACCCCGTCTCCCACCTGCTGGGCTATACGCACCTGGCACCCTGTCTGCCCCCTGCTGGGCTATACGCACCTGGCACCCCGTCTCCCCCCCCCTGCTGGGCTATACGCACCTGGCACCCCGTCATCCCCCTGCTGGGCTATACGCACCTGGCACCCTGTCTCCCCCCCTGCTGGGCTATACGCACCTGGCACCCCGTCACCCCCCTGCTGGGCTATACGCACCTGGCACCCTGTCTCCCCCCCCTGCTGGGCTATACGCACCTGGCACCCCGTCTCCCCCCTCTGCTGGGCTATACGCACCTGGCACCCCGTCACCCCCCTGCTGGGCTATACGCACCTGGCACCCCGTCTCCCCCCCTGCTGGGCTATATGCACCTGGCACCCCGTCACCCCCCTGCTGGGCTATACGCACCTGGCACCCCGTCTCCCCCCTGCTGGGCTATACGCACCTGGCACCCCGTCTTCCCCCCCTTCTGGGCTATACGCACCTGGCACCCCATCTCCACCCCCTGCTGGGCTATACGCACCTGGCACCCAGTCACCCCCCTGCTGTACTATATGCACCTGGCACCCCGTCTCCCCCCCTGCTGGGCTATACGCACCTGGCACCCCGTCTCCCCCCTGCTGGGCTATACGCACCTGGCACCCCGTCTCCCCCCCTGCTGGGCTATACGCACCTGGCACTCCGTCTCCCCCCCCCTGCTGGGCTATACGCACCTGGCACCCCGTCACCCCCCTGCTGGGCTATACGCACCTGGCACCCCGTCTCCCCCCCTGCTGGGCTATACGCACCTGGCACCCCGTCACCCCCCTGCTGGGCTATACGCACCTGGCACCCTGTCTCCCCCCCTGCTGGGCTAAACGCACCTGGCACCCCGTCTCCCCCCCCTGCTGGGCTATACGCACCTGGCACCCCGTCTCCCCCCCACCTGCTGGGCTATACGCACCTGGCACCCCGTCTCCCCCCCCTGCTGGGCTATACGCACCTGGCACCCCGTCTCCCCCCCTGCTGGGCTATACGCACCTGGCACCCCGTCTCCCCCCTGCTGGGCTATACGCACCTGGCACCCCGTCACCCCCCTGCTGGGCTGTACGCACCTGGCACCCCGTCTCCCCCCTGCTGGGCTATACGCACCTGGCACCCCGTCACCCCTTTGCTGGGCTATACGCACCTGGCACCCCGTCTCCCCCCCTGCTGGGCTATACGCACCTGGCACCCTGTCTCCCCCCCTGCTGGGCTATACGCACCTGGCACCCCGTCTCCCCCCCTGCTGGGCTATACGCACCTGGCACCCCGTCACCCCCCTGCTGGGCTATACGCACCTGGCACCCCGTCTCCCCCCTGCTGGGCTATACGCACCTGGCACCCCGTCTCCCCCCTGCTGGGCTATACTCACCTGGCACCCCGTCTCCCCCCCCTGCTGGGCTATACGCACCTGGCACCCCGTCTCCCCCCTGCTGGGCTATACGCACCTGGCACCCTGTCACCCCCCTGCTGGGCTATACGCACCTGGCACCCCGTCACCCCCCTGCTGGGCTATACGCACCTGGCACCCCGTCTCCCCCCCTGCTGGGCTATACGCACCTGGCACCCCGTCTCCCCCCTGCTGGGCTATACGCACCTGGCACCCCGTCTCCCCCCCCCCTGCTGGGCTATACGCACCTGGCACCCCGTCTCCCCCCCCCGCTGGGCTATACGCACCTGGCACCCCGTCCCCCCCCCCCTGCTGGGCTATACGCACCTGGCAACCCGTCTCCCCCCTGCTGGGCTATACGCACCTGGCACCCCGTCTCCCCCCTGCTGGGCTATACGCACCTGGCACCCCGTCTCCCCCCTGCTGGGCTATACGCACCTGGCACTCCGTCTCCCCCCTGCTGGGCTATACGCACCTGGCACCCCGTTTCCCCCCTGCTGGGCTATACGCACCTGGCACCCCGTCTCCCCCCTGCTGGGCTATACGCACCTGGCACCCCGTCTCCCCCCTGCTGGGCTATACGCACCTGGCACCCCGTCTCCCCCCTGCTGGGCTATACGCACCTGGCAACCCGTCTCCCCCCCCCCTGCTGGGCTATACGCACCTGGCACCCCGTCTCCCCCCCCCCTGCTGGGCTATACGCACCTGGCACCCCGTCTCCCCCCCTGCTGGGCTATACGCACCTGGCACCCCGTCTCCCCCCCCCCCCCCTGCTGGGCTATACGAACCTGGCACCCCGTCTCCCCCCTGCTGTGCTATACGCACCTGGCGCCCCGTCTCCCCCCTACTGGGCTATACGCACCTGGCACCCCGTCTCCCCCCTGCTGGGCTATACGCACCTGGCACCCCGTCTGTCCCCTGCTGGGCTATACGCACCTGGCACCCCGTCTCCCCCCTGCTGGGCTATACGCACCTAGCACCCCGTCACCCCCCTGCTGGGCTATACGCACCTGGCACCCCGTCTCCCCCCCTGCTGGGCTATACGCACCTGGCACCCCCGTCACCCCCCCTGCTGGGCTATACGCACCTGGCACCCCGTCACCCCCCCCCCCCTGCTGGGCTATACGCACCTGGCACCCCGTCACCCCCCTGCTGGGCTATACGCACCTGGCACCTCGTCTCCCCCCCCTGCTGGGCTATACGCACCTGGCACCCTGTCACCCCCCTACTGGGCTATACGCACCTGGCACCCCGTCTCCCCCCCCCCTGCTGGGCTATACGCACCTGGCACCCCGTCACCCCCCTGCTGGGCTATACGCACCTGGCACCCTGTCTCCCCCCCCTGCTGGGCTATACGCACCTGGCACCCCGTCACCCCCCTGCTGGGCTATACGCACCTGGCACCCTGTCTCCCCCCCTGCTGGGCTATACGCACCTGGCACCCCGTCTCCCCCCCCTGCTGGGCTATACGCACCTGGCACCCCGTCACCCCCCTGCTGGGCTATACGCACCTGGCACCCCGTCTCCCCCCCCTGCTGGGCTATATGCACCTGGCACCCCTTGACCCCCCTGCTGGGCTATACGCACCTGGCACCCCGTCTCCCCCCTGCTGGGCTATATGCACCTGGCACCCCGTCATCCCCCCCTGCTGGGCTATACGCACCTGGCACCCCGTCTCCACCCCCTGCTGGGCTATACGCACCTGGCACCCCGTCACCCCCCTGCTGGGCTATACGCACCTGGCACCCCGTCTCCCCCCCTGCTGGGCTATACGCACCTGGCACCCCGTCTCCCCCCCCTGCTGGGCTATACGCACCTGGCACCCCATGTCCCCCCTGCTGGGCTATACGCACCTGGCACCCCGTCACCCCCCTACTGGGCTATACGCACCTGGCACCCCGTCACCCCCCCCCCCCGCTGGGCTATACGCACCTGGCAACCCGTCTCCCCCCCCGCTGGGCTATACGCACCTGGCACCCCCTCACCCCCCTGCTGGGCTATACGCACCTGGCACCCCGTCACCCCCCTGCTGGGCTATACGCACCTGGCACCCCGTCACCCCCCCCCTGCTGGGCTATACGCACCTGGTACCCCCGTCACCCCCCCCTGCTGGGCTATAAGCACCTGGCACCCCGTCACCCCCCTGCTGGGCTATACGCACCTGGCACCCCGTCTCCCCCCCCCTGCTGGGCTATACGCACCTGGCACCCCGTCTCCCCCCCCTGCTGGGCTATACGCACCTGGCACCCCGTCTCCCCCCCCTGCTGGGCTATACGCACCTGGCACCCCATCTCCCCCCCTGCTGGGCTATACGCACCTGGCACCCCGTCTCCCCCCTGCTGGGCTATACGCACCTGGCACCCCGTCTGCCCCCTGCTGGGCTATACGCACCTGGCACCCCGTCTCCCCCCCCCCCTGCTAGGCTATACGCACCTGGCACCCCGTCTCCCCCCAGCTGGGCTATACGCATGTGGCACCCCGTCTCCCCCCCTGCTGGGCTATACGCACCTGGCACCCCGTCTCCCCCCCTGCTGGGCTATACGCACCTGGCACCCCGTCACCCCCCTGCTGGGCTATACGCACCTGGCATGCCCGTCTCCCCCCCCCCCTGCTGGGCTATACGCACCTGGCAACCCGTCACCCCCCCTGCTGGGCTATACGCACCTGGCACCCCATCTCTCCCCCTGCTTTGCTATACGCACCTGGCACCCCGTCACCCCCCCTGCTGGGCTATACGCACCTGGCACCCCGTCTCCCCCCTCTGCTGGGCTATACGCACCTGGCATCCCGTTACCCCCCTGCTGGGCTATACGCACTTGGCACCCCATCAGCCCCCTGCTGGGCTACACGCACTTGGCACCCCGTCTCCCCCCTGCTGGGCTATACGCACCTGCCACCCCGTCTCCCCCCTGCTGGGCTAGACGCACCTGGCACCCCGTTTCCCCCCTGCTGGGCTATTCGCACCTGGCACCCCGTCTCCCCCCTGCTGGGCTATACGCACCTGGCACCCCGTCTCCCCCCTGCTGGGCTATACGCACCTGGCACCCCGTCTCCCCCCTGCTGGGCTATACGCACCTGGCACCCCGTCTCCCCCCTGCTGGGCTATGCGCACCTGGCACCCCGTCTCCCCCCCCTGCTGGGCTATACACACCTGGCAGCCCGTCTCCCCCCCCTGCTGGGCTATACGCACCTGGCACCCCGTCTCCCCCCTGCTGGGGTATACGCACCTGGCACCCCGTCTGCCCCCTGCTGGGCTATACGCACCTGGCACCCCGTCTCCCCCCCTGCTGGGCTATACGCACCTGGCACCCCGTCTCCACCTTGCTGGGCAATACGCACCTGGCACCCCGTCTGCCCCCTGCTGGGCTATACGCACCTGGCATCCCCCCTGCCCCCTGCTGGGCTATATGCACCTGGCACCCCGTCTCCCCCCTCTGCTGGGCTATATGCACCTGGCACCCCGTCTCTCCCCTGCTGGGCTATACGCACCTGGCACCCGTCTCTCCCCTGCTGGGCTATACGCACCTGGCACCCCGTCTCCCCCCCGCTGGGCTATACGCACCTTGCACCCCGTCACCCCCCCCCCCTGCTGGGCTATACGCACCTGGCACCCCGTCTCCCCCCTGCTGGGCTATACGCACCTGGCACCCTGTCTCCCCCCCTGCTGGGCTATACGCACCTGGCACCCCGTCTCCCCCCTGCTGGGCTATACACACCTGGCACCCCGTCATCCCCCTGCTGGGCTATAAGCACCTGCCACCCCCGTCACCCCCCCTGCTGGGCTATACGCACCTGGCACCCCGTCTCCCCCCTGCTGGGCTATACGCACCTGGCACCCCGTCTCCCACCTGCTGGGCTATACGCACCTGGCACCCTGTCTGCCCCCTGCTGGGCTATACACACCTGGCACCCCGTCTCCCCCCCCCTGCTGGGCTATACGCACCTGGCACCCCGTCATCCCCCTGCTGGGCTATACGCACCTGGCACCCTGTCTCCCCCCCCTGCTGGGCTATACGCACCTGGCACCCCGTCTCCCCCCTCTGCTGGGCTATACGCACCTGGCACCCCGTCACCCCCCTGCTGGGCTATACGCACCTGGCACCCCGTCTCCCCCCTGCTGGGCTATATGCACCTGGCACCCCGTCACCCCCCTGCTGGGCTATACGCACCTGGCACCCCGTCTCCCCCCTGCTGGGCTATACGCACCTGGCACCCCCGTCTTCCCCCCCTTCTGGGCTATACGCACCTGGCACCCCATCTCCACCCCCTGCTGGGCTATACACACCTGGCACCCCCGTCTCCCCCCTGCTGTACTATATGCACCTGGCACCTCGTCTCCCCCCCTGCTGGGCTATACGCACCTGGCACCCCGTCTCCCCCCTGCTGGGCTATACGCACCTGGCACCCCGTCTCCCCCCCTGCTGGGCTATACGCACCTGGCACCCCGTCTCCCCCCCCTGCTGGGCTATACTCACCTGGCACCCCGTCACCCCCCTGCTGGGCTATACGCACCTGGCACCCCGTCTCCCCCCCTGCTGGGCTATACGCACCTGGCACCCCCGTTTCCCCCCTGCTGGGCTATTCGCACCTGGCACCCCGTCTCCCCCCTGCTGGGCTATACGCACCTGGCACCCCGTCTCCCCCCTGCTGGGCTATACGCACCTGGCACCCCGTCTCCCCCCTGCTGGGCTATACGCACCTGGCACCCCGTCTCCCCCCTGCTGGGCTATGCGCACCTGGCACCCCGTCTCCCCCCCCTGCTGGGCTATACACACCTGGCAGCCCGTCTCCCCCCCCTGCTGGGCTATACGCACCTGGCACCCCGTCTCCCCCCTGCTGGGGTATACGCACCTGGCACCCCGTCTGCCCCCTGCTGGGCTATACGCACCTGGCACCCCGTCTCCCCCCCTGCTGGGCTATACGCACCTGGCACCCCGTCTCCACCTTGCTGGGCAATACGCACCTGGCACCCCGTCTGCCCCCTGCTGGGCTATACGCACCTGGCATCCCCCCTGCCCCCTGCTGGGCTATATGCACCTGGCACCCCGTCTCCCCCCTCTGCTGGGCTATATGCACCTGGCACCCCGTCTCTCCCCTGCTGGGCTATACGCACCTGGCACCCGTCTCTCCCCTGCTGGGCTATACGCACCTGGCACCCCGTCTCCCCCCCGCTGGGCTATACGCACCTTGCACCCCGTCACCCCCCCCCCCTGCTGGGCTATACGCACCTGGCACCCCGTCTCCCCCCTGCTGGGCTATACGCACCTGGCACCCTGTCTCCCCCCCTGCTGGGCTATACGCACCTGGCACCCCGTCTCCCCCCTGCTGGGCTATACACACCTGGCACCCCGTCATCCCCCTGCTGGGCTATAAGCACCTGCCACCCCGTCACCCCCCCTGCTGGGCTATACGCACCTGGCACCCCGTCTCCCCCCTGCTGGGCTATACGCACCTGGCACCCCGTCTCCCACCTGCTGGGCTATACGCACCTGGCACCCTGTCTGCCCCCTGCTGGGCTATACACACCTGGCACCCCGTCTCCCCCCCCCTGCTGGGCTATACGCACCTGGCACCCCGTCATCCCCCTGCTGGGCTATACGCACCTGGCACCCTGTCTCCCCCCCCTGCTGGGCTATACGCACCTGGCACCCCGTCTCCCCCCTCTGCTGGGCTATACGCACCTGGCACCCCGTCACCCCCCTGCTGGGCTATACGCACCTGGCACCCCGTCTCCCCCCTGCTGGGCTATATGCACCTGGCACCCCGTCACCCCCCTGCTGGGCTATACGCACCTGGCACCCCGTCTCCCCCCTGCTGGGCTATACGCACCTGGCACCCCGTCTTCCCCCCCTTCTGGGCTATACGCACCTGGCACCCCATCTCCACCCCCTGCTGGGCTATACGCACCTGGCACCCAGTCACCCCCCTGCTGTACTATATGCACCTGGCACCCCGTCTCCCCCCCTGCTGGGCTATACGCACCTGGCACCCCGTCTCCCCCCTGCTGGGCTATACGCACCTGGCACCCCGTCTCCCCCCCTGCTGGGCTATACGCACCTGGCACCCCGTCTCCCCCCCCTGCTGGGCTATACTCACCTGGCACCCCGTCACCCCCCTGCTGGGCTATACGCACCTGGCACCCCGTCTCCCCCCCTGCTGGGCTATACGCACCTGGCACCCCGTCTCCCCCCCCCTGCTGGGCTATTCGCACCTGGCACCCCATCTCCCCCTGCTGGGCTATACGCACCTGGCACCCCGTCACCCCCCCAACTGGGCTATACGCACCTGGCACCCCGTCACCCCCCCCACTGGGCTATACGCACCTGGCAACCCGTCTCCCCCCCCCCGCTGGGCTATACGCACCTGGCACCCCGTCTCCCCCCCCTGCTGGGCTATACGCACCTGGCACCCCGTCATCCCCCTGCTGGGCTATACGCACCTGGCACCCTGTCTCCCCCCCCTGCTGGGCTATACGCACCTGGCACCCCGTCACCCCCCTGCTGGGCTATACGCACCTGGCACCCTGTCTCCCCCCCCTGCTGGGCTATACGCACCTGGCACCCCGTCTCCCCCCTCTGCTGGGCTATACGCACCTGGCACCCCGTCACCCCCCTGCTGGGGTATACGCACCTGGCACCCCGTCACCCCCCTGCTGGGCTATACGCACCTGGCACCCCGTCTCCCCCCCCTGCTGGGCTATATGCACCTGGCACCCCGTCACCCCCCTGCTGGGCTATACGCACCTGGCACCCCGTCTCCCCCCTGCTGGGCTATACGCACCTGGCACCCCGTCTTCCCCCCCTTCTGGGCTATACGCACCTGGCACCCCATCTCCACCCCCTGCTGGGCTATACGCACCTGGCAACCCGTCACCCCCCTGCTGTACTATATGCACCTGGCACCCCGTCTCCCCCCCTGCTGGGCTATACGCACCTGGCACCCCGTGTCCCCCCTGCTGGGCTATACGCACCTGGCACCCCGTCTCCCCCCCCTGCTGGGCTATACGCACCTGGCACCCCGTCTCCCCCCCCTGCTGGGCTATACGCACCTGGCACCCCATCACCCCCCTGCTGGGCTATACGCACCTGGCACCCCGTCTCCCCCCCTGCTGGGCTATACGCACCTGGCACCCCGTCTCCCCCCCCTGCTGGGCTATTCGCACCTGGCACCCCATCTCCCCCTGCTGGGCTATACGCACCTGGCACCCCGTCACCCCCCTACTGGGCTATACGCACCTGGCACCCCGTCACCCCCCCCCACTGGGCTATACGCACCTGGCAACCCGTCTCCCCCCCCCCCCCCGCTGGGCTATACGCACCTGGCACCCCCTCACCCCCCTGCTGGGCTATACGCACCTGGCACCCCGTCACCCCCCTGCTGGGCTATACGCACCTGGCACCCCGTCACCCCCCCCTGCTGGGCTATACGCACCTGGTACCCCGTCACCCCCCTGCTGGGCTATACGCACCTGGCACCCCGTCACCCCCCCCTGCTGGGCTATACGCACCTGGCACCCCGTCTCCCCCCTGCTGGGCTATACGCACCTGGTACCCCCGTCTGCCCCTGCTGGGCTATACGCACCTGGCACACCCCCCTGCTGGGCTATACGCACCTGGCACCCCGTCCCCCCCCCTGCTGGGCTATACGCACCTGGCACCCCGTCTCCCCCCTGCTGGGCTATACGCACCTGGCACCCCGTCTCCCCCCTGCTGGGCTATACGCACCTGGCACCCCGTCACCCCCCTGCTGGGCTATACCCACCTGGCACCCCGTCTCCCCCCTGCTGGGCTATACGCACCTGGCACCCCGTCTCCCCCCTGCTGGGCTATACGCACCTGGCACCCCGTCTCCCCCCTGCTGGGCTATACGCACCTGGCACCCCGTCTGCCCCCTGCTGGGCTATACGCACCTGGCACCCCGTCTCCCCCCCCTGCTGGGGGAATACGCACCTGGCACCCCGTCTCCCCCCTGCTGGGCTATACGCACCTGCCACCCCGTCTCCCCCCCTGCTGGGCTATACGCATCTGGCACCCCGTCTCCCCCCCTGCTGGTCTATACGCACCTGGCACCCCGTCACCCCCCTGCTGGGCTATACGCACCTGGCATGCCCGTCTCCCCCCTGCTGGACTATACGCACCTGGCAACCCGTCACCCCCCTGCTGGGCTATACGCACCTGGCACCCCATCTCCCCCCCTGCTGGGCTATACGCACCTGGCACCCTGTCACCCCCCTACTGGGCTATACGCACCTGGCACCCCGTCTCCCCCCCCCTGCTGGGCTATACGCACCTGGCACCCCCGTCACCCCCCTGCTGGGCTATACGCACCTGGCACCCCGTCTCGCCCCCCTGCTGGGCTATACGCACCTGGCACCCCGTCACCCCCCTGCTGGGCTATGCGCACCTGGCACCCTGTCTCCCCCCCCCTGCTGGGCTATACGCACCTGCCACCCCGTCTCCCCCCCCCCTGCTGGGCTATGCACACCTGGCACCCCCCCCTGCTGGGCTATACGTACCTGGCACCCCCCCTGCCCCCTGCTGGGCTATACGCACCTGGCACCCTGTCTCCCCCCCTGCTGGGCTATACGCACCTGGCACCCCGTCTCCCCCCTGCTGGGCTATACGCACCTGGCACCCCGTCTGCCCCCTGCTGGGCTATACGCACCTGGCACCCCGTCTCCCCCCCCTGCTGGGCTATACGCACCTGGCACCCCGTCTCCCCCTTGCTGGGCTATACGCACCTTGCACCCCGTCTGCCCCCTGCTGGGCTATACGCACCTGGCACCCCGTCTCCCCCCCCCTGCTGGGCTATATGCACCTGGCACCCCGTCTCTCCCCTGCTGGGCTATACGCACCTGGCACCCGTCTCTCCCCTGCTGGGCTATACGCACCTGGCACCCCGTCTCCCCCCCGCTGGGCTATACGCACCTTGCACCCCGTCACCCCCCCCTGCTGGGCTATACGCACCTGGCACCCCCGTCTCCCCCCTGCTGGGCTATACGCACCTGGCACCCCGTCTCCCCCCTGCTGGGCTATACACACCTGGCACCCCCGTTATCCCCCTGCTGGGCTATAAGCACCTGCCACCACCGTCACCCCCCCTGCTGGGCTATATGCACCTGGCACCCCGTCTCCCCCCTGCTGGGCTATACGCACCTGGCACCCCGTCTCCCCCCTGCTGGGCTATACGCACCTGGCACCCCGTCTGCCCCCTGCTGGGCTATACGCACCTGGCACCCCGTCTCCCCCCCCCCCCCCTGCTGGGCTATACGCACCTGGCACCCCGTCTCCCCCCCCTGCTGGGCTATACGCACCTGGCACCCCGTCTCCCCCCTGCTGGGCTATACGCACCTGGCACCCCGTCTCCCCCCCCCTGCTGGGCTATACGCACCTGGCACCCCGTCTCCCCCTCCCCTGCTGGGCTATACGCACCTGGCACCCCGTCTCCCCCCCTGCTGGGCTATACGCACCTGGCACCCCATCTCCCCCCCTGCTGGGCTATACGCACCTGGCACCCCGTCTCCCCCCCTGCTGGGCTATACGCACCTGGCACCCCGTCTCCCCCCCCTGCTGGGCTATACGCACCTGGCACCCCGTCTCCCCCCCTGCTGGGCTATACGCACCTGGCACCCCGTCACCCCCCTGCTGGGCTATACGCATTTGGCACCCCATCTCCCCCCTGCTGGGCTGCACGCACCTGGCACCCCGTCTCCCCCCTGCTGGGCTATACGCACCTGGCACCCCGTCTCCCCCCTGCTGGGCTATACGCACCTGGCACCCCGTCTGCCCCCTGCTGGGCTATACGCACCTGGCACCCCGTGTGCCCCCTGCTGGGCTATACGCACCTGGCACCCCGTCTCCCCCCCCTGCTGGGCTATACGCACCTGGCACCCCGTCTCCCCCCTGCTGGGCTATACGCACCTGGCACCCCATCTCCCCCCCTGCTGGGCTATACGCACCTGGCACCCCGTCACCCCCCCCCCCCTGCTGGGCTATACGCACCTGGCACCCCGTCTCCCCCCCTGCTGGGCTATACGCACCTGGCACCCCGTCACCCCCCTGCTGGGCTATACGCACCTGGCACCCCGTCTCCCCCCCCTGCTGGGCTATACGCACCTGGCACCCCGTCTCCCCCTTGCTGGGCTATACGCACCTTGCACCCCGTCTGCCCCCTGCTGGGCTATACGCACCTGGCACCCCGTCTCCCCCCCCCTGCTGGGCTATATGCACCTGACACCCCGTCTCTCCCCTGCTGGGCTATACGCACCTGGCACCCGTCTCTCCCCTGCTGGGCTATACGCACCTGGCACCCCGTCTCCCCCCCCGCTGGGCTATACGCACCTTGCACCCCGTCACCCCCCCCTGCTGGGCTATACGCACCTGGCACCCCGTCTCCCCCCTGCTGGGCTATACGCACCTGGCACCCCGTCTCTCCCCTGCTGGGCTATACGCACCTGGCACCCCGTCTCCCCCCTGCTGGGCTATACACACCTGGCACCCCGTTATCCCCCTGCTGGGCTATAAGCACCTGCCACCCCGTCACCCCCCCCTGCTGGGCTATATGCACCTGGCACCCCGTCTCCCCCCTGCTGGGCTATACGCACCTGGCACCCCGTCTCCCCCCTGCTGGGCTATACGCACCTGGCACCCCGTCTGCCCCCTGCTGGGCTATACGCACCTGGCACCCCGTCTCCCCCCCCCCCCTGCTGGGCTATACGCACCTGGCACCCCGTCTCCCCCCCCTGCTGGGCTATACGCACCTGGCACCCCGTCTTTCCCCTGCTGGGCTATACGCACCTGGCACCCCGTCTCCCCCCCCCTGCTGGGCTATACGCACCTGGCACCCCGTCTCCCCCTCCCCTGCTGGGCTATACGCACCTGGCACCCCGTCTCCCCCCCCTGCTGGGCTATACGCACCTGGCACCCCATCTCCCCCCCCTGCTGGGCTATACGCACCTGGCACCCCGTCTCCCCCCCTGCTGGGCTATACGCACCTGGCACCCCGTCTCCCCCCCCTGCTGGGCTATACGCACCTGGCACCCCGTCTCCCCCCCCTGCTGGGCTATACGCACCTGGCACCCGGTCACCCCCCTGCTGGGCTATACGCATTTGGCACCCCGTCTCCCCCCTGCTGGGCTATACGCACCTGGCACCCTGTCTCCCCCCTGCTGGGCTATACGCACCTGGCACCCCGTCTCCGCCTTGCTGGGCTATACGCACCTGGCACCCCGTGTGCCCCCTGCTGGGCTATACGCACCTGGCACCCCGTGTGCCCCCTGCTTGGCTATACGCACCTGGCACCCCGTCTCCCCCCCTGCTGGGCTATACGCACCTGGCACCCCGTCTCCCCCCTGCTGGGCTATACGCACCTGGCACCCCATCTCCCCCCCCTGCTGGGCTATACGCACCTGGCACCCCGTCACCCCGCCTGCTGGGCTATACGCACCTGGCACCCCGTCTCCCCCCTGCTGGGCTATACGCACCTGGCACCCCGTCACCCCCCTGCTGGGCTATACGCACCTGGCATGCCCGTCTCCCCCCCCCTGCTGGGCTATACGCACCTGGCACCCCGTCACCCCCCTGCAGGGCTATACGCACCTGGCACCCCATCTCCCCCCCTGCTTGGCTATACGCACCTGGCATCCCGTCATCCCCCCCCCCCCCGCTGGGCTATATGCACCTGGCACCCCGTCTCCCCCCTCTGATGGGCTATACGCACCTGGCACCCCCGTTGCCCCCCTGCTGGGCTATACGCACCCGGCACCCCGTCTCCCCCCCTGCTGGGCTATACGCACCTGGCACCCCGTCACCCCCCTGCTGGGCTATACGCACTTTGCACCCCGTCTCCCCCCTGCTGGGCTATACGCACCTGGCACCCCGTCTCCCCCCTGCTGGGCTATACGAACCTGGCACCCCCGTTTCCCCCCTGCTGGGCTATTCGCACCTGGCACCCCGTCTCCCCCCTGCTGGGCTATACGCACCTAGCCCCCCTTCTCCCCCCTGCTGGGCTATACGCACCTGGCACCCCGTCTCCCCCCCCCCCCCTGCTGGGCTATACGCACCTGGCACCCCTTCTCCCCCCCCTGCTGGGCTATACGCACCTGGCACCCCGTCTCCCCCCTGCTGGGCTATACGCACCTGGCACCCCCGTTTGTCCCCTGCTGGGCTATACGCACCTGGCACCCCGTCTCCCCCCTGCTGGGCTATACGCACCTAGCCCCCCTTCTCCCCCCTGCTGGGCTATACGCACCTGGCACCCCGTCTCCCCCCTGCTGGGCTATACGCACCTGGCACCCCGTCTCCCCCCCTGCTGGGCTATACGCACCTGGCACCCCGTCACCCCCCGCTGGGCTATACGCACCTGGGGGGTGACGGGGCACCCCGTCTCCCCCCCTGCTGGGCTATATGCACCTGGCACCCCGTCTCCCCCCTGCTGGGCTATACGCACCTGGCACCCCGTCTCCCCCCTTGCTGGGCTATACGCACCTGGCACCCCGTCACCCCCCTGCTGGGCTATACGCACCTGGCACCCCGTCGCCCCCCCCTTGCTGGGCTATATGCACCTGGCACCCCGTCTCCCCCCTGCTGGGCTATACGCACCAGGCAGCCCGTCACCCCCCCTGCTGGGCTATACGCACCTGGCACCCTGTCACCCCCCCTGCTGGGCTATACGCACCTGGCACCCCGTCACTCCTCCTGCTGGGCTATACGCACCTGGCACCCCGTCACCCCCCTGCTGGGCTATACGCACCTGGCACCCCGTCTCCCCCCTGCTGGGCTATATGCACCTGGCACCCCGTCTCCCCCCTGCTGGGCTATACGCACCTGGCAAACCGTCTCCCCCCTGCTGGGCTATATGCACCTGGCACCCCGTCACCCCCTGCTGGGCTATACGCACCTGGCACCCCGTCTCCCCCCTGCCGGGCTATACGCACCTGGCACCCTGTCACCCACCCCCGCTGGGCTATACGCACCTGGCACCCCGTCACCCCCCTGCTGGGCTATACGCACCTGGCACCCAGTCACCCCCCCTGCTGGGCTATACGCACCTGGCACCCCATCACCCCCCCCTGCTGGGCTATACGCACGTGGCACCCCGTCACCCCCCTGCTGGGCTATGCGCACCTAGCCCCCCTTCTCCCCCTGCTGGGCTATACGCACCTGGCACCCCGTCTCCCCCCTGCTGGGCTATACGCACCTGGCACCCCGTCAGCCCCCCCTGCTGGGCTATACGCACCTGGCACTCCGTCTCCCCCTCTGCTGGGCTATACGCACCTGGCACCCCGTCACCCCCCGCTGGGCTATACGCACCTGGGGGGTGACAGGGCACCCCGTCTCCCCCCTGCTGGGCTATATGCACCTGGCACCCCGTCTCCCCCCTGCTGGGCTATACGCACCTGGCACCCCGTCTCCCCTCCTGCTGGGCTATACGCACCTGGCACCCCGTCACCCCCCCTGCTGGGCTATATGCACCTGGCACCCCCGTCGCCCCCCCCTGCTGGGCTATACGCACCTGGCACCCCGTCTCCCCCCTGCTGGGCTATACGCACCTGGCACCCGTCACCCCCCCCCCCTCTGCTGGGCTATACACACCTGGCACCCCGTCACCCCTCCTGCTGGGCTATACGCACCTGGCACCCCGTCACCCCTCCTGCTGGGCTATACGCACCTGGCACCCCGTCACCACCCTGCTGGGCTATACGCACCTGGCACTCCGTCTCCCCCTGCTGGGCTATACGCACCTGGCACCCCGTCTCCCCCCTGCTGGGCTATATGCACCTGGCACCCCGTCACCCCCCTGCTGGGCTATACACACCTGGCACTCCGTCTCCCCCCTGCTGGGCTATACGCACCTGGCACCCCGTCTCCCCCCCTGCTGGGCTATATGCACCTGGCACCCCGTCACCCCCTGCTGGGCTATACGCACCTGGCACCCCGTCTCCCCCCTGCCGGACTATACGCACCTGGCACCCTGTCACCCCCCCGCTGGGCTATACGCACCTGGCAACCCGTCACCCCCCTGCTGGGCTATACGCACCTGGCACCCAGTCACACCCCCTGCTGGGCTATACGCACCTGGCACCCCATCACCCCCCCTGCTGGGCTATACGCACATGGCACCCCGTCACCCCCCCTGCTGGGCTATACGCAATTGGCACCCCGTCTCCCCCCTGCTGGGCTATACGCACCTGGCAGCCCGTCACCCCCCTGCTGGGCTATACGCACCTGTCTCCCCCCTGCTGGTCTATACGCACCTGGCACCCCGTCACCCCCCTGCTGGGCTATACGCACCTGGCCCCCCGTCTCCCCCGTGCTGGGCTATACGCACCTGGCACTTCCCTGCTGGGCTATACGCACCTGGCACCCCATCTCCCCTTTGCTGGGCTATATGCACCTGGCACTCCGTCTCCCCCCTGCTGGGCTATACGCACCTGGCCCCCCGTCTCCCCCCTGCTGGGCTATACGCACCTGGCACCCCGTCACCCCCCTGCTGGGCTATACGCACCTGGCACCCCGTCTCTCCCCTGCTGGGCTATACGCACCTGGCACCCCGTTTCCCCCCTGCTGGGCTATTCGCACCTGGCACCCCGTCTCCCCCCTGCTGGGCTATACGCACCTGGCACCCCGTCTCCCCCCTGCTGGGCTATACACACCTGGCACCCCGTCTCCCCCCTGCTGGGCTATACGCACCTGGCACCCCATCTCCCCCCTGCTGGGCTATACGCACCTGGCACCCCGTCTCCCCCCCCCTGCTGGGCTATACACACCTGGCATCCCGTCTCCCCCCCCTGCTGGGCTATACGCACCTGGCACCCCCGTCTCCCCCCTGCTGGGCTATACGCACCTGGCACCCCGTCTGCCCCCTGCTGGGCTATACGCACCTGGCACCCCGTCTCCCCCCCCTGCTGGGCTATACGCACCTGGCACCCCGTCTCCCCCTTGCTGGGCAATACGCACCTGGCACCCCGTCTGCCTCCTGCTGGGCTATACGCACCTGGCACCCCGTCTGCCCCCTGCTGGGCTATACGCACCTGGCACCCCGTCTCCCCCCCCCTGCTGGGCTATATGCACCTGGCACCCCGTCTCTCCCCTGCTGGGCTATACGCACCTGGCACCCGTCTCTCCCCTGCTGGGCTATACGCACCTGGCACCCCGTCTCCCCCCCCGCTGGGCTATACGCACCTTGCACCCCGTCACCCCCCCCCCCCCCCCTGCTGGGCTATACGCACCTGGCACCCCGTCTCCCCCCTGCTGAGCTATACGCACCTGGCACCCCGTCTCCCCCCTGCTGGGCTATACGCACCTGGCACCCCGTCTCCCCCCTCCTGGGCTATACACACCTGGCACCCCGTCATCCCCCTGCTGGGCTATAAGCACCTGCCACCCCGTCACCCCCCCTGCTGGGCTATACGCACCTGGCACCCCGTCTCCCCCCTGCTGGGCTATACGCACCTGGCACCCCGTCTCCCCCCTGCTGGGCTATACGCACCTGGCACCCTGTCTGCCCCCTGCTGGGCTATATGCACCTGGCACCCCCGTCTCCCCCCCCCCTGCTGGGCTATACGCACCTGGCACCCCGTTACCCCCCTGCTGGGCTATACGCACCTGGCACCCTGTCTCCCCCCCCTGCTGGGCTATACGCACCTGGCACCCCGTCACCCCCCTGCTGGGCTATACGCACCTGGCACCCTGTCTCCCCCCCTGCTTGGCTATACGCACCTGGCACCCCGTCTCCCCCCCCCCTGCTGGGCTATACGCACCTGGCACCCCCGTCACCCCCCTGCTGGGGTATACGCACCTGGCACCCCGTCACCCCCCTGCTGGGCTATACGCACCTGGCACCCCGTCTCCCCCCCCCCCTGCTGGGCTATATGCACCTGGCACCCCGTCACCCCCCTGCTGGGCTATACGCACCTGGCACCCCCGTCTCCCCCCTGCTGGGCTATATGCACCTGCCACCCCGTCATCCCCCCCTTCTGGGCTATACGCACCTGGCACCCCGTCTCCACCCCCTGCTGGGCTATACGCACCTGGCACCCCCGTCACCCCCCTGCTGTACTATACGCACCTGGCACCCCGTCTCCCCCCCTGCTGGGCTATACGCACCTGGCACCCCGTCTCCCCCCTGCTGGGCTATACGCACCTGGCACCCCGTCTCCCCCCCTGCTGGGCTATACGCACCTGGCACCCCGTCTCCCCCCCCTGCTGGGCTATACGCACCTGGCACCCCCGTCACCCCCCTGCTGGGCTATACGCACCTGGCACCCCCGTTTGTCCCCTGCTGGGCTATACGCACCTGGCACCCCGTCTCCCCCCCCTGCTGGGCTATACGCACCTGGCACCCCATCTCCCCCTGCTGGGCTATACGCACCTGGCACCCCGTCACCCCCCTACTGGGCTATACGCACCTGGCACTACCGTCACCCCCCCCCCCCGCTGGGATATACGCACCTGGCAACCCGTCTCCCCCCCCCCCGCTGGGCTATACGCACCTGGCACCCCCTCACCCCCCTGCTGGGCTATACGCACCTGGCACCCCGTCACCCCCCTGCTGGGCTATACGCACCTGGCACCCCGTCACCCCCCCTGCTGGGCTATACGCACCTGGTACCACCGTCACCCCCCCCTGCTGGGCTATAAGCACCTGGCACCCCGTCACCCCCCCCTGCTGGGCTATACGCACCTGGCACCCCGTCTCCCCCCTGCTGGGCTATACGCACCTGGTACCACCGTCTGCCCCTGCTGGGCTATACGCACCTGGCACCCCCCCCCTGCTGGGCTACACGCACCTGGCACCCCGTCCCCCCCCCTGCTGGGCTATACACACCTGGCACCCCGTCTCCCCCCTGCTGGGCTATACGCACCTGGCACCCCGTCACCCCCCTGCTGGGCTATACCCACCTGGCACCCCCGTCTCCCCCCTGCTGGGCTATACGCACCTGGCACCCCGTCTCCCCCCTGCTGGGCTATACGCACCTGGCACCCCGTCTCCCCCCTGCTGGGCTATACGCACCTGGCACCCCGTCACCCCTCCTGCTGGGCTATACGCACCTGGCATCCCGTCACCCCCCTGCTGGGCTATACGCACCTGGCACCCCGTCACCCCTCCTGCTGGGCTATACGCACCTGGCACCCCCGTCACCCACCCTGCTGGGCTATACGCACCTCGCACCCCGTCACCCCCCTGCTGGGCTATACGCACCTGTCTCCCCCCTGCTGGTCTATACGCACCTGGCACCCTGTCACCCCCCTGCTGGGCTATACGCACCTGGCACTTCCCTGCTGGGCTATACGCACCTGGCACCCCATCTCCCCTTTGCTGGGCTATATGCACCTGGCACTCCGTCTCCCCCCTGCTGGGCTATACGCACCTGGCCCCCCGTCTCCCCCCTGCTGGGCTATACGCACCTGGCACCCCGTCACCCCCTGCTGGGCTATACGCACCTGGCACCCCGTCTCCCCCCTGCTGGGCTATACGCACCTGGCACCACCATTTCCCCCCTGCTGGGCTATTCGCACCTGGCACCCCGTCTCCCCCCTGCTGGGCTATACGCACCTGGCACCCCGTCTCCCCCCTGCTGGGCTATACGCACCTGGCACCCCCGTCTCCCCCCTGCTGGGCTATACGCACCTGGCACCCCCGTCTCCCCCCCCCCTGCTGGGCTATACACACCTGGCACCCCGTCTCCCCCCCCTGCTGGGCTATACGCACCTGGCACCCCCGTCTCCCCCCTGCTTGGCTATATGCACCTGGCACCCCGTCTGCCCCCTGCTGGGCTATACGCACCTGGCACCCCGTCTCCCCCCCTGCTGGGCTATACGCACCTGGCCCCCCGTCTCCCCCCTGCTGGGCTATACGCACCTGGCACCCCGTCACCCCCTGCTGCTGGGCTATACGCACCTGGCACCCCGTCTCCCCCCTGCTGGGCTATACGCACCTGGCACCCCATTTCCCCCCTGCTGGGCTATTCACACCTGGCACCCCGTCTCCCCCCTGCTGGGCTATACGCACCTGGCACCCCCGTCTCCCCCCTGCTGGGCTATACGCACCTGGCACCCCGTCTCCCCCCTGCTGGGCTATACTCACCTGGCACCCCGTCTCCCCCCCCCTGCTGGGCTATAGGGATGAGCTTCGTGTTCGAGTCGAACATACGTTCGACTCGAACATTGGCTGTTCGATCGTTCGACGAAGATCGAACGATTTGGGCCGTTCGCGCCAAATTCGAGTGACGCGAACGGCCCACAATGCACTACGCCATCGCAGTGTCATCCAGGCGCTGTGATTGGCCAAGCATGCACTGTGACCCCGCATGCTTGGCCAATCA